>LR991081.1:7122500-8322500 GCA_905163515.2 Lymantria monacha | reverse complement strand
TCGGTCATGTACTGAAGGAAGGTGGAGTCAAGAGTCTCCGAAACCGGCGAGCGTGTATGAAGAGAATTATGAATGTTGAGGTAGCGAGTGAAGTATGCAGAGATAGAGCTCTCTGGCACTCTGTTCTCTCTGCCTACCCTGCAAGGGATATGGCGTGATGATATGTATGTATATATGTACTATTGGACTTAAGCTGCCTTTATAATAGGAAGGAAATTGATCTATGTTAGCAAACTGGTAGCTTATTTATGGTGGCCTACTTTTGTTTATGTATATTTTGTATACATATTATATATGTTAGTCATTTGAAATAAAACTACTTTTACGGATTCTTTCGCACTTGTATTTGATTTTTAATTTGCCGACGTTTCGAACACCTTACAATAATCATGGTCACGGGAGGACTTAGATGTCTTGGGTACAAAAGTCATCGTTATTACAGAAATTTATATCTATTCGCTACAATATAAGTTATTAAAAGTTTCACCCACATTAATAATTGATACTACCCACTGCCAAGATAGGGGTGAATTATGTTCTTTCTCGTTTACCACACGCCAATCACAATTTTAACTAGTGATTTCTATTATTATTTTATTTGAAAAATATATAATGATATTAATTTAAGAAACTAAATCGTTACTTGTACAGTAATCCATTTGTCAGGCTATTGACGTGACAAATCAATCTCATTGACAGAATATGACTTAGCACGGTCCTGTGTCACCTATGTCCAACTTGACTTACACATTGACGATTATTCTCAATAATTTATTTTAAGTGTGTAAGTCTGTAGCCATACCTCAGTGTCTATCAAAATAAATCAACACATATGAGCCCACAAATATATATCTAACTGATTACGAAATTTTGGTTATTATAAGGTCGGTTATTATGTTACCCGTGGGTGACCGTACGAGAGGTCCCCCGCGAGGGTAAACCGCCGGGCGGGCCACCGAAGTCAAAAATCGGGTACCGGTGGCTCGCTCGCACGGCGAAGAGAGAGGATTTTACGGTGGGTCTATGGGGTCACGCGCCGCCTTTCCGTCACCCCGGACCGATTCGGCGGGGCGAGACGCATCCATAGGCCACCAGTAAAAAAA
Organism: Lymantria monacha; assembly: GCA_905163515.2. Taxonomy (NCBI): domain Eukaryota; kingdom Metazoa; phylum Arthropoda; class Insecta; order Lepidoptera; family Erebidae; genus Lymantria; species Lymantria monacha. The sequence goes on along the minus strand of LR991081.1, from coordinate 8,321,397 downwards.
AATGGGTGACCGTACGAGACGACTAAAGGATATAAAACGAATTTAACATCTATACAAGAGAGGGAAAGCTCGTAACAAAACCCTATAGCAACACGTTAATTTCCCTCCCATTATGGAAGAGGCTCGAGCCCAACAATGGGACATATATGAGTTGAAATGATGATGAGGTCGGTATTCAAGGTTTTGGCTCGCTCAAAATGCCTTCTAACATCATCGTTTTACTCTTATCCCAATTAATTGGGATTTACGCAATATATACTCATCTTCCATCGTACATATTGCAAAAGTTTTGGTTAGAGTTTTCTGACTGATTGTCTGCCTGACGTCAACTATCCTTTTTTTTTTTTTTTTGCGGTGGACTATGGACGTCGCACCCCGCCAAATCGGTCCGGGGCGACGGAAGAGGCGGCGCGCAACCCCATTGACCCACCCTGCAAGCACGTCTTCTTCGCCGTGCGAGCGGGCCACCGGTACCCGATCTCTGTCTTCGGTGGCCCGCTCGGCGGTATGCTCTCTTGGGCTCCTCTCCTGTCGACGCCCCGGCAGCTTTCGCCGTCGAGGCGTCGTCCTCACGCGGTGGCCTCACGTCGGGTGACCGGAGAATTCCCCGGTCCGATCACCCGAAGCCTCGGTTAGGGCGGCATCAGGCGCAGACGTCAACTATCCTTTTTTTTTTTTTTTTTTTTCGCAAGGTGGGACCATGGATGTGGTCGCGCCCCGGCAAATCGGCCCGGGGCGACGGAAGAGGCGGCGCGCAACCTAGGGAATGTAATTGTTGACTAGATGGCAACAGACGGTGTTGACCCAGGGCTATGAAAAACGAGACATTGAAGGAGGCACTCCAATATCATGGAGTGCCTTTGTACCTCCGGAGGCTGTTGGAGGCATACCTCGAGGGAAGGCACGTGCTCTGGGAGGGGGACGACGGGCGCATACGTTACCACAGGGTGGAATGCGGCGTTCCACAGGGCTCGGTCCTCGGTCCGACCCTGTGGAACGTTGGGTTCGACTGGCTTTTACGGGGCCAGCTCCTTCCCGGGATGGGAGTTATTTGTTATGCAGATGACACTCTCATCACGGTGGAGAGGGCTGACTTCCGGGAGGCCGCCCGAGTGGCAGAGGTTGGTGTAGCGCTCGTCGTGGACCGGATAGGCAAGCTGGGTCTCAGAGTCTCTCTCGAGAAGACGGAGGCCCTCCTATTCTATGGCCGGTGCCAAGGTCTCCCCCGAGGAGCACAGATCAGGGTGTCTGGAGTTGCCGTGCCGGTGCAGACCCGGATGAAGTACCTGGGTCTGCACCTAGATAGTAAATGGAGCTTCGGGCCGCACTTTGCCCATTTAGTCCCCAGGCTCGTCGGAGCAGCTGCGGCGCTGGGTAGGCTTCTGCCAAATACTGGTGGTCCCGGATCGTCCTGCCGGCGTCTATATGCGGGTATTTTGCGGTCCATGGCATTGTACGGTGCCCCAATTTGGTCGGAGTCTCTCACCGCCCCTAATAAGGCTTTGCTGCGTAAAGCACAAAGAACCATGGCGGTGAGGACTATAAGGGGCTACCGAACGGTATCCTGGACCGCAGCCACATTGCTGGCAGGTGATCCACCCTGGCTGCTCCAGGCTAGGGCACAAGCGGAGGTCTACCGATTTTGCGCTGCGGCGCGGGAAAGCGGCGAGCATATTACCGTGGGGGAATTGATTAGGGCAAGAGAAGCGGCTCAAGCGGCAATTATACGGCGGTGGAGGGAGGAATTAGAGTCCCCTGTAGCAGGTCGGGGGACCGTTGAGGCAATTGCGCCCCACCTCCACCGCTGGATGAAGAGAATGCACGGCAACTTGTCCTTCAGGATGACGCAGGTACTTACCGGACACGGGGTCTTCGGTAAGTACCTGCACAGAATCGGACGGGAAGAGGCCCCTGGATGCCATGAGTGTGGCGCGCTAACTGATGATGCGCGTCACACCTTAGAGGTATGTCCCGCCTGGGGGCCTCAGCGCCACGACCTGTCGGCGGTGATAGGAATAGACCTGTCGTTGTTGACCATCATATCTAAGATGCTTGACAGCGACAGGTGCTGGTCGTCGATGGCCTCCTTCTGTGAGGAGGTCATCTCTTCGAAGGAGGCCGCGGAGCGGATACGTGAGGCATTTGCTTCTGCAGACTCGCTCCGTAGGCGGCGGCCAGGAAGGCGGAGGCGCCGTTACGCGCATCTCCTCCCGCCGCCTTGACTGTCGACTGGACGTGGCCAGATGGCCTAGCGTTGGGGTGTCGGGGATAGAATGTCAATAGACGATCTCTCCGGCATCCCGTAAAAGCGCGGAAGGGACCGCTGTGGTTTTAGTGGGTATTTCGGTCGAACCAGCTGACCGGCGAGTCCCACACACCCCCTCGTCTGTCACCGGCGAGGGCTAGTGCGCAAATGCATTTCCACAGCGTGAACAAAAAAAAAAAAAAAAAAAAAAAAAAAAAAAAGGGCTATGAAAAAAACTCTGAGTCGTATTTTATGAATCCAAGCAATGTTAATATCCGCCGTGGTGGCCCACACAATAATATGATTGATTCATACACGAATATATTGTGAAAGAATTTTACATTTTTTTTGTATATATGATAAATAATAATTATTATATATGTATATGACTAAGATATCAATGATAGCTGTGCCTGTACTTTCGCTTACGTGGGTTACTTGGCTGAATGCTAATGATGATGATAAAACATCAATCACATTTTTTGTTATTACAACTATTGTCATGAAAACGGTAATAGCGCAAAATTCTTGACCACTTTTGTTACTATACTTTACCGCTTTCCTAATATTCATAGGTACGGTTCTACTATTTCTCGTAGCATACATACATACATATCATCACGCCATATCCCTTGCAGGGTAGGCAGAGAGAACAGAGTGCCAGAGAACTCTATCTCTGCATACTTCACTCACTTCCTCAACATTCATAATTCTCTTCATACACGCTCGCCGGTTTCGGAGACTCTTGACTCCACCTTCCTTCAGTACATAACCGATCTGGTCTAGGTAGGTTAGTCTCGGTCTCCCCCGGTACCTACATCCTTCCACTTTCGCATTGTATATCTTCTTAACCAGACGTTCGTTCGGCATTCTTTCCACATGTCCGAACCATCGGAGCATTCCCTTTCGCATCTTTACACCAATACTCTCTTTCATACCTACTCGCTCTCTTACGTCGCCGTTACGAATGCGGTCGGTCAGCCTAACTCCACAGCGTTTCTCGTAGCGTTATGTATTATGACCTTAAATCTTGCTCTATAAATAGACAGTATAATAGACTTATTAGAATCCAATGGGTAGTCTATAACAGTAGCGCATTTAAAAATTAAAACAAAGTTCAGTTTTATAATAATAATATAGATTCCTAATAATGTTTATCTGATCCCCTAAAGTTTCATGATCGAATGACCTTTGAAACCCTAATGATGTTGTTTGTTTCAGTAAACTATTATCAATATAGATTAGTGATCTGTGATTGTCAATCAGCCTGCTAAGCAATAGCGATTACGTTATTCACTCTCAGAAAAGTCAGCGTCCAAAAGTGGACATTTATAGCCTGATCGATGATAGGACGGTTAAGACTTATAATAATGTAGATAAGTTCTTAGATAAGATAAAAAGTTCTTAGTTTATCATCATAGTAGTCATCATCATTAACATAATCCATCCATCTCTTTTTGTGTCGCCTATTTTTGAAGTTATAGTACTTTTGGCGCGTTATAAAAACATTATGAGAGTGAAATTTTAAGAAGCATGCGCATCACTGTAACACAAAAGTAACATATTGAAGTTGACCGCACAACCAAGAGTGAAATTTGAAGATGCGCGCGCATCACTCTAATCCAAAAGTAGCAGGTTGAAGTTGGCCGCAAGACCACTCAATAAGTTTAGAAAAAAGCTATCAACAAAGTAGAAATAGAACCTCTTTCTAGTTTTTACATTCAAAACACGTGTCTTAGTTTCATATAAGTGCGAATTATATCATCATCATCATCATCACAGCCGATAAATGTCCCACTGTTGGGCTCGGGTCTCCTCCGTAATGAGAGGGAAATTAACCTACTATACCGCGCTGGTAAGACGTGTTGGTATAGGGTTTTGTTTCGAGTTTTCCTTCTCTCGCACAGATGTTATATGCGTTTTATATCCTTTAGTCGTCTCGTACGATCACCCACGGGTAAGATATGGGGTGGTGAATAGTATTCTTACTCCGTCACCACACGGAAACACGTACTTAAGTACACACACCCAGTTCCTTTTTTTACTTCCATCCACAATCATTTTGATAGATCTTCTTGTCACATGTCTTTCATCCCTTCTCATTACATATTCGAAACAAGACAATCGTGCGCTCCCAATCTTTTCTACCACTGGTGCGTAAAAAACATAGCAGTAGGTTAGCTATTTATGTGCCTATATTCGTAGATGCTAATTAACGTCTGTTATCACTTACGCAGAAACCGACCATAAAATTATGTATCAAAGAAAAACTTATTAAAAATTGCTTCGTTTTGTAATTTTCGTTGTCAGTCCGGTAATCAGGGACAAAAGCTGTTATTCTGAATTTAACAACGTGCCAGAATAATTTATACAAGAAAGTTGTTTTTCACAGAAACGTACTTGAATTTGTTAGGGCGATTGAGCGTTCTTTAAAACGTTATTCAACTTTAATGAGTTTTCTTTTGGTGCTTTAAACTACTTAGACAAAATCTGACTATTATTTAAATAGGAATTTTATAGCCTGGTTACGAATAACATTAAAGTAACTCTTAATTTAAGACATCATTTCATTTAACGGCTACATACATACATCTGTAAGTTAAGTCATGGTTTTAGAAAATGGCTTATATCTACTCAAATTTCTCTCAATTTATTTTGGCAAACCAAAAACATGGACTCAATACTGATACTATGCTTAAATGACGAAAGAGAGGTACAAAAATGCGCCGCCAGTTTATGGGGTATTTCCGCTGCCTCGACCTAAGTTCTCTATGAAAAAAAGTTATTTTAAACTAGCAAAATAACTTTTTAAAACACTTAATTGTAACTATAATTATAACACTTCAAAATCCTATTGCACGCCTCATAAGCGAAGGGTCGAGATCTTGCTCTACTCTCGATGTATGAAAATCAAGCACTTTTCAAACCTAAAAATAATTGTATTTTTCTTACATTGCACTTATAGAATAATATTATCATACATACATATGTCAAGAAAAAACATTCGTTTAAACGTATTTGATATTTTTAAAAAGCAATTATTGTGTTTAAAGTAAGAAAATAGTTGATTAAAAAAAATATTCGAGGACGTCGGATAAAATATTTTCGATTTGGCAGGATCACGATCGTAAAAATTAATGTATCGAAGCTTTTCTTTTATAATCGCAACGCACTGTTTTCTTTCGAAACTGGCTTGGTAATTCTTTGTCGTTTAATTGCAATTAATAAAAAACTAAACTGCTTAGTCTTTAGTGTATGTAGTATGTACCTATGAAACCTTATGAAAATTGGGTTCGTTTACATTATTTTTGTTCGTCCATTCGGACAGGCTAAGGAAAGAAATCCCATACAGCCTATACATCTATGTTTAGCACTACATCGAGAATGGCACGAAATTTCAAAAGTATTTTTCTTTCATTTTCATTAATGGCATGGACTAATAGTAAATGATAAATAATATAAAATTTATGAGGCGTGCACTTTTGGATTTTCCAAATTATTTGACTATATAGACAGTGTAGTGGTTAAGGTAACAACGTACCATGTCAGTGTTATGGTCTCGATTCCAACACAGAACAATACTTTATGCGCTTCACATATTATTCTGAATGTGGGTGTAATTTTTTTTCATTAAATTATATGTTTGTGAAGTGCTCCGCAATACAAGCATTATTTCCTTAGCGCAGATTGTTTTCTTATAAATATATATATATTATTTTATGTTTAAAAGACTTTAAAACTGCTTTGTCATAGCGTTACATGATATGACATCAAATTGATTCAATCTAACTAACCTCTAGACTTATTGCCTTATAATCATCATTATTCCCCTGCTTTTATCCCGATTACTTTGAGTCGACGCCATATGTAAACATACATATTCCAAAAGTTATTGGCAATAATTTTATACCCGGCCGTCTGCCTGACGTGAAGCCTCCTTGGGAATGTAATTGTTGACTAAACAGAATCAGGTGGAATTAGCCCAGGTCGATGTAAAGCTGTTAATCGTCTTTTACAACATCCGCGAGCAAAGTAAGGGTTGGTAGTATTCGTAGCTGCTGCCATATAGCATAATCTAGAATTATTGGCTTGTAATATTATATTTATGACTGTATATGACATTTGAACTTACCAATATAATAAAAGATCACAGCCAGATCGTTGCCTATTATAAGGTGGGGTTCTCTCGCTCACTGAACGAAGCGCAGTAGTAAATTGCTACTTATTACTCAAACGTCGCATTTCTACAAGAGTATGTTATCACATCGGACGCGCCGAGTTATTAATGACTCCAGGTAAGAAACGGTCAGCAGTGTAAGCTCTACTTCTAGAGACTAATGCCGTTTTCAACAACATTTTAGGTGACACCTAAGACCATCTATATAACACATAACATCAATAATTAGTTGATATTGTCATTCATCATGTAACACTTATGTTAGAATTGCCTTAGGTGGTAACCTAAAATTTGGGTGTCATTATTAAATTCAAGTATATCTATTACTATTATTTACTATATCTATATCTACCAATATCCTTAGCTAATTAATTAGTCAAATATGGCTAATATTAAAGTAAACATACAAATATTCTAGTCTGATAAATGTAAGATGAAAGTCGTCAGTAATATCGGTTTATTAAGTTATAGATTATATCATCATCATCATCATCATAGCCCATATATGTCCCACTGTTGGGCTCAGGCCTCCTCCGTAATGGGAGGGAAATTAATCTACTATACCACGCTGGTCAGACGTGTAGGTATACGGTTTTGTTTCGAGTTTTCATTCTCTTGCATAGATGTTATATGCGTTTTATACCCCTTAGTCGTCTCTTACGATCACCCGCGGGTAAGATAGGGGATGGAGAACTGTATTCTTACTCCGTCACCACATTGGGGCGTCGGGGATCGAATGTCAGTAGACGATCTCTCTGGCGTCTCGTAAAAGCGCGGAAGGGGGCCGCTGTGGTTTTAGTGGGTATTCCGGTGGAACAGTCTAACCGGCGAGTCCCACACTCCCTCCCGTCCACCAGCGGGTCGGGGGGGATTAGCGCGTAAACGCGTTTCCACAGCGTCAAAATAAAAAAAAAAAAAACTCCGTCACCACATGGATAAGTTATAGATTTTGTAGTAGTAAAATAGATATGAAATTAATTATCTGTCAGACATAGTGGCCAAAAATTGCGAAGTTCTTTTTAGTTTGTTATTTAATTCCATATATTTTACTCGTCTCAGACATGCGCATTTTTAGCGTAATCCTTATTAAACAGAAAAGTCCGGATCACCTAAAATATATAGAATCAGAACCAATTACTGAGGGCTTAGTAGTGTATATAAAATATGTCTTAGAAAAAGGTAAAATAATGTATTTTCTAATAAAGGTTTAGAATCAGATTAGTGGTTTATTTATGGAAGTAGCTTGATCGTACGCCAAGCCGTTGTTATTATATGAAGTACTTGGAGCGCTCGACGGGCGATGGTGGTTTCGGGAGCATTGCCGACGACTTGCTCTGCGGCTTGTCTGCGCGGGTGTCCGCCCTATTCTGGCTTATGCCGAATATGAGCGGAGCCAGCGCTACGTGCCGATTGTTGTACTCAGGGGTGGTCCAGTCGATAGCCCTGTACGACGCACCAGTGCGGGCGACGTCCCTGACCGTCAGACTTAGGTCACTCCTGTGGCGACCGCAAAGAGACGGCGCAAGCACCATGCCTGTTAGCCGGAACTCCCTCGTAGGACTTGAAGGCGAAGATGCTCGCCCGACTATAACGGCGGGTGTCGGCGACGCGGGCAGGGACGGCACCGTCTCGCCCAGCGAGATGGCCGCCTAGCGATGTGACGCCCGCCGTGATGTCACAATTTACCACCCCCTATCTTACCCGTGGGTAATCGTAAAAGACGACTAAGGGATAGAAAATGCATATAACGTCTATGCAAGAGAGGGAAAACTCGAAACAAAACCTTATACAAACACGTCTGACCAGCGTGGTATAGTAGGTTAATTTCCTTCCCATTACGGAGGAGGCCTGAGCCCAATAGTGGGACCTATATACTGTGATGATGATGATGAAATTCTAGAGTTTACAAATATACTCTATGAATTCTTATAAAGACAAATATATTATTATATATTTTATTATATTATTATATATAAGTTATCATGATAGTAGGAGCATAGAATAAAATACATACATTATACTATAGTTATAGATTCAACATTAGGAGTAAATTGTCTAAATGTGTATTATTTCTTAATAATTCATGTTGGCTATTGTTAGTATTGTCTTGTGCTACCGATAACGACTTCCTTAATTGCCTCGACTGATCAAGCTAAGATAATGTACGCACTTACGCCATAACGTAATCAGAATATGACCGATAGAGATATTAGTTTATTTACACATTATACATTTAATGCGATTTCAACAATATACTCAACAAATGCTTCCATAATAAATCTGACCCTTCAGAACTTTCTGTATTAGACCTTCTTCTACTTCGTTTTCAAGTCATATACATTCTAACATTATATTATTACATATTTGCTGTGTGGTAGCGGCTTCGACGTCTACCAACCCTTACTTTGTTCGTTGATGTCGTAAAAGACGACTAAGAGCCTTATAACGACCTAGGCCAACTCCATTTGATGCCATTTGGTCAACAATTACATTCCCAAGGAGGGTTGACGTCTGGTAGGCGGCCGGTCATAAAACTATTGCCAATAACTTTCACAATATGTACTATGAAAGAAGAGTACATATTGTATCAACCCCAAGTAATTGGGATAAGAGTAGGAGAATGATGACACATTCTAACATTAGGTGCGGATCTGCCTACATTGACAGCGATTGATATGTTGCACTAGTTTGATCAGATGGGTTGTTGAAGAGTTTTATTTTGGGTTTAACTTCCACAGTCTTCTTAGTTGCCTTTTAGGACTCCTGTTGTACGATCTGAGCTGTATGACTAAGCCAATCAATTATGATTTTAAGTCAAATTTATCGGCATTTATTGGGCTGTTATAATTTTTCTGATTACGCAACTAGAATTAGATCTCCCCAGGGCCACCGTCTTCCGTCGCCACACCAAATCCATGGTCCTACATTGCGAAGAAATAAAAAAAGGTAAATAATCTAATAATCGCCACGCTTGGCAGGCAATTTGATAACTCTTGGTGTTGTAAGTTTCTCAGAAGCATGCTGCTACCTATTTTGATCTTTTTATCCCATTATATTGTATTACTTTTCCGTGTGATGTCGGAGTATGAGTACAATTCTTTTTTCTTTTTTTTTGTGTCGTTAGCCGCAGATGGCTTTGTCAACTTTATGCGGACAATGGGTGAGCGCTGATGGCTCTCAACCCGATACAAGTAAACTAAGCAACATCGCCCAAGGGCTGCCCCTGTGGGGAACGGACCTCGGCTTGGGGCGTCGCTGGAGGCAAAGTGAGCATGCCTACGTTTTGGTTATTAGAGTACAATTCATTACACCTTTTTTTGTCCGTGGGTGTCGTAAAAGACAAGTAACTGATAATATACAGATCACATCTATGTAAGAGAGGGGAAGATAATAATAAAATCTATCAACTCGTCTTATCAGCGTGGTACCTATATTAGAACAATCTACCTACCTCCTGCTTTACAAGTGAAAAATCATTACCACACATGGGAATACGATTGGGACAGTTTTCCAGTAGATGTGGGTTCATATGCCGTGTATGGTAATAATTTTTCGCTTGTAAAACAAGTTTATTTTTTTAAATAACCCGTCATGTAAAATATCAGCAAATCAAATCTCTGTTCCAATAAGACTTGAGCTCAGATCTGGAATGTATATGAGCCTAGATGAAGATGATCATATTTAAACACGGGAAAATTCATATCAAAAACGCAAGTGTGTAATAATACTGATTATTGTGATATCGCGTGCGTCCATTGTCAATAACTATCGCGCCAAAAATGACACAATTGCGCTACAACCATCTACAGAGTAATGATTCGCCGTCACGAGCGACTGCCGATTCAATGTCTGTTCTAATGTTGTTTATTTTATTATTATACTTTGGATACCACCTATTGACCTTGTTGAATTAATAATTTTAAATTATTGTCCTTGCGGCAAACCCTTCACTTATTATTATTATTTTATAAAGACAACAACCTGCACCAAGGTAATAATCCTTGTATTGCGGGGGATTATAATAATAAAGTGAGAAAAAGTTGATTAAAAAAAATTCGAGGACGTCCGGATATCTGTTAGTATGGATATCTGGCACTCTCACGACCGTAAAAATTATGTATCGACGTATTTTTATTTTTTTGAAAGCTTCATAATCGCAACGCGATGTTTCTTTTCGAAAATGGCTTGGTAATTCTTTGTCGTTTAGTTGCAATTAATGAAAAGCTAAACTGCTGTGGGTTCGTTTACAATGCTTGCAAGCTATGTTTTGCGCTACGTCGAGAATGGCGCGAAATTTCAAAAATATTTTTTTTGTACCATTTATGGCATTGACTAATAGTAAATGATAAATAAAAATACTTTGATACATTAATTTTTACGGTCGTAAAAGTGCCAGATCCAGAAATTTTTTTCCGACGTCCTCGAATATTTTTTTATCAACTATATTCTTACTTTAAACAAAATAATTACTTTTTAAAAATATCAAATACATTTAAACGAATGTTTTTCCTTAACATATATGTATGATAATATTATCATATAAGTGTGAGAAAAATACCATAATTTTTAGGTTTGAAAAGTGCTTGATTTTCATATACCGAGAGTAGAGCAAGACCTCAACTCTTCGCTTATGAGGCGTGCAATAATAAAAAAAATATGATGCGTGCACTTTTGGATTTTCCAAACTAATTTTGATTAATCTCAAATTTCTATTTAACCGACGATATGCGAATAGAAATTAATTATTCACAAAATTACTAGACAGAAATATTTATTGGGAACGAGAACTTCTAATCAGAGATTATCCTGAAGAAAACGCAAAATTGGGCTCCGTATACTCGTATTTTGATTTACGAATGTGAAAAGTTGAAATTCGATTTATTATATTATATTTCACGCTTTTATGATCTATTGCCTCTTTCATATGATATCCGGCAAAATGTTTTTTAAGTTATTATTCTTTTCTTGTGTTGACTGACAAAATTTGTATTACACTTTTATAAGTTACTTCCAAATTAATATAAGAACAGAGATTGCCAAATTTCCTCCTGAATCCTGAAATGAAAATTTATGGGATTGTTGAAAGTATTTAATATATAAAGTTTTAAGTTTAAAAGGTAATCTTAAAACAACACCTTGAACAACGAACACGGAATTTCTGAAAGTTCAAATAATGATAAATCGGTTCACAGTAGATTTTAATTAGAAGTATAACAAAATTGCCAAAAGCGGCTTAAGTATAAGTGAATTGATTTATAGAAAAAATAGCTAGCTATGTAGTGATGGGTTGAGAGTAAATACGACATTTGGCGGGAACGTAAAAGCGTTATGCTGTGGTCGTCTATTCAATATCTTAGTGTTCTAACGTGATAGCTATAATAATTAATAAATAATGGGGCATTCCATGCCAACTAATCCTACCAATTATATTTGCATCTCCTATTTGGCTGAAACTTGTGCATCTTTTTATACCCTTCGAAAAAGGTTTCTGAGTTTTTTTTTAAATCTTTTTACCCAGCCGAAGTGGCGTGGGAGATATGAATATATTAAAATTTCAGGAGTTTTTTTTTAAATAGCCGTAACTTTATGACAAATTGTCCAACATGGGTCTTTTTTTTAATTTCGAGTTTCTTAATGAATTTTCTGAAAATTTCATGCAAAAAATTATTCATAATCATTCTGAACGGTTTTCATTTATTTCAAAGTTAAAACATGAAGTTTGAAACTGTTTGTATAAAATAAAATTTGTGTTTTTAGGAGTAGTATTCATTAGAATTTAAAAAAAAAACCGATGGATCCAAACATTATAACAAGTATGCGAAAGGGAATGCTCCAGTGGTTCGGACATGTGGAAAGAATGCCGAACGAACGTCTGGTTAAGAAGTTATACAATGCTAAAGTGGAAGGGTGTAGGTATCGGGAGAGACCGAGACTAACCTCCCTAGACCAGATTGGTCACGTACTGAAGGAAGGTGGAGTCAAGAGTCTCCGAAACCGGCGAGCGTGTATGAAGAGAATTATGAATGTTGAAGAAGCGAGAGAAGTATGCAAGGATAGAGTTCTCTGGCACTCTGTTCTCTCTGCCTACCCTGCAAGGGATATGGCGTGATGATATGTATGTACGTATGTAGAATTAAAGGTGAAAATAAAATTTCACTGTTTCAAAATTGTGGCATAAAATGTTATTTTACCGTGTTACCATGTTTTTACCATAAGCTGTGTGGTAGCGGCTACGAATACTACCAACCCTTACTTTGCTCGTGGATGTCGTAAAAGACGACTAAGAGCCTTATAACGACCTGGGCCAGCTCCATCTGATGCCGTTTGGTCAAGAATTACATTCCCAAGGAGGGTTGATGTCTGGCAGGCGGCCGGTCATAAAACTATTGCCAATAACTTTTACAATATGTACTATGAAAGAAGAGTACATATTGTATCGACCCCAAGTAATTGGGATAAGAGTAGGAGAATGATGATGATGTTCTTGTATTATTACCATGTCATCATATCACTATATTATCATGTTATTATCATGTTTTTAAAACTATTTTTGTTATTAACTCGCTTTCTTGTATGTCTGTCCGGGTGGAATTTTATTAATGATTTTGTAATTCATAATCGAAATTTAGACCATAGCTCAAAAGTAGATGAAAAACTGTGAAATGTTAAAAAAAAAAGAAACAAAAAAGGTATATATATAAAAAGTAAAGTTTAAAAACAATACCAAATTTTCATTCGTATAATCCTCAAAAGCAGCAGCATAATAGTAAAAAAATTAATTTCTCCCAATAACGATAAGAAAAACGAAAAGAATGAGGCCCACTATCAATTATCTGCTGCGTGTCTCATGTTCTTCGTTTCGAGTCTTCATTGTAATTATTTTATACTTTTAAGTTCGTTATAAGAACACGGTACATTATTATTTTTTTATTTTATTATTATTTTTCTTAATAGATTTATCTCTATCTTTAACTTATATTCAGGTACAATAGCATTACAAAGAGCATCGATGCTTTAAAATGTTATTTTTTATAATACCAAACCTGAAGAGAAATATAAAATATTAAATAAAAAAATGGCAATTAATCTTTAAAACGATATCAAGTGACAAACCATTAGGGGACTTTTGGCGGGAATCTAAAACGTCATGTAGTGCTTTTGTATTATAATCGTATCTTAATGTTTTAACGTATATTATATTAAATACCTTTGATGGCATTTTATGTATATTGATGTGACGGAACTGTTGGGATATAATGAATATCATATAAAAGTGCTTTATAACGTTTTCGTTTTCCATCAAAATTCCCACAAGATAAATATAAACTGTGTGGCCATAGCATTTTTGATGGTGACAATTTGATTTACTGACGGACAATGACTAACCTGAAGCGACTAAGAACATGAAGATAATTATAACTCGATTCTGGCAACAATGGCTCGTATAAGAAACCGATTGCCAATACATAAAAATAAGAAGAAGACTAACCATTAAAAAAGAAAAATTATAATGTTTTTGATAATCAAAATAATAGAAGACTTTTTTTATATACAACCAACATTTTGATTGAATTAAATTATAATGCTCAATCTGTCTCAGCTTCTTTCAATCAGCTTATCCCCATAATTCATCTGAGAGAAATTATGTGCAATACTGTTTTTTTTTATATGGAGAAGAAATATTTTATGTCAATATCAGTTTTAGTTTAGATGTGAAGTATCAAATTGCGATGCCATATTTGATTGATTACGTAGCACAAAAACTACATCCACAGAATGGGCGTCTTGTTGAATAACGTCTAAGATTGTGACTGTAATATATTGTCGAAACAAAATGTAGTCAATTAATTTATAGCTTGTAATATAAAAATATAATTTATTTATTTATTTGGATAACCAATAATAGTTAGAACTACATATATAAACGTAATAAATAATATTATTAAAAAAAAAAAAAACAAGATTAGTTGAACAATTTCTGAAGGTGCCACATAATGCACAGTAAAAAGGTAGGTATTTCGTTACATACAATTAAAATAATATATAAATTAAATTTTAAAAGAAAAAAATATTTCCAATATGAGAAAAGGAGATAATATCTAAATTGAAAAATAATTAACACATTTTTTTAGATACAGAGCAGTCGTACATATACAGACACATTTTAATTATGTATTAATTATGTATTAATTATGTATTAATTATGTATTAATTATGTATTAATTATGTATTAATTATGTATTAATTATATATATATACACTCCCTGCATGACGACGGGAAAAGAATACAATTGTCATCACCCCTTGCTTGTCCGTGGGAGTCGTAAAAATTGGCTAAAGGTCTCACCGTAAGGATGGGCAGCGGCTATCTTGCGGGAAACTTAATAACATCCAACGCAACAGCAATCCGCCTGTCAACCGTAGCGATAATGATATTATGCCTCCCTCTTCGTGGGGAGGCCTATGTCCAACAGTGGACGCTTACGGGCTGATGGATGGATAGATATACATATAATATTTTATTCATTATATGTATATCCTCAACTTCTTTTTTTATAGGCACTATAAATAATTTCACGAAAATAAAGGCATAGGTACTGTTTAGTGGTTGTAGAGGTGACACATGGCTGGTTATAGAGCTCGGAGCTAACTTGCCTCAGACGGCTGGGTGAAAGGTGCTCGAACCATAGCCGAGCTAAAAAAACAGAGGGACACATAATCTATAACACCATGCGGTACATTACGTATAAAAAAATGAGCAAAACAGCTTAGTTCAGATCCAAGTAAAAATTAGTCTTTGTTATACTAACCTAACTTGACAGTATGATCTGTCGATTTGTTGACTTATAATTGATTGAATCAGACACATGGCGGAAATAATAATAATAATAATTTATTCATAAACTTCAGAGTACATTTTTACATAATCCCTGTCTCTTGAATTAGGAAAAAACCTGTGTCTCAAGAGACAGTGTCTTCCCAGTTTACATTTTACACATAACATTTATTTTACAGTAGCGGATTTAAAGTATTACAGAATTAATTAGGTATCCATTTACATTAATACGTGTGCGTGTGCGTGCGTATGTGCGTGTGCGCGTGTGCGTGGGTGTGTTGTGTGTGAGTGTGTGTGTGTGTTTGTGTGTGTGCATGTACATGTGTGTATTGGTATATACAAGTGCGCGTAGTTGTGTATGCATATGATGATTAACGATTATCAATGAGCGATTCAGCTCTGTTATAGTCCATATCAATGATTAGGTTGTATATATGTTTTTAGGGTTCCGTACCTCGAAAGGAAAAAACGGAACCCTTATAGGATCACTTTGTTGTCCGTCCGTCCGTCTGTCCGTCTGTCTGTCTGTCTGTCAAGGCTCTTTTTCTCAGGAACGCGTGGAGGTATCAAGCTGAAATTTATAACAAATACTCAGGTCTACTGTCCCTTAGAGCTGTGAAAAAATCAAACTTTTAAGCTAACGCAATCAAAAGATACAGCTATTTATGTCGCAAATTTCTGCAAATTTTCGACACTCGCAAGGGAATCAAAACCTACAGGGTACTTCCCGTGAATTCAGAATCTTGAAATTTGGAACGAAGCAACGTCTTATAGCACAGATTAAGGAAAAATTGGGAATGTAATTGTTGACCAAACGAGATTTTTACTTTTACGGAACCCTTCGTGCGCGAGTACAACTCGCACTTGGCCGATTTTATTTATTTAAAGTTATAGTTATTTGTGTTCCTACCAGCAGAATATAATTGGTTATATATTTGTGGCGCTCTATAGTCGTAGTGTCGTTGCGCATAACTGGATTTAACACGTGGCACGGGGCATCTAAAAAATCCATTATTATTTTATAAATGGAGGAAAGGAAGGAACACCCATCACCTCAAGATAGGAAGGAATACGGGACAGGTTCAAGGTGGAATAGGACACAAGTAAAACTTACTCCTGTGATGAGCACCTCCAGAACTTCAACTTCATAAACATTTTCTTGAGGTGTGCGGTATTAACCGTGGAAAAGTGGTGGATAATTCCTTCTTATCCTCCATTTTTTTTAAAATAATGTTTAATACCTTAACTAAAATGTACCTCCTGTTTAATGTAGCACGATAAAATTTTGTAATCATCTGTCATTTCATTTGTCGCATCTTTGTTCATTGTTTGCTAGCCTAAGTATGCTCATAAGAGTAGGGTGTCAAACCAAACGCCAGTAGACCGATCAAAAGGGAAGAGCAGATGCACAACCGCTTATAAGCCTACTTTGTCTTGCTGTTAAATAAATAAATAAAAGTGTTAAATTAAACAAAAGATTGAAATACGATGCTATATACATCAACGCTGTGATATACTAAAAAAATCCTATGTAAATATAATCCAACGGATTTCTTCTTATGATAGGATAAAAATCTTTTTCTCGCGAGCTTATTGTTACTCAAAAAGGTTGTAGATGACAATTCCAAAGCACTCTCTTAAAAATATTTTGCTTCAGAAGAACTCTTAAATCTATATCGGGTCAAATGTGAATCAAAACCATTCGCAGACCGGTCAAGAACACACAAATATTTTTATCAAAATCTATAGGTTATGGAGGCATTCACTCACGTCATCATCATCATCATCATCTTAGCTCATATATGTCACAATGTTGGGCTCGAGCTTCCTCCACAATGAGAGGGAAATTGATCTACTATACCACGCTGCGCGCTGGTCAGACGTGTTGGTATAGGGTTTTGTTTCGAGTTTTCCTTCTCTTGCATTGATGTTATATGCATATTTTATCCCTTAGTCGTCTCTTACGATCACCCACGGATAAGATAAGGGGTGGTGAATTGCATTCTTACTCCGTCACCACACGGATATGATACGGATATTCAGTCACGTATCTAAATAAAAAGAATTATTGTAAATATGTATAAAGCTACTCAAATAAATATTAAAAGGCATTAACATAATCAAATTTGACCGTACAGATTGAGACATGGTGGTTATCTGACCCACCAAGTTATCTGTACACAAAGGATCTTGCCTTACGAGATCCATAAATTTTTGTTCTGAGGCTGGGTGTAATTTTTATCTGTGAATTATATGTCTATCAATTTCACCGCAATACAAGGTTTATTTCATTAGTGGAGGATCTTTAAAAAAATGTAAGCTTATTTTCACACAGAAAAATAAACATGTATTATTGATATTATATAATCTTCAAAGTTTTATTATTAACGTTTATTTTAAGAGCGCTTTTGTTGATTAAGATTCTTATTGCTCATCTCCTAAAATAATTAGTACACAATCTCGAAGGCATCAATTACTTTTATTACTAATTTACACGCGCTCAGCTTATTTGATGAGTCGGTGATATGTAACTGAAACTCACAAACATTACGCGATTCTACGAGAGAAATTGCGGAGTTTGCGGACCGCAACCTTCAGCCGTCAGTCCCATCCAGTCGCACGATACGTGCGAAACGCGGCGGACCTTTATTTGCGGTTGATTTCGTATACGCGGGAAATTCGAACTTAGAATGTGTGAGCTGTGGTTGAAGTGCGCAGAATAAAAAACCAAAAAGCTTAAAGCAGTAACTTTTTGGTTTTCAATAGTGTTGTGGTAGTGAGCTGTTTTTTTTTTACAATATTACTTGACTGAAATTGCATTTTGGTTGACAAGAGCGAAATAAACGGTAAGTATATTTCTCTGAAACATGTTTAAAGAACGAAAATGAATGCCTTTTTATTACATTAAGTAATTTAAGCGCACAATTAAAGCGTATTAATTTAATTATGACCTACTTGTAATTTTTTTTAATTATAATATTTATTATAAATAGTGTTGAAATGTATCAATAAAGACTAGTATAGGTATAGTAAATGACCGTAAGCCCATTCATTATATGCCGTGACTTCGAAGAGGATAATGGACGTTTATCCATCACTTCCGGAGAGCCAAGGTCATGTTCAACGAGCACCAATTTTATAAAAAGGGACGAAAATATTAAACCTTATTCTTTCATCGTTAATTACTTATATTGATGGATATATTTTTATTATTTGTTAAGAAATAGGAACAAATCTAATTCGAAATATAAAAAATATAGGAAGGTTGAGATTTGAGAAGATTATAAGAAAAAACAAAGCTTTTATGAAATAATTATTATTTGCTATAAGTATATGTTTTTAACCTTTAAAGATACAATATTTTCCTTTTTCGCCTCATAAAAATAGGGATTACAAGTAGATGATTGAGAAAATGACTACGGTTGTATTAAGAAAATGCATTTTAAATTTTATTTATTGTAGGAATACCGCGAAATATAAAGTTCACGACATGAAATTCAAATTAATATATTTTCTACACATCATAAGAAAATATTTTTTATTTTTAATTTATAATTTTAAGTTAACGTGATTGAAATTTAATTCTTGTATTTAAAATACAAATATATTGTACTTATGCTATAATATGATGATATTTTTTATTTAAACTATTTATGAAGTTACGGATTTAGTTTAGTATTATATTGGCCGTCACCGGCAGCAAACAGTGATGCCGAGGCGTCGACTGGAGATAATATCGAAAGAATTACCCGTCGGACGGGCCACCGAAGTCAAGTTCTTGGTACAAGTGGTCCGTCTAAATGGCGTTAAAGAGTTCCGTTACAGCAACTTATGAGCTGCACGTCATCCCTTCATCGCATCCCGGTGTGATTGCGCGGGGTTTGAGCAAATCATAACTTACTCCCAAAAAATATCTATTTCCTAGGATTGTACTAGTACAATATTTTATTTTTGCTCGAAAAAAACATAATTCGTCAGGTACATATTAGATTTAATAAGAAATACTGGTGGTAGAGTTGATATCTGAACCGTCACAGAAGTTGCAGGTGGTCTATTAAAAATTCCAAGAGCAGGCATACAGTAGTTTATAGGTCATAAACTGGACGGATTGTGGTCTAACCGTAGCCTGCGAATAAAAAATGTAAAATATTTCTTTTGGATAAGGTTTCTCACTGAACTTCAATAATAAGCTTTTTTTGTTTTGTGTGTGTTTAGCTGTTAGCCGCAAATGGCTTTAATAGCTTGGCCTGGACTATGGGTAGGTGCTGAGTGCTCTCAATCCGGTGCAAATATACTAAGCGACATCGTCCAAGTGCACCCCCTGTGGGGTACGACTTGCCTCGGCCTCGACTTATGGCGTCACTGGAGCAAAAGTGGGTGAATCCACGTTAGTTTTATTGATTTTTACGCGACGCGATTTCGCACCTCTTCAGCGAGGATGAAACCGCGGGTAATTATGTGTTATGATTTCACAGGCCAAACAGATTGACGTCAGAGTAAAAATATTTGTAATAGTACAATTTTGGACTCAGGGGAAATTAGCTAGACTTATCAATTTGTTTCTTAGGCTTATTGTTGGATTACGATTTTTTATTCTAATAACGCTAGAAATAAATTTTATTAATAGGTATACAATTCATCATCATTCTGCTCTTATCACAATTATTTGAGACGGACACAATATGCATTCGTATATAAAGCAAAAAATATTGGCAATAATTTTATGACCGGCCGCTTACCTTTACTCTTACAGAAAGATTAGTATTTTGTCATACTTCAATATAAAATATACTTCAAATAAAAGAAAATATAAAGCTTAAACACGGGGCAGTCACACGTGATTTCGCTTCCTCCACTTGAGCTTCAGCAAGCAGATAACAAGGGGAATTTAATGTGATATATTGTTAATATTTTTGTGACTTATGACATATATTTTATTATATGAGTATATGTTACTATACCTTCATATTATCATTAGGTAATTTGAAGACATTCATATTTACGCTAGTATTACACATACCTACCTACCTATCATCACGCCATATCCCTTGCAGGGTAGGCAGAGAGAACAGAATGCCAGAGAACTCTATCTTTGCATACTTTAGGTACTCGCTTCCTCAACATTCATAATTCTCTTCATACACGCTCGCCGGTTTCGGAGACTCTTGACTCCAACTTCCTTCAGTACGTGACCAATCTGGTCTAGGTAGGTTAGTCTCGGTCTCCCCCGGTACCTACAGCTAGTATTACACTTATGAAATTAAACTATTTTTACGGGTTTAATTACGTTTGTTACTTGCCCGACGTTTCGAACATAATGAAAATTGAAAAGTGTTCGAAACGTCGGGAGAGTAAAAATGAAATAAATACGCGACGAAATCCGTAAAAACAGTTTTGCTATATTTTTAACCGACTTCAAAAAAAGAAGGAGGTTCTCAATTCGTCTGTATTTTTTTTAATGTTTGTTACCTCATAACTTTCGACTGGGCAAAGCGATTTTAATGATTCTTTTTTTATTTGAAAGCTGGTGCTTTTTGATTGATCCCATTTTAATTTGGTCCAGTTCTGACAATGGTACCCATGAGAAAACCATAATATAAGTCTAAAATTAGCATTAAGTATGTGTGCGACAAATGAACGAGTAATTCAAGCCCCGCTACTAATAAGACAACCTATGTATGTCTGTAACACTAAAAAGAAAACAATAAAAAAATAAAACTACGATTAAAAAACCGACTTCAATAACTTAAAAGTACAAAATAACTTAAAATACTACAATTTGTATGTGCTACTGCTGCTACCTATTGATAGGTTTGAAGTCGGTGCCGTTGTGGCTATCTTTAGTGTAGGAATTTCAGTACAGTAAGTAAGCTGTTTATAATTTTGTTTAAGGCTTGGCACCGATTTCAAACCTATCTATAGATAGCACATACAAATGATAGTATTTTAAGTTATTTTGTACTTTTAAGTTTTTGAAGTCGGTTTTTTTAATCGTAGTTATTTTAAAGCCAGATAATGGTTAGTACGTCATGCGTTTGTAATATGGGCGTTCTTGGAGCACCTTAATTATATACGTGTCGTGCAGCTCAAACAAATACATACATACATACATAGATTTACGCTTGTTTCTTAGAGGAGTAGGCAGAGACTACAGCTACAGAGACGAAGCTCATTACAGTTTTCACTCATATTCTATGATGAAACGCTTATTATATCTTTAAAATTATTAATTAATAGTATAAAATAAAGCCACCGCCTTTGTCTATACATTTAGATCTTTTAAACTACGCAACGAATTTTAATACGGTTTTCATAATGATGATTTAAAAATGATTCAACAGAAAGGATTATATGCATAATCATCATTATCTCGGCTCATATACATATGTCCCACTGTTGGGCTCCCTCCTCCTCTATAACGGGAGGGAAATAGGCCTACTATACCACGCTGGTCAGGCGTGTTGGGTTTACATAGATGTTATATACATTTTATATCCCTTAGGCGTCTCGTACGATCACCCACGTGTAAGATACGGGGGTGGTGAATTGTATTCTTACTTCCTCACTACACGGAAAATACATAACATATTAGAGAAAAATCGTTACATAGATGTTATATACATTTTATATCCCTTAGGCGTCTCGTACGATCACCCACGTGTAAGATACGGGGGTGGTGAATTGTATTCTTACTTCCTCACTACACGGAAAATACATAACATATTAGAGAAAAATCGTTACATAGATGTTATATACATTTTATATCCCTTAGGCGTCTCGTACGATCACCCACGTGTAAGATACGGGGGTGGTGAATTGTATTCTTACTTCCTCACTACACGGAAAATACATAACATATTAGAGAAAAATCGTTACATAGATGTTATATACATTTTATATCCCTTAGGCGTCTCGTACGATCACCCACGTGTAAGATACGGGGGTGGTGAATTGTATTCTTACTTCCTCACTACACGGAAAATACATAACATATTAGAGAAAAATCGATTTAAAATATAATGTAATTTGATGACGTAAAAAAATATTATTTATGTTGCAAAAACTACGACTAAACCTATATCAATCATCATCATCATTACAGCCCATAAATGTTCCACTGTTGGGCTCGGGCCTCCTCCGTAATGAGAGGGAAATTAACCTACTATACTGCGCTGGTCAGACGTGTTGGTATAGGGTTTTGTTTCGAGTTTTCTTTCTCTCGCATAGATGTTTTATATCTCTTAGTCGTCTCGTACGATCACCCACGGGTATGATATGGGGTGATGAATAGTATTTTTACTCCGTCACCACACGGAAAACCACCTACTTACCTATATCAATAGTAAATATCAATAGTACGAAATTATTTATCTTAAAAGAATCCTCAAAAATTCCGCGATGATATATGTCTATCTCCCACGCAAAATCTACAGAAACCCTATCTTTGTACATTATTAAAAAAATAATGGGTTATTCATAAAGCTATTTTTAATAATGTCGTATTATTCTTTATTCAGATAAATAAATTAGATATGTGGTGCATTTTATGTACATTAAAATTGCTCTCAGTATATCATTAAAATGATTCTAGATGTTAACAGAGATATAAAAAGCAGGGACAAAGTGATCGAATATAGAAGTGAAGCAATAACTAGTATATAATATGTTTCAAACTCAAAACATTTTCGATACTGTTTTTTTTTTATACCGTATCATTCATCATCATTCTCCTACTCTTATCCCAATTACACGGGGTCGATACAATATGTACTCTTCTTTCATAGTACATACTCGTATTGTAAAAGTTATTGGCAGTAGTTTTATGACCGGCCGCCGGCCAGACGTCAACCCTCCTTGGGAATATAATTGTTGACCAAACAGCATCAGATAGAGTTGACTCAGGTCATTATAAGGCTCTTAGTCGTCTTTTACGACATCCACGAGCAAAATAATGGTTGGTAGTATTCGTAGCCGCTACCACACAGCTATTATACCGTATCATTATTTGATATAATTAAATTGTACAAAAAAGCTCAATTTTTTGCAACAAGAATTTTGTTATTGATTTTAATAAGGGCTTATATGATATATATATACGAAATGTACTTTTTTCGTATTGATTCTTAAGACAAAGGCTGTCTTATATGTATAAGCAATAATTTAAAAAAAACTATGAATCAATCTTCCTAAGTTATATTAATTTGAGTAATTCTAACCAAATTATCTTTTCTATTCAGCAGATTGTTATACTTAAGTTAGATATAAGATCTCAAAGATATCAGTTCATACTCTATTATGAATTCCATTCAAAACTATATATTCGTCAAGAAAGTCTTGTTTTAATGATCCCAACAGTTTTAGTTATATGTAGCAGATTTTGACTACAAAAACAAAGAAGGACTGGATTTGTAAAACAAACCTACTTAATATATTATCATCATCATCATCATCTCAGCTCATATACGTCCCAATGTTGGGCTCGAGCCTCCTCTATAATGGGAGGGTAATTGACCTACTATAGCACGCTGGTCTGATGTGTTGGTATAGGGTTTTGTTTCGAGGTTTCCTTCTCTCGCATATATGTATGTTATATGCATTTTATATCCTTTAGTCGTCTCGTACGATCACCCACGGGTAAGATAGGCGGTGGTGAATTGTATTCTTACTCCGTCACCACACGGCAAATTATACCCCATTAGGAGCAAATAATTAAACTACACTTTCTACTTAGCCATTTGGATATATTCTCGGACAATCTAGGTTAATATAGCGACGAGTAACGAGAAGGTTTCACCTGATACAACGAAAATTGATCTTTTCGTTGCGTTGGCTGAAAACTATTAAAATATGAAGTCAATTTTTAATACTGTCATTAAGAATGGACATAGCTCAGTTGGAATATTGAGCAGTCTAATTGGAGAGAGCTTCGGTTCGGACGATTAGTTCCTCTTTTTATTATTTTTTGTATGTTTCATTTTTTTTTTACATTATTCTATTAATTATTTTTAATATATTTAAATATATCTTTCAAAACACAAAAGAAAATATCGAACAATGCTTGGTCATCCAGATATTAGTACTATATAAAGCAACATAATACTGTTTCCTCGCTCAGCAATCGAATATTTGTTGACCAATTTAACTTTTCTTGTTACAAAGATTGAACAGTAAGGCGGAAAAGATATCAATCGCACAATACAGAAATAAGTCTTGTATTATAATGGTTATAAGCCGAATGAATGTCAGTATTATATTTTGTTTATTTATTAAAAAGTTGTAGAATACTTTGATAAAGAGAAAATAAAGAGAAAGAAATGATTAACTCTTTCTAATCAGAGTGCTGATATGGATTTTCTTTAAGTGATTTTATCTTTTAATCGTCTTATATGATATCACAGTAAAATATAGTATAATATTGTGTTTTTAGTCAGCCGTTATATGGGTTATATACTTGCCGTGTGGTGATTGAATAAATAATATAATTCACCACCCCTATCATAACCCTGGGTGATCGTAATAGACGACTAAAGGATATAAAATGCATATAATATCTATGCGAGAGAAGGAAAACTAGAAACAAAACCCTATACAAACACGTCTGACCAGCCTGGTATAGGTCAATTTAGCTCGAACCCAACAGTGGGTCATATATCAGCTGAAATAATATCCGAGATATAGTTCTAGAAATTATACAGAATCAATAAGCTATATACATAGAAACTGTGAAGTTGTAAGTGTTGATCGCCCATCACCAGGTGAACTGACGACTTGGTGAAGGTTGTAGGGAATCGTTGGATGCGGGCGGCACAGGACCACACTTTGTGGTGAAATATGAGGGAGGTCAACGTCCTTCAATGGATGACAAAATGCTGAATGATGATTATAATGATATAACTTTGAAGCCAATAACAGATTACCAGTGAGGAATCACCGGTTTAGTTCTATTTGCTTTATAAATAATATAGCCGTATGCTGTTGTATCTATTTGACATGTGGTGGTAGCTACGAATGCTACCAATCGTTAAATTGCTCGTGAGTTTCGAAAAAAGGACTAAAAACTAAATTGACATAAATCAACAAAGAGGATTGACGTGAAACAAGAAGCCGCTCATAAAACTATTGGCAAAACTTTTGGAATCTGTACGATGAACGAAAATTACATATTGCGTTGACTTCCAGTTATTGGATTTACAAGATGATGATGATGATGTTAATGTTGTATCTAATGGTAGAAACCGTTTTTTTTTCATTTATTATCGCCCGTCTTTATTATTAATGGGAGATATTGGAGCACTACTTATAGGAAAAGTTTAGCAATTATTCCATTATTAAAATATTCCCAAATATAAGTACCTCTGTAAAACTATTATAACGAATTTCTAACACACCTGGTTTCAAAATCTCATGAAATAATTTTCTTCAATCAATCAATCAGTTTATTTATTGCGAATAAAGGTACATAGGATGTTACAGAAAATAATGGTCTCACCATAGTCGACCTTACGATATGCAATATAATTGCATGTCGTAACAATAAGAAAAAATAAAAATATAATAATTATTAACAATCAATGAAATATAATCAAATAAAAAGCCAAAATTAAATAATTTAAATTATAGTCTGTTATTAAAAGAATCTGTTAATGAATAATATTCTTTTTCGATACATAATTTCTTAAGGCTACATTTATAGTCATGCATATTAGAACAGTCTCGAATTTGCTTTGGCAGGTGGTTATATATTTTTGGTGCCATCGCGTAAACGCTTTTTTGAACAAGCATAGTCTTTGCATTTAATGAATGCAGCTTATCACAACTACGTCGGCTTTCTATAAATTGAAATAAATTAACATTGGACTTTAGAAACATACTAACTTCGTATATATACAATGATGATAATGTCATTAAATTTAACTGCCGAAAATGTCTTTTACAAGTATCTGTGCGGTTCAATTTACAGATCGATCGTAAGCACTTTTTTGATTTTTTGTAGCGTTACCTCAAAATATTAACCCATATCTTAGTGTAGATGAAACATAACCATGATACGCCGCAAGAAGTGCATTAATATTGATGATCTTATTTAACTTATATGATCTTATTTAACTTATATAACGCATAAAGAAATTATCTTCGTTGCCTAAATGAGTTTTTAGAAACCTTATCACATGCAAAATTAAATTATATTTGTGGTGATGGAGTAACAATACAAAATGTGACCAATATTTTCTAACCCGTGGGTGATTGTGAAAGACGGCAAAGGGGCGTAAGAAAATAACATCGGTGCAAGAAAATGTAATCTCGAAATAAAACCCTGGTATGCGGTTTTATTTTAAGTAAATCATTGGGTCATTGTAGTTTTAGTGGGTAGAGTCGTAAATGGAACAATGCCCGGTATCCAAGTGCAGTGTGCAGCTTCTGGAGGGGCAAAGATTCAGAAGATGACTCCACGCGTGGCGATAGAATAAGAATATAGGTGTCACCACCTCTTACTTGACTGTGGAAGTCGTAAACATTGGCTAATCGAGATTAGGTAGGGAAATATAATATTTTACTTCGATCGCCAATTTGATTACAATGCGTAGCGATTATGGCAATAATGTCTCCAATTAATAATGACCATACGCTATGGTGATGGGCATCGCATTCTATGGTGAAGGACTACGACCAGCAGTGCCTTTAAATTTTAAATGATGATGATTAGAAAAGGCTTGTATCTTGCTGAGACGTACACGGGCTAAGATGAAGATAATTTTTTTTTTAATACAGGCTTGCCATTGTACACGCTTAATATAAGCTTCACATGCACTAATTATTTAATGTTTGTTTTGCAAATAAATAAAACAAAATAAAATATGAAAATTCACGTGAATTTTAATCCCATTCGCCGATCAATATGCAGGTAATAAAACGGCTTAGCTGAGTTACGAGCGTGTAAATTTGACTTCCAGATTATCTCTGATATCTAGGTGTACGCCTATTTTTATTGTAACCTGATTTGTTAACGCAAAATATGGTAAGATGCTAAAGTTTATTGTCTTATATATTGTGCAATAATAAAGACAAGGGTCATTCGGTCTAAGTTAGAAGTACTCAATAAGCAAAAATAAAATGAGTATTATTATACTCTTATTCTCCGTGTGGTGACGGAGTAAGAATACAATTCACCACCCCCTTCTTAGCTGTAAGTGATCGTAAGAAACGACTAAGGGATATAAAACGCATTTAACATCTATGCAAAAGAAGAAAAACTCGGAACAAAACCCTATACCAATACGACTGACCAGCGTGGTATCATGTAGTGGTATGTGGTAATAAGTAGATTAATTTCCTTCCCATTATGGAGGAGGCTCGAGTCCAATAGTGGAACACGTATGAGCTGAGATGATGATTATTGTATAAAGACAAAGTGTAGGTACAATATTTTGTATAAAATATAATTGTGAATGAAAGTAAGAATCGTGAGAGATCTAAAAAAAAAAAAAAGCGATAAATGGATTCTGTGCATGAAAATGTGGGTTCAAAAGGTTGAATGCTATTAAGATGACTGACCGAAGCATATGGTAGGTAAAGGTAGTATTGGTCTAAATAATTAACTCTTGTCGAGTGTCGCGGTTCGTTTCCCTAACCGTACATTACTTTCTGCTATAAGTGATTGTTCTCTGTCTGAAGCGTTAATCTGTTAATTTTACGTTTATAAAGTCGATCATAGCATTATTCCCCCGAGGGAGGGAATTTGTAGACGCCGATGGCTGGTTGGATGGATAGATACTTTCTAGATTACGTTTCAACGCCCCAACGAATCTTCGTTGTTTTTGAAATGGTATAGCAATTTGGTTGGGATTGTAAACAAGTCCTATTGATTTTCTCAGTACTATCATTTTATTCATCTACTACGATACCCGAGGCCCTTGTCTAGCCGTATCAAATAAATTCCCTTTCAACAATGGCTACATCTTGAGATTTGCTTTTTATGAAATTTTGAGATTTTTTTGTTCTTATATGGTTGTATATCCAAATGTTTAAACATTTTTGTGTTAATACAATGCACTAAAATGCTTATACTTGTGGTGACGGAGTAAGAATACAATTCATCACCATCTATCTTACCCGTGGGTGATCGTAAGAGACGACTAAGGGATATAAAAACGCATATAACATCTATGCAAGAGAAGGAAAACTCAAAACATAACCCTATACCAAGACGTCTGATCAGCGCGGTATAGTAGGTTATTTGCCCTCCCATTACGGAGAAGAGCCGAACCCAATAGCGGGACTTATATGGGCTGTGATGATGATGAAAATGCTTCAATATGTCTTGGAATGCTTTGCAAAATATATGCCCCATTATGAAACAAAGTAGTAGATAGTCCGGAAACAGTTCTACATCCACAACATAGATTGCTACGTGGTATATCACAACGTAGGTTAAAAGTAACTGTACATCAATATGTGACTTTGTCGATAATTACCGGCTAAGACCACCACGCCAGACATGCTACTAAAGTTATAGTCTAAACTCTTTTTAAAAGATAAAAAGACTGGTAAAAGTCTCAAATGTTTCCAATATTATTCAGCGTTCCTGATCAGTGAAGGCATTATGATCATGAACGCTTGTAAACAGTTTAAGTTCACCTTTTTTAGCATTTGGTTTTCGCAGATCTTTCTTGACTACCATATTGATTAAATTACTAAAATTTAGCATTTAATATGCTTAATTATTTATAAAAACCCGATTACGAAGCGAAAAATGATGTCACATGTCAAATGGGATTCAAACCCACATCTATTGGAAATCCCTCCCAATCGTGCTGCCACTTACACCACCGTGAACTATTGTAGGACATTCAAATCTCGCTTCGTATTATATTTTACACGTCTCCTTAAAGAGTTAAATATAACACGAAGCGAGATTTGAATATCCTACAATAGTTCACGGTGATGTAAGTGGCAGCACGATTGGGACGGATTGCTAATAGGTGTGGGTTCGAATCCCACTTGTGACATCATTATTCGCTTCGTAATCGGGTTTTTACCATATTTTTTTCAATGTCAAAAGTAGAAGGAAATACAAATGCAATTTTTGAGAAATAATCTTAGTACCGTTTTCAGCAATGACACCCAAATTATGAGTAACACTTACGGCAGTTTAAACATAAGTATTAATGTTTAAACTTAGGCTAGATTATTGTATTTGCAAAATGGCGGTCTTTTGGTCGGCGTAGCAATGAATACGATGAGTGTAACACTCGTTCTCGTCATTAGCTAGACGATAGGAAGATTATTATTACAAAATTTTATAGGATCCCTTTACTTGCCTGACGAAGGGATATCGACAAATGAATTCCTTTTGTAAAGATATATATATATATATATATATATATATATATATATATATATATATATATATATACCTGTGTGGTAGCGGCTTCGAATACTACCAACCCTTACTTTGCTCGTGGATGTCGTAAGAGACGACTAAGAGCCTTATAACGACCAGGCCAACTCCATCTGATGTCGTTTGGTCAACAATTACATTCCCAAGAAGGGTTGACGTCTGGCAGGCGGCCGGTCATAAAACTATTGCCAATAACTTCTACAGTATGTACTATGAAAGAAGAGTACATATTGTATCGACCCCAAGTAATTGGGGCAAGAGTAGGAAAATGATGATGATGATATATATACCTGATGATTTCTAATGTTCACGGGAGTATTACACATTTGAAATAAAACTAGTAATAGTGGGTGGATATCTCTGTAATAACGATGACTTATTGGACGTGAAACACATTAGCCCTCCTGTGACCATGAATGCTGCGAAATTTTTGAAACGTCGGGCAATTAAAAATTAAATATGATATAATCCGTGTTATCGCCCATCGAAAGGTGGCGATTCCAAGAGTGTGCTCTGGCAACATTAGCGTTACGGTTGAGTGGTTTCGTGGCGAAAACAGGTATAAATAGCGGTTACAGACGCGTGAGGGTGTCCGCGGATACATCAACCCCAAAGACTGATGGCTCTTAAACCACCGCGAAAGAAACCACAGGCAAGGGACTCACTCGCCCCGACACTGTATCCACGCGCCCCGTACGGTGCGCTGTGAAGACCTAAGACGACGGGATTCTGTTGTGATATCTAATCTGTGGTAGAACGCCTGTTAATAAGTTATATGTAGTTATAAATATTTAAGTGTATATATATCTATGTCATTTGTTTGTTGTACCGTGTATTATATCCGTGAAACTAATTTTATTTCAAAAAAATACCGGTCTTTAAACTCTGAACTATTACTGCTTATTTTTTTATTTGATAGTATAACATTTTGGTTACCTTCTACTTAGTGTGAATAAATAAAATATTTTCGGATCAAAATGTTATATACATTATGTATGCATAGCCAGTCACCTCTTATTCAATATTAA
The DNA here is from genome assembly GCA_905163515.2 of Lymantria monacha. NCBI lineage: Eukaryota > Metazoa > Arthropoda > Insecta > Lepidoptera > Erebidae > Lymantria > Lymantria monacha. Next base: position 8,290,713 of record LR991081.1, on the reverse strand, counting down.
AAATATATTCCGAACAAAATCTTTTCACCGTCCCTGTTTATGAAAATAGTATATAATTCAATATTTATCATGAAAAAAAAAACTTTTTGCAGAAATAAAATGTCTTTATTTACTTCTTTTGAGTAACCTTTTGTTGTTTGCTGATTTGGAGAAGAACCTTGAAAAACTGAGTGTGGATTACATATTTCGAATGAAATAAGTGAAGATCTCAGATTACTTATTGTTCAGTTGTGTTGTCAGGTTGGTTATGCTTCATACTTTTAAATTTGAAAGGATATTTTTTTTTTAAATTATTTATGTTTTTATTATTTAAAGACACTACTGGCAAAAGGAGAAATGACAGGCGTATAGTAGATAAAAAAGTTATAAAGGTAATTAGCAGGCACAGCTATAATCAGATTAAGAATTTCTCATCATTCTCCTACTCTTATCCCAATTGCTTGGGGTCCATACAATATATACTCTTCTTTCATAGTACATATTGTAAAAGTTATTGGCAATAGTTTTATGACCGGCCGCCTACCAGACGTCAACCCTCCTTGGGAATGTAATTGTTAACCAAACGGCATCAGATGGGGTTGGCGTAGGTCGTTACACGTCTCTTAGTCGTCGTTGACGACATCCACGAGCAAAGTAAGGGTTGGTAGTATTCGTAGCCGTTACCACATTGCCACAGAATAAGAGTTTCTATTCTTTCCTATTTAAATATCGATTTTTACATAATAGTTTTGTGTCGGTAAATTATATGAGGAGTAAAATTGGGCTTCAATATTATTTCAACATTATACTAATCTATATTTTTTCCTACTTCTAATCAGAATATCGTCCAAATTTACAGGCCAGTTCAACTATATCATTGGAGACAAGTAATCTATAAAATATGGAAGAAATTAACCTATTATTCCACGCTGGTAAGAGGTTAGAGCCCTTTTTAAATTTATCGTCTAAACGAATAATATTTTCTGCTTATTCTTATTCTAAGCTCTGATTTTAACTCGCATCACAATCCTTTACATGCCCGTGGAATAGATGGAGATATAAGTTCTCCTACTTCGTCATCATACAAATAGCAAAATGATACTAAATTAAAAAGTTGAAACAGTTTTTATTTGCAGTTTGAAACAGATTTCTGTCGAAAGCAAATATAGATGTGCAATTAAAAATGTTGGTAGAAAATAGTATTTTATTTAGTATGTATAGAAATAAAGGTTTGTATTTCTATACAAAAAGTCTTTCGTGTGGTAATGGAATAAGAATACAATTCACAATTCCTCTACAATGATTATCGCACTTAACCACTAAGGAATGTAAAGAGTATCTTACTTAACAACTAAAGAATGTTCGGAATCTTAGAGAGAGCTTGGCGTTTATATTGGTAGGCAGCGGTCTAGCTATACCTTGGTTTTCCAAAGTTCCATGGAGTACCGTCCATTAGGTGTGCTGCTTGCTCGTTTGCCACCATAGGAAATAAAAAAAAAACAAAATAAAACGTTGTCATCTCTATGGCCATGTTCAAGAGTGGAAATCGATTTATTAAAAGTTATTGCGATTGCCAACCCGCTTGCTAAGATTGGCGATTATGTCAGTAATTCCCTTAGAGAGCTGCCCAATAATAGACTTCAATAGGTTGTTAGTAAATAACAACATTTCTAGTTAACTAAATGTGAATGTGAAAGGCTGTAGAGGTGAAATAAAACTAAAAAAAAGATGGATATAATGTGTGAAAGAGATACAATTGATTTGATTTTAGATAAAGGTGTTTGGAATATAATGTTGCACTATTCCCAAACTACGAATTTTTTTTTTAAATTGTTTAGGGTAGCAAATGTGCAAGCAACATACCTGGTGTTAAGTGTTACTGCTACATGGACTATTGCAGCACCAACGGTACAGTTAGGCTGCGGCCTACCAACCTAAACCCACCCAGAAATTTTGGCTTCGAACGAAATGCAACAGTACATCGACACTGATCAAACGTCAATTTTCTGCGAGAGTGTGGTGACACCTCGGACGGTCCGGCCTACGGCTGTAAACAGTAAAATCTATTTAGTTTTAATATGTTTTTTTAAAAAGACTTAGAGAACAATCATTGTATTGCGTGGACTTTATAAACATGCAAGCAACGCAGACAAATTACACCCAGATTCAGAACAACACATATAGGTCGCACATAGTATTATCCTGCTTGGGAATCGAACCCATAGCTCATGCACGAAAGGTATCTTAACCACTACACCATCTATGCAGTCATTTATCATTTCAAATTGTGACTCGCCCTATCATCTTTACGGTATAAATTCTATAAAATAAAGTACAAAATTGGAACAAAGGATTACCGGGTTGGTCCTCAGCGCTCACCTATAGCCCGGGTTAAGCTGTGACAGCCATCTGCGGCAAACAGCTAAAAGACAGATACAACGAAAAAAAAGGGAACAAAGGAATTCGAGTAGTAACATTATATATATATATATATATATATATATATATATATATATATATATATATATATATATATATATATATACACATAATATCTGGTGGACCGAGCTTGGTCGGTATTTTCTTATTAGTGTGTTTTGAAAGATATATTTAAATATAATAAAAATGATGAAAAATAAATTAAAAAGGCAAAAAGTACAAAAAATAGAAAGGGGGCGTTCAAGTATTACGTAATGCAATTTTTGAAAATTTTTGATCCTCCCTCCCCCGAATGTAACGCGCCGTAACGTATGTCTGTACCCCTCTTCCCCCGCTGAACGTTACGTAACACCCAAGTGACCATTTTTAAATGTGTTTGAGGCAACAATAAATAAAAAAAAGAGATTCCAAACTCGCAATACATGTGTATGTTGTTTATTCATCATCTAAAAAATAAAAATTTGCTTGCCAACTTAGGAAATTTTAATTCCCTAGATTTTTATTTAATAAAAAAACAATGCTATGTACCGCGTTGTTTGAATCCGGCTATGTAATACATTGTAACACTTAACAAGACCCTCCCTCCCCCCAAATTGCGATACGTAATACTTGAACGGGCCCCAAATTAAAAAAATGTACCGAGCAAAAAGGAGCCACAATCACGTTTGTAATACGGGAGCACCCCTTAAATATTTATTTTATTTTGTTTTTTAGTATTTGTCGTTATAGCGGCAACAGACATATATCATCTGTGGATTTTTTGTCTGACTACTGTCTAACTATCATGGTTCATGAGATACAGCCTGGTGATAGACAGATGAACGGACGGACGGACAGCGAAGTCTTAGTTATAGGGTGCCGTTTTACGCTTTGGGTACGGCACTCCTAAAAGGTTGAACTCACATAAAAGCAACAATGGAATGGATGGATGGATTGGTTCAATGGAAGTACTCTTTAAAATTGGAATGTCTCGAACGTCACAATACTAAATTAATACACACAATACTAATTTCTAAGCTATAAAGAGGTCATACAATTTTAGGACACGGCGTTATAGGAACGTAGAGTTTGAAATTTTAAATTGTTGGACAGTAATTTTCTAAGCCGAATACTGTAATTGAGAGCCATGATAACACATTGCATCGTATAACTGAAATCCATCGTTCATAAGATCTATTACCCGTTTTAATTTTACTCTGGCGAGGGTATTTTACCGCATAATGATTAGGAAAAGAGATAGTCATTTGCTATATTTTTGTTTGCTGTTTAGCTAGCGCTTAATCAACATATTTGTAAAAATCGAGGCGGAAAGGCTGATTTATTTTAGGAACAATCAGTAAGATACGATAGGGAGACAGGATGTTAATGCTGCTCAGATTGGTCGCAAGACGTCATGACATACTTGTACATATGTGCGATACTACGGTCGTTTCGATTTCTTTATACTATTCACTTGCAAATATTTTAAATCATTCGAAGGTGTCGAATATTAAAATAAGTTCTTCGAATAAGTGATAAACTCCTAGTCAAACAACCGGTCAAGTTCCTGAATATTCTGAAGGCGCCCAGTCTCCCAACTCACATCTTAAAATTGAAAGCTGGGGTGCCAAAATTATACAATGCCACCAGTTTGCAAGAAAAAAACATTACATTGCGTTATAATCGGGTAAACTATACTGACCGATTGTTTTCGAGCAGAGTCTGTATTTATTCCTAGGATTCTCCAAATACCATCAAATTACTCCTCCGAATTTCAGAGAGTGCAGTTTGCCATTAAAGTCTGCTTCGCAATAACCACAAACAAAGCTCGAGGTCAAATTCGGGAGTAGACTTGAGAGAAAGCTGCTTCTCCCATGGGCAGTTGTATGTGACATGCTTCAGAGTAAACTTACAGAGTAGCCTGGTTATTCTAGCATCCGATAGAAAATCAAAAGATATTGTTTACAAAGAAATACTGTAATAGGTGTAGTATCGCGGGTGGATGTGAAAGAAGCGGTACCAGTGGTCAGCCTAATTTCGATGGAAAAGACAGTGGGTTATGGGGCCGCACATTACCCTTCCGTCGCCTCGGTCGGAATGAGCGCGGTGTGTTTAAAATGCTAAGAAAAAGCCTGCTAAGAAAAAGCCTGGTGTTCATAATATATAACAAAATTTCATTTGATTTTTATGTTTATCGAAGCTACCCTACACTATAACAAAAATTGTTATCATTATCATCATCATCATTATCACAGTCCATATACGTCTCACTGTTGGGCTCGGGTCTCCGCTATAATAGGAGGGAAGTTAACTTACTATCCGGCGCTGGTCAGACGTGTTGTTATAGGGTTTTGTTTCGAGTTTTCCTTCTCTTGCATAGATGTTATATGCATTTTATATCCTTTAGTCACAACCCACCCACGGGTAAGATAGGGGTGGTGAATTGTATTTTTGCTCCGTCGCCACACGGATAAGATTGTTATTATATCTACTATATAAGTATGTATACAAACATTTATACATAATTATTTATAAATAACAATAAAATTAATAACGTAAAAAACAAACAAAAATCCTATTCGAACCATTTTCGACTTCTACGCAGACAAAAATACGGGCAAATGATAATAATTTATAAAATAATAAAAAAAGGCCAAATTACTTTAGTACTTACTTACTTTTATAAGAGAAGGTAAGGATCCGAACCGAGCTCCGGTTTGTTTGCATTAGACTACTCGATTTTCCAACTGAGCTAAATGTCTTCTTAATGACAGCATCAAAATTTGAAAACTTTCATTCTAATAGTTTTAATACAACGAAAAATTATATTTTTTGTTGCCGAAAAATACTGACAAAACAATATTGTCTATAAATGAAACCTAGCTAGATCGATTAATCGCCCCCGGAACCCCTTGTAGGCTAAATGCACATCGTTGGAGCCGTTTCCGAGATTCAGGTTACATATATATATATATATATATATATATATATATATATATATATATATATATACATATATACAATATTTGCTCGTTTAAAGATATAGTGAGATAGTAAAACAAAGCTTAATATATCTATTGGGTAATATTGAAAAGGTCTGTGTTGACGTCACACATCTTTGTTTGATTAATTATGTAGCATTGATTGTCTCGCATTTGTACTACTTCAATGTGTATTGATAATCATCCTATGCTAATAGTTAATTAAAATTAATATACTCAGCTTAGAGTATATTTATCTTAGTTTGGCAACTTATAAAAGTTAATTATGAATGATTGATTTAAGAGAGGATGATCAAGAAAGTTGTTGAACAGATGACCTATATAAAAAGAAAGCGTCAAAGATCGCAAGATATGAAACATTAAAAAAAGCCAGAGAGAGAAAATGATCTCCTAAAAATAGCATTCGGGTAACATACGGCTAAATTAAAACTTCCTTTCTATTGTGATAAATGAAGATTAAATAAATAATAAGTAGCTCATATTACAAAATTGGCTATAGACAATAACTGATGTATGATAAAGGCTACCCATCCATTTCCACCTAGCTGATAACTGAAATTCGCATATCTTTCCACAAAAATTCACGTAAATCCATTGATCCAACCGCTCATCCATCCATTCAAGTCGACGAAAGCAAATATATTTTGATAAATCTCGCCAGTATGCCCTTGACATTATTTTTAATGTCGTCACTTCCACCGTTACGCGTTTCCGTTTTAAAGTATTCGATTAACATTTAGTCAAGCCGAAATAAATTGTACTTTCAAAAAAAAAATTAATAGCGGTAGGACCACGCTGTTGACAGATCTCTTGTCTACAACCGCGGGCCGGTCCGTCCGGGGTAGTACTTAGGGATATTCGATGCATCGAAAACATCGATGTTTACAATGCGATACATCGAATCGATCCGATGTTTTGAAGAGCTATCGAAATACTCGATGTATCGATGTTTTTTCATAAAACATCGAAACGATGATAACCAGTAAATGCCACAAAAAAGACCTTTTTTTTTTTAGAAATCTGTTTGATAAGGGACTGTGGAATAAGTATATATGCCACAATAAGGACCTTTTTTTCTTTTTTTTAGAAGTCAGTTTTATAAGGGATTGGAATAGGTATAAATGCCACAAAAAGACCTTTTTTTTTTTTAGAAGTAACACTTTTGATATGACTTTAGAAAAAGTACTCGATGTTTAAAAACATCGATGTTTTCATCCGATACATCGAAAGACATCGATGTACAGTTTCGATTTATCGAATCGAAAAAAACATCGATGTTTTTTCAAGGGGTGTCCACCCCTACTAGGGGTGTCCACTACACTCTCGCAGAAGATCGACGTCTGAGTAATGGCAATGTGTTATTGCGCTCCGTTCGGTGGGCGATAGGTAGCGTTTGCCACCATAAGCTATAAAAAAAAATTATAAATGACATTTATTATTTCTATTTATTTTTTTTCCAATTAGAGGTGATTTGATCAATCATATGGCAGATATATAACTAGTCAACCGGATATTCAAAAATTCCTTCTTACACAGTGATATTATCTGTTCATATGTTTTTATCTAGAGAAAAGTAAGAAATAGTGGCACATGACACATCGTATCGTACAGTGTCAATTACAAGCCCCTGAGTATATATATATATCTTTACTATCGAAGCCACTATTACATTATAATAAATGCAAGAACGCAATTGTAAGGTTCTCTTTTAGCAGACACATATGAAAAACAAACAAATAAAGTTAAGTTCTCATAACATAATTATTTGTAGGCATAAAACAATATTATACTAAGAATTATGTTTACGTTATATTGGTCCCATTTTTACTTGCAGATTAGTCCACGTAGAAGTCATTTGTGATGTCCCCGTTTTTTTTTATTATTTTTTTATTGCTTGTGGTGGCAAACGAGCAAGCAGCACACCTCATGCCGCCCATAGACCCTTGCAATACCAAGTATATAACTAGGCCGCTGCCTACCAATATAAACCCCAAACCCACCCAATTGGACTTCCAGCTCTCTCTATCACCGAACGAAGTGCAATAGCACATTGCCATTACTCAGACGTCGATCTTCTGCGAGAGTGTGGTACTACCCCGGACGGACCGGCCTGCGGTCATGTACTGAATGAAGGTGGAGTCAAGAGTCTCCGAAACCGGCGAGCGTGTATGAAGAGAATTATGAATGTTGAGGCAGCGAGCGAAGTATGCAAGGATAGAGTTCTCTGGCACTCTGTTCTCTCTGCCTACCCTGCAAGGGATATGGCGTGATGATATGTATGTATGTATATATTTAGAGCTTTCATCTCTTGTACATATGTTCTATGCATAAGATGTCCCTTAGTTGACGTTTATGATATAAACGGGCAAGATAGAGGTGACATCCTTTTTACTTCGTCGTCACCACAAAAAAACCTATCATTGCAAAATTAAATCTCCTATTTTACAAACTTAGAGAATTTAATGGAATGAAAATTGAAAATTTTGCTGAAGAATATTTTTGTTTAGTTTAAAAACAATGCATAAAGTTGTTATTTTTCCTCACATAGATTGTACAAAATTCATCCCTATGGGATTGAATTGACAGGTTTATATACAACCGTTCTTCTGAGTTTCCTCGTCACAAAAACAGATTGTTATCAAAATTTCATATTTCTAGTTTGAGTAATTTGTGCTCAGCATTAAATGAGTCGTAACCAGCTTCTTTATATGTGCATATATATGTAATACAATAGATTATAGCAGAAATATGTATAAGACGATTTTCTGAGCACGTATAGTTCATATGATACTGCTTATAAGACGAGATCGAGGTAGAGGATATCGTATTATCCTGTTCTATTCAACAATTGAATATTTTATTTACCTATTTTTATTGCAAACCTAACATACTTTATGTTAGGTTTGTGTACTATTTTTTTCATACATGTCGAATTTAATTTATAGAATAAATATTTGTGTAGCAGTGTATTTTATAACTTGAAATATAGCGTTTTATTTATAGCCCGTCGACATCTGTTGGATTTAGGTTTTCCCCAAAGGGAATAATACCATAATCTATGCGTGGTAGGCGAGTGGGTGATTGTAGTTGGTTATAAGTTTCCCAGGAGAGTGCCTATTCTACTGGTACTTTTTTTTTGGCAGTCGATGATCTGGACACACGCCGTCCATTCTGTCCGGGGCGGTTCTACTGGTACTGCTGTCTATTTGTGTTCCTCAATGGGTTTTTACGGTTACTCCCACGGGCAAATAAGCGACGGTAACGCATTGTATTTTTATTCCGTCCACATATACAACATTATCTAGTATTGTAAAGAAATAGAATAATTATTTTGAATAACTTTAGCCGGAGGTATAGGTATATTTTTTTTTAATTATGTATATATAAATATCAGGGCCGGCTTTACCTATAGTGCAGAGGGTGCGATGCACCCGGGCACCGGGTGTTAGGGGGCGCCGAGAGCCGCTCGGGACATATAGAGCCTCCACTGTAACGCTCCGCACGGAGCGGGCGCACCGTACGCAGCGAGTGCCTAATCATTTATAAACGTAGTGAGTGCCTTTTTAAACAGATTTGGATAGGTTGCTTTGTCGCCATGCTCACTGTAACTTCATTATCCGATCGCGTTTACTTGGTTTTGTGTCTAAACAACAAGACTAAGCATGCGACAACGCATTCCAGCGAGGGTCGGATATACTTTTTAAAAATAGTAACAAGTCTCAAGTAACAAGTACCTAATGCAAAGTTAGCAACGACAGGCCGAATAGATGAAGCGACTGACGTCTTTGTCACGCTATCGTGAGGTGTAAAATAAAAGAGGTTATTAATGTTACACCAGTCTCGTGCCTTTGTGGCATACAAGTGGTTATTTGTCAAATATAATTTGTAGTATTTTGAGACAAGAAGTAGCTATACTATTTTTCGATTATGTAATAGACAATTTGGTTCAACAAATTTCGGTCCTTTTAATCATTTAAATATTCGGTTTTCAACGTCCCTTATATTAATATTATGTAGAACCAGCTGCCGTAACAGATGTTCTTAATAAGTTAAAAAAAATAAACAAAGATAATATTTCTATAAGTCAAACCCAGCCTGATAGGTGTAAGCCCAGTTTTAAATTTTAACCACTCAGAGATAAATTCAAATACACGAAAAAAAATGCATCTAATCAGCAAATCTCGTTTATAATAATTATCAAGTTAACCTCATTCATATAATTTGCCCTACAAGTACCTCTTAATGCCGTGCCACCGGGCAACCGGTACCCGATCCTTATCTTCGATGGCCCGTCCGGCGGGTCACCCTTTCGGGTATCGTCTCCTAGCTAACCACCCTCACTTCACTTCGAGTTAGTGAGGGACTTCAAGTCGATATTCTCTGTAGTATAAATACACAGAAACTTATTTCTTTGTTTTTGTGGGATCATAATTAACTTGTATCTAGCTAAGACACCATAACTATGTGTATCAATTGAATCCATTTATCAATTTGTATGTGCTTGGGTAACATATATAGAAACTTCATCATAATCATCATCATAGCCCATAAATGTACCACTGTTAGGCTCGGGCCTCCTCCATAATGGGAGGGAAATTAACCTACTATATCGTGCTGGTCAGACGTGTTGGTATAGGGTTTTGTTTCGAGCTTTCCTTCTCTCGCATAGATGTTATATGCGTTTTATATCCCTTAATCGTCTCGTACGATCACCCTCGGGTAAGATATGGGGCGGTGAATTGTATTCTTACTCCTTCACCACACGAAAAATCAAAAAATATAGAAACTTTGAAATTCATAAATAATAAACATGCAAAGAAATAAGCAGCGAATAATATATTCTTGACAAGAGAAAGAAATTACCAGCATTTAAGACGTTGACAAAGTAGTACGTAGGTACGTACTCTCGCAGTTACGAGTACTACGGTGTTATGTAGCAGTGAATTATGAGCTCTACGTTCCATTATTAATAATATCGCTGTTATTTATAAGCAATTATATTTGTATAGAAATAAGATAAAAAGACTAAAAATACTGTAGTTATATTTCTTTCTATGAACTACATAGAGTTAATTTTGATATAAGTAACGACCTTAAAGTACTCTTGTTCCGATTTTCATATAATTCTTTGAGTATTTCACAAAATATTGTCCTCAGTTTGCATGTAATTTGTATTTTTATATAGTATCTTTGTAAAACCCCCTACGATCATCATCATCATTTTACTCTTATTCTAATTATTTGAAGTCGACTCAATATGTATTCTTCTTTCATCGTATATGTTAAAAAAGGTTTGACTATAGTCTTATGATCGGCCGCCTGTCTTATATCAACTCTTCTTGAGTATATAATTATTGATCAGAAGGCATCAGATGTTGGTTCAAGTTGAAGTAAAGTACTTAGCCATATTTTACGATGCCCACATCCAATTTTCTTTTAAAAGGCTATTACTCGTAGCCGCAATTATCCAGTATACAATTAAAAGCCTCTGATACAAACATTTATTTCTTAATACAGATTACTGTTTAAAAATAAATGATGTATAATATGCCTCATCTATCAAATGAAAAAATAATAGCGTTTATTTTATGAAGTAACGAATTCAAATTGATATTGAATTACCCCAGAATTTTTAACAAGCACAAAGCAATATGCTGTAGACATCAGACTCCATATTAAATAGATATAAAGTTTTGATTATTAAATCTAAATTATTCATGTGATGACGGGTTAAAAAAAAAGTGTTTGTGTCAGCTCCGACGCACGACTGGAGTTTCTCCTTAAGTATGATTATTTATCAAAACAGGCGCAAAAAAAGCTCATTTGACTAAAAATAATATATATATATATATATATATATATTTATTTACATTTATTAAAACTGTTCAGTGAAGTATTATCTCACGTCAGAAAGTGAAAGGTGCACAGAATAGGTTGCGCACCAAAAACGTAATGAGCTCATTCGATCACTAGATTTTACTCCTCAAATTTTTCTCATACCGGGCGCCTTATATGAAAATCGATTCTTAAGTAGTAAACGCCAATAATGTCACCTTCAGTTTTTCGTAAGGATAATAAAAACCAACCTAAAGATCACCAGGATGAACAGCAGTACTTTTATGGGTAACTTATCACCAACTGTGGTCATCAAATTGTCTGCCAAGTATGTGATTTATCTTTTGGGGAAGTCTATGTCAAACAGTTTGACAACTTGATAGATATTCAAGAATGCCGCATGAAACAGTAATGTACCACTTGCGTTCACAATTTTCCTATTTTTATTTAAATTCTCTGTACTTTATTTACTAATAAATTATATAAGGAATTTTCCTAGAAAAATATGTTATGTAGATATATGTCTGGAAAATTAATATAAAGGAGAAACTTTCATGAAACAAGATAATAAATGCGGTTATGTAAATTCTAAAACCGGTATAACAGAATTTTACGAACATTGAAAATACACGAAGTACCCCCCGGACGTGTAGCGATTGGATAAAAACTTGGGGAACATACAAATATTTTATATGCCGTTAATAGATGGAAAATATTAAGTAACAATATATGTGGAATAGAAATGTTTTTCAGCTCATACAAATGCCACAGCTGGACTCAAGCCTCGTCCATAATGAGAGAGAAATTGCGATACCACACTGGTCAAATATATTTGTATTAATTAATTTCGAATTTTACTTCTATTACTTAGATATTTGCATATCCCTTAGTTACAATACAATTCACCACGTTGTTTTTTCATTCAAAACGAGTCTATGCACATATTTTTTATTAACCATAATGTAAGGTGATATTTTCAATTTATACTTATCATCATCATTCTCCTGCTCTTATCCCAATTACTTGAGGTCAACTCAATATGTAAGTAATCATTTTCCTGCATATCGCAAAAGTTATTGACAATAGTTTTATAATCGGCCACCTGCCTGACGTAAAACTTCCTTGGGAATGTAATTGTTGACTAAATAGCATCAGGTGGTGTTGGCCCAGGTCGAAATAAGACTCTTAGTATCTTTTACGACATCCACGAGCACAGTAAAGGTTTATAAATACCCGATTACGAAATGAAAAACGATGTCACAAGCGGGGTTCGAACCCGCACCTATTGGGAATCCGGCCCAATAGTGCTACCACTTACACCATCGTGAACTATTTTAGGACATGCAAATTTCGCTTCATATTATATCTTACGTCTTCAAGGTGACGTATGCCATCTACCGGACAGTGTTTACACATTGTATAGGCTTAATACTTCAAACTTTACATTTAGAATTGTATTAAACGATGACACAACCTTGTTATTCAAATTACTGAAATTTTTAGCATTTAATATGCTTATTTATTTATAAATAATTAAGCATATTAAATGCTAAAAAAATCAGTAATTTGAACAGTAAATGTTGGTAGTATTCGTAGCCGCAACTACACAGCTATCATTTCAATTTATACTTATATACGATGTAATAGCTGTGTGGTAGCGGCTAAGAATACTACCAACCCTTACTTTGCTCGTAGATGTCGTAAAAGACGACTAAGAGCTTTATAACGACCTCGGCCAACTCCGTCTGATACCGTTTGGTCAACAATTATATTTCCAAGGAGGTTTGACGTCTGGTAGGCGGCCGGACATGAAACTATTGCCAATAACTACTACAATATGTATTATGAAAAAAGAGTACATATTTTATCGATCCCAAGAAATTGGGATAAGAGTAGGAGAATGATAACTTATATACAATGTAATAAAAAAATCTTGGGTTTTGATGAACTCTATAAAACTATTAAAAGTAATTACGAATATAGCATGCACGTTTAATGGTTGTTGTTAAAATAAAAGTAAACATATTTGTACTATTTTCATGACAAGAGGCAACTTTTGCAGTTCCTTTGTTGTGCAAATTGATCTAAGAGCCCTTTTTGTCTGTGTCTTTTCGCATAATATATGTACATACATATAGTTTCGGGAAAGATGATATCTTACAGAGTCTAGCTAGACAAGAAAGCCAATCTTAATGCTATTGGGTATAATAAAGATGTTTCTGACATTGTCATTACTTTGTAATTTGTTCTTCGTGCATCAACCTAATGTCATCTATTGTTTGATACGAGATTTATCAAGGAGGGATATGTTGTAGTCATCATGCTTAGTTAGTGAATCGGCGAACGCGATTCATTTTGTAACTTCTACGTGAACGTACTGCTGCCAATTCTCCTGACGATTCCTCAGACTCCAGGCATAGAAAGTTTCTTTCTTTCTTTTTTTACATGTACATTTTGTATTTGTGTGTGTGTATGCGCGTGTGCGTGCATGTGAGTGCGTGCGTGCGTGCGTGCGTGCGTGCGTACGTGCGTGCGTGTGTGCATGCCTGCGTGCGTGCATGCGTGCGGGCGCGTGTGTGTGTGTATATGTGATGTGTCTGTATCTTTTCTATAAATGTGTCTATTATGAATATAATAATTCTATATATGATTCTAATAATTAGATATATTATAATTCAACTCTCAGGACCATAAGCCAATTATAAATATTTTGACCTCGGCCAACACCACCTGATGCCGTCTGGTCAACAATTACATTCCAAAGGAGGGTTGACGTCAGGCAGGCGGCTGGGCATAAAATTATTGCCAATAACTTTTGCAATATTTAGGAAGTAGTACATATTGCGTCGTCCCCAAGTAATTGGGATAAAAGAGCAGGAGAATGATGAATGATGATAACCATAAGCTAATTTAAAGAATAATAAAGTCATACATTTCATTTTAAAGTAAATTTAATGATATTTCGTCTTGTATCTGAAATACTTATTATGGTATGGTCAGATGTGGACTCTTCGTATCTTTTTTTCTTTTGTAGTAATTTTTCGAAGTAAAAAGGTATTGTTACCTATACTACGTGTTCCAATTGAAAAATATAATAAATATAGCACTATTACTGTTTCAGCTATACACAGGCGGATAACTGGCAAAACTTCTTATATGCTTTTAACTGTATTGAGTTTCAGAGTGTACTTACCACAGATGCTCTGTGGTACTTACACCGGCCCAATGACGGTCGTTGTATACTTAAGCTACCTCCAAACTAGCTTTCTTTATATATATTTTATCATATTAGATAAATATACTAAGTAAATTCTTTACACATGTTCAAAAAATTCTTAAAATATTTAACAATTTTATATTTTGTAAATTTCATGCCGAAATCCAAGTATTTGGGTAAAAGTAAGACATAATTGTTTTTTAAGTGATAACTTCTTTAGCGGCGTTGTGCATTTTTTTTGGGATGGGTAAAAAAAACATTAAACTCGCGTCAGAACACGTGACCTGATCGAAAATTCGTAAGATGGAGGGAGAGTAGGTCTAAGTTCTTAGTCTCGACTAATTTCTTTTATTAATTAAATTTGATATATTAACTTCACTAACAACTGTTGAAAAGGAAGAGATTTTACAGTACGACATGCAATTCATCAAGAGATAGAGTATCATTTCCGTGTGGTGACGGAGTAAGAATACTATTCACCACCCCATATCTTACCCGTGGGTGATCGTACAAGACGACTAAGGGATATAAAACGCATATAACATCTATGCAAGAGAAGGAAAACTCGAAACAAAACCCTATACCAACACGTCTGACCAGCGCGGTATAGTAGGTTAATTGCCGTCCCATTACGAAGGTGGCTCGAGCCCAACAGTGGGACATTATGGGCTGTGGTGATGGTGGTGGTGAGAGTATCAGGCAGGTACACGGAAGCTTTGCAAACATTTTTTTTGGCTGGTCACACTTGCTTAATAACCATTGTCATATCACATTACTTCCCCATCGCTATATTGGCTAAGCAGGCGGGTGACGTTATTGGGCCGGCCCTACTGGCCTGTTGTAAGGATATTTTGAATTATGCAATCTGTTCTTATAATATAAAAAAAAACCATTTCTTCCTCAGTAAATATTTTCAATACATATGGAAGTATTTGTAAATCTTTGGTTTATTTTTTTTATTATAACAATAAATGGATGAATATATTTTTTAATATTTTTATTTTTAAAAAAGACACCATTCTGCACAAAGGAAATAATCCTTGTATTGCGGGGGACTTTAAAAACATGCAAATAAACGTAGACAAATTACACCCAGACTCAGAACAATATTTTGTGTATCGCACGAAGTTTTATCCTACGCAGGAATTGAACTCACGGCAATGGCACGTAAGGCCGGTTCACTACTATGCCATCTGTGCAGTCAAAAGATGTTATTATTCATAATTGGTAATAAATTGATCTTTTTTTAAATTATGTCTTAAATTCAGTGATACAAGTTCGATCTTGCCGGCTGATTGTGACATTATGACTTCTAATTGTAAGTTGCTAATAAAGTGATTAGCGTGGAGCACTACTTTTATTAATGAGCTCAAAGAAAATATAATATACAATATTGTATGGTATAATACTCTTAAATACATATTAATGACGTAATGCATTGAGCGAGTTTAAACTGAAAGTTAACGGTGGAAAACCGAAGCTATTGTTTAACATACATGACACTTGAAATGTGTTTACATAGATGTCTGTATATATATATATATATATATATATATATATATACATACATACATATCATCACGCCATATCCCTTGCAGGGTAGGCAGAGAGAACAGAGTGCCAGAGAACTCTATCTCTGCATATTTCACTCGCTTCCTCAACATTCATAATTCTCTTCATACACGCTCGTCGGTTTCGGAGACTCTTGACTCCACCTTCCTTCAGTACATGACCGATCTGGTCTAGGTAGGTTAGTCTCGGTCTCCCTCGGTACCTACATCCTTCCACTTTCGCATTGTATATCTTCTTAATCAGGCGTTCGTTCGGCATTCTTTCCACATGTCCGAACCATCGGAGCATTCCCTTTCGCATCTTTACACCAATACTCTCTTTCATACCTACTCGCTCTCTTACGTCGTCGTTACGAATGCGGTCGGTCAGCCTAACTCTACAGATTTTCCGCAGAGATCGCATTTCGACCGCATTAATTTTACTATCATACTCTTTTCTGCATACCCAACTCTCGCTTCCATACAGTAATGTTGGGACAAGCACTGCGTTATGTATTGCTACACGTGCCTTCTGGCTGAGGTGGTGGCTGCCGAAAAGTTGCCCCAACGCTCCGTTCACTCTATTTCCCGCATTCACTCTTCGCTCTATATCAGTGGTGTACCTTCCATCTCGGCTAAATCCACATCCAAGATATACAAATTCATCCACTTGCTCTAGTACATCATTACCTATTGTTACTCTTACATCTGTTCTGGTTTTATCTCATTATATATATATATATATATATATATATATATATATATATATATATATATATATATATATCATCATTATATATATATATATATATATATATCATCATTATATATATATATATATATATATATATATATATATATATATATATATATAATGTTTGAGAAAACCTCAATCATTATTGGGATATTATATATTTACTTTGTCTCTCTTCCACCATTTGAAATAAAACTATTTTTAAGTAAGTAAAATAGTGTTATTTCAAATGTGTAATCATCATCACAGCCCATAAATGTCCCACTGTTGGGCTCGGGCCTCCTCCGTAATTTCGGAAATTAACATACTATACCGCGCTGATATAGGGTTTTGTTTTAAGTTTTCCTTTTCTTGCATAGATGTTATATGCATTTTATATCCCTTAGTCGTCTCGTACAATCACCCACGGGTAAGATATAGGGTGGTGAATAGTATTCTTACTCCGTCACCACACGGAACACAAATGTGTAATAGAATCCGTAAAAATAGATTTATTTCAAATGAGCAATACTCGGGTAAACATCAGGAATCATTAAATGTTCCACCATTTATATTTGAAATAAAACTTCTTAGGCGACTACCAACAAGAATTGATAAAAAATAATAATAATAATACTAAAAGAAGTTACAGCAAGAGAGAAGTCGACAAGATATATTTTTTTATTTTTGGCAGCCTATGGTCTAGATACATGCTATCCACTCTGTCCATGGCGACAGAAGGGCGGCGCGTGGCGCTATACCCCACCGTATTGCCATTGCACCGGCCACTGTTACCGCTTCTTTCAAATGAGTGGCCAGCTCGGCGGGTTACCCCTTTAGGTACCGATCCCCATCGACGCCCTCGGCTGCTGCTGGGGCGTCGCCCTCACGCGGTCAGCCTCTCTATGGGAGATGTAATATTCCCTGGTCCAGTCACCTGCTTCCTCGGTTAGGCTGGCATCAGGCGCAGGTACTCACGCCTGCACCGCCCCAGGCGCCGGCGACAAAGCGTGTTACCGAAGGATTTCCTCTCGGAGCCGCCTCGGCGCCTCCTCCCGCGAGACGACTGTCTCGCAGGCAAATGTAAAGGCGAAAGGTGGCGACCGCGTCCCAGTTCCTGACGCTGTCGAGCATCGCCTTAACGATGGTCGGCATCGACAGGTCGTCACCGAGAATTGCGACATGTTTACGGCGCTACTCTGCCCAGGCCACACAGACCTCGAGCGTGTGCTGCGCAGTGTCCTTGTCGCAATTACAGTGGTGGGTAGGACGGTGTCTTCTCCCTCCTCACGTTCATGTGCAGGTACTTGCCGAAGCAACCATGCCCCGTCTTTCCAACTGATGCAGGTCTTGACCTTTTTTTTTTTTTTTGCGGTGGGTTATGGACGTCGCACCCCGCTAAATCGGCCCGGGGTGACGGAAGAGGCGGCGCGCAACCCCATTGACCCACCCTGCAAGCACCTCTTCTTCGCCATGCGAGCGGGCCACCGGTACCCGATCTTTGTCTTCGGTGGCCCGCTCGGCGGTATGCCCTCTCTGATGCAGGTCTTGACCTGCACTAGTTGGAAAGAAAGGACTCCGTGCTGTCGACCCAACTACTCCATCAGCACCGGCCGGAAGGCCTCGATGGTTGGAACATCGATCCAAGGCCCTCCAGCCGGATTGCCCAACGAGCAATGACGTCACGATGGGCGTCGTACCACTGGGCAGCAATTTCGCTGAGCGAGACGATCCGCCTCCTGTGCGCGTCGCCTCGATCTTCGCCTCTAGGTCCCATGGAATAGTTTCGGCCATTTGACGATGATCGAGGCGTTGGTGGGTGGACTGGTGCGGGGACAATGGAACAATAGGGCCTCCGTCTGATCCAGGGCCACCTTTAACCACAGCGCCTTGATCCGCTTGAGAATCTTCTCGGTGCCAGGAGTTGCCAGACGTGCCGCGTCCTCAAGCGTCCTACCCCGGGCTGTGACGACTTTACCGTCACCGTAACAGGCTGCGCTCAGCCCGGGGGGAGGCTACCTCTCAATGCCCCATCGTAGCCGATGCTCCACAGGGTGAGGCCCAAGACCGACCCCTGAAGAACACCGCACGACATGGGCGTTTGCACAACGTCCCTCACTCGGTTCTTATAGAGAACGCCGCGCCCCTCCAAATAGTCTGCCACCAGCCGCCTCAGGTAACAGGCACCCTGTGATACCGGAGTGCCTCTCTGTCGACCCACAGTCCACCGCGGAGAAGCGAGGACTCCGTCTGCGGATTGAACCCTGCTGGGCTCTTTTTTTTGGTAGGGTATAATCTGGACACACGCCATCCGTTCCACCCGCGTCGACGGAAGGGCAGTGCGTGGCCGCATTACCCACCGTATTTCCTCCCCATCGCCATTGGGCCGGCCACTGGTACCGCTTCCTAGACAATCGTGGCCTCTTCTCCCCTGCTGCCGTAGGGTGCGGGAGACCTCTATCCGAATGTATCTATGGCCGGATAAATATATTAAACCTGCGAATAAGACAGAAAATAAAATATAATAACTTAACCAAAGAAAGGTAATGTTTCTTACGAGTATAGTCATAACTCAGATAGTAAAAGGTTTCAACTAAAATAAAAAGCAACATTAACAACAACTAGACAATAGGAACAAAATTGTCATAAAAATAACTTCGTATTTTGTTATCCTTCATCGACCTTGGCGGTAATATTTTTTTTTTTCAACGTAAATACGTAAATAGATATTTCCACTAACTCAATAACAACGTAAATGATGTGATAAAGGTTCCGATAAATGTGGAATAAACAAAATACTGTCGGTGGAGTTGTCGGTTCGTTGAGCGATTTAGTTCTATTACCACTTCAGCATGCTAAGAATGGAGCTAGTGTTTGGGTGTCTATACTTTTTTTGGTTGTTGGTTGATGATGAACGGGTGTACCAATTGAAAAACTTGATACGGGTTGATCACAACATTTCTGTATAAGGAAAATTTCCTTGTAATTAATTATTTCATTATTCATATGAACAAATAAGAAAGTCAAGCACTAATTTGACATAACTCATTCCATATGATATTATGTGAAAATAAATAAAGTCGTTGCCATCCTATTTTAGATTTATCCATTTTAGACTTTGAGGGATACTTCTTTAGGATCCAAAAGAACCAAATTTATCTAATTTGAATTTTCACAAGCGCCCGTTTCAGCCTATTAAAATATTTTGTTTTAAAATTATCATTCATCTTAGCTCATTCATTTGATATTTTTAAGCTATTTAGACTCTTATTTTTTGAAAAAGTATGATAGTATTAAGAGAAGGAAAACTCGAAACAAAACCCTATACCAACACGTCTGACCAGCGTGGTATAGTTTTTCTTTTCTTTTTTATTGCTTATGGTGGCAAACGACCATGCAGTACACCGAGTATTACTGCCGCCTATGAACCTTTGCTATACCAAAGATATAGCTAGGCCACTGTCTACCAATAACCCCGAACCCACCCAGTTGGGCTTCCGATCAATTTCCCTCCTAGTTCATCATCATCACAGCCCTTATATGTCCCACTATTAGGCTCGGGCCTCTTCTGTAATGGGAGAGAAATTAACCTACTATACAACGCTGGTCAGACGTGTTGGTATAGGGTTTTTGTTACAAGTTTTGCTTCTCTTACATAGATGTGATATGCATTTTTAATATCCCTTAGTCGTCTCGTACGATCACCCACGAGTAAGATAGGGGGTGGTGAATTGTATTCTTACTCCGTCACCACACGGATAACCCACCCTCTTACTTAGTAGGTCAATTTTCTTCCTAGTGTGGAGGAGGCATGTGCCCGGCAGTAGGACACATGTATATGAGCTGAGATGATGAGAACAGTATTAGTGTAAACATAAAACCTTTGAATAATGGCATCGTTTCAATTTTACGTCTCGTACTCAATATTTGTGAATTCAATTGACTCTAGACTCTTGGCTGTTTAGTAGCTCATATTTTTCAGGAATTAATTATACATATCATAGACAAATACACATCAGCCACGGCTCGACCCGAACATTTATTACCCGGACAGTGGGTGAGCGCTGAGGGCTCTTAATCCGATGAGCTTCCATTTTTTTGTGTCTTAGATACTAGCCTCAGATGGCTATGAGAATTTTACCCGGACTGTGGGTGAGCGCTGTTTGTTAATAGAATCGTTTCTTCTGAATTTATTGTTGAGTACGAGGATCGTACCTATATCCATAGTAAGAAGAAAATTAGCTCATTCGCGTGTGGGCCAAATGAGATATAATATTTTTCTCTCGATTTATTCTTTAATTGTAAAAGTATTATGTTATACATTCATTAGTCATCTATCACAAGACCGGTTAGGTTAGGTTAGGAGAGAAGAGAGAGAGAGAGGAAGAGAGAGAGGAAGAGAGAGAGGAAGAGAGAGAGAGGAAGATAGAGAGGTACTAATACAGTATTAGTGAGCAAACCCGAAAATATATATTAAACTAGCTTTTGCCCGCGACTTCGTCCACGCAGAAGTCATTTCCGACAGAGTTAAATAGAAAAAACAATGCAAGGTGTTGAAGATTTGTCGCTAGGACGATAAACAACAGCGTCAGAAACTGGGATGCGGTCGGCGCCTTCTGCTAGTTAGTTGTCTAACGGAATTAAGCAATAGGGTGGGTCCGAGAGAAAATACTCTAGGTTGACATGCTCTACCGTCGGTGCTTTGGGCAGCGCAAGCGTAAGTACCTGTATTGAGGTTCACTGCATGAGGGCTTCGACTCGAGACGATATCCGGTTGCGGTGGCCCGCCCGCACAACGTAGATGTACGTGTACGGCGCACGTGTGTCTATATACCACAGCCGGTCACTAAAGAAAAAGGTGGTTCAAAGTTCTATTCATTCTACAAATTATATTGCCATTAATATATTATTTACGGTATGACCATGGGATAAAAATATAATTATCGCCACCCTTTATTTGACTGTTTTGTTTCCCCAGCAGAGTTGCGACCTCGTTAGATATGATTTATTATTTGAGTTGTAAAGTGAACATTTTTGAAGCTAAACTTAATCTGTATCTTAAACCATTAAGCAAGAACCAATTGCCGTCTACTATGTGTATTGTGTGAGCTCTCACGCCGGCACTGGTGCGGGGTTGATGGAGAGGGAGAGAGAAACACGTGTTTATTTATTTTTACCGAAGAATATTTGTACGTAATTTGAAAAGAATCGATAAAGGAATTTTCTCCCCATACACACTTTGCCGCTTTGTTACACCCCCTTAGGGGCGGAATTAATAAAATCCTTTCATATTGAATCTCTATGTCATAAATAAAAACGTGCTTCAAAATTTTATGTTTCTAGCTTTAATAGTTTCGGCTTGGCGGTAATGAGTCGATCAACCCGTTTCACAGGCCTAATTTACACAACCAGAGGGTGAAAATTGACAAATGCCGGATATTACCCTAGAATATTTGATTCGACTCGTAATTTGAAAAGAAACAATAAAGATTTTTTTCTCCCTATACAAACTTTGCCACTCTGCTCCACCCCCTTAGGGGTATAATTTCGTAAAATCCTTTCTTAGTAAATCTCTACGTCATATAAAGAAACCACTGTCAAGATTTCAAGTTGCCAGCTTCAATAATATCGGCTTGGTGCTAATGATTTAATGTGTCGTCCAACCCGCTTTGCAGGCCTAATTTACACCCTCAGAGGGTGAAAATCAACAAATACTGAAACACGTGTTTATTTATTTTTACTGAAGAATATTTGTATGTAATTTGAAAAGAATCGATAAAGATTTTTTCTCCGAACTTTTTTTAAATTAACATAACTTTTTTATTTATTAACTAATTTACATAAAATAAAGCCTAAATGTTAAGTGAAGCTTACCACAATATATTAGCGAAAACCGCGTCTAAATCGGATAAGCCGTTTCTGAGATTAGCGTGCACAAACAAACAGACAAACAGATAAACAGACAAAATTTTTAAAAATCATTGTTTTGGGTTCTATTAGTGTTGATAAATGTCCCAGTAAGATTTTTTCTCATATATCTTCCATGTACAGACAGCGATCCGTTACATTTTTATTATATGTAGATATATTTTTATATTTAATACCTCTTTGTAAATAACTTTAAAGTCAGTTTAATATAATACAGTTCTATATATTTAAGTATTTATCGGGACAAAATAAAAAAAATTAAAACAAATTAAATTAATTTAAAACCAATTAAAACAAATTAAATTAATTTTCAAATGGTCACGAAGCCGAATCGGATCTAAATCACGGCCAATGAGACTGAAAAATACAAAGGATGTAGAGATATTTCAATCGTAAATATTTCTGCCTCAATGGTGAGTAGGATTATAGATTATAGGGGATATAGACATACATACATATCATCACGCCATATGCACGCCGTAGGCAGAGAGAACAGAGTGCCAGAGAACTCTATCTTTGCATACTTCACTCGCTTCCGCAACATTCATAATTCTCTTCATACACGCTCGCCGGTTTCGGAGACTCTTGACTCCACCTTCCTTCAGTACATGACCGATCTGGTCTAGGTAGGTTAGTCTCGGTCTCCCCCGGTACCTACATCCTTCCACTTTCGCATTGTATATCTTCTTAACCAGACATTCGTTCGGCATTCTTTCCACATGTCTGAACCATCGGAGCATTCCCTTTCGCATCTTTACACCAATACTCTCTTTCATACCTACTCGCTCTCTTACGTCGTCGTTACGAATGCGGTCGGTCAGCCTTACTCCACAGATTTTCCGCAGAGATCGCATTTTGCGGGTGACTGGATCGGGGATTTAGTCCGTCACCCGCCGAGAGGCTGACCGCGTGAGGAAAGGCCGACATCCTACCCGAGGGGGGGACGTCGGTCGAGGAGAGGGTACTCCTCAGGGGTATTCCGTCGGGCCAACCACTGACGTCAAGTCACTCTGCTCCGGTGGTTGGCCCAACGACGAAGGCGACGTCACGGGTGGGTTACGGGTGTGCATGCTTACGCCCCTCTGTCACCCCGGACGGAGTGGTGCGAGGAGTGTGCCGACCGTAACCCGCCCCCAAAAAAAAAAAAAAAAAAAAAAAAAAAAGATCGCATTTCCACCGCATTCATTTTACTTTCATGCTCTTTTCTGCATACCCAACTTTCGCTTCCATACAGTAATGTTGGGACAAGCACTGCATTATGTATTGCTACACGTGCCTTCTGGCTGAGGTGGTGGCTACCGAGAAGTTGTCCCAACGCTCCGTTCACTCTATTTCCCGCATTCACTCTTCGCTCTATATCAGTGGTGTACCTTCCATCTCGGCTAAATCCACATCCAAGATATACAAATTCATCCACTTGCTCTAGTACATCATTACCTATTGTTACTCTTTACCGTTAATACCATACTCCGGTAAAATATCCCAAAGTTCCTTTCGTACCGTAATTGTGTCAAATGCTCTCTCCAGATCCACAAAACTGCAGAAAACCCTCTGACCTAGAGCCAGATGCTTCTCCATAATGTTGCGCAGAGAGAACACTTGATCCATGCATCCCCTTCCACTCCTAAAACCTCCTTATATATATATATATATATATATATATATATATATATATATATATATATATATATATATATATATATATATATATATAATAGGTATAGGTTATAGGGATAGGTTATAGATTATAGGGCATAGGGGATATATATGATATAGCATAAACATAACACGATCGATCAATCAAATTAATTATATGGTCTTAATATCTAATTATTTATTAACCCTCAGTTAATAATTGTTACTAGACAATCACTACTGTCATAACAACTATTGACTTAACAAATTAGTATTAAATTGATATTTAAGTATTATTTTACTTTTTATTTATATAAGAAACAAACACAGCCATTATTAGCCAAGTCATTATAAACTAGAATAAAAGCCCCCATAAATAATAAAATAAAATAAAAAATAAATACTAGTTGTTAGCCCATCAGCATATACTTCTAGACGTAGACCTTCCTAATGGGTGATAATGACACAATCACTATGCTCACTAAGCTTAGCATGCGGATGGCGAAAGCAGTCGATGTTCATAAATTACCCAAAAAAGTCCTGCTACCCATTTACTAGGTGATCTCTTAGCCAATTTGTACGACTCACATGGTAATGTAAGAGATTTGTTGATCTTAGTTTCTACAATAAGATCACTGAACTAAACGTTTCATATTTTTTTTAGGAAATAATTTTAGAGACTCAAAATAGAAATTGTATTCGATATAAATAATCAGAAATTCGATATTATAAGGATGGATAATGATACAGATATTATATTATGAAATTTAGATCATAAATCTGTATAATTAAAAGTGATTTAAGGGTCTTTGGAAAATCTTCGCCTACTCTGAGTAAGAAACTTTACATTTGAAAAGATTTATTTACTATTTTTTTATTTATCATCATCATTAAGCCTTTTACCCTTCACTGCTAGAAGTAAGCCTCACTCATATTTCGCCACTCAGTGCGGTCATGTGCCGCTTGCATCGTATTACGGACGTAATTATTTTATTATGAACATTAAAATTTCCGTGTGGAGACGGAGTAAGAGTACAATTCACCACCCCCTATTTTACCCGTGGGTGATCGTAAGAGACGACTAAGGGATATAAAACGCATATAGCAGCTATGCAAGATAAGGTAAACTCGAAGCAAATTTAGAATCTAATTCATTTAATTCGAATTTAGAATCGATGTACATAGCCATGTATTCAACAACAGTTACTATCATGCATTTCATTATATGTGTGTATTGTCTTAAAATAAGAGAAATAACAATAATTTAAGAGGAGTGGCATCCTAAAAATAATGACAACAAATATTCCTAATCTATGCCCGCGAGGCTGAGTAAACACATATCTCCTAAATATATAACGTCGATTGACTCATCAACGCCGAACCGAAACTAGTCAAATCAGAAATATAAAATACTAGCTTCTGCCCACGGCTTCGCCCGCGTAAAAGGTTACTTTCCTAAAGTTGAACTATTATCGCAAAGGAACACATTACCGGGATAAAAGTATCCGATATGTTAATCTAGAAAATGACGATACTTCCTTACAACTTTTCATCCCCCTTTACAACCCTTTTTTTGGATTAAAAGGTAGCCTATGCCCTTTGTCGAGTTCTAGACTATCCGTGTACCAAATTTCATTAAGATCGGTTCGGTAGTTTTGGCGTGAAAGAACAACAGACAGACAGAGTTACTTTTGCATTTATAATATTAGTAAGGATTGACAGTAACTTTTTTTTGTAGACTTACTATGAAAAGTTTTTACGAGATCAACTCCTAAAAGGGTGTGAAAAGTAGTGGCAAAGTTTGTATGTGGAGAATAAAAATCTTTATATGAATATTAACAACTCTTTAGTAAATATAAATAAATATGTGTTTCAGCATTTATCTATTTTCATTGTCTGAATAGCGGATTCAATATTAAGTTGATACCTTTACTTGATTTTCTATTGAATCAAAAATTAACACAGATTACTAAACAGCAGTAGACACTTAATACAATCTAGGAATATTTTGAAAACCAGCCCGTTAGAGGATATATATTAAAGGATGTAAATTGAGGGTGAATATTGCTTTGATTTTCTTCCTATAACATAAAAAATTAAAAGCACATTTAACAGTGACTTTATATATAATTTCTTTGCGTCTTAAGTCGAAAGCAAAAGCTAATTTCTCTATACAAAAACAAAAATATATGTGCACTGACATTATAATATGCTTGTTCCAGCTGGACCTGGTGATTACCATAAGAATAGTGCGTTGTTTTGGTACAACTCTTGGTCCTAATGAGTATTTCATAACAAGATTATCATTTTTATATCTTCTGTCATTCAAATAACCGTAACTGTAATACGTATATATATAATGACTCTGACTGTTTCTTTTTTGCTATTCGTGAGGTTCTAGGTTTGTTTCTTTTATTGCCTATGAGCTGTGTGGTAGCGGCTACGAATACTAGCAACACTTACTTTGCTCGTGGATGTCGTAAAAGACAACTAACAGCCTTATAATGACCTGGGCCAATTCCATCTGATGCCGTTTGGTCAACAATTACATTCCCAATGAGGGTTGACGTCTGGCAGGCGGCTGGTCATAAAACTATTGCCAATAATTTTTACAATATGTACTAAGAAATAAGAGTATATATCGTATCAACCCCAAGTGATTGCGGTAAGAGTAGGAGAATGATGATGATGATGATGGTGTCAAACGAATATACAACACACCTTATGATGAGTAATACTACTTAGGCCTTAGCAATATCACAGGCACAACCAGGCTGCTGCCTATCGTGAAGAAAGTGCTTTTATTCTCTCGTTTGAAGAAGAACATATCATAGCGCTCAGAAAAAATAGCAACAGGTAGTTCATGTCAGATCTTACACGGTACTACACTTCAATATAAATATTTCGCGTACCGAAAAAAATTACCCGTGTGGTGACAGAGTAAGAATACAATTCACCACCCCCTATCTTACACATGGGTGATCGTAAGAGACGACTAAGGGATATAAAATGCATATAACATCTATGCAAGAAAAGGAAAACTCGAAACAAAACCCTATACCAACACGTCTGAGCAGCGCGGTATAGTACTTTAAATTCCCTCCCATTATGGAGGAGGCCCGAGCCCAACAGTAGGATATATATGGGCTGTGATGATGAACGGAAAAATGTGACTTAGAAATAAAGATGGCGCGTAACAGAAAAACGTTACAATTTTTTTCCTCACATACGTCGATAAAGAAATTTCACTTCAAAAATATCATTGCCATGAAATCATATTAGGTTTATGGTGCCTATTCCAACCACTACGTACATACATACATACATATCATCATGCTACATCCCTTGCAGGCTAGGCAGAGAGAACAGAGAGCCATAGAACTCTATGCTTGCATACTTCACTCGCTTCCTCAACATTCATAATTCTCTTCATACACGCTCGCCGGTTTCGGAGACTCTTGACTCCAACTTTCTTCAGTACGTGACCAATCTGGTCTAGGTAGGTTAGTCTCTGTCTTCCCTGGTACCTACATCCTTCCACTTTCGCATTATATATCTTCTTAACCAGACGTTCGTTCGGCATTCTTTCCACATGTCCGAACCATCGGAGCATTCCCTTTCGCATCTTTACACCAATACTCTCTTTCATACTTACTCGCTCTCTTACGACGTCGTTACGAATGCGCTCGGTCAGCCTAACTCCACAGATTTTTGGTAGGGATCGCATTTCGACTGCATTAATTTTACTTTCATGCTCTTTTTTGCATACCCAACTCTCGTTTCCATATAGCTACAACTACTACGTCATAAGGAATATTTCGTTTGGGATAAACACAATCACATATAAACACTAGCCTATTCAGATCTAATCTATATTCAGTATCTCTTACATCGTTACCCAACAGCTAAGAGGATTAACTTGAAATCTTTAACTTACTTTTGTTCAAGTATCTTTGTTACTTTCGTAAATAAACCTTTATTGCTACCTTACTTTCTAAATACGGAAATTTTGTGAAAAATCAATGTTTAGTTAAAGGATGCTTAAATTATCCATCCATTCATCCATCAGCCCGTAAACATCCACTGTTGGACATAGGCCTCCCCACGAGAATGCCATTCGAAACGGTTCTGTGCCACCTGTATCCAACGGTTTCCTGCAATCTTCGTAATGTCATCTTTCCACCTAGTGGGAGCTTTAATTATATTCACGCTAATATCGTTTCAGCTTCACGAGTTTCAAATTTGTAAATTGGAATTGTAAAGACTAATTTACGAGCGAAAAATAATTGTTGACAATAATTTTTGAGTCGTAAAATATTAAACGCATTTCAGTAATGGAATACTGAAATGCGTTTAGCATGGTAGGTTAGTATTTCAGTAGTTTGGAATTATAAAATAACAAACATAAGATCAATATAGACAGCACAGATGGCATAGTAGTTAACATAGCAACTTTCCAAACCAGTGCCACGGGTTTGATACCCACGCAGAAAAATACTTTGTAAACTGTTGTTCTGAGACTGGGTGTAATTTGTTTGCGTTAAATGCGTGTTTGTAAAGTCCTCCGGACTACAAGTATAGTTTCCTTAGTGCAGGGTGGTGTATTAACTGAGGAGGAAGACGGCTCCGGCTCCTGCCGGACCGCTGAAGTCGCCCGCAACAACACCGCCGGCGACGACCAGCGAGGCCGCGACGAGGCCTTCCGCGTCCGGCACGACTGCCGTACCCGAACAGGGTTGGCAGGTAGCCGAACGCGACAGAAGGAGTCGCGGCCAAAGGAGGAGAGCGGAGGCCAAGCGCGCCGCTGAGGTCCCCGCTCCTCAGGCAGGAGCCGGACGGAAGAAGAGACCGCGCAAGGGGCTCAAGTCGCCGAAGACGGCCGCAGTGGTGATCACTGTGCTGCCCGAGGCGGCCGAGAAGGGCCTCAGCTATGAGGCCGTCTTGAGGAAGGCCCGGCGGGAGCTAGACGTCTCCGATATTGGAGGCGTCGAAGCCAGGACCCGCAAGGCCCGGACGGGGGCTCGAATTCTCGAGTTCCCAGGGGCCGAGGGCGCCAAGACGGCTGACAGCGTGGCCGAGAAGCTGAGAGGTTTGTTCGCCGAGGAGGGTGGCATCAAGATCGCCAGGCCCGTCAAGTGCGCCGAAATGCGCATTTCGGGTTTGGACGATTCAGTGACGGTGGAAGACATCCGGGAGGCTATTGCCTCGAAAACCGGGTGTCCCATAGACACCGTCCGGGTCGGTGCCATTCGTCCCGGTCCGGGTGGCGTAGGTGCTGCCTGGGCGCAGTGCCCGGTGGAGTCGGTCAGGCAACTGGCCGGCTCAGGCAGGCTCCTCGTGGGCTGGAGCTCGGCGCGGGTAACCGTGCTTGAGCACCGGCCTGCGAGGTGCTACAAGTGCATGGCGGTCGGACACACTCGACCGACGTGCACTAATTGCTTCGACTGCGGCGGATTGTGTTTCCGCTGCGGTCAGACCGGGCATGTGGCGGCATCTTGCGCCGCCCCGCCCCACTGCCCCGCGTGTGCGGCGGGCAATAAGCCCGCCAAGCACCGCATGGGCTCTGGGGCGTGCAAACCTCCAGCTTCGGCCCCAAAGGCGCGGGGCGGCCCTACGACCACGGCCGCTCCCGCTCCTAGCGCGGTCCGATCGCCCGCTGGCGAGGAGGTCATGGATACAACCCGATAATGGGTACACCATCCATGCACCTCCTCCTGCAGGCCAACACCAACCACTCCGCCGGAGCGCAGGATCTCCTCCTGCAATCCATGGCGGAGTGGTCGATTGGTGCAGCCGTAGTCGCGGAACCGTACGCCGTGCCTGACCGCCCCAATTGGGTGGTCAGTCGAAACGGTACTGCGGCAATCGTCGTCTCAACGCAGCGGCACTTCCCGTCCTTGTCCCTTTTGGATAGGGGCGAGGAATTTGTCGCGGCGGAGTGGGGAGGGGTCACGCTCTACAGCGTATACCTCTCCCCCACTAGGAGGATGGACGATTTCGGGGCCTCACTCACCACCTTGGAGGCCTCGATACGGCGACTGGCACCGGGCCTCGTCCTGGTTCTGGGGGACTTTAACGCCAAATCCACGGCGTGGGGGTCCCCTACGACGGACGACCGCGGGCGGGCGGTCAACGAGTGGGCGGCTTCACTGGGCCTCTGTGTTCTGAACAGAGGCTCGGTGAACACGTGTGTGCGGCGGCAGGGCGGGTCGATAGTGGACTTGTCGTTCGCTAGCCCCGCTGTCGCGCCACGGGTGAGGAACTGGAGTGTCCTGGAGGAGGCGGAGACCCTGTCGGACCACCGGTACATCCGGATGGAGGTCTCCCCCCGGGAACCCGGTAGGGGTCACAGGGCGGACGGAGCTCCCGCGTTTCCGCGGTGGGCTGTGGGTCGTCTTGACAGGGATCTACTGGCGGAGGCGGCCATTGTCAGCACGTGGCTGTCCTCACCACCCCCAGCGGACGGAGTGGACGCTGAGGCTGTCCGCATTCGCAGTGCGTTAACGCAGATCTGCGATGCGGCCATGCCCAGAGTGCGGCGGCGTCCACCTCCGAGGCAGGGGGTCTACTGGTGGTCCCCAAGACTGGCGGACCTTCGTGCGGCGTGTATCAGTGCCCGAAGGTCCTACACCCGCAGCCGGCGGCGTCACCGCGACGTCGAGCGGGAGGGCCAGCTGTACGAGGCGTACCGCAGTGCGCGGACTGCCTTTCGGCTGGCCATCCGAGCCGCCAAGGGTGCGAGTTGGCAGGAGATGCTGGACGGCCTCGACCGTGACCCCTGGGGTCGCCCATATCGCGCGGCGCTGAACAAGCTCCGCGCGCGGGCCCCCCCCCCTCACCGAGACCCTCCAGCCCGACTTCCTTCGTAGGGTGGTCGAGGAGCTGTTTCCACGGCAGTCGGAACACACGCCCCCGGTCATGGCTCCGCCAGATCAGGACCGGGAGGCCTACGACGACGAGAGTGTTCCGCCCGTGACGGAGTCGGAAGTGGGGGCGGCCGTGGCGAAGATTCGTTCCGCCACCACGGCCCCCGGCCCGGACGGAATTCCAGTCCGGGTGCTGACGTCGCTCCTCGAGCACTTCGAGCCTCGCCTCAGGCAGCTGTTCAACGCCTGTCTGACGTCTGGACGGTTCCCTGAGTGCTGGAAGGAAGGGAGGTTGGTTCTCCTGCCAAAGCCGGGACGGTCCCCGGATTTGCCGTCGGCCTACAGGCCCATCGTGCTCCTCGACGATGTGGGTAAGCTGCTGGAGCGTGTGCTCGCTGCCCGCATCGTCCGACACCTGGAGGAGGTGGGGCCCGATCTGTCGGACGCTCAGTATGGGTTTCGGAGGGGGCGTTCGACCATCGGGGCCCTATTACGCCTGAGGCAGGCGGCCGCGGAGGCCGTCGCCGGGAAGGGAGTGCTGTTGGCGGTGTCGTTGGACATCGCCAACGCATTCAATAGTCTGCCATTCGGCTGCATCAGGGAGGCGCTCCGGTTCCATGGAGTGCCCCTGTACCTCAGGCGGCTGGTGGCAGACTATTTGGAGGGCCGCAGTATCCTCTGCGCGGGTCCCGCAGGGGACATTGTGCGGACGCCCATGTCGTGCGGCGTTCCACAGGGGTCGGTTCTGGGGCCGACTCTGTGGGACATCGGGTACGACTGGGCGTTGAGAGGGAGTCTCCCCCCCGGGCTGAGCTTGGTGTGCTACGCTGACGACACGCTCGTTACAGCCCGGGGCAGGACACTCGAAGAGGCGGCGAGCCTGGCCACTCTCGGCACCGAAGAGATGGTCAGGCGGATCGAGGCGCTGGGGCTCAGGGTGGCCCTAAACAAGACGGAGGCCCTACTTTTCCATGGGCCCCGTGTGAGGCTGCCCATCGGCGCCTCGATAGTGGTAAACTCCATCCACATCAGCATCCAGGCCCATATGAGGTACTTGGGTCTGGTGCTCGACGGGCGATGGTGGTTCCGGGAGCATTTCCGACAGATTGCTCCCCGGCTTGTCGGCGCGGCGTCCGCCCTTTCTCGACTCATGCCGAACGTGGGCGGACCCAGTTTTGAGGCCCGACGGCTGTATGCGGGGGTCATCCGCTCAATGGCCATGTACGGCGCACCCGTGTGGGCGAGGGCTCTGAACGCCCAGCTCAGGGCGGTTCTGTGGAGGCCACAGAGAGCCATGGCGGTCAGAGCCATTCGCGGGTACCGCACGGTGTCGACAGAGGCGGCGTGCCTGTTGGCCGGGACACCCCCGTGGGACCTAGAGGCGGAGATGCTCTCCGACCTCTACCGGCGGGTTATCACAGCACGCGAGGAAGGTGGCTCCCCATCGTTGAGCGAGATAGCCACCTGGCGCGTGGATGCCCGCCGAGACGTCATCGCCCGTTGGGCTACGCGGCTGGAGAGGCCTAGGCACGGTGTGGAGACCGTTGAGGCCCTCCGGCCCGTATTGATAGAGTGGATGGAGCGGCGGCACGGAGTCCTCACCTTTCGGCTGGTGCAGGTATTGACGGGGCACGGGTGTTTCGGGTTGTACCTGCACAGGGTCGTGTATAGGGAGTGGACTCCGGCCTGCCACCACTGCAGGAGTGACGAGGACACGGCGCAACACACGCTGGAGGTGTGTCCGGGATGGGAGCGGCAGCGCCGTGACCTCGTCGCTGTCATCGGTGCCGACCTGACGCTGCCGGCCGTCGCGAGGGCGATGGTCGACAGCATCAGGAACTGGGACGCGGTCGCCGCCTTCTGCGAGGCTGTCATCTCGCAGAAGGAAGCGGCGGAACGGGCAAGGGAGGATTCCCGCGCCCCGGGCCGCCGCCAGCGGCCGGGGCGGCGTAGGCGCGAATACCTGCGCCTGATGCCGCCCTAACCGAGGCTTCGGGTGATCGGACCGGGGAATTGTCTGGTCACCCGACGTGAGGCCACCGCGTGAGGGCGACGCCCCGACGGCGAAATCTGTCGGGGCGTCGACGAGAGGAACCCGCGAGGGTGAACCGCCGGGCGGGCCACCGAAGTTAAAAATCGGGTCCCGGTGACCCGCTCGCACGGCGAAGAGAGAGGAGTTTTTACGGTGGGTCTATGGGGTCACGCGCCGCCTTTTCCGTCACCCCGGACCGATTTGGCGGGGCGAGACTAATCCATAGTCCACCAAAAAAAAAAAAAAAAAAAAAAAGGGTGGTGTATTAAAAAAAATACAACCCTTGATTTTGCATTTGGGCAACACTAGTTGGAATAAATGTAAAAATTTTCTAGTAATACGATTTTTAAAATAATATCTAAATAAAAGAATTCTGGCATTCTGTTCTCTCTGCCTACCCTGCAAGGGTTCGTGATGATATGTATGTAAAAGAATTCCAACTATCCCAAAAAACACATTTTCCTTTGAAGCTATAACAAAATCTAGTCTTTAATAATAATATATCCATTGTTAATTCGTTAATGTAGAAACAAAATTAGCAAGTTTAGTGATATGTTTTTTAAACATAGGATAAAATCAAAGCTATCGCAAACAAATATATTTTCCTCTAAAGCCACCAGCAAAATGTAACCTTTAATATTAATATATGTGCAGTATACATTATTTTTGACGAGAAATACATGCTCTATGATAAGAGGAAAAGAAAATTATTGATAATGGCGGTAATTTCGGCAAATTACATTCAGATATAAACTGGCTAATCTTGATAAGTCTCTGGCAAAATGATATTAACATTCTTGCATTTAACTATCTCATACTGTTTAAGGATATCTTGGGTTATCCTATTACACTTTGGCTTTGTATTTAGATGATCGGTGGGTACATTGGGCTATTTAAGAATAATTTAAATGAGAAGAATTCCAAATATTTTTATACATTTCACTTCGTTAATATGTAATCAAAGACTGAGGTTCCTCCGCATTGTAATCCTTTTTATCCTACAAAATTTGCGAAGAAGACTAAAGAACGTAGAAACATCACTACAATACAAAACATTCTCAAAATACAATCCTTTGTCAATCCATATAATTCGGGTCATCGAATTCAAGTAAACGATTTCACTGCCCCGTTCAATAGGTGGAGAAAAAAATGCGACAAATTATGAGTTCCACAGTAATCTCCCATCGTCCCAAATGACTCCGACGAAGCATGGTTGGACAATAGCTTGTACATACATACATATAATCACGCCATATCCCTTGCAGGGTAGGCAGAGAGAACAGAGTGCCAGAGAACTCTATCCTTGCATACTTCACTCGCTCAACATTAATAATTCTCTTCATTCACGCTCGCCGGTTTCGGCGACTCTTGACTCCAACTTCCTTCAGTATGTGACCAATCTGGTCTAGGTAGGTGAGTCTTGGTCTCCCCCGGTACCTACAGCCTTCCACTTTCGCTTACAATAGCTTGTCAAATAAATAACTAGCTAGAGTCGTATAGTACATAAGATGGAGGTAGTACACTATGTATACCATATGAGCTGCTGAAAAAAGAATGATAACTATAAAAAAAAATAGATCACTATATTTAAAAGATATTGTCTTTGTTTCCGTTATTATAAAGTTCGATTGAATATTTGTTATATGAATAATTAATGGAAATTCTGGTTATAATATTTGACCTTGAATAAGCAAACTAATATGCCAATAAAACATTTTTTTACATATAACTTTTACACTGTAATCTCTGTGTTTTAATGTTAGAATAGAATATGTCGCCACTCCTTATCTTCCAATGGGAGTCGTAAAAGTCAACAAAAGCCTCACCAGGAGAATTATAAACTTATAAAACTAATTGAGATGATTAGTTCGTCTGCGAGCATGGTCATCATGCCAATAACCAAAAAATATCACCGGATCGGAACGCGACCGCCACTGAGAATACCCGGCAAGAACTCGGCAGGTTTGTCTAATTTTTTTTTACTTTTTACTGACCTTTTTTTACACAAAATTGTATGCAACATATTTTGTAAGTGTTAGCTCCAGTGTGTCGTTAATAATACACATTATATCATAAATAATATGTATTATAATGTTTAAAACATTTATAAGTGAATAAGGTTCCAAACCAATATTATTTTCTAAGGTAAATTTCATTCCTCAGAACCATTTCTCGGTTTACGAAGACGTAAACATGAAAATACTATCCAAGTAACAATTTTAATAAATGTTGCTATCGTAAACTGTGGGTACCATCTTAAGAGAATTGCGAGGAATGCTCGTATTTGACGTGTAGTACTCTTTACATCATATTAAAATAGAGATATAACTCAATATACACAAATTCTTTGTATTGCAATTCATTGTATAAAATATTGAAAATGTTTATGAAATGACACTCGGTGTTTACGCGAGTATTATGCATTAAAAAAACTACTTTTTAAATCTCGTTTACATACATCAACCAATAGCGTGTATTCTCTCTTTTTCTCTCGCTCTCTCTCTCTCTCCCTCTTTCTCTCCCCCTCTCTATACAAACGCGATAGAAACCGTAAAAATAGTTCTACCTCAAATGACCAAAAGCTTTATTTATATAGACTCGGGTGAACTCCATCTAATGCCGTCTGATCAACAACTACATTCCCAAGAAGGGTCGATGTCGGGCAGGCGGCTGATCATGAAACTACCAAAATTATATTCAGTATAAAGAAGACTATTGAAGAAGAATAAATATTTTGTTAACTCTAAATAGGTGATTGAGTTAACAGCAAAATGACTATATAATCATCATCAGCTTAAATCACGTAAAATAATTATTTAAAAGGTAGTTACGTAATTCCATGTGTTCTGCGTCTAATCTGATTCTGATCTGATGGCATTTCCAATCTGTTGTGCTTAATCGCTTGTTGAGGCTGAGAGCATAATAGTTAACTGATGATTGTATACGTACTTCGTAGTAGCCTATATGCGATCTATAAGACAGTATTTTATATTATATATTCTATCCTAAATATTTGTTAGTGAGTCTGTTTATAAATTTCACTTTTTGTATTGTTATTTATTCATACTGTAATGCCTCAACGGGGTTGAACGATTTTTTGGGATATAGGTGATGTAGAATAGGTTTATTACCTGAATTAAAAGAGAAAGAACTGGTTTAAAATCCTGATCAATTTGAGCACAATAATATTTTTCAAGTAACAGACTGTTATTTGATCGTTGCGAACTAAAAGGATAACTATTATTTAAGTTAAGATATGATGTCAAAAAAAATATAGTTGTGTGGTAGCGGCTACGAATACTACCAACTCTTACTTTGCTCGTGGACGTCGTAAAAGACGATTAAGAGCCTTATAACGAGCTGGGCCAACTCCATATGATGCCGCTTGGTCAACAATTGTATTCCTAAAGAGGGTTGATGTCTGGCAGGCGGCCGGTTATAAAACTATTGCCAATAACTTTTACAATATTTACTATGAAATAAGAGTACGTATTGTGTCGAACCCAAGTAATTGGGATAAGAGTAGGAGAATGATGATGGTGATTAGATGTCAAGATATTTAAAAGTAATAATATTTGAGAGATCCATTTCTCTAATTATATTGTCATAGATATTCATTATTTTATTTTTATTCATTATTCATTTAGCCGGGATGGAAGGTACACCACTGATATAGAGCGAAGAGTGAATGCGGGAAATAGAGTGAACGGAGCGTTGGGACAACTTCTCGGTAGCTACCACCTCAGCCAGAAGGCACGTGTAGCAATACATAACGCAGTGCTTGTCCCAACATTACTGTATGGAAGCGAGAGTTGGGTATGCAGAAAAGAGTATGAAAGTAAAATTAATGCGGTCGAAATGCGATCTCTACGGAAAATCTGTGGAGTTAGGCTGACCGACCGCATTCGTAACGACGACGTAAGAGAGCGAGTAGGTATGAAAGAGAGTATTGGTGTAAAGATGCGAAAGGGAATGCTCCGATGGTTCGGACATGTGGAAAGAATGCCGAACGAACGTCTGGTTAAAAAGATATACAATGCGAAAGTGGAAGGATGTAGGTACCGGGGGAGACCGAGACTAACCTACCTAGACCAGATCGGTCATGTACTGAAGGAAGGTGGAGTCAAGAGTCTCCGAAACCGGCGAGCGTGTATTGAGGAAGCGAGTGAAGTATGCAAGGATAGAGTTCTCTGGCACTCTGTTCTCTCTGCCTACCCTGCAAGGGATATGGCGTGATGATATGTATGTGTATGTATGTGTAGATATTCATGACAACTGAGCCCGACAGCTTGACATCCACTCAAAGGCATGTTAAAATATGATGTCGCAAATCTTTAAGTACATTTATTTATGTAGATCTTTTAGAAATGCTGATTTGCTCATAATATTTATCTGTGCCATTTAAATAGGCTATAGTAATAAACAATTTATAATTAAACATGGCATTGTAGGGGATGTTATCGCCCATCACATGGCGGTGATCCCCAGATTGTGATCTGGCAACATTTTGGCTGCAGTTCTCCATCTGCCAGTTTATTAATTTCAGTTCTGCATCTGTTAGTTTACTAATTTCAATTTACAGTTTAATAATTATTTTTTTTTTATTGCTCATGATAGCAAACGAGCAAGCAGCACACCTGATGGTAAGTGTGATTGTCGCCCATGGACCTGTGCAATACCAGGAGTATAGCTAGGCCGCTGGCTACCAATATAAGCCTTAAACCCACCCAGTTGGCCTGCCGGCTTTCTCGCCTACCGAACGAAGCGCACCAGCACATTACCATTACTCAGACGTCGATCTGCTGCGAGAGTGTGATACTACCCCGGACGGACCGGCCCGTGGCTGTAAACAGAAAACTGTCAACAGCGTGGTCGTTTACACATGTAAAGAATGTCGGGTAGATGGCACACGTCTCCTTAAAGACAAAAATATAATACGAGGCGAGAATTGAATGTCCTACAATAGTTCACGGTGGTGTAAGTGGCAGCACGATTGGAACGGATTGCCAATAGGCGTGGGTTCGAATCCCACTTGTGACAATCATTTTTCGCTTGGGTTTTTATAAGTACACAATCAATTTGAACGTGACATTTTAGTGAAGAGCAACATATGTTTGAACCCAAATGTAAATTTGAAATAAGTGCGGATATAGAGAGTATGCCCGGCAAGCCATTTTCGCTTTTGATACAGAATATCTATATTATTTTTAACATTTAAATTTATGTAAAAAATAAGAAGAAAATATAATTTTTCATTGGATAATGGTATTACTGTTGAAGTTATTACTTAAGTATCCAAGTTTTTATCACAGTTTATGCGCCAAATTTGTATGACGATACCTTTTACGATCGGTAGAAGATTTATTAGATTCTTATATCAGCTAACTTATATGAAATAAAATACGTGGTTGTTTGCTGTTATAAGATTTAAGCATTGAAGTTGAACGTGTTTTAAAATGCAAATGGAAATAAAACACAATGTTGTCCGGGAATATCACATATGAAATTCAAACATTTCGAAGTTGCAAATAGCTAAGTAGAGATTGTGTCTATTACCGTATACTGTTTTTGGTAATGGAGTAAAAATGTAATGATTGTCCTCCCTTTTTTTACAACACCGAGTAGTAGACAGTTGCACAGATTAATAGTACTAAACGTACAAAAAGCGGCTGCACCTTTTTTATGTAAAATAAACAATGATAATTTAGATGTTATTAAAGTGAATCTGTATAGATCAATGAGCCATGTTATAATAATCTGGATTTATTTTAATCGCATTTCGAACGCATTAATTTTGCTTTCATTCTCTTTTCTGCATACCCAACTCTCGCTTCCATATAGTAATGTTGGGACAAGCACTGCGTTATGTATTGCTACACGTGCCTTCTGGTTGAGGTGGTGGCTACCGAGAAGTTGCCCCAACGCTCCGTTCACTTTATTTCCCGCATTCACTCTTTGCTTTATATCAGTGGTGTACCTTCCATCTCGATTAAATCTACATCCAAGATATACAAATTCATCCACTTGCTCTAGTACATCATTACCTATTGTTACTCTTACATCTGTTCTGGCTTCATCTCTTTCAAAGACCATTATTTTGGTTTTGCTCACATTCACGCGTAGTCCCCTTTTCTTACAATCTTCTGTCATTGTGTCGACTAGGGTCTGCATGTCAGTCGCTGACTGTGCCAGCAGGACTGCATCATATGCATATAGCAGAGCAGTGACCACTGAGTCGCCCATCTGGACTCCCACATTCATATCGTTCAACCTTTGAAGACATTTATCCAGATATATGATAAACAGCCTGGCTGACAGAACGCACCCCTGCTTAACGCCGATATTGACGTCAAACCAAGGCGACATTCCATCATCCAGCCGCGCACAGGCTCTACAGCCCATGTAACTGGACTGCACAGTCTGTAGCAGTTTACCGTTAATACCATACTCCGGTAAAATGTTCCAAAGTTCCTTTCGTACAACCATGTTAAATGCTCTCTCCAGATCCACAAAACTGCAGAAAACTTTCTGACCTAGAGCCAGATGCTTCTCCACAATGTTGCGCAGAGAGAACACTTGATCCATGCATCCCCTTCCACTTCTGAAACCTCCTTGTGTCTCACACAATGAACCATCGGACACCATCCTCATTCTCCTTTCAATAATTTTACCATACACTTTTGCTGCCAAACTAGTCAAGCTTATGGCTCTGTAATTTGCGCAGTCATAACGTGAACCCTTGTTTTTAACAAAGGCACGATGACTGCGCTATTCCAGTTCCTGGGAACCATTCCCGAGCTCCAACATAAATTGAGGAGCAACAGGAACGCCTCCCAGACACAGGAGCCGCCAAGCTTAATCATCTCGGCAGACACCATATCAATGCCCGCTGCCTTACCATTTTTCAAACTTCTTATCGCTCATTCAACTTCATCCATATTGATGCCATCGGAGGACGCCGGTGCCGAATATTGATCTACTAAACCACATGCGACACCGGCGCCAACTCGAGTATCCACATACATATCGCCAAAATATTCACTCCATCGGCTTAACACGTCTTGTTTTTGTGAAAGAATGTTAAAAACCTTTAGACCTTATTTTATTTATTCTGAAGACTGACCAACAACCCCGAGACTTCTTCACCTTCCTCCAAAAGAGTTTGGTTTACCTTCGAAGTTTTTAGTCAGCCTATCTTCTGCACTCATATTCGCTCTATCACGTTTCTCTTTCACTAAGGTATTGGTGTCATTCTTACATTGCCGATATATTTCTTTCTTCTGTTTAGTCATACTGTCATTCAGACTCAAAGAAGAGACATAGTCCAGCCACGCTTTCTTCTTTTGCTCTACGGAAGCTGCCACTTCCGAATCCCACCATGCATCACCATTTGTTTTTCTATGCTTCCTTGAACTTCCACATACTTCTTTCGCTGTATCTACCATACTCTCTTTCAATATTCTCCAGCATTCTTCAATGTCCGATTGCGGCTGGCTTGCCATCGTCAGCCGTTCTCGGACACCCTCTGCTTACTTTTCTCTTACACACTCTTCTTGCAACCTTTCAACCTTTATTCTTTCAAGCCCTCCGAAGTGGACACGCTCTCGCCAGTGGCTCTACTTTCTGAACAGACCGCTAAATCTCGCAATAACGAGATAGTGGTCCGTATCGACTATGGGGCCCCTGTAGGCTCTTGCGCCACTGAGGATCCCACGGGAGCATATGCTACAACCATGAATACCTTGGTGACACCTAGTTTTATACGGACCCAATGAAGTCTGGGATCATACATTCCATAATCCTTCACACCTGAGGCCAAGCGAAAGGACAACAGCACTCCTATCCTCATGCTGGCTCAATCGCTCTGTGGTACATCAGACCACAGAGCCATCCCGCCACCAGAAAGATCGCAGGCGTCGCTGCCCCTTCGCTTGGTCTCTGTTACACAGAGCACGTCTAGCTGTTTGTCTGCCATGACGGTTATCAGCTCGTGCAACTTACCTTCCACACAACCTCTTACATTCCACGTGCCCACCCGGCACTCTGCTCTCCTCGACTCGTCTGACTGGGCAAGGCGTGATGGGTGGCTCCCATCGCCGCATCTGTCAAAGTTCGTACCGACGGGGGCGGGTCGGTACGCGTCGCCTCCGGGGTACGCCCTAACCCGCACTGCGGTACGCATATCGAGCCGGATTAGCAGTCTAACTAGACTGGCAGGGGACGCTACGAGCACGCTCCGGACCATGCTCCCCTACATCAATAAATTTTATAGTATTACAATATAAAAAAATAACAAAAAAAAAATTAGGCGAAAATAATATATATTTAATAGACAAAGAACAATATTTTATATTTCACAAAAAAAAATCCTTACATTCTGTTTCACAACAGCATATACGTAGCGAACAAGATGATACTTCGTAGAGGAATCCTCATGCGTTGCTACAACGTGCTACGAGATACTAGCATATTACAAAGTTGGTGCTACGTTAAGCTCCCGTTGAGAGAAGATTTTTTCACGTACCTATATCCAATTAACTAGCAGTGTATTAATTTTTTGCTTAGTATTAAAGTAATTATTATTATAGTACTTAATGTATATTTTAAGTTAAAGTAATTTTAAAAGTATTTTTATAATAAAAAGGTTGATTATTTAAAAGTATTAATGTTAGTTAAAATTGTTATCAAAATAGCGTGAGTTATTAATTTATTTTATAAACAATATAATTTAACCTAACATAAATTATAAAATTTAATTTGTGTAATATTCATTCGCATCTGCAAGCTACGCGTGAATTCATCATCGTCATCTCAACTCATATGTTACAATGCTAGTGTCCGTCAAAATAAGAGAGAAATTGACATTTTTATTATTAGATGGCAACGGACCATTCTGTGTGACATTCACGTGGGGAGGCCTATGTCCAATAGTGGATGTCTACATCCATCCGGATCACCTAACATACCGTACTGGTCAGACTGGTTAATATAGAGTTATATTTCAGGTTTTCCTTCTTTCGCTAAGATAGAATAGAATAAAAAAAGAGAAGTATGAAAATTCTAATAATTTTTCAGAATTTAATATCCTCAAAAATAGACAGGATATTTATTTCGCTGTGGAATGTGGGAGTGACTAATGTTAATAGTAGACTTTTATCCATCTATCAGTCTATCAGTGTATACTGTTAGGAATAGGATTGCCCACAAAAAAATTGCTCCCTATTCTTGGTGATCTCTGAGCTAGGACAGTAAGGGCGATAATGTATTGCCCTGAATTGAATTCCTAATCTGTGACCACACGGAAAATAGATCTTCTAGTTTTAATTTCCTTTACTAAATTTTCTATAAATAACACAAAGATTGTAGAAATGCTTCTTATTATAAATAAATTAATTACAGATCTAACATATGTAATAAATTTAATAAGTACAGGTTCATCATCATCACAGCCTATATATGTCCCACTGTTGGGCTCGGGCCTCCTCCGTAATGGAAAGGAAATTAACCTACTATACCACGCCTGGTCAGACGTGTTGGTATAGGGTTTTGTTTCGAGTTTTTTTCTCTCGCATAGATGTTATATGCGTTTTATATCCCTTAGTCGTCTCGTAAGATCACCCACGGGTAAGATATGGGGTGGTGAATAGTATTCTTACTCCGTCACCACACGGAAAAGTACAGGTTAAAGTACAGGTTAACTGTGCTTAATTAGAACAAAGTACTATATATGCAATGCGGAAGACCAATTAAAATATAACCAAAAAAAAAACCACTTTCAACCCGTAACAAGTGTACTAAATTAAAACAAGACCACACAAAAAGCACCAGCTTTCAAATAAGAAAAGAATCATCAAAATCGGTTCACATAGTCGAAAGTTCTGAAATAATGAACATAAAAAAAAGATATAATTGACTTGCGAACCTTCGGCTTTTTTAGAAATGGGG
This sequence comes from Lymantria monacha, assembly GCA_905163515.2. NCBI lineage: Eukaryota > Metazoa > Arthropoda > Insecta > Lepidoptera > Erebidae > Lymantria > Lymantria monacha. The sequence continues at coordinate 8,247,573 of LR991081.1, read as the reverse complement.
TTAAAAATAATAATAATATAAAAGTCGCTAAAAGATCTGTGCAATGCAATTACTCCAAACGCATCCGGCAAACTAAGCGACATATGGTCCGCTCGTTAAATATACTCATACATATATCGCATAAGGTTATCACATTAGATTCTATATCCATCCCCTATCTTTAAAGTAAATTGCCTATCAACTAACATCTAGATACTTTTATGTTATAGTGACTCTAGATTTTGATGGGAACGTTAGACATTATATGGTTCCTAAGTCGCATCGTACGTCTCTTTGTATATAAGAGATAAAAAGTTGTTCTAAGACTATAACGACCCGGACACAAGTTTGAGCATTAGCGACAAGCGGCGGCTAAGTGTGCAAGCGGAGCGACGATTATAGCACTTACATATAGCGCGTCTATAAGTAGCGTTTAGTGACTGTGAGCTCCACCGAAAACAAAGATCGGGTACCGTTGGCACGCTCGCACGGCGAAGAGAGGAGTCCTTGCACGGTGGGTCTGTGGAGTTGCGTACCGTCTATTCCGTCGCCCCGGACCGATTTGGTGGAGTGCCACCACATCCATAGCCCATTGCAAGGAAAAGAGAAGGTCATAATATGAAATCATCTGTAGCAGTACTATCCAAAGTAGGCTCTGTTTTGTCTTGATAGAAGTTCGCATTTTAAATTGCTTTGAATTTTATTTTTCAGAAAATCTCTATTTCAATTCTTCCTACAACCTTTTTATTATATTTCTATACTTTTAATACGGATGTTTTCACATATTTATAGGTAGTTAGAGTAAAATTTCAATAATAAAGCTTCTGTGTTTATATATCGCAAAAAAAACCGCTACAAAATCATTTAAAGTATTTTTTATGAGAGGTTGCCACTCAATTTATCGCTGCTAACGTCGCTCTGCTCGTGGCATACCATTGAGTCGCGCGGACATATTTGTGCTGCTCCGCATGCTGCGAGCCGCAATCGTATTTCGCTCGTTAAAAACCGCTCGCATTGGCGTTGAGTGCGACGTTTTGTAGCTGTCGCCTGCCGCCCCACGCTAAGCTGCCGCTCTTAGCGGTATGTTTGTGACCAGACTGTATAACAGACATATATTATAGACTTTAGAGAGACTTTAAAGATTTCAGAATAACAATAATATGAAGATGGTTTTAGAATACTAAAACAATACAATAGATCCCGGTACGTGGGGCTATGATCGATTTCAAGAAACTATTTATTTTTTTATATATATACGTACAGCAGCAGAACTGTGTGGTAGCGGCTTCGAATATTACCAATCCTTACTTTGCTCGTGGATGTCGTAAAAGATGACTAAGAGCCTTATAATGACCTTTTTTTTATTTTTTTTTATTGGTGGGCTATGGGTGCGTCTCGCCCCACCGAATCGGTCCGGGGTGACGGAAAAGACAGCGCGTGACCCCATAGACCCACCGTAAAACCTTCTCTCTTCGCCGTGCGAGCGGACCACCGGTACTCGATTTTAACTTCGGTGGCGCCTTATAATGACCTAGGCCAACTCCATCTGGTGCCGTTTGGTCAACAATTACATTCCGGTTTCGGGAGCATTTCCGCAGGCTCGCTCTGCGGCTCGTCGGCGCGGCGTCCGCCCTTTCGTGGTTTATGCCGAATGTGGGCGGACCGAGCGCTACGTGCCGATAGCTGTACGCGGGGGTCATCTAGTCGATGGCCCTGTACGGCGCACCGGTGTGGGTGGGGTCCCTGACCGTCCGACTCAGGGCTCTTCTGTGGCGACCACAGAGGGCCATGACGGTCAGGGCCATACGCGGGTACCGCACGGTGGTGACGGAGGCAGCGTGCCTGTTGGCTGGGATTCCCCCGTGGGACCTGGAGGTGGAGATGCTCGCCGATTTGTATCGCCGGGTATCGGGGGTGCGAGTGGAGGGCGGTGTGGTCTCATTAAGGAAGCTCACCGCCTGCCGCGTCGACGCCCGCCGAAACGTCATTAACCGTTGGGCAGTCCGGCTGGAGAGGCCTCGGTTCGGTGTGCGGACCGTGAAGACCTTCCGGCCGGTGCTGATACAGTGGTTGGAACGTACCTGCACACGGTTGTCAGGAGGGAGAGTACACCGTTCTGTCACCACTGCGATTGCGACGAGGATACGGCGCAGCATAAGCTCGAGGCTTGTGCCACCTGGGCAGAGCAGCGTCGTCGTCGCAATCATCGGTGCCGACCTGATGCTGCCGACCATCACCAGGGCGATGCTCGACAGCGTCAGGAACTAGGATGCGGTCGCAGCCTTCTGCGAGGCAGTAGTCTCGCGGAAGGGGGCAGCGGAGCGCGTGCGAGAGGAGTGTCTCTTCGACGACGCGAGCCGCCGCCAGCGACTGGGGCGGCGTAAGCACGTTTACCTGCGCCTGTTGTCGCCCTAGCCGAGGCCACGGGTGACTGGACCGGGGAATTAGTCCATCACCCGCCGAGAGGCTGACCGCACGAGGAAGGTCCGACGTCCTACCCTACGTAGCTTAAGGAGAGCGTACCCCTCAGGGGGTATTCCTTCGGGCTGGCCACTGACGACAAGTTCACGCTGCTCCGGCGGCCGGTTCAACGACGAAGGCGAGCTTCACGGGTGGGTTACGGGTGTGCGTGCTTACGCCCCTCTGTCGCCCCGGACGGAGTGATGCGAGGAGTGCGCCGACCGTAGCCCACCCCCAAAAAATTACATTCCCAAGGAGTGGCAGGCGGCCGGTCACAAAACTATTGCCAATAACTTCTGCAATACGTACTAAAAAGAAGAGTACATATTGTATCGACCCCAAGTAATTGGGATAAGAGTAGAAGAATGATGATGATATATGGGCGTTTTTCAAATTAGTTCACCGTTACGAAACCGGAATGCTATTTTTTTTAGTATTGATTTTGTATTTTTTTGTAATATTTTTGGATAGCTTATTAAATAAGTTTTTTGGTAATACCAAATGTTTTATATTCACAAAAGCAATTATGCCAAAATCTTAGTTTTTCTGGACCACCTAGACCAAAGTTGTTCCAATTAGCAACACTTTAATATGTCTTGTTAAATAAAATCTAAGTATTTTGTGTATATTTGTTATTTAATTTCTAATTAATCAAATCTGTAACATTCATAATAAATGCAAACAATAACAATTTTAAGCATTATTTTCTGAAATATTAATGAATTTACCTCCGATTAGTAACATTTGTTTCATTTTGTTCTCAAATTATATTCCTTTATGAAAAAGGTGCAAGATATAAAAGTAAATCTCTTAGCAATTCAGATAAAGCATATCAAAAATTCTAAATAAACAATTTTAAGTTCTTACATAATCATCTTCTTATAAATTACCAAAACAAAATAACATTTTCTAAATTAAGTCTCACTTTAACAAATTACTAATTGGAAATCTTAGTTACTGACAGGAACATAAAGTTGAGTTCACAATACTAACTTTTAATTAACAATTTTAATAATATAATCAGTCTTATCTTATGGTATTATCATAATATTATGAAGCGCTCGTGGTGTAGCTTGACTTGACTTTTGCTTTTCTTTTTCGCTGTCGTCTAAATTATCTATTTTTTTCCTAAGCCTTCCAACAATTTCTCTTTGTTTCTGTTTATATTTTTCAGGATCCTCCTTTAATTTTTCTCTAAATCTCCTTGCTCGTTCAGCTCCAGTAAGTGGCACTTTTGTTTTTGTAAAATATAGGTTGTAGCTATTTTATTTGTTACTCGCAATATTCGCATTCGTCGTCCGGATAGTGATCATAAATAGTAAATAATAAACAGTTTTGGCACCGGAAAAAGTTATGATACAAAAGACTAAATATTTGTTTGCTTCTAAAAATAACAAAATGAAGAGGTATGCCGGCGTTGGTATCAGTGTAAGTCTTGCAGTTATGACATTGTTTTGCCAGTATAAAGTGTGTTCTACTCCATGGACACTTTTCAGTTTTTTTGAGTAGGCTTAAATCATTGCGAGTCAAAAATTTGTCAATGTCTAAAAATACTACCATATTTTCTAACCAGAAGATGAAAATATGAAGTACGTATCTGCATATGTTATGTGGAAGACCTGCAATGCAACCTAAATGATTTAATTTTCGAACATAAAACTATAAAGTTATTTTCGGTTTGAATGTTTTTACAGCACATGCCTACTTGCTAAAGAAAAATAAAATATAGTATTTCAGGCAAAGACCTAGTTTTTGTTTTATTTTATGGGTACTCGGCCTTATAATTCCAGTTAGTAACAAAACCTATTCCGGCTATATGTAACGTTACTCACCTGACGTTACGAAAGTACATTTTATGACCTCACATCACAATATTTATTATAAAATACACTAAAACTTGTGATTTTTATAAAGTTCAGTTATTGTTAGATACCTACTTAGTGCACAACTTTTAACGATTTTCGTGTTTAAAACAACAATATAATTTATCAAAACTCACCTTACTAATCGGAACTCGTTTTTGTCACGCCCATCTACGAGTACTAAGTAACGGTTTTAAAATCATTTCTAGGCTCGAAAAGGAAAAGAAAACGATGGTTAACTGTCATAAAAGGCTTGCTACATCCAAAATAATAACTTAAGTTCGTAAAATTTTTTAGGAAGTCGACAAAAATCGTCGTTACTAACTGGGAATTCCAACATTTAAAATTATGGGACAACATAAAATTTGATTTATTTATTTATTTTTATGTAACAACCGTTGAAAAGACAACATAGAAAATTAATTTGCAATTATATTAACACAACCCAAGTGATTTAGTATAAGTTTGATGAGGAGTTTTGAAGATATAAAATATCAAAGTTAAGAAGGTATGTAGGGGACATCGTAAAATAATACATTATCATCACATTTATCTATTTTTTAAAACTAGGACTTCAATTTAAATATTTCTCTATTTAAATTTACTTTTGTTAATATTTGCTATCGATTGCCGTATTAAACATGAATATCGTACAAATAATTATTATTTAATATAATTACAAAGTCAGGGGACATACTGTTTTGGCAATGGTCAAAGAATTTGAAAAACGCCCATATACGTACAGCATCTGTTTAGTTAACTAATAACAAATAAATAGTTAAAATATTATTTTTTTTATAGGGTTGGACCTTCTTTATTGAAAAGCCTTAAATTTGTTTTTACGTAGTGTAAAATGCCATCATTAATTCTGACGTTTACACGACATTTGAAATAAAACTACGAATTTTATCACGTTTTTGTGTCAAATCATCAATTGCACGCCTCATAAGCGAAGCGTTGAGGTCTTGCTCTACTCTCGACTTATGAAAATCAAGCACTTTTCAAACCTAAAAATTATTGTATTTTTCTCACATTGCACTTATAGGATAATATTATTATACACATGTCAAGAAAAAACATTCGTCTAAACGTATTTGATATTTTTAAAAAGCTTTTATTTTGTTTAAAGTAAGAAAAAAGTTGATTAATAAAAACATTCGAGGCCGTCGGATGTTACCGTAAAGTATCTGGCATTCTGTCGACCGTAAAAATGAATGTATCGAAGTTTTTCTTTTATTAAAAGCTTCATAATCGCAACGCGCTGTTTCCTTTCGAAAATGGCTTGGTAATTCTTTGTCGTTTAATTGCAATTAATAAAAACCTAAACTGCTTAGTCATTAGTGTATGTATACTTTTTTTTTTTTTTTGTTGTGGCTCTGTTTATACTTAAGCCAATGTCAAAGTTAAGTTGCAGCTTCTTCTTCTTCTTCTTTTTATGTATTGGCAATCAGCTACTTATACGAGCCATTTTTGCCAGTGTCGAGTTATAATTATCTTCACGTTCTTAATCTTTTCAAGTTAGTCATTGTCTGTCAGTCAGTCGAATTGTCGCCATCAACACTGCTATGGTGACACTGTTAATGGTATGTTGTAGGAATTTTGATGGAAAACGAAAACGTTGTAAAGCACTTTTATATGATATTCACTACATCCCAGCTGTTCTGTCACATCATATTACATAAAACACCATAAAAATTATCTAATATAACACGTTAAAACACTAAGATATCGAATATAATACAAGAGCACAACATGACGTTTTAGATTCCCGCCAAAAGTCCTCTATGTATACTTTATGAAAATTGGGTTCGTTATATTTTTTGTTCGTCCATACGGACAAGCAAAGGAAATAAATCCCATTCAGCCTATACAGCTATGTTTAGCTCTACGTCGAGAATGGCACAAGATATCTAAAGTATTTTTTTTCTTTCATTACGAGTATGTACAAGCTTTTATTTAGTTTCACCTGTCCCGTTGTCTCTAATCAAATCTTGCAAGTTAAATTTGATCCCTTTTCCGGTTTTCGATTGAGCTGAAATTTTGCATGCATGTATAAATTAGATGACAATGCAATATTATTGTGACATAGAGCTGACCTGATGATGAACCTGGAAGCTGGTCATAGGTACTCCGTAGTTAAACAACGCAACCCGATCGAAATTGGGCTTATTTAATTCGTCTTGACGAGTACTTTGTTACTATATGGAAACCAGGGTCTGATCATGGACCTGGAAGCTGTCCATAGGAACTCCGTAATTAAGCGACGCAACCTCATCGAGTTTGGGCTCGTTTGATTCGTCTTGACGGTATTTTGATACTATATGGTAACTAGGTTCTGATGATGGTCCTGCAAGCTGGCCATAGGAACTCCGTAATTAAGTGACGCAACCCCATCGAGTTTGGGCTTGTTTGATTCGTTTTGACGAGTACTTTGATACTACATGGAAACCAGGGTCTGATCATGGACCTGGAAGCTATCCATAGGCACTCCGTAATTAAGCGACGCAACCCCATCGAGTTTGGCCTCGTTTGATTCGTCTTGACGAGTACTTTGAGACTATATGGTAACCAGGGTCTGACAATGGACCTGGAACCTGGCCATAAAAACTCCGTAATTAAACAACGCAACCCCATCGAGTTTGGGCTCGCTTGATTCGTCTTGAGGAGTACTTTGATACTATATGGTAACTAGGTTCTGATGATGGACCTGGAAGCTGGCCATAGGAACTCCGTAATTAAAAGATGCAACCCCACCGAGTTTGACTTCGTTTGATTCGTCTTGACGAGTATTTTGATACTATATGGAAACCAGAGTCTGATCATGGACCTGGAAGCTGTCCATAGGAACTCCATAATTAAGCGACGCAACTCCATCGAGTTTGGGCTCGTTTGATTCGTCTTGACGAGTACTTTGAGACTATATGGTAACCAGGGTCTGATGATGGACCTGGAACCTGGCCATAAGAACTCCGTAATTATATATCCATATCGCTAACGTTGCGCCTCAGAGTACCAGGGCGAACCCTGTTATACTGAAGCCCTTATCCCTCCACAATGGACCTCTGGGGAGATGAACCCTTTTTGTCCTATATTTGTGGGAACAACACGAATAATAGAAATACTAAAAAGTTAAAAATAAAATTAAAGAAAAATATTTTTTAAAAAACAAGCTTTTATTATTTGCTAACATAATAAACTAAAAAGTTAAAAATAAATTAACTCTAATCAGACATATAACACTTTATAAGTTCATTGTAACCTTTAACGATATTTTTATTAATCTTCAACAACAAAATAATTCCATATCGTACATAATTATATATTTTTAACACTAAATCTTTACACCATAATTATTAAATCTGCCCGTTTTTATCACAGTCCCAATTTTATAAATAAAAGTGTGTTGCATTTTTTAGCAAATAATAAACAGCTTGCTTTTAAAAAAGGATTTTTTTCTTTAATTTATTTTCATTTCTGGCATTGACTAATAGTAAATGATAAATAATATAAAAATTATGAGGCGTGCACTTTTGGATTTTCCAAATTATTTTTAATTTGCTAACGTTTCAAATATTTTCAACGTTCATAATCACGAAAGGATTAAGGTGTCTTACGTTTGACATTTTTATTAAACTAATTATTGACTTTAATGAGACGGTTAACTTTATCTAACTAAATTAATTATAACTTCTTTGTGTAATGGAGTAAGAATACAATTCATCATCTCCTATCTTGCTCGTGGGTGTCTTTAAAGATGACTAAGGTATTTAATATGCGTATAATATCTATCCAAGAGAAGGAAAACTCAAAACAAAATCCAATACCGACATGTTACAGTAGGTAGTAGTAGTACAACCAACGAGGTTACAGTAGGTTAATTGCCCTCGTATTGTGTAGGAGACTCGAGCACGCTAGTGCTAGACAATTATAATAAAAATAATGCATCTTTAATTAATTATTATTGTGGATCATATCTATACCTTTGAAATATTACCTATTGGCATGGCATTTCTTTCTGCTATATGCTGTTCATTATTTCCTTTCATGCGGCGGTTTATATCCAATACCTAATAATAACTAAAAATACTAGAGGTATTTATTTCACCAAATAAAATTTAGTTCCATATTATAAGGAAGCCTATTTCACACTATTAAGTAAACTTTTTTATTGTTATTGAGAATTACTTTACAACGACTTGAAAAAAAAACATAAACATTTTTTTCTTCATTTAAAATTAATTTAATCAAGGAATCCAACTTGAAACAACGGGAGTATACTTAAACTACGAAGATAATTAAAATTATTATTACAGTATTATAAATAACTATAAAATATAACCGTAATTATATTATATTATAACTATGGATAACTTGGATATGCATTAGGTGCGATAAAAGTCTTATTGCTTTTAATATTTTGCGTTTAAATATAAACTGGGATCACGCTTAAGGTTCTGAACGCAAGCTTTTCCAAGAAATCCTTATTCAAGATAATTGTAATTAAGGAGCGGAAGGAAGCAATATCTGGTTAGAACAAAATTTAATTTTATAACTCTTGTAAACTTTATAGTAATGTTTTAATAGTGATAAAAAATATCTATTTTGATATTATATAATAGTTATCATTATGTATTTTCATATCCTTAATTATTATCACATCTTGCTAAATTCATTCGGGACGACGGAAGGAATGGCACGTGACCTCATAACCATGTATCTCTCTAGGTTGTGCGGGCGGGCCACCGTGACCCGGTGTTTGACATCTGTGACCCGTCCAGCGGGTTTCCCTTGCGGATATCGTTTCAAGTGAGCGTCCCCGCGGCTTTCGCCGTCAGTGCTTCGCCAACGCATGTACACCTACGTCTTAATACACAATTTGTGTTATGTTCTGATGATAAAAAGCGTCACTTGAATTATAAACGATTTTGTAATTATTATTAACTATTTCAGTTTTGGCTAGTTTTAAACTTAAAATCTACTAACGGCAATATCGGTTTTCGTTCAAAATCAGTTGGCACTTCGCCTCCACTGAAACTCATTTTAAACAAAAGTATATAATATGTATATGTATAACTATGGACTCAGTACTTTATATATAAATGCTAATTTTTTATAAATTTACTTATATGAGTAAAACTTTAACGTTTTTAAAATTTTATCAATGTTAAATTGTGCGTAGAATGAAGTAAATGATTTTAATATATATTTTATTTATTTCACACAAGTAGTTACGTCCCATTGTTGGGGTCGAGCCTCCTCCATAATTGGAAGGAAATTGACCTACTTTAGCACGCTGGTCAGACGTGTTGGTAGGGTTTTGTTTCGAGTTTACCTTCTCTTGCACAGATGTTATATGCGTTTTATATCCCTTAGTCGTTTCGTACAATCACCCATAGATGAGATATGGGGAGGTGCATTGTATTCTTACTCCGTCACCATACGGAACTACTGTATGTATATGTGTCAGAAATATACTAGAATTTATTGCATAAATCGAAATTTTGAGAATGTCTGAAAAGTTTGGATTTCACTCATGTTTTTGGCCCAAACTGATAATTAGGCTAGAGATTATATTCATTAGAACACGTGCAAACTATGACAAAAGTCAGAACTACATGCCTGCCTATTGACAATTTTTCTATGACATAAAGATTCATGCTGTGCTGTAATCAAAGCAATCACTTCGGTCTCAGCAGATAATTAAACTATTTCATCCATAAGCAACGAATACCACTTAGAATTACAGGGATTTTAAACGAACACAATAGAAAAGGACGAATTTCACAAAAACGGAAAATGTTCTTAAAAATAAATTTCTTGTTTTTATACGAAAGCTCATAAATTTGACAAAATATTTTTTTCTTTCTATTAAAGTGCCAAATGTTGTATTAAATGTAAAAATTGGATTAATATTCTGTGCTTTATCACACTCTGGAGAAAATTTAGTCGTTAAGGCTTTTTGGCTAATAAAGCAATAACATTGTTTTTCATTCATTCGTTCATTGTTTTTCATAAAAATATAATATACAGAAACAATTGTTCTAAATCTGGGTGTAATTTTTGTCCGTTTCTTATATACATATATATTATCAAAATCTATTCCTTAGTGGTGCGGAGGCTTTTGAAATTAACAAAGTACCTTAATTAGAAAAACTGGTGCAAGGTTTTATTTCGAGTTTTAAAAAGAGAAAGAAGAAAGAAAAAAGTATTTATTTTGTGCCACAAAGGAGAGACGTTAGGAACACACAGAAAAAAAAACAAAAAACTTATTGAATGAAAAGCACATCACTACTGGATGTATTAAGGATCCTCAAGATGCATAAAACAAGGTTAGTATTTGTGGTACTATAGCGTTCTTTGCATAAACGATGAAAGTTAATAAGTTTTTATTCTCTTGCATTGATATTATTTCTATATCAAACTTAGTCGTTTTTTACAACACCGATACGCAAAATCTTTATATATATAATTATACTGTACGTGTGTAGGTCATCGAACTCCTCTTAAACAGCTGGATCGATTGGGATTTTAGACAGCTTTTAGATTCTCATGAAACAGCAAAATTAATCCTTACTAATATTATAAATGCCAAAGTAACTCTGTCTGTCTGTCTGTCCCTCTTTCACGACAAAACTACTGATCCGATATAAATTTAATTTGGTATACAGATTGTCTAGAACCTGAAGAAGAAAATAGGCTACTTTTTAATGCAAAAAAGAGTTGTAAAGGGGGATGAAACGTTGTAAGTAATTATCGTCATTTTTAAAGTCAGAAATTTGAAACTTATTTTTAGGCTATTGATTAGATATAAATAAATATGACATTAAAATTTCGTAAAAATATTGCCCTTAAGGGGTAAAATAAAAATAGGGGATGAAAAACTTTAGGATAGTAGGTAACCTTTTACGCGGGCGAAGCCGCGGGCAGAAGCTAGTATCGTATAAACTAATATCCTCTTAATCCGTCACCACACGGGGATTTTGAGATGTAATTCACTGACTTTAAAGCATAAGTTAAACATCTTTAACGAGCTTTCATCAAGAAAATTTAAGTGAAAATTTTATATTCACATCTACTCCCGAGGGCCTGGTTTAAGACTTTTTACATTTCACTCGTAAGCTCTATTCCATTATAATTTTAAAGGTAAAATTACTTATTATTATTATTAGACCATAATATTTTATAGTATAATAAACACGTGTCTAGACATATTTACTTGTTTTATTTATTAATTTAATATAAATTTAGCTATTCATTAATTTACAGTGTTGTTTATTAAATTTTGAATTTTTATTAATATTTATTTAATTAGTTTGGCAAGAACGTTTTATTTTTTTTTTATTATATTGCTTTTGCTTTATTAATTATTTCTATTTATTATTATATGTCTATTTACTTTTGTTATACTTCTATTACTTCTGTTTATTATTAATAATTATTTTATTGTCTTTTATATTGCAATTGCTTTATTAATTAATTTGATATCAATTATTTTTTGTCAAGTGATATTGTCTTGTGGTAACAGATTGTTTGTATAATGATGTAATTCCTTATTTTTTTTCATATTCATTTTCATTCATTCCATTTCATAATGTTGTAATGGCTTACTTTTCCATAGTAAAAATAGGCTAAAGGATGAGATGATCCTTATGAAAATGACAGCATTACCTACTTGCCTGGAAATTTTATAACACTAATTGTGATCGTCTAACCGACTGCTAAGTAATTAATTATCATTATCATCATTATTATCATCATCGTTATCATCATCGTTGTTATCATCATCACCATCATCATTATCTCAGATCATATGCACTGTTGGGCTCGGGGTTTCTATCGCAATAAAAATAAAAGGAAAATTAGCCAAAGCCTTGAGAACTTGAGTCCTACATATAATAATAATTTCTCGCTCGCAAATAAGTTTTGATAAAAAGCCTATATGTCAAATGCAAAATCTCGGTAATTTATATATAAAAAAAGAATCCATATTTGTGCCTGTTTTACCCGCGTGTTTTAGTATGATAATTTCCCTCCAATCTTGGAGGAGGACCGCTTTACCAATGAAACGCATATGTATTGTAAAGTTTAAGTATATATATCCGTTGCAATGATGGTAATTTATTTTGGGCCTTACGTTAACTGTATTTTAACTGCGTAGATTTTATAAATTTAGTCTTTAAAAATATTTTCATTTTATTACTAATGGTTGTAATAGAGCAAGCAGCATAACTGATGGTTAAGTGTTACTGCCACGCAAGGACTTTTGCCACACCAGGAGTACAGCTAGGCCAATGTCTATCAATAATGTTGTATTTTTCCTTTCCTCTTTAGTGCTGCAAATAAATTAATATAATATTATATTATTAATTTTTTTTTATTGTCGGTGGTGGCAAACGAACGAGAAGCACACTTAATGGTAAGCGTTACTGCCGTCCATAGATCTTTGAAATACTAATGAAAATGCAAAACCCGCCTAGAAAGTTGGGCTGCTGGATTTTCTGCGATAGTGTGGTACTACCCCAGACGGATCGGTCCGCGGCTGTAGACAGAAAACAGTTAACAGTGTAGTCCTATCATTATATATATTTTCATGAATAACTTTAAAACTCATCTTTAGTACCGTCTTCGTTTATTATCTTTGTCAATATATAAAATTGGTTTCGAAGCCTAACAACAAATATAAACTAAGATTACAGTAGATGCTTGTTCGTGAAATATAGCTGAACTGTAACAGGTTGATCGGAACATTTATTACTGTTTGTTTTTGTAGAGAAAACCGAGAATAGGTTTTTGTATTTGACATCAATCTCGAAGTATGTGTAACTGATCGGAAAATATCTTAAAGACGTGATCAATTGATGTACATCAATTGTTCTATTTCAAGGTGTATTTCTTTTATAGATTTATGCTTTTTTATTGAAGTTATAAACCTAGAAATAACGAGAAAATTCTTCTATACAGGTTATATGAATTGTAAACATGATAATGATATTTTAGAAGTAGGTAGATAAGATGTTTTATAACACACGTGGTAAAGAAAATATCCTTGGCTCATCATTATATGGTAAATTAATATCTGTTTCTCAAACATGCTTGGAAATTTGAGCATTATTTTGACAACCTTCTTCGAGATAAATTGAAATTGCTGTACTGACCAAATACATGCGAGCAGCGGCCGGAAAAAATATATGAATACCCATATCTGTCGTGTTTTAGCGGCCAAATAAATATATATGTAAATTTATATCTATCGTGTATTTTAAAAATGGAACGATTTGTTACTTCAAAACATTTCCACTAAGGAGGCTTATCAGAGTTTTATTTAAATTTCGAACTGGCTTGAAAAAAAACCTGTTTGATAATGTAAAAAAAAAAACAAATGAACCCTTTAGCCACAGGGAGTCAGCTTTCAAAGCAGAGCATGCCTACACTGGATTTATCGGCACAAAAGAGATGGTGCTCTATTAAAGAATGAGACATAAGAATCACGTCACTGACATCATCTTAAAAAAAAAAAAAAAATTAACAATTTAATCCATTATGTTACTCTAAGATTTGACCATAATAATTCTTACTCTGTGAATTTGATAAGACTGTTTGGATTTGCGTTCGGCGTTATTTCTATTTTAATATCTATTACTTATTTTTAAACGTTAATTTGGTAAGATAATTGTGATTTTACAGTGTTTTCAATCATCAGTGACGAAATTGACGCTTTTAGTGTTGTGTTACAGCAACTTATGAGAGAAAAAAAAAAAAAAAAACTCCATTTTGAAATTTTGACGCTTTTGTAACACAAAAGCGTCAAAATTTCAAAATGGAGTTTTTTTTTTTTTTTCTATTAAGTTGTTAAGAGATAGAGACTCATTATATTTGTGAAATACTGACACTTTTTGTTATTTTCTACAAAGGCTGGAAAGTAAACTGTAAAGTGTGTAAAATTGTGGTATGACTTCAAGTAAATATCGTACAAAGAATATCTGACATCTTGTTTTATTTAACTATTGTAAATCCCTTTACAAACTATTTTCGTTTGTTGTTTCTGCACAATATTTATATATTCAAATATAGGTATATACCTCAATTGTATTGTGCAAAAACAGCATACTAGGAAATTCGATAGCTGATATTCAGCTGTTTTGAAATGAGCGGGTTATTTAAAAATATAATTACATGTTAAATATCCCGCTCTACGAATTTTTTCAATGGATTAAACTGGAGCGCTAGTGTGCACCGTGTAAGCAATTCTAAAGTATGAAGTTGTCGTTCTCTCTGAGTATATTGATCTGTGCCTTTAGCTCGCGAAAAATGTTGTTCGTTTTTCGTCATGTATACAGTTCTAATTAGTACTACTTAGTTTTAATATCCGCACATTATTTGAGAAACGCACTATACAAGCCTTAGCCACAACTAGGAATTGATGGACTTACGTATGTATGCCTCGGCCACGCCTCGGCCCACATTTACAAGTTCATCCATCAATCCCTGTTTTGCTGGCCGCTGCAGTAATGTACTATTTTCTTATATCTCTATGTCAAAAAGTAGTGTCTTGAAGACGTTGCCGTGTTGATAGAACAACGATTACCAGAAAAAATCCCGACCATGTTAGCTGTCATCCGTATTAAATATGTAATCCGCCATCTTGAAATGGCAGCCATATTTCATTTACTGCGATGGCATTAAGTAAGTTATGTAGGTACCTATTTTTTAAGCTCTTTTATTAAATATCCAAATTAAGGGGACTGAAAAGAAAATGTGATCCGCCATCTTGTGACAGCGGCCATATTGAAATTACTGTGATATTGAGTAGGTATTGCATTGTCATTAAAACTAAAAATGTATATAAATTTCAGCTCAACTGGATTTGGGGTAGCGTGTTAAATTAAATATGCAATATTTGATTACAGAAAGACCGGGATAGATAAAACCAAATAAAATCTAGTAAAATAGCTGATTTAGAATTTAATTCGCACTAATAAGCATTTTTAAATCTAAGAGCCGCCTTTGAACACGAGATCTTTGCGTAAAAATCTAAAAATCTCTCTTATTTATATTTATTATCAATTTGTAAACAAATATATTAATTTTAAATATATAATATCATATAAACAATAAAAATGAAACCATGTGGAGTGAAGCGGAAGTAATTGTATTCTACGAGTATATCTCGTGATGGAAATGTCACTGGCAAATTACCTATTGTGCACATATAAAGCTTTGTTTAAATATTAATATTCTGAAATTCATACACAATAAGTATTTAGACAATTAATAAACAATACATAATATTATCAAAGTATTGGAGGGTGGACAGCAACGTTATTCATTTTTTTTGCGACTAGCTATGGTCTACTCACAGCCCATTAAATCCGTCCGGGGCGACAGATGAAGGGGCGCGGGACCCCATTAACCCGCCCCACAATGTACCTCTCCAAGCTGTGTGAGTGGGCCACCGGAACCCAGTCTTTATCGTCGGTGGCAGCAACGTTCTCCTTGGAAATTCATGACGCCAAATTCAATCGCGAACTTCAATCGCCTACCAGCCATGCTTTTGAGGGACAATGCTATCATTATCTCCTCTTCGTAGAAAAATCTATGTTTTGGAGTGTAGAAAACTAGTGTGAATATAATTACCAGTTGACACAGGTGTCGTAAAAACGACTAATGGATATAAGACTTCACTGCAACATGAAGAAAACGGAATATTAATCACTGTACTAACCTCTCAAGTCTATTTTTATCCTATAAGCAGACTGGTTGGGATTTTATTTCAAGTTTTAACAGTGGTAGGACCACGATGTTGACAGTTCTCTGTCTACAGCCGCGGGCCGGTCCGTCCGTGGTAGTATCCACACTATAGCAGAAGATCGACGTCTGAGTAATGGCAACATGCTATTGTGTTTCATCGGTGAGCGAGAGAGCCGGAAGCCCAACTGGGTGGTTTCGGGGTTTGTAATGGTAGGCAGTTGCCTAGCTATATCCTTGGTATAGCAAAAGTCCATGGGCAGCAGTGACACTTTCTATCAGGCGTGCTGCTTACACGTTTGCCACCATAAGCTATAAAAAAAAAGTTTTCTTGTCTTAAATGTAATTATTACTGTGTTAAAATTGTTTTAATTTTTTTGGTTTGATCATCAAAAAAGTTAATGGTTGTTATTCAAACCAAATATTTACGCTTTTCTGCCAAAAAAGCTTAGATGTTTCAATATTCCAAATGTTAAATGTTTACCGTTTCCATTAATTAATTACAAATTAATTATACAATTAATTAATTTTGACTACATATAATGTTTTACATTTAATTCGACTTTATTTTAAGCCATGGCTTTTCCAAATATTTAAAGGCCTAAAAATTCGTTTTACGTGAAAGGCAATCGCTATTGTTCAAAGTAGGTAATGTACATTTTCATATTTGCCAGCTGCTCGGCCTTTTTCGCTGTGTACTAATTGATAAATTACATTTTTTGACCAACTTTTGAACCCTTAAGGGGTATTTGCACCAAACCTTTGCGATAGAACGTTAAAAAAGCGTTGAAATGAAACAAATTTCAATTCGATTATTATATTTTAAAAGAATCTAAAGCTTATTTTATATTGAATAATGTTCGCTTGATTAAGATAAGCTTTGGGCTTTAGTTAGGCTTTTTTAAGTTACGTCAAACATACTGGGGATTTTATGGAACTCCATAAGCGAAACCAAAACTACTGGTTGTCCGAAATAAATATATATCCAGAACCTTACCCGAAACTGATATAAAAATTCAGGGTCAGTATTTGTATGAGAGTCTCCATGAGTGTGGCGCACCAATGGTCTATGCGCGCCACACACTGGAAACATGCCCCGCCTGGGAGCCCCAGCGCAATATCCTGTTGGCGGTTATTGGAATGGACTTGTCAGTGCCGAACATTATCTCCAAGATACTCGGCGGCAACAGGTGCTGGTCGTCGATGGCCTCTTTTTGTGAGGTGATCATAAACAAGAAGGAATAGAGATAGATTTTTAAAATTTTTGATAAACAATTCTATTGGAATTATGATCTTTGAAATTCATTTAAGGGCTTCAACGCGTGCGAAGCCGCGGGTAAAATCTAGTCCGAAATAATTTCCATAACCGTATGGGAAACCGGCATAATGATATTCAAATATCCGTATCGTATCCAGATCCGCCACGGCAACCCGTATCGGCAACACGCCTATTATACCCATACAACATTAAAATACTGATTCCATGTGCTTTTTTGACAGACGATCATAATTCTTTATCGTAAAGAAGACCTTTTATTTATAGAAAGCTTTTGTAAGCCAGACAGTAACCGTTGACCAGACATCGCTAAGTGCATTTAGAGAAGATCAGCATAGAGCTCTTATTAAGCTTTTAGACCACTTAGGAGTAAAGTTAGCAAACAACTTCAATGTAACTCATAAAAGCTCTCATTTCATATAAACGAAGTGTCGAGTTTACAACATGTTATTACCGCGTATAACATTATCCTAAGGTAAGAGGGAAGAAAATAATAATAACAATAAACGTTATCCTTGAAAACACCTTCACAGCCACGGTATCTACACCTTTAGTTTTGAAGTGATATCTTCTTAGGTTTAGGTAAAGTACTTCGTTACGTAACGCGTTACGACGCCGGTTGGCTTCCCTTTCTCTCACGTATACGCATAGGATTAAATAATGATATTAATAATGTATATACACAAAATTCTAATGAACGTATTCAAGAATTTTAACTAAGAATAAAATATATTTTATAATCAATAAAAGGTTTTTTAATAAATAACCTTTCCTTACATTATCATATTAATGTGCATACAATTTAAGTAATAAGCTGGGCTTTCCTCAAGTTAAACAATTTCAATATTAAATAGTTAACTTAGATTAGTTTAAGTTATCACTTCTGTCGGGCTTCCCGAGACGCACACGATCTTTTGATTTCTATTGTATTTTTTTGAAGTGAAAACTTCTTTAGGCGAGGTTGAGCGTTTTTGGAGGGGAAAACTTATAGGTTCGCGTCACCGACATGCTAATGCTAATAGTATATCTATAGCTATGTGAAAACTTCTTTAGGCGCGTTGAGCGTTTTTGGAGGGGAAAAACTTATAGGTTCGCGTCACCGTCATGCTAATCCTAATAGTATATCTATAGCTATGTGAAAACTTCTTTAGGCGCGTTGAGCGTTTTTGGAGGGGAAAAACTTATAGGTTCGCGTCACCGTCATGCTAATCCTAATAGTATATCTATAGCTATATGAAAACTTCTTTAGGCGCGTTGAGCGTTTTTAGAGGGGGAAAACTTATAGGTTTTTATTTTTATATAAAAATTAGAAAATTATTATTATTTCAATTAGTCTTAAGTTAATAGTTTTCACTTCTATAGGCAGTCCCTATGACTGCCTGTTGTTTTTTTTTTCGAAAGACGTCACCCTCCACTATCGTAATAATCCTTGTATTGTGGGAAACTTTACAGACATGCAATTAACGTAGACAAATTACACACAGACTCGGAGCAACAGTTTGTGGATCGCACAAAGTATTGGATGGGAATCGAATCCACGAAATTGGTATGGTCAGCATCTTAACCACTACGCCATCTGTGCAGTCAATATTATATAGTTCTGAATGTGGTTAGATAATTAGATTATGTGCATTCAATTATCCATAAGCCTATCGAAGCCATTATTGAACACACGCCTCTTATGTGGGGGAAGGTATGCGACCACGGCTATGCTCTAAGCATCTATATTGAATATTTTCTTGTTTTATACTGTTTGGAATGCAGTTATGAATAAATAGAGACCTACAACTACCCCTTAATGCAATATAAATGCTCGTTTTTACCAATGACAAGTATTTTTATTGTATATAAACGCTGAAAAGTGTTCCCTAAAAATACTTCTTTTCTCAAACATGCTTGGAAATTTGACAATTATTTTGACAACCTTCTTCGAGATAAATCGATATTGCTGTACTGACCATTTATTCATACATGCGAGCCGGCAAAAATGTATGAAAATCCATATCTGTCGTGTCTTAGCGGCCAAATAAATATATATGTAAATTCATATCTAACGCGTATTTTAAAAATGGAACGATTTGTTACTTCAAAATATGTTAACCAAATAGGCAACTTATCAGAGTTTTATTTCAATTTCCAACTGGCTTAAAAAAGAAACCTGTTTGATGATGATGAAAAAAAAAAACAAATGAACCCTTTAGCATGTGAAAAATGTCGCTCGATGTTCGTCATGTATACAGTTCTACTTAGTATTACTTAGTTTTAATTTCCGCGCATTATTTGAGAAAAGCACTACATAAGACTTGGCTACAACAAGGAATTGATGGACTTACGTATGTGTGCCTCGGCTACGCCTTGGCCCACATTTACACGTTCGTCCATCAATGCCTCTTTTGCTGGCTGCTGCAATAATTTACTATATTTCAAATGTGTAATACTCGAGTAATCATTGACTGCACAGATGGCGTAGTGGTTAAGATACCGACCTTCAGTGCCAGTGCCGCCGTGGGTTCGATTCCCACGCAGGACAATACTTTGTGTGATCCACAAAGTGTTGTTCTGAGTCTGGGTGTAATTTGACTGCGTTAATTGCATTTTTGTAAAGTCTCCCGCAATACAAGGTTTATTTCCTTAGTGCAGGGTGGTGTCTTTAAAAAAAAAAATCACTATCTGTCATTGTTCCTGTAACATTGATATTTGAATTACGTTTGTAGATACATAATATTTAAGTATCGTTGGTGAAAATAGACTCCTGTGATCAAGTGATTATACGCTTTGAATAACATCAATAAGATACAGAATTATAAAAGTAACAAACGGAATTACTTTGATGAAAGCCTATCACACATTGATTGATTAAACGCAATATATAAAGGCTGTGACTTAATTCAGAATAAAAAAAATATAATGTAGAAGCCCTTCTACTTTACAGCGTTTAGGTCATGGGAGGACTCCCGTGATCAAGAATACTGTAAAGTATTTGAAATGTCGGGAAATTCAAAATCAAAATCGAATCCCTAAAAATTGTTTTATTTCATTTATAAAACCTGATAACGAAATGAAAAATGATGTGACAAGCGGGATTCGAAACCGCGCCTATTGTGATTCCGGCCCAATCGTGCTGCCACTACACCACCGTGACTAATTGTAGGACATGCAAATTTCACTTCGTATCATATTTACGTCTTAAAGTGACGGTATGCTATCTACCTGACAATGTTTACACATTGTTATAGGCTTAATACATAAAACTTTACAGTTAGAATTGTATTAAACGATGACACAACCTTGTTATTTAAATTACTGAAATATAGCATTTAATATGCTTAATTATTTATAAAACCCGATTACGAAATGAAAAATGATGTCACAAGCGGGATTCGAACCCGCGCCTATTGGGATTCTATTATCCTATATCTATATCCTATTTGTTTTATTTCAAATAAAATTGTATAATACTTAAATATTAAAAGTCCTTCTATATGATTATGAAGAAATACTCGTAATACTATTATTCACCCGCTTCTTGCCCTTAGATGTCTGAGCAGCGTGGAATAGTAGAATAATTTCTCTGTCATTATGGAGTAGGTCTGAGCCCAAAAATGGGACGTATATGGACTGAGATGATAATGAATGAAATAATGCATTTTTTTATTTGATTTTGTTTTTAGTGACAGACGGATTAGCAGATTAAGCAGCCCATTTAATAGTAGTAGTAGTAACTGCAGCTCATGGACCTAAGCATGAGAAAACTAACTCGCAAATTACCGTGGTCGCTGCCATAGCTGTGTGGTAGCGGCTACGAATACTACCAACCCTTACTTTGCGAGTGGATGTGTTAAGACACGACTAAGAGCCTTATAACGACCTAGGACAACTCCATCTGATGCCGTTCGCTCAACAATTACATTCCCAAGGAGGGTTGACGTCTAGCAGGCGGCCGGTCGTAAAACTATTGCCAATAACTTTTACAATCATCATCATCATCACAGCCCATGTCTCACTGTTGAGCTCAGGCCTCCTTCGTAATGGGAGGGAAATTAACCTACTATACCACGCTGGTCAGACGTGTTGGTATAGGGTGTTGTTTCGAGTTTTCCTTCTCTTGCATAGATGTTATATGCGTTTTATATCCCTTAGTCGTCTCGTACGATCACTCACGGGTAAGATTGGGGGTGGTGAATTGTATTCTTACTCCGTCACCACACGAATAACTTTTACAACTATTAACTTTTACAATATGTACACTATGAAACAAGAGTACATATTGTATCGACCCCAATTAATTGGGATAAGAGTAGGAGAATGATGCTGCCATACTCTAGGATGAACTTCTGACCTTCCGACTATCTTGCTTAACAATTGCTGCTAGTCAGATATCAATTCCAATTTAACAATTACATTTAAAACGTACACAACAAGCCCACACTAATTAAAATTGCCGTGTAGTGACAGACTAAGAATACAATTCGCCATCTTGCCTATGGCCGTCGTAAATGTATGGCCAGCTCGCATCTAAAAAACTGTCAACAGTGTGGGCCTATTAATACTAAAATTATAATTGGTGTAAAGATGCGAAAGGGAATGCTCCGATGGTTCGGACATGTGGAAATAATGCCGAACGAACGTCTGGTTAAGAAGATATACAATACGAAAGTGGAAAGATGTAGGTACCGGGGACTAACCTCCCTAGACCAGATTGGTCACGTACTGAAGGAAAGTGGAGTTAAGAGTCTCCGAAACCGGTGAGCGTGTATGAAGAGAATTATGAATGTTGAGGAAGCGAGTGAAGCATGCAAGGATAGAATTCTCTGGCACTCTGTTCTTTCTGCCTACCCTGTAAGGGATATGGCGTGATGATATCTATGTATGTGTGTAATTATAATTAAATGGTTGTTACCCCATCGTCATACGGTGAATTAAAATTAGACGAGTGTATTAACACTCAAGCAAAATATTTAAAACTAATAAAATCGATGTCACAGTATCATCGGTTCAAGACAAATGAGCTGTCTGCAATATAACGATGAAAGCCCATCGATCGTCTGATTGTCGGATGATAAAAAGGGGCTTAAATTTTAATCACTTATTTTGTGAGGTTTATGCAAAAATATTTTAATTCTTCTAATTTATGTCCTATAGGTATACTGCATAGATGGCGTAACGGTTAAGATACTGAGAGAATCCGCAACAAATGTCCCAGATTTGATTCCCAAGCCTATGTCTTTCGCAATACAAGGATTATTTCCTTAATGCGTAGTGTTGTCTTTAAAAACATAATATCATCATTCTCCTGCTTTTATCCCAATTGCTTGGGGTCGATACAATATGTACTCTGCTTTCATTGTATATAGGCGATGCTTGTCCAAACCCTAATTTTTCCTCTAATCGACTATGGTGATGTGTGTTATTCTGACCTGAAAGCAGATCTTCTTAATAAACTAGACCGTCTTCTTAATAACTGCATTCGATTCATATATAATCTTCGCAAGTATGACCATGTTTCTGTCTTTCGATCTCAACTAAATTTTTTAACTATTCGCCAACGCCGGAGTTTACGTATCCTCAACTTTCTATATTCTATCATCAAGTCACCTAATTCTCCTAATTATTTATCTTGTTGCTTTCAATACGTCTCTACCAATCACGACAGAAACCTACGTTCCTCCAACAATTTGCGCCTACATTGTCCTTCTCATAATTCGAATTGTATTCATTCTTCCTTTCTTGTCCAAGCAGTTCTCCTCTGGAACTCGCTACCTCTCGATATCAGGATGTCTAACAGTCGACTCACGTTCAAGAAGAGAGTTCGTCTACATCTCTTGAATGAATTAGCTGAATCATCACGACCTATATAATTTAACGTAGTTATGTATATGTAGTATATATATTGTATATATTATATACTTATATGCGTATATATGTACTTTTGATATGTAGTATACTTATTTTCTTGTACGTATCTATCTTTGTTTGTTGTATAATAATCCACTTTGTATTATTATAAGTTTGTAGTTAGTGTACAGACGCTCCTTCGTTTATTGTCTAGCATTAAGTTAATACCTTGGAACATGCCCTACCTTCTACCATTTCTGCTTCACCTTTGGTTGACTGGTAGAGAATGCCTTCGGCATTAAGTCCGCCATTGTACTTGTTGCATGAAGTTTAATAAATAAAAAATAAATATTGCAAAAAGTTATTGGCTATAGTTTTACGACCGGCCGCCTGCCTGGCGTCGACCCTTAAAAAATATAATATATAATAAATATTTTAAAATGGATAAAAACAATAGAGAATCACCACTTTTCCACCGTTAATCGATACCGAATACCGCACACCTCAAGAAAGTAAAGAAAATGGAATAGGATCAAGGTGGAATAGGAAATAAGTCTTATATATATATATATACATATCATTACGCCATATCCCTTGCAGGGTAGGCAGAGAGAACAGAGTGCCAGAGAACTCTATCCTTGCATACTTCACTCGCTTCCTCAATATTCATAATTCTCTTCATACACGCTCGCCGGTTTCGGAGACTCTTGACTCCACCTTCCTTCAGTACATGACCGATCTGGTCTAGGTAGGTGAGTCTCGGTCTCCCCCGGTACCTACATCCTTCTTATGGCGTGATTATATGTATGTGTATATATATATATATATGGCTTAATAATACAATTAATTGCAATCCTTTACCATCCTACGGGAGTCGTATTAACCGGCTAAGGCAGTAAACAAAGGAATGTGTTTGCCTGCCCCTGATAGAGGACTAATTACAATCATTGTTGTATCATATAAATATCCATTGATATCCACAGGCTGATGGTTAGAAATTAAAATCCTAATAAAACGTAAGTAAAATCAACATGACCAAATTTATAGTTAAACTAGCTTCTGTCCGCGGCTTCGCCCGCGTAAAAGGTTACCTTCCTAAAGTTTTTTCTGTTTTTATTTTACCTTTTGTTAAGGGTAATTTTTTTACAAAATTTTAATGTCATATTTTTTTTATATCTAATCAATAACCTAAAATTAAGTTTCAACCTTCTTTCTTTAAAAATGACGATACTTCCTTACAAATTTTCATCTCCCTTTACAACCCTTTTTTGCATTAAAAAGTAGCCTATGTCCTTTGTCAGGCTCTAGACTATCTGTGTACCAAATTTCATTTAGATCGTTTCAAGTAGTTTTGGCCTGAAAGAGCGACAAACAGACAGAGTTACTTTCGCATTTATAATATTAGTAAGGATTAAAACAACAAATAGTCAGCAGAGATTTAATCTTCCTCAATTAATGCTAATTGACATACTCATCTAAGTAATAAAAGCGCGCAGATGTTACTTGTAAAATGTTTTGCATAATATCGTCTCATTATGCTAAGGACTCTTCCTATTTGAATACTTATGGTAGGTAATATATTTGAAGCAAATCACACATAAATTATCCCAAACTGTAGCGGGTTATGCCCACATTTCATAAATTAAGTCTAATTTCATAAAGGTTGAAATCTAATTGAAAAGGTTTGAGTTTCATTAGAGAGTTTTGTTAATATTCGAACCAAATTTAACGATTTCTAAATCTGAATGAAAATTCGAATATGAAAGTTATTTTTTTTTTTTACAAAAGATTTTATTTTTATATTCATAAATGACAGTAATTTATGCTAAGTTATTTTATGCTGATTAATTTAATATAACGATTTTAGGCGAAAACAATTTCCTTTTTCTAACCGAATATAACACAGTCTTTCATACATAATTTACTTTTATAGCTCTTCTAATAAACAGAAATAAAGTGATGTTAACAAAAACAGATTTAAGTACAGAGTGATAGGTCAAATACTATATTTATGCGACTTCTGAAAGATGAGATTTCGTTTTAAATATAATTGGAATATCGCTATTAGCTTTATCTTTTATTTTATTAAAGGGAAAAATAGTTATATATTACAATCTTGTATCTTAGTGTTTTAATATCATTTTCTCAAACATGCTTGGAAATTTGAACATAATTTTGACAACCTTCTTCGAGATAAATCAATATTGCTGTACTGACCAAATACACGCGAGCCGTGGACGGCAAAAAATGTATGAAAATCCATATCTGTCGTGTTTTAGCGGCCAAATAAATATATAGTTATGTAAATTCATATCTATCATGTATTTTAAAAATGGAATGATTTGTTACTTCAAAAAATAGCCACCGAGGAGACTTATCAGAGTTTTATTT
The DNA here is from genome assembly GCA_905163515.2 of Lymantria monacha. Taxonomy (NCBI): domain Eukaryota; kingdom Metazoa; phylum Arthropoda; class Insecta; order Lepidoptera; family Erebidae; genus Lymantria; species Lymantria monacha. The sequence goes on along the minus strand of LR991081.1, from coordinate 8,222,025 downwards.
AAATTTCGAACTGGCTTGAAAAATAAACCTGTTTGATGATGAAAAAAAAAACAAATGAACCCTTTAGCACGTGAAAAATATTGTTCGTTGTTCGTCATATACAGTTCTACTTAGTACTAGTTAGCTTTAATTTGCGCGCATTATTTGAGAAAAGCACTATACAAGCCTTGACCGCAACTAGGAATTGATGGACTTACGTATATACACATTTACAGGTTCATCCATCAATTCCTGTTTTGCTGGCCGCTGCAGTAATATACTATAAGTTAACAAACTTATAACCGGCACCTTCGTTCACAGATTAACATAAGACGTAATGGTATCACACAAGATATTACACCGAGCGAAACGAAGTAATTGCTCTAAAAAAAACATACTTCCTAGCAAAAAAACTGCATAAAAATTATTATATAAAAATGAAGATAACTAATGTGAAAATTTCCGTGTGGTGACGGAGTAAGAATACAATTCACCACCAATCTTACCCGTGAGTGATCGTACGAGACGACTAAGGTATATAAAACGCAAATAACATCTATGCGAGAGAAGGAATACTCGAAACAAAACTCTATACCAACACGTCTGACCAGGGTGGTATAGTAGGTCAATTAGCCTTCCATCATAGAGGAGGCCCGAGCCCAACAGTGGGACGTATATGGGCTGAGATGATGATGATGATGAATATGAAAACAGTAAGTAAAGCGATTTAATCATTAATGTAGTTTATCTATATGAAAATTCTTAGTAAGCATCTCTGAGTTAGGAATTATGATTAGTGAATGGTAATAATCTTACCGCCTAAATACGTGAAATATAAGTAATTATAAAGATGGTGTATGCTGTGTGGTAGCAGCAACGAATACTACCAACCCTTACTTTGCTCGTGGATGTTGTAAAAGACGACTAAGAGCCTTATAACGACCCGGGCCAACTTCATCTGATGCCGTTTGGTCAACAGTTACATTTCCAAGGAGAGTTTGCGTCTGGCAGGCGGCCGGTCATAAAACTATTGCCAATAACTTCTACAATATATAATATGAAAAAAGATTATATATTGTATCGATCCCAAGTAATTGGGATATGAGCAGGAGAATGATGATAAGTAGTTATAAAGATATGTTTGTAGTATATTTTGCCTATCTATTACCTTTCGGATAAGCCGTATAAAATATAGACCAATCTACTCAAATAATAATAGATATACAACAGCCTAAAAGATTCGTAATTTCCCAAAGACTCTCGTTTACGCTCATTCTTATTCAAATACTTACCCCTAAGAGATAAACAGAATACAATAGTCCAAGTTAGATACTTGTAACATAATGTAATATAAGGTTATTCGAAGGTATTTTTTTAACACTCCTATAAATCCAAGTCTTGTCCATTTATTTAAGTGTATGTAAGCGCATTAAATATTAGGGTCAGTCAATTAGCAAGAAATATTCTGAAAACAGTGAATTTTATTACAACAATAAAGCAGCAGGAATAAGTAAGAATAAATATTGGTCTCTAAAAGTAGGCGTCCATATATTCGCATCGCAAGGACTCAACGTCTCAAACAGATTATTTTTTTTCAATGCATTTGCTGTATTGGCAGCGATAGGATTTGCCGATGTAACTGCCAGTAATCGGATTGCCAACTTTACATTTAGTTAGTATCTTCCATATGTATATATGGAATGTGTTTGTAAGATAAAGGACAACAAAGAATGAGAATGTGTAGTAATTTCTTGTTTGTTAGCAGAAGAAGAGTACAAAAAATTCTAAAAATCAGATTTTTATGCCTGCCGCCTGCTTAGCGTTCTTGTGATAAGTGATTATTGATCAGACGGTATCAGATGGTATTAGCCCAGGATGATCTAAAAATTCTAGTCATCTTTTACGATATCCACGAGTAATGTGAAAGTTAATAGTATTCATAGCCGCTACTACACTACAAGAGATCCTGCAATAGAGTTACGAAAAATAATAACAGCTTTTAGGCCTGTTTCAGAATATTATTTCTACCATTCGTAAAAAAAAAAATCTTGCCGCAAAATATATATTAAATATATCGTCATTATCATCCTACTCTTATTTCAATTTCTTAGAATCAATGCTATAGGTTGCCGATTTAATTAGTAGAATCCTTGAAGGAGATGTATCAGACCATGATACACTATCCAAATCAGTAAAAAAATAGTACCTAATTTTTGATTAAATTGTCCTAATGATAAGCGGTCAATACACTTGTACTATAAAAGTTCGATGTAGGCATATACTCATGCTTGTGACATTGAACTAGTAGGCAAATAGACCCGCTCTCGGTGCGCTCACCGCCACATAGCTAGGTTGAAATGTACCTACAGGACAATGTACGCTGGAAAACCTATTGTTTTGATAAGAAACAAATCACTTTATCTCGGGATTGGGCAGAGTTAGGAGTCTGCAACTAACTTTATTGTTTTTTATGACGTCATTCCTACACCTAATTTTAGTTAGTCTAGTAATATAATCGGCACCCTGTATATACCTACCCATCTTCCATGGCGTATTACAAAAATTTTGCCAATAGTTTTATTACCGATCACATGTCTGACGTCAACCCTTCTTGCAAATGAAACAATAGCGAGACAGCATCTGGTGAATTTGACTCCGGTCGATGTCAAAATCTTAGTGGTACATTACGACAGCCAGATATAGTTTGATAGTTTTCCTAACCAATTGGTTATGGTATGGTATGGAATTCCATACAACAAAAATACATCAAATATATATAAAGATTTAACCATTAAGCTTTCATTGTGCATGAAAGTAATAAAAGCTATCGAAGAAAATGACAATGGGTCGGTAACAGCCTTTTAAATCTTACTTCTATAGCATGTAAAAGCTTACAAGGAATATTGTTAGCAATTTCCAAGCAATCTCCTTATGCTGTCGTGGGAATAATTTCTCAGCGCGTAATTGAATCTAGTACGGTCACTATCTTTTTATGGTAAATGTCTCCTTTTGAAAAATCTAAGATCGAAGAATTTATATTTTTCTTTTACTTTGACTTAATAAATAACATCATTATCATCACCTCAAGGGGTATATGTGCCTTTGCTGGCCTTGAGCCTCCTCCATATTAAGTGATATTATAGAAATTTATTTTGAGTTTTCTTTTTTTTTCATATATGTTATACGTAATATTTTCCGTGTCGGAGTAAGAATATAATTCACCACCCCCCTACCTTACCCATGGGTGATCATAAAAGACGACTAAGAGATATAAAACGCATATAACATCTATGCAAGAGAAGAAAAACCAGCGTGGTATAGTAGGTCAATTTCCCTCCCATTATGGAGGAGGCTCGAGTTCAACAGTGGAACAAATGTGAGCTGAGATGATGATGATGATGATATGTAATATGTTTAGTCATCTTTTACGATACTCATGGGCTATATAGGTGGTGGTGAATGTATTCTTGCTTCGTCGCCACACGGATAATTAACAAATATCATCATCATCTCAATTCATATATGTCCCACTGTTGGGCTCGAGCCTCCTTAGTAATGGAAGGATAATTGACCTACTATACCACGCTGGTCAACGTGTTGGTATAGGGTTTTGTTTCGAGTTTGTCTTGTCTTGCATAGATGTTAGGTATATGTTTTTTAAATCCCTTAGTAGTCTCTTATGATCACCCATGAACAACATGGTAACAAATATACAATTAAGAACTAGACTCTGATCTCAACAGAGGATAAGCTGATGTATAAATAGATGTTGTACTTAAGTTGTCATGATCTTTTAAGACTAATGGCGTTCCTTTCCCTATGGAAGTCAAAAATCAGTCCCGTGATCCACTGAACTATTGGCAAGGAGTGCTGCTTCAGCGTATAGTGCCCCAATCTGCTATTCCACTGTCAGAATCGATTTAATTAGGAAATAATAAGATCGTAGTCTACCAAAATAGTCTTATCCCACTTCTGTCAAAGTATCAAATGTATATGGTTTATCATTATCTCCTATTAAATCAACGACCTCAAAGCTATATAAGTCTGAACGTGTAAATACTCGAAGCGGAGTACTTTGAATTTTCATTGTTTTTGGTGGTAGGCAAGCAAGAAGCTCAGTTGACGGTAAGTGGTAAAAGCTGGACTTCTGTAATATCATGAGCACAGCTAGGTCGCTTTCTACCCTAATATATGATTTGGCTCTCTAGTTCACTCGCTCACCGCAAAAATCGCAGTAGAAAATTGATCCTAGTCAAAAGCCGATTTTCAGCGAAAGACACTACCCAGAATGAAATAATTTATTTATGGCTGCAGGCAATAAACTATCAGCAGAATGATCTTACCGTTGTAGGTAATATTGGTTGAAAGGAAATATGTCTTTACTTGTAATAACTTGTATAATATGTTGTTTGTTTATCATCGATATAAGCTTCTACGCCGCCGGTGTAATAACAATTACCCCACATTCGTAATTTAATCGCCTCACATGGGTCACTGCGGAGAGAATCTATTTCTGAAAACGAAAATTCTCTTGAGTATATTGGAAACTTATTGCTATTGGGCAAATGTGTAGGTTTATATGACAAATCACTAATAAAGATAGCAAAAATAAGTATTAATATTTCATCATCATTATCATTCAGACTTTTTTCATTCACTGCTGGACGTAGGCCTCCCTCATACTTTAGGGGAAAAAATAGTAATCGCCACGATTAGCATTAGCTAGGTGTAGCTAGGTGTAGCGCTTAGGTGCCGGGCGGGCCACCGAAGACAAAGATCGGGTACCGGTGGCCCGCTCGCACGGCGAAGAGAGGAGTTTGCATGGTGGGTCATTAGACCCCATAGGGTCACGCGCCGTGTCTTCCGTCACCCCGGACCGATTAAGCGGGGCGAGAAGCACCCATAGTCCATCACAAAAAAAAAAGAGGTGTAGCGCTTAGGTGGGTTGGTGATCGCAATGAGTATATAGTTATACGTTTCCCTGATGGACCCTTAGCCGACTTTTACGATGCCTACAGGTAATTATAGTGTGATGATTAAGGACGATGAAGGGTATTCTTTTTCCGTCGCTACTCGTGGATATATATAAATATCTACCAACTATTATAAATTTTTCATGTAGTTGTAGCAAAATATTTTAATGAATTTTATGTGTTCCATGCATCTATCAGTCGGTAAACGTCCACTGTTGGACATAGGCCTCCTCACGAGAATGCCATTCGGAACGGTCCTGTGCCACCTGCATCCAACAGTTATCTGCGACCTTGGTAATGTCATCAGTCCATCTAGTTGACCAGTCTTGTCATTATGTGTTAGTATCTGTCTTAATTCCTAGTGGAAAATCTTGAAACCGGTTAAGGTGCGTCCAGGAGAATGGTGGCTCTTAATCTCAATTCTACATACATACATAACATCACGTCATATCCCTTGCAGGGTAGGCAGAGATAACAGAGTGCCAGAGAACTCTATCCTTGCATACTTCACTCGCTTCTTCAACATTCATAATTATCTTCATACATGCTCGCCGGTTTCGGAGACTCTTGACTCCCCCTTCTTTCAGTACGTGACCAATCTGGTCTAGGTAGGTGAGTCTCGGTCTCCCCCGGTACCTACATCCTTCCACTTTCGCATTGTATATCTCCTTAACCAGACGTTTGTTCGGCATTCTTTCCACATGTTCGAACCATCGGAGCATTCCCTTTCGCATGTTTACACCAATACTCTCTTTCATACCTACTCGCTCTCTTACATCGTCGTTGCGAATGCGGTCGGTCAGCCTAACTCCACAGATTTTCCGTAGAGATCGCATTTCGACCGCATTAATTTTCCTTTCATGCTCTTTACTGCATACCCAACTCTCGCTTCCATATGGTAATGTTGGGACAAGCACTGCGTTATGTATTGCTACAAGGGCCTTCTGGCTGAGATGGTGGCTACCGAGAAGTTGTCTCAACGCTCCGTTCACTCTATTTCCCGCATTCACTCTTCGCTCTATATCAGTGGTGTACTTTCTATCTCGACTAAAACCACATCCAAGATATAGGTACAAATTCATTCACTTGCTCTAGTACATCATTACCTATTTTTACTCTTACATTTGTTCTAGCTTCATCTCTTTCAAAGACAATTATATTGGTTTTGCTTACATTCACGCATAGACCCCTTTTCTTACAATCTTCTGTCATTGTGTCGACTAGGGTCTGCAGGTCAGTCGCTGACTATGCCAGCAGGACTGCATCATCTGCATAGAGCTGACCAGTAACCACTGAGTCGCCTATCTGGACTCCCACATTCATATCGTTCACCCTTTGAAGACATTTATCCATAAAATAGATAAACAGCCTGGCTGACAGAATGCACCCCTGCTTAACGCCGATATTGACGTCAAACCAAGGCGACACTATCCAGCCGCACACAGGCTCTACAGCCCATGTAACTGGACTGCACAGCCTGTAACAGTTTACCATTAATACCATACTCCGGTAAAATGTCCCAAAGTTCCTTTCCTACAACCGTGTCAAATGCTCTCTCCAGATCCACAAAACTGCAGAAAACCCTCTGACCTAGAGCCAGATGCTTCTCCACAATGTTGCGCAGAGAGAACACTTGATCCATGCATCCCCTTCCACTCATGAAACCTCCTTGCGTCTCACACAGTAAACCATCGGACACCATCCTCATTCTCCTTTTAATAATTTTACCGTACACTTTTGCTGCCAAACTGGTAAGCTTATGGCTCTGTAATTTGCGCAGTAATAACGTGAACCCCTGTTATTAAACAAAGGCACGATGACCGCGCTATTCCAGTCCCTGGGAACCATTCCCGAGCTCCAACACAAATTGAGGAGCAACAGGAACGCCTCCCAGATACAGGAGCCACCAAGCTTGATCATCTCTGCAGACACCATATCAATGCCCGCTGCCTTACCATTTTCAAACTTCTTATCGCCCATTCAACTTCATCCATACTGATGCCATCGGAGGACGCGGGTGCTGAATGTTGATCTACTAAACCATATGCGACACCGGCGCCAACTCGAGTATCCGCATACATATCGCCAAAATATTCACTCCATCGGCTTAACACGTCTTGTGTTTGTGTAAGAATGTCTCCACCTTTAGACCTTATTTTATTCATTCTGAAGGCTGACTAACCACACCGAGACTTCTTCACCTCCCTCCAAAAGAGTTTGGTGTTACCCTCGAATTTTTTAGTCAGCCTATCTTCTGCACTCATATTTGCTCTATCACATTTCTCTTTCACTAAGGCCTTGGTGTCATTCTTACATTGCCGATATAATTCTTTCTTCTGTTCAGTCATACTGTCATTCAGATTCAAAGAAGAGACATAGTCTAGCCCCGCTTTCTTCTTTTGCTCTACGGAAGCTGCCACTTCCGCATTCCAGCATGCATCACCATTTGTTTTCCCATGCTTGTTTGTACTTCCACATACTTCTTTCGCTGTATCTACCATACTCTCTTTGAATATTCTTCAGCATTCTTCAATGTCCGTTTGCGGCTGGCTTGTCATCGTCAGCCATTCTCGGACACTCTCTGCATACTTTCCTCTTACACACTCTTCTTGCAACCTTTCAACCTTTATTCTTTCAAGCCCTCCGAAGTGGACACGCTCTCGCCAGTGCCTTCACTTTCTGAACAGACCACTAAATCTCGCAATAACGAGATAGTGGTCCGTATCGACTGTGGGGCCCCTGTAGGCTATTGCGTCCAATATTTTGGTTCGGAGGCGACTGTCTACCAAAACTAAATCTATTATACTTTTATGTTCATTTCTTCTCCATGTATACATATGGATGTCCTTATGTTGGAAAAATGTGTTTGACACAGTAAGGTTTCTCTCCATGCATACATCCGCTATGAGCCTACCTGCGTCGTTCACTCTCTTATCACCAAATGGACCGAGTACGTCCTCATAGTCGGGACGCTTGGTCCCCACCCATCCGTTCAAATCTCCGCATACAATCATGCGTTCACTGGTTTCTGCCATATCCAGAACTTCCCTAACATTATCCCAAAACTTCTCTAAGTCTGATGCCACCGAGGATCCTACGGGAGCATATGCTACAACCATGAATACCTTGGTGACACCTAGTTTTATACGGAACCAAAGAAGTCTGGGATCATACATTCCGTAATCCTTCACACCTAAGGCCAAGCGAGAGGACAATAGCATTCCTACCCCCATGCTGGCTCGATCAATCTGTGGTACACTAGACCACAGAGCCATTCCGCCACCAGGAAGATCGCAGGCGTCACTGACCCTTCGCTTGGTCTCTCGAAAATGATAGGGTAAAAAATGTAAGTGGCAGCACAGTTGTGCTGGATTCCCAATAGCCGCGGGTTCGAACCCCGCTGTGACATCATTTTTCGTTTTCGTAATCGGGTATTTATAAATAATTAAGCATATTAAATGCTAAAAATTTCAGCAATTTGAATAACAAGGTTGTGTCATCGTTTAATACAATTCTAACTGTAAAGTTTGAAGTATTAAGTCTATACAATGTGTAAACATTGTCCGATAGATGGCATACGTCACCTTGAAGACGTAAGATATAATATGAAATAAAATTTGCATGTCCTAAAATAGTTCACGATGGTGTAAGTAGCAGCACGTTTGGGCCGGATTCCCAATAGGCGCGGGTTCGAACCCCGCTTGTGACATCATTTTTCGTTTTCGTAATCGGGTATTTATAAATAATTAAGCATATTAAATGCTAAAAAATTCAGTAATTTGAATTATTATGTTATTATTATTACGTTATTTATATTTTTATTTTATTATGTTGCTTTTTTTTTTCATTTATTACTGGTATAAATTTGTGTTTTTAACTTCGTTTTTATATTTTCTTTGTGATGTTATTTTTTAAGGATAGGTCAAGTTGATTAATTATTCTAGGAATTAAATAGGCCTTAGTTCTTTTACTGTACTTGTGCTTAGTTAGGTTAGGTAAGGTTAGACTATTTGTAATTAAATTATTAGGTTGGAGTGGTCCCCGAACGCGAGGTATTTTGTTAGAATTATTAATACATACTTAGGGTACTTTTGAACGTAGATTTTAGTGTCGGAGGTTTTTTAATTTTTTTATTTTTTTTTTATTTTATATTTTTTAAAGGTACCTACATACTTATTATAATGTAGATTTGTTAAGTTGTAAATACATAGGTTCTTGTCGAAAATCTTTAAATTTATATTTAAGGTAAAGATTACATCATATTATTTTGTAATGGGCACGTGACGCGCTTTCATTTGAGTCTTCAGTTGAGTATATTTGTAGACGTTCGGTTATTCTGCCCCACTTTCACCCCCATAACTTTTGAACCGCTGAACTTATTTTCATTAAACATGTCTAAGAACACTCGCACATAAGTCACCTTTATTACAAAAAAAATCTAAGTTAAAATCGCTTCATTCGTTCGGGAGCTATGATGCCACAGACAGACAGACAGATCCACACAGCCACAGACAGACATGTCAAACTTATAACACCCATCGTTTTGCGTCGGGGTTTAAAAAATAAATTAGAAAATCCAAAAGTGCACACCTCATAATTTTTATGTTATTTATCATTTACTATTTGTCAAACGTTGTGATTATGAAGCTTTTAAAAGAATAAATATTTTGATACATTAATATTTACGGTAGTAATCGTGCCAGATCCAGAATAAATATTCGGACGTCCTGGAATATTTTTTCAATCAACTATTTTCTTACTTTAAACAAAATAATTGCTTTTTATAAATATCAAATACGTTTAAACGAATGTTTTTCTTGACATATGTATGATAATATTATCCTATAAGTACAATGTGAGAAAAATAAAATCATTTTTAGGTTTGAAAAGTCCTCGATTTTCATATATCGAGATTAGAGCAAGACCTCAACGCTTCGCTTATGAGGCGTTCAATAAATTGTAAATTTTTGAGTTAACTAATTAAAATATTTAAAACGATTAAACGAAATCAATAATAAAACAGAAATATTTATGTAACTATATTTATATGGCCATAAACACTATCGGAAACTTCGGTAATTAACAAACCCTTCAATTATTGCAACCCTTTTCATTAGCAACGGAATATCCGTGGGCGTCCCTATTTATACGTAACTATTATCATTTATAGAACGTACCAGTAGTGACGTAAAATATAGCCATTTATCACAAATATAACTAAATGGATTATACTTTTAGTAATAAATACAGAAATAAGATGCTATTTAATGATTTCAGATGTTTGATGACGCGTATATTACACATTTTAAATAAAACTATTTTTACGGATTCTATTGCGATTGTATTTGATTTTTTTTTTTTTTTTTAATTACCCGACCTTCGAATACTATACAGCGTTCATAGTCACGGCTAAACATATAATATCCGTAAAAATAGCTTTATTACAAAATATGCTGTTTATATATAGGACAAATATAAAATATTGATTTCTGTGTTGTGATTTTTGTTGGACGGAACGGCCGGCGGCTATAGACAGAGAACTGTGTTCAGCCTGGTCCTACCACTATAAAAAAAGGTGGAACACTTTACGCTTTTGCGTGTCATCTTCGCGCAGTGGCGATTGATTGAGAAAGAATAACATACTTCTTTCTTTCCCAATTTATTTATTGCTGTGATAGCACTAAGGTAGAGCTGTGATTGCCTACAGTTATTAGGATGCCACTTGACTGCGCTAAGAACTAAAACTCGATCACTACCTATGAAATCTTGGTCTCACAGTCGAGTTAACAATGAACGTTCAGATGATAGCAATGAGCAGTGAACAATAGCGAAAGGTCTGACCATAGTAGCTGATCAGTTAAACTTTAACTGTTAAATTATAGTAGTGTCAATTAAATATATCAATGTCATATTATATTTTACTATAGTATTTTATCTTCACTAAAAATATGCCTACCGCAGTCAAGAAGTCCGATCATCCGTTGGTCAGCCCAATGGCGAAAGCCCGATTACGCTATAGATTTTAGGCCGAACACCGTCTTGCCTTCGCCACGGACGAAATAACCTGAAAATGTTATGACTCTCCGTGAACTACTGCACTATAAGAGGGACAATATTCGTTTATTTTTTTTTAATTTATTTAAGGACTTTTGTACATAGCAATATTCATTACCTTTTTTTTTTATTTTGGGTGGAAATCAAACCAGCAGCACTTGGCAGGTAACTTAACCAGGCCATATGTACAGTCATGAAAAGTACAAGTAAACAAAATAAGACTACAATTTTCCAAGATTTAATCCATTTAAACGATCAAATATACAAATAATAAGCTGAAGTTTATAAAAAATGAAATATAGAACCTGCTCCTTTTTGAAGTCGGTTAAAAATATCGCTGCCATAGGTGACAAAAACTGGGCCCCGGTGGCCCGCCCACATGATGTTGAGAGGTAGAGCGTAGGCTAAGGCATCGCGTGCCATCCCTTATGTAGCCTCGGAAGGATCAAATGAGTGTGATATATCTTGCCCCAAAAAAAGTTTAATAAAATTAATATATTTATATTAATTTAATCTTTAAATTTTAGTTATGAATAAAATTGTTAATACCATGTCTTTCAACGGTACTTAGCTATTCAAATGACTCGTAAAACATTTTGGGGTTTGTTAAAAGTTAATAATCATTATAACTTTGGCTGAAGTTGCCTCAAATTTTAACAGTGACAACGTAATATTTAAACTTAATTAAATTATTTATAGAAGAGTTGAAACCTTTCAAAGTCACAGTATAAATATAAGCAGTAGTGTAATAATAGTTTCTTTTTTTATATTCTTCTTCTTACTCTTACACTATGTATTAAGGTGATTTACTATTGTATCTCTCTTTTCTAATCAATTAAATTATTTCTAGAAGACTTGAAACCTTTCAAAGTCACAGTATAAATATAAGCAGTAGTGTCAATCACTGTTCATAGACTTGTGCCTTCAGACCCTGAGATATATTAGGTGAGATGATCCTCTTAAGTTTACTAAACGCTGTCCAGCCGTATTGGATAATTGTATCAAAATTTTCTAATTTAAATACGTACCTATTTAGAACCGTCTTATTCTTTGGCTTACGCTTTCTCCTGGTATAGTCTTTTGATTTGAGTAGTTTATTAGACCCTAAGTCGAAAAAAGCTGTCGCTCTAGAGTCTTTACATAACTCAGTGCAATATAAAACTGATCATTGGCAATTTTATTTTTGCCTATATCAATGACAGCTTTGTTTAAGGCTTTGTAAAATACCCTAGAGTTTATATACCGTAACCGCCCAACAGAAGCTTAGCGGAAGCATTTTCCATTCATTATTCTGTAAGCTTTCGTTGCCTGATATATGGTCGACACAGGCGCTATGGCAGCTAACCCGTCACTGTCTTTCACTGTTGTGCCAATAGCGTCGTCATTAAATTTTATAAAAACCTAATCAGGTCACTAGCCTGTTTCATTTTGGTCACAACGAAGGGGAAGCCTACAAGTTTGGATTTTATCCCTATTGCCCGCTTACTAAGCCCTTAATGACAGAGATATTGCATCGTAAGATGATTCTGGAGCCTATGTCTAGTTTAAACAATTGCATCAAACCGTCACAATTATTTACATCACTTGGATGTTAGTAGTATCTCATACTTAAGATGCTGCCTGTGACGCATCGATAGCACATATGGTGTATACGCGAATTGATTGAAACAGTGAAATTTAAACCATTGTCAACGAGATACAGCATTTCGTTTCCATTTTTTGGAAATACGTTCTTTATTTTTTTATTTTGATTCCCTACTTCTATTCTTCTTCGTGCCATGTGCATTTTTAGTCGATCTACTCATCATCATCATACTCTTGCTCTTATCCCAAATACTTGGGGTCGACGCAATATGTCTTTTTTTTCCATACATCCCTATCAGACGTCATCTCTGTAACCACTCCCTGTTTATACATATCATGCTTCACGCAGTCCATCCATCTCTCTTTTTTGGTCTCCCTTTACCCTTAAAGCCTTCAAAATTCATACTCAAAACTTTCCTCGCAACATTACTTTCATCCCGTCTCATCACACGTCCATACCAGCTGAAACGTTCACTCCTTAACTTATCCGTCACTGGCGCTACTTTCAAACATTCTCTTATACGCTCATGCCTTATCTTATCCATTCTCGTCACGCCGTATATCCATCTCAACATTCGCATCTCCGCTACATGTAATCGTCTCTCATCCGTCGCTTTTGTCACCCAACATGCTGATCCATACAATACAGCAGGTCTTATTAAAGTTTTGTAAATTTTTCCCTTTAATTTAAGGGGTACTCTGGGATCACATATTGTACCCGTGACCTGCTGCCATTTCATCCATCCCGCATCAACTCTGTGCTTCACCGCACGATCCAGGTCGCCACTGCTTTGGATAAGCGAACCGAGGTATTGAAAGTTCGAGCATACTGGTATAAATGCTCGAACTTTTTAGTCGATCTACTCATAGTGTTATATTTAATAAATAATTTAATTTATATGAACTAGTTAAAATTATTACTTAACTACTATTATTTACACTAAAAATTCAAAAATATTTAAACTTTAAAAAAAATGTAAACCGACTTCAAAGTAAGATCAGCCAAAAACCATACTTATTTAAAACACTAAAAACCGAAAAATAAGATGAACTATTTAATTCTTGTTGAACTCTAATTATGTATTAATTTTTATAAAATATAATTACAATGTATGCTAGAAATCCACTAACACGATTTGAAGTCGGTGCCAAGCTTAAATTAACAAAAAACAATAAGCTTAATGATATACACACAGGGTGAAAAATTAATAAAATCAAATTATTAAAGGAAATAAGAATTAAAAGATGTATTCAGAACACTATAACGCTACAAATTTAATACCATTTGACACAACCGTCAACGAAGTCTGCCCGTATGGATTAAATCGCTTAACCGCTTGCGCGTTTAGATCACTTCAGTCACAAGTGCGGCGTAGTTTGAATGCGATATAGTATACCTATTTGGCTTGGCACCGACTTCATATCGTGTTAGTGGATTTCTAGCATACATTGTAATTATATTTTATAAAAATTAATACATAATTAGAGTTCGACAAGAATTAAATAGTTCATCTTATTTTTCGGTTTTTAGTGTTTTAAATAAGTATGGCTTTTGGCTGATCTTATTATATTCTTCTTACTCTTAAACTATGTATTAAGGTGATTCACTATTGTACGTCTCTTTTCTAATCTGACCGCAACATGTCTGTCCTTTCGGATTGCTTGTAGGCAAATTAGAGCTTCCTAAACCACCATGCACTCGCTGTTCGTATTAAAGAATCAGTTGTTGAAAGAATATATAGTGATCGCCCTTTTTCAACAATAAATAATCTTATAAGTTCTTATATTAATTACTTGGGGTTGAAGCAATATGTGGTCTGGCTCTTCCATGGTACATATTGCAAGAGTTACTGGCAATAGTTTTATGACCAAAACGCCAGACGTTAACCCTCCTTGGGACTGTAATTGTTAATCAATCGGCATCAGGTGGAGTTGGCCCAGAGTGATAAAGCTTTTAATCCTCTTTTACGACATTCACGAGCCAATTTATGGTTGGTAGTATTCATAGCCGCTGTTACAACACAACAGCATATATAGGTACAATTGAATACATAAATATATACCTAGGTATAATCGATTTGAATTATCAGTGTAGTGACGGTGTAAGAATACAATTCACCACCCCCTATCTTACCTGTGGGAGATTGTAAAAGACGACTAAGTGATAAAATATGCATATAGCATCTCATCATATGCAAGAGAAGGAAAACTCGAATAAAATCCTGTATCAACACGTCTGACCAGCGTGGTGTAGTAGGTCAATTTCCATTCTAATGTGCAGGAGGCTCGAGTCCAACAGTGGGACATATATGAGCTGAGATGATGATGATGAATCGATTTTAAAACCTCATTCTTTATGACGTCAGACTTTACAATATAACTAATGGAAATAACATGGTTAGACACATACAACACCTTGAATGTGTAATATCTTGTGTGGGAATCGTACTGCCACTATTATGGTTGCTAGACTATTGTTTACATCACTATGCCATACAGTCTATACTAATTTAGTCTCAAAAATAACTTCTTTTTCAGTTCGTCACGTTTCTGGACACGACTTAACATTTTGATGGCAGGCAATTTATCCTATTAAACTAATAGATGCTTAGATGTGTGGACATAAGGTTTAAATTCACTTATTATGCTTATCTACTTACGTCCTTTCATTATGTCTTAATAAGTCTGTGGGAAACGAAGAAATGACTATATCGTCATCATCGTCATCTCAGCTCATATACTTCCCACTGCATGATTCCAGCCTCCTCTAGAATACGAAACCGCATCAGATGGTGTTGGCCCAAGTCGATATGAAACTCTTAGTCGTCTTTTACGACACCCACAAGCAAAGTAAGGGTTGGTAGTATTCGTAGCCGCTATCACACACCAACTAACTACCACTAGACAACTAATCTAATAGTTTTCTATTATAGAGTCTGTGTTATTACAAATACTAGTTAGATTCAACCCCGGCGAGTAGGGTGCATTGTTAAAAGCTATTTTACCTCACAAGATTGAACATCGACTTACGAGTCAACAGAGAATAACAGTGCATAACTAAAAGCTTTGAAACAGCAGTAAAGTAAACAGCACAGACAATGTAATAATCTATTTACTTGGACCAACGAGGACTTACTAGATGTATAATGTGGCTATTACAGAGAAAATGGCGGTTATTTTTATAAAACAAGTAACTGTTAGCATAAATGTAAGAATTTATTTTTCATTTTAACCTCCGACGCAAAGACAGGGATGTTATAAGTTATGCAGTGGTTGGAACGACGGCGCGGGGTGCTCACCTTCCGACTGGTGCAGGTTTTGATGGGGTATGGATGCTTCGCCAAATACCTGCACACGGTCGTCAGGAGGGAGAGTACACCGTCCTGCCACCACTGCGATTGCGACGAAGACACGGCGCAGAATACGCTCGAGGTTTGTGCCGCTTGGGCAGAGCAGCGTCGTGAACTCGTCGCAATCATCGGTGCCGACCTGATGCTGCCGACCATCGCCAGGGCGATGCTCGACAGCGTCAGGAACTGGGACGCGGTCGCAACCTTCTGCGAGGCAGTAGTCTCGCGGAAGGAGGCGGCGGAGCACGTGCGCGAGGAGCGTCTCCTCGACGGCGCGAGCCGCCACCGGCGACTGGGGCAGCACAGGCGCGATTACCTGCGCCTGATGCCGCCCTAGCCGAGGCCGCGGGTGACTGGATCGGCGAATTAGTCCGTCACCCGCCAAGAGGCCGACCGCGTGAGGAAAGACCGACATCCTACCCGAGGGGGGGGATGTCGGTCGAGGAGAGGGTACCCCTCAGGGGTATTCCGTCGGGCCGACCACTGACGTCAAGTCACTCTGCTCCGGTGGTCGGCCCAACGACGAAGGCGACGTCACAGGTGGGTTACGGATGTGCGTGCTTACGCCCCTCTGTCACCCCGGATGGAGTGGTGCGAGGAGTGCGCCGACCGTAGCCCACCCCAAAAAAAAAAGGGCTGTTATAAGTTTGACATGTCTGTATATCTGTGGCATCGTATCTCCTAAACTAACTTGCATTTGCAATAAGCAGAGCCAATTACAGAGTTCCACGACAAGACAATTTGAGGTGATACAAAATAGCAATTTATTACTTATAATTATTCAAAATATTAAACATTTATTAGGTATTAATCATTTATTAGGTATTCGAACATACGGTAAAAATACATTTAATCACCTTCGTTTTTTTTTTCCATTGTTTTTAATTTTTTTTTTGTTTACATTGCACCTACCTTACATTATTTCTGCTCCACCCTAGGTCGACTGGTAGATAATGCCTATGGCATTAAGTCCGCCTTGTACTGTTAATTTGTGCAAAAGTTTTAAAATAAATAAATAAAATAAACAGCAGCAGTAAAATTTAAACATAAAAATTAAAAATAAATGTTTAAAAAAGAAACAACAAACAAATAAAGGAAATAAAGAACAAAATAAAGGAAAATATAACATTTACAACCTATTCTTGGATTATGCATTGGCGGTTAGGTCTCGGAGAATATGATTTTTAAAACTATTTTTAGACAACTGGAACATGTCAATGTTGTCAAACCTGTCATTATAAGTGTGAAGTATTCTGGGGATAACAGTTACAAGCATAATTTGTACGCTGGAATTTGAAAACGTCATGTGGTGCTCTTGTATTATATTCGATATCTTAGTGTTTTAACGTGTTATATTAGATAATTTTGATGGCATTTTATGTAATGTGATGTGCGGAAATACTGTAATGTAGTGAATATCATATAAAAGTGCTTTACAACGTTTTCGTTTTCCATCAAAATTCCCACAAGATACCATTAACAGTGTGGCCATTGCACTGTTAATGGTGACAATTTGACTTAGACAATGACTGACCTGACAAGACTATAAACGTAAAAATAATTATAACTTGACACTGGCACCAATAGCTCGTATATGTAGCTGATTGCCAATATACAAAGAGAAGAAGAAGAAGAAGAATTTGTACGCTGGTAGGGTATAGTAAACAATGAAGTGTTCCTGGTTCGTTTTCTAGGTGTATTAAAACATATAGAGGATACTAGTGATGTGGAGTCAAGACCGCCGCGTAAGATATCGAACAGAAGACACATATCCTGCATTATACGTCTATCAGCAAGCGATGTTAGTTGATAGTGCTTACAGTCGTTGACATATGTATCGTGGCGTCTATGGGTTTTATAATTCAGATGTTTTATGAATCGTCTCTAAATACGCTCTATTTTTTGCGACATACGCCATATACTGAGGGCACCAGCTAGGACTACAGTACTCCAGGATACTCCGAACGTAGGCGTAGTATAATGTTTTTAAGGTAACTGGCCTTTTTGAATGGCGTACACGTACGAATAATAAAGTCCGGATTGCGAAGTGCTCTGGCAGTGATAGTCTCAATATGCTCAGAGAGTATCATCTTGGAGTCCAATTGAACTCCCAAATTTCTACCCGATACGGTTCTTTTAATAACATTGCTATTAAACTTGTACAGATATGAGATTGGGTTAGCTTTCCGGGTAAAACTAATAACTTGACACTTCCCAATATTGAGTGATATATTATTTTTATTATAATAGTGTATAGGTCCATAAAGCATTTAAGTCACGCTGTACCATTTCGCAGTCCAAGCGAGAGTGTATTCTCATGTACACGGAGCGTATTCTCATGTACACAGTCGATACGGAGCATTTGCTATAGTAGCTTGTGTGGCTTGCTTAAAGAACGCTTTATAATTAAGATCGCGCTTACATATACCTATCAGCTGTTTTCTGTGCTTTACTACCTAGAACTGTTTTCTGTGCTTCACCTCTTAGAACTATCACTCATTTACTACTTCTTTATTATTTTATGTGACTATCTATTGTGTGTGTGAACTATTGTGCTATCCTTAATAAACTATTTCTCAGTGTATCTCTTCTACTTCATTTCCTACCTTACTAGCCTACCTAACACCGACAGGTAACCCACAACACCAAATATCTGAAATAGCACTATGTATGATGTTACCAGTAAGCTAGGTACTCTGATTATTTCTAATCAGAGTTTAGTATCAGATCAGAGTAGTAGTGTTTTATAAAAAATAAAAAAGAGCTTTGTTTTTTTTCTGTGAGGACTGAATTAGAATGCAATTGTCACTATTCGAATCGTAAAAATCAGCTAAGAGTATTACCAGAACAATAGGCAGTAGCTATCTGGGTAACTTATAACTTCACTGCGATCGGCACAGCTGAGTCGGCACAGGTTCATGATTTCCATTAAGGACATCACGTACCTGTTAATTATCACATCTACGAGTGGACAGTGAAAGTCTGAATGATGATGATGATAATCATTAATAAACAATAGCACTAAAATAATCAGATAAAAAAAATACACAAAACTAATCTTCATAAAAGATCAAAACTCAATAAAAAAAAAATACATTAACCAGAATACATTTCATTTGCAATATAATAACCGTATATCTCTTTTATCAAGGGCTATAATAATCTACATTCCCATCTACCTATTCACTTGAAAAACGGTAAAATTTTAATTAAAAGTAACAATTTCTCAATTCAATTAAGCAACAAGAAATATATATCGGCTAAATGATATAATAAAACTTAGTTCATTTGATATTGTGGCTTATTTACATTCCTAAGAGGTCTCAGGTAATTGAGCTGTTGTGTTGAAAATGGTGATTAAGTATTTATTAATAGGTCGTCGTCCTTTTATATAAGTTTACCTGTAAATATGTGAATAAAAAGAACTGCAGGATAACTAGTGTGGGGATTTGTTAACCAACAATTGAAGACTAACTAGCTTGGGGATTTGTTCATTAATTATTTTTTAAACTCTATTGACAGTTGCACTGTAATTTATTTACGTGTATATCTAAGTGACTTTCTGTTGTATTGCAATCAATAAACATTGTCGAGTAGATGACGCATGTCACCTTAAAAGACGTAAATATGATACGAAGCGAAATTTGCATGTCTTACAATAGTTCACGGTGATATAGTGGCAGTACGATTAGGCCGGAATCCCAATAGGCGCGGGTTTGAATCACGCTTGTGACATCATTTTTCGCTTCGTAATCGGGTTTTATAAATAATTAAGCGTATTAAATGCTAAATTTCAGTAATTTTAATAACAAGGTTGTGTCATCGTTTAATACAATTCTAACTGCAAAGTTTGAAGTATTAAGCCTATAACAATGTGTAAACATTGTCGGGTAGATGGCGCATGTCACCTTAAAAGACGTAAATATGATACGAAGCGAAATTTGCATGTCTTACAATAGTTCACGGTGGTGTAGAGGTAGCACGATTGGGCCGGAATCCCAATAGGCGCGGGTTTGAATCACGCTTGTGACATCATTTTTCGCTTCGTAATCGGGTTTTATAAATTTTATTAAATTTAAATTAAGCATATTAAATGCTAAATTTCAGTAATTTTAATAACTGTCAATAGTTTTATGACCGGCCGCCTGTCTGACGTCAACCCTCCTTGGGAATGTAATTGCTAACCTGACAGCATCAGGTGGAGTTAGCCCAGATCAATAAAGCTCTTAGACGTCTTTTACGACATCCACGAGCTAAGTAAAGGTTGGTAGTATTCGTCGCCGCTACCACACAGTTTTTTTTTTAAATTAATGTAGGTATAAAAATTGGTAGAATTTTATTTTTAATGGTTTTTTTATTTCGAAGTTAATATTTGTTGTTAATTTATTGTCATTGTGCTTTTTTTTTTGTTAATTCTTTTATTGGTTTATCGTAATCTTTCCCTTTGTAAAAACATAAAATGCCACGCCAGAGGTCAAGGTTTCGTTATGAGGCTGGATGCTACTCTTGGGTTGGAATGAACGAAATGTGTCCACACCATAACTTGCAAAGAACCCTGTCATGCACTTGAATCTCCAAATGTAATATCATAATAACTATCGTTATAAATAAAGGCATCATGATCATCACAGCCCATAATTTCCCACTGTTGCGTTGGGCTCGGGTCTCCTCCGTAACTAGGAGGGAATTTAAGCTACTAGGTTACTACTCGTATACCGCGCTGGTCAGACGTGTTGGTATAGAGTTTTGTTTCGAATTTTCCTTATCTCGCATAGATGTTATATGCATTTTATATCCCTTAGTCGTCTCGTACGATCCACAGTTAAGATATAGGGTGGTGAATAGTATTCTTACTCCGTCACCACACGGAAAAATAAAGGCAACAATATACAAACTTAATACGTTCAAAAGATCTCTTAGTATGTAAATTTTCAATATTCAATGTTTCCTTAACATTAACAAGCGATAACACATATTAATGTATGATAGTCAACGGGGTGTGCTCTGTTTTATATCATCAGCAAGCCCACAATTTTACGATGTTATAAAACTGTGTCAAGCCCTTATTCTTTAACGATTCGGAACAAGCTTCCTCTCTAAATAAGAGCTTTACCAGTATAAGCAGACTTTATAAGACTTTAAGCTATGTATCAGTATTAGCAGATTTAATATAATTTTAATATTATTTTTAATATTAAAGTTTTTAATATACCCTTCACCGTGTAAAGCAATTGATAAATAGGTCGTCGTCCTTTATATAAATTTAACTGTAAATATGTGAATAAAAAGTACTGCAGGATAACTAGCGTGGAGATTTGTTGACGAACAACTAAAGAATAACTAGCTTTTTTTTTTTTTTTTGGGGGCGGGTTACGGTCGGCACACTCCTCGCACCACTCCGTCCGGGGTGACAGAGGGGCGTAAGCATGCACACCCGTAACCCACCCGTGACGTCGCCTTCGTCGTTGGGCCAACCACCGGAGCAGAGTGACTTGACGTCAGTGGTTGGCCCGACGGAATACCCCTGAGGAGTACCCTCTCCTCGACCGACGTCCCCCCCTCGGGTAGGATGTCGGTCTTTCCTCACGCGGTCGGCCTCTCGGCGGGTGACGGACTAAATCCCCGATCCAGTCACCCGCGGCCTCGGCTAGGGCGGCATCAGGCGCAGGTAATCGCGCCTGCGCCGCCCCAGTCGCCGGCGGCGGCTCGCGTCGTCGAGGAGACGCTCCTCGCGCACGCGCTCCGCCGCCTCCTTCCGCGAGACTACTGCCTCGCAGAAAAGAATAACTAGCTTGGGGATTTGTTAACATAATTTAATTTGTTTTTTTTTTAATTAATCATCATTCTCCTGCTCTTATCCCAATTACTTGGGGTCGATACAATATGTACTCTGTTTCCATCGTACATATTGCAAAAAGGTATTAGCTATAGTTTTATGACCGGCCGCCTGGCTGACGTCAACTCTCCTTGGGAATGTAATTGTTGACCAAACGGCATCAGGTGGAGTTGGCCCAGATGGATATAAAGCTCTTAGTCGTCTTTTACGACAACCACGAGCAGAGTAAGGGTTGGTAGTATTCTTAGCAACTACCACACAGCAAATTAATAAAATTGAATAAAAATTGATAAAATTGTAATTAAATAAAAATATCATGTCACGATGTCCAATGCCATGCAATATAAACACCAAAAAAAAATATATAAGTGATATTTTCTATTGAAGGGCTTTGAAATTCTGATACACGAACTTTTTATGCGACCACAAGTTTGCGAAATAAAAGAGCTTAAGCGACCAATTAGCCGCGTACTTAAGTGTATTTTTTTTTTTTTAATACATATATTATTAACAATTCTATTTCTGCAGAAGTCGTACGAGATGATTAAGTCATGTAGATCACACTCTACTACTCATACTTTGCTACTCTGTCTGATCGGCTTGGTGTCTTCATCTTCTTAGCCCATATGTATGTCCCACTGTTAGTACGGGACTCTTACATATTAGAGAAATTAGCCCACTACGCCACGATGATGGCGTAAAAGATGGCGAAGTAGTTTTTTCGTGATTTCCTTTTTTTGCCTCTTCTCATATCTAATTACATCTCTGAATAGATTTTTTCTATATCAACGAGGAATTAAAAAGTGATTATTATTGTTTAGCCGACATAGCCCGAAGAATTAGCACGTTGAAGTGGCAATGGGCAGGCCACATCGCTCGACAAACCGACAACCGTTGGGGAAAAAAGGTTCTCGAGTGGCGACCACGAATCGGACGACGCAGCGTAGGACGACCCCCCACTCGGTGGACTGATGACCTCATCAAGGTCGCAGGAAACCGTTGGATGCAGGTGGCACAGGGCCGTTATAGATGGCATTCTCGTGGGGAGGCCTATGTCCAACAGTGGACGTTTACGGGCTGATGGATGGATGGATGGATTATTGTTTTCTTACTTCAGCCTCACATAAGTTCTACCAAAGACAAGGAACGCTTGCACTGCGTTGTGAGGTATATTGTAGGGCGGGTTTATATGGTTGCGCATCGTTCCTACTGTCGCCCCACACAAGATCGGACGGGGTGTGACAATACTATAGCTCGCTGCTAAAAAATGTAGGGCTATTTTCTCGCATGGCAATCTCTGTCCATGTAATAGAGATAGCCATGAGCTTAGACTATAGACTACAAAGCAAGGGAGTGGACATTCTTAATTCATTATTATAATAATTATTATTATTATATATATTATTTCTTTATTACATTTAAATTCTCCTTTAATTTATTTTATTTTTTTTTATTATACAAATGGGCTTTGTTGGTCTCGTCTGTGACTTATATGACAGTTTACTGCTTTTCATTTCCTTTTTTTTTACACTTTGTATACTCTACTCATTCTATAGTACGCCAGGGGCGGTGAATGGATGACCTCAGGCGTCTTTACCCTCTATATATCTCTACTTCTATTGTTGTCCAGAGGCCACCAGAATTAGCAGCCTTGCGTCATCCATTTTATATTCGATTTGTTCAATCTAACCAACAATATTTACATTTGAATTATATTCACACTCAATCTATTCTAAGACGAACGATGTCCTTTGGGATATTCGAGGTCAGATATCAGTTGCTATAAATAAAAAGCTGATATTCATTAAGGGTTAAACATCTAAGGCGTAAATATGTTAATTTTTAGCATGGGTTATGGAGTTAATAAGTTATGCAAACAATAACATACTTATTATTTGTAAAAACAAATATACATAGTTATAATATTAGTTGAGAAATAGTACATTGTGGGTTATTAATATTAAGGCTATTAGTTCCGTGCGATGACAAAACAAGAACCATCACCTCACTTGTCTTTTGTCCGTGGTTGTATTAAAATACCGCTTATTTTCCCTTTTTTTTGGTGGCGGGCTATGGTCTTTCGTGTGGTGACGGAGTAAGAATACTATTCACCATCCCATATCTTACCCGTGGGTGATCTTACGAGACGACTAAGAGATATAAAACGCATATAACATCTATGCAAGAGAAAGAAAACTCGAAACGAAACCCTATACCAATACGTCTGACCAGCGCGGTATAGTAGGTTAAATTACCCTACCATTATGGAGGAAGACCGAGCCCAATAGTGGGACATATATGGTCTGAGATGATGAGATGATGAGTTATGGTGTGGTCCCACCCCGTTCGATCCTTCCAGGGCAATAAAAGGACCTTGTCTTGGGTGGCCAAGTAAAAGACCATCGATAAGAATAAATATAAGAATATAAATCTATGCGACAGAAGGTAAATTCGATATATATTTTATACCAAACGTTATCACATCATCATCATCACAGCCCATAAATGTCCTACTGTTAGGCTCTGGCCTCCTCCGTAATGGGAGGGAAATTATCCTACTATACCGCGCTGATCAGACGTGTTGTTATATGGTTTTGTTTCGAGTTTTCCTTCGCTCGCACAGATGTCATATGCGTTTTACATTCCTTTGTCGTCTCGTACGATCACCCACGGGTAAGATATAGGGTGGTGAATAGTATTCTCACTCTCGTGACCACACTGAAAGGATATCAACGATATCACATGCATGGTATAATATCCCTCCTATTTTGATGGAAGAGCCCAACGGTGAGACGAATATGAGGTGAGATAAGGATGACAATGAATATTAAAGTAATATTATATATTTTTTTTAGAAGTAGAGAGAACTTTAAGAGATGGTAAATTTGAAATAAAATCCTATACCAGCGCGTCGTGGAGATTCTGGAATTGTTTGGTCACTTTCGTTTCTATTGTAGGTTACTAAAAGCAATCCTTACTAATATTATAAATGCGAAAGTAGCTCTGTCTGTCTGTCGCTCTTTCACACTAAAACTTCTGAACGGATCTAAATGAAATTTGGTACACAGATAGTCTAGAGCCTGACAAAGGACATAGGCTACTTTTTAATGCAAAAAAAGGGTTGGAAAGGGGATGAAAAGTTGTAAGGAGGCATCGTCATTTTTAAAGGCAGAAGCTTGAAACTTATTTTTAGGCTATTGATTAAATATAAATAAATATGACATTAACATGTTGCTAAAATTCAACCTTAAGGGGTAAAATAAAAATAGGGGATGAAAAACTTTAGGAAAGTAACCTTTTAGGCAGAACCTAGTAGTATATATGTATATACGCACATAATATAAGCTCTCAGTACTGTCTGAAAAACTATCCAATCACTAATTGTACCAGCGATAATGTTTCTAGACTAGAGCCTTGACATAGGCACCTTTTAAATACAATATCATGTCTAACTCAAGGATTTTGGATCAAAATGAGAACCATGCATTTTAAATTAGAAGGCCGTAAAGTAATGGTGGCTTCCTAGCAGTGGCCTAGTTTAAAGTTCGCTTTCGCGGTTAAATTTACTCCCTAAGGCATACAGGCAGAGTTCATCCATAATGTTTCCCTTCGCCATTTTAGGCTTGTAATAATTTATTAGTAAAATTAGCCTTAGCGTTGACAACCTTCAATAGCGTAAATTCAAAATTTTGGTGTAACTATTAAAAGACTAAACTGCCATCTGTAGCGTATTTCCTGATCTCATGAAAATTATTAGAGTGATTCCTTTGTTCAAAGCGGGTAGTAGTCGTTGACCTCTTGAACATATGATCGTGAGTTTTTAATAAATTGCGTCTTTTCTCATCTGAGTAAAGTTACGTATTTTTTATGGAATTATCGTTACATGGCACTGTCCTACTACGATGGAATGCGAAAAAAACTTAAAATTCGTTGTGAAAAATATTTTTTTTTTCCGAATCGATTTTTTTCTAGCCTATCATTACAAGTAGGACCAGTAGGGTCACCTGTCTTTGTTTTCGGGAGTGGTCCACTTCCACCCTGTATAATAAAATTCTGCTAATATTTTTTTATATTTGAGTATGGATTGGATTGAGCGGGTAAGATTGCAATAGTCACCATCCCTTTTTTATCCATGGGAGACAAAAAATTTGCTGCAGTGGGTTGCAGTTTTTTTCTGTAAAACGTAGCTTTTTTCCTGTAAAACATGCCTAACTGAGATCGCCATCACACTCACCAAGCGCAGTTCCCTCACCGGATCATATCAGAAATCTAATTGATAATATGTGAGTGCCCATATGGGGCTCATGTCTAATAAATGATTTGATTTGAAAATCAAACCTATTACACTCAACCATGTAGGTCAATACTTCGATCACCATGCCAGCATTTATGCAATGTTAATTATTATAATTATTACTTTCCATTCCCTTAATTCTTTGAATAATTCTTTCTTAATGTTTTTTAGAAACTTTATTGGGCACAGCGTTAATATTATTTCTTGTTGTAAATTAAATTTCCCCTTGGGTTGACACAGTGAGAATACAATTCACAACCTCCTATCTTACTGGTGGGTATCGTAAAAGACGATTAAGGGATATAATATGCACATGAAATCTGTGCAAGAGAAGGAAAACTCGAAATAAAGCCCTATACCAACACGTCTGACCAGCGTGGTATAGTAGGTCAATTTCCCTCCCATTGTGAAGTAGGACCGAGCCCAACAGTGGGACCTATGTGAGCTGAGATGATGATGATGACTGTAAATTAAATTAGATCATAATACTGCATTTTTATTTGGACACAATAAATAAATACAAAAAAAAATAACATTATAGTTTATAATCATAACGCATTGTAAATAAAGTAATTTAAATATAACTAGTTCGTTATACATTATATGGTATATATACTCTGTAATGACAAAGTACCCTCTCTGTAATGACAAAGTAACCTCAGTATGCGTAATAGATAAATAGAGCATGCATGAAGACTGTGATGTGTGTGAAGGAAGCAAACCGTCTCTGCTAAGCTCTCTAGAAAAGAGGCTATGCGTATATGTATATAAAAATGACAAAGGTATGTAATATTATTAAAAAGAAGGAAAATCGAAAACAAAAGTTTCTGAGAACTCCTTTGATCAGTGTCATTTAGTAGGACAGTTTCCCTCCTATTGTGAGACAGAGTTAAGTCCAAGAGGATAGAAATGGAACGAATTAGGATATTGGAGTGTATAATATGCTGAAGAAAAAGAAGGATGGTAGGTAACTGTGTTAAATATATATAATACGAGCCGAAAATTTAATATCATACTCATGTGAGACAATGATTTTTTGCTCATAATCAAGTTTTTATAAATAATTAAGCATTTTAAATGCTAAATTTCAGTAATTTAGATCACAATATTTACGCCTTGAAGTCACTGGGTTTACTCAATGCTAGAAAGGACTGTATTACTGAATGCTAAAAAAAGCAGATATTAAATACACACCTATAATATTCTCGTTAAAATTCTATAATAAAGTTAACAAGGCAATTTCATAATGCTACAAAATAAACTTTACAAGGTCATACATGTATACATATTCTCTGTGAACATGTTTATAACTTTACAAAGTAAGTAGCAAAGTTGCAACTCAGTGAATAGGAAAAGCTTAACAACTCAAGCGTATGATAATTTAATTTCTTGTATATTTTGTACCTGAGCCTGCCTTGTAGAAACAACCCTTTGAAAATAGTAATTGATTAGATGCAGATATTTTATCTATTTTTAACATAATTTCAATCGGAAACGTATTAAATCTAAGACTAAAATAAGATGCTATCAACTACTCATCATCCTTTCCAGTTATCAATCAGCCTATCTGTACAGTGTTGGGCACAAATCTGTCCAATGGATATTAACTCCATAACTGCTACGTTTGTCAGACTGGTTCTCAGTGGCATAAATTTCCCGAAGAACGGCATGCTAATAATTATACCCAGAAGGGTAATCCACGGGGCTGGCCACGGATGTCAAGGCAGCGATACCAGTGGCCAGCCCAATGGCGATAAGGAGGGAATACGGTAGATTATGGGGCCACAGATGGCCCTTCCGTCGCTCCGGACGAGAAGGACGATGTGTGCCAACACCATAGCTTACCAAAAAAAATGCTAATCATTATTCTGGTGATCTGGGGACTTTAGTTTACTTCTTCTACGAAAAAAAAGAGGGATGTTTACAATTCAAGGTGATAACGAGTTAATTATTTGTATAATTCTTGTGTGCTGTAACAAAGAAAAAGGTGTTAATCGTAGTCAACCCTTACTTATCTCGTGAATGTCGTAAAAGGGG
Source organism: Lymantria monacha (assembly GCA_905163515.2). Taxonomy (NCBI): domain Eukaryota; kingdom Metazoa; phylum Arthropoda; class Insecta; order Lepidoptera; family Erebidae; genus Lymantria; species Lymantria monacha. The sequence goes on along the minus strand of LR991081.1, from coordinate 8,193,918 downwards.
ACAAAGGGCTTTATAGAGTTTTACGTCGACCCGGGCCAACCCAGACCCGGATAGTCAATAAATTTTGCAATAAGAACGTGCACATTTTTCGTTGACCCCAAGTCCAAGATAAGAGCAGGAGAATGATGAATATTTCTTATATTTGCCATTGTTGCTAGAGACGAACAACAAAGAAAGAAAGAAAATACTTTTGTTTTTGCAATACCAAGAAAAAAATAACAAAGCAAATAAAATTACCAGAAAAATAAATTATATATAATGGTGTTGGGCTAAACTTGTGGCTAGGAATAGAAATACACCCCAGCCGTTGATTGTCAACCCAAACCAAGCCTACAAAATTAGACGCACTTAATATATATTACTGCTCTCCTAAAGAAAAAATTAATAAGTTTGTGTATCATTCGTATATTTTTTTATTGCTTTTGGTGGCAAACGAACAAGCAGCACACCTGATGGTAAGTGTCACTGCGGCCTACCACTACCTTTGCAATACCAAGGGTATAGCTAGGCTGCTGCCTACCAATACAAACTCCAAACCCACCCCAGTTGGGATTCCGGCTCTCTCGCTCACCGAATGGAGCGCAACAGCACATATCCATTGCTCAACCCTCGATCTTCAATCTGCGAGAGTGTGGTACTACCCCGGACGGACCGGCCCGCGGCTATAGACAGAAAACTGTCAACAGCGTGGTGCTGCCACTAATAAAAGTCACTAATAAAAACACTAATTTAAGCCATTCATCGCCTTCTTTATAGTGATAGTGAATATTACTAAATATTTTCATGAAAACACCCGTCAAGTGGTTTAATAGTTGAGGACGTCCGGGAGGCCATTATGGTGCGTACCGGATGTGCCTCGGACGCCGTCGACGCTTACCTGCGCCTGATGCCGCCCTAACCGAGGCCGCGGGTGACCGGATCGGGGAATTAGTCCGTCACCCGCCGAGAGGCCGACCGCGTGAGGAAAGACCAACATCCTACCCGAAGGGGGGAAATCGGTCGAGGAGAGGGTACTCCTCAGGGGTATTCCGTTGGTCCAACCACTGACGTCAAGTCACTCTGCTCCGGTGGTCGGCCCAACGACGAAGGCGACGTCACGGGTGGGTTACGGGTATGCGTGCTTACGCCCCTCTGTCGCCCCGGACGGAGTGTTGCGAGGAGAGCGACAACCGTAACCCAACCCAAAAAAAATAAAAAAGTGGTTTAATAGTTATTCTATTTATTATTAAATATTTTATTTACAATGTTATTTGATATAATACTAAAATATTAAATGTAATGAATGTGTATGATAAATTTTCATTTTACCGCTAAAACTCTACTCAATATTTAATCAACAGAGTTCAAATACCTTTGCTTCAAATATGTGGTTAGTTGAAAACAAAAGAGATTCTAATTACGAAAATTCAATTTCCGAATTCATTGAGCGGGAAGCACACATTATTAATCACTGCAGCGCCCACATGATTCTATATCAAAATATCGAGACATCTATCGTACTATGTTTATTTACTTAAGAGAGTAACGGCACCACTTCAAAGCCAGTAAATATTTTCAGCGACTGACGGCCATATGACGATAAACAATAATAATAAGTAACAGATTCGATTCATTTTGAAATCGTTAAGGAAACGAGAACGTGAGTCGAATGAATTTGATAAATAATTATTTTTTTATATGGAAGTAGGTCTTCGAACTTTTGTCTTCTGGCTACTCTTTCTAGAAAAGAAAAATATTTATAATATTTATTTGTAAAACGTTTAGTCATTTTTATCAAAATAATAATCATTTATGATGATCACAGTGGAAAATATTTTTTTTAAATAAATGTTTTGTTCAGCAATGGCTTTTTTTTTTATTCCCTTTTGGTGGTAGACGAGCAAGCAGCCATGCGGGTTACCGCCATCAGATGGTAAGTGGTGACTGCTGCACATGGGCATCATGAATACCATTCTTGGATATGCAAGGATGGATATGGGGAAACAGTCGATCGCTGTCTACCATAAGAAACGAGCTCTTCTTACCTCATTTACGGAAGGTCATATAATGGCGCTCGTGAAAAGAAACGTATAAGACTACAGAAGATTAGTTTTTAAAGTTATCATCGAGATTTCGTTAAGATACATCAAGATGCATGAAGATTCCCCCAAGAATAGGCTAAATATTTCTGTTGTTCACGCGCGCATTACACATTTGAAATAAATCTGTTTTTACAAACTCTATCACATTTGTATTTAATTTTTAAATTGCCGACGTTTCGAAAACTTTACAGCGTCTATGGTCGCGGGAGAACTGTCCTATCTAAGGACTCACCTCCAAGAAGACCATCCTCTCTTCAATTTCTGCTTCTCTCTACAATTTCTGCCTCTATTTTCTTTAAAATCCTATTAATATTTTACTTATATATTGCGTTGCTTTACTTGAGATAATTTCCATGCAATCAGGCGTTTCTGGCATACTTACTGTAGCAATCAATCTTAAGGCATACATTTTTTTTATTGCTTATGGTGGCAAGCGAGCAAGCGGCACACTTGTTGGTAAGTGTCACTGCCGCCCATGGATCTTTGCAATAGTTTGTTAAGCACTTCTATATCCGTGGTGACGCACTGCTGCCCTTATCGTAGCTACACACCTCTTTACTTATTGACTGACTGGGAAATTTTGTTTCCTTTCTCCTACATTGTCTATGAAGGAAGTGGAATCATTCTTTCCAACTCCTCTTTAAACTGTTTATAATTAAATTTGTTGCGAATCAAGAGAATTAAAAGCATCTCCCAAGACTGTCTGAGGGTCAAACCTTGATACTACATAAATGATATGTAGACAATTGTGGATTCTGGCTTACAGGAGTTATAATGGTGGGAATGTGTGGTGGGATTAGTCTCAAAATAAAAAAAAAAATCTTTGACAATTTGAATATTCATTAAAAAGTATTCTTAAAATAGTTACATTATTCTTATTAGTTCAGCTTATAAAAAACGTATTTTTGTATATAAAGTTATTTTATCAATTTCAAGAACATTGTTTGTATGAACTTTCTAGACTGAATCAGACGTGACGAAAACTACTCTCAATTTTATCTAAGTAGGTTTTTCGCGACAATGAACTGAGTTTACTTAGTTTATTTTACAGACAAGGAATTTTCTGTGTTTATAATCTAAATAATTGAATGTCTGGATTTATCATTATCATCTCAACTTATATATGAATGACTCACTGCTGTACTCCAGCCTTCACTATAATAGGAGGAATATTGCCCGCTAAAGCTGTGCGGTAGCGGCTACGAATACTACCAACCCTTACTTTGCTCGTGGATATCGTAAAAGACGACTAAGAGCCTTATAACGACCTGGGCCACCTCCAGCTGATGCCGTTTGGTCAAGAATTACATTCCCAAGGAGGGTTGACGTCTGGCAGGCGGCCGGTCTTGAAACTATTGCCAATACCTTTTACAATATGTACTATGAAAGAAGAGTACAATATGTACTCTTCTTTCATATATCGAAGTGATTGGGATAAGAGTAGGGGAATGATGATTACTAAGTTCGGCAGGCGAGTTGTAATAAGGTTTTGTTTTGAGTTCAATACGATTCTCACCGCGAATAAATGTTATTTGCATAAGGGGAACTACGGGATACGTAGTTATTTTTTACTGGAGCTTGCAATGAGCGGGAAATCAACTTAATTTTAATTCTCTTTACCTTTTTGTATCTGAGCTATGAGCCGTTATATTTCTGATTTATAATCGATAACTTTACCTAATAGAACTGAAATTTTAATAACATTTTTCCGCATTTGTATTCTTCTTCTTTTTAACCGACTTCTTTTCGTGTAGGCAATCGGCTACTCTACCGGCCATGGCCATGGGACATATATGAGCTGAAATGATGATCGAAATAATTCTTAAACCATACGATGCAGCGTGTTTCAGAGAAGGTTTTAATATATGATTTGGTGATTAATTATTCGTTTTTTGGATATTTGTATTTTTGTTATTCAATCACGCGAACGGTTGCACAGATTTATATAAAAATTGGCATATCATTTCTTCGATTAATACAGGATACTTTTTAACCCAGTAATATGTTTCCTTGGGCTAATATAGTCATACAATTTTATGATGTGAAAGTCATTCTTTTTACGCTGTCGAATCCGCGGGCAGGGCCTAGTACCAGAGATAAATATCAGAGATCAACTTATAATTTGTAACAATAAAAATACAGCACATGTTAACTAGTCCATGATTTAATAGGAAGCTTCTAATCCATTATTAGTTGTATCGATTTTTCATTCAGCTAATGTCCTTCCCCTATCTGCACCATGCTGGTTTTATTGCAGCACTATTATTATTTTTATTAACCGATATGTGTAAACATAACATGTTGAAAGAAATACTTTTATATTAATTTGTTTTTAAGATCTCACGATCTGTTAGCTTAATGGAATCTACTTATTGTTTTTTTTATTGCTTAACATGTTAACAGTCCCCATACAAAATAGTCGGACCACCCCACAAGTCCAAAGCAATTAATAGATAATTATAGTTCTCTATAACGGCCTTATCAAAAACATGACTTTTTGTCATAATATTTTTCCATTTTCCTTGATTTTCCTGGATTTTCCTATGTGACCCCAATATGGTGGCACGAACTTGTGAATAAAAGTCCAAATCTTTTTATCAGCTTTGCTGCGTACACCACCTCTTCTCAACCCACCATTTCAACTTCCATTATTGATTACCATTATCATTACCAGTGAAAAGAAAAAAACCGTAAGAGATGCATCGGCTGTTACAAAAAGCTGATATCTGAAGGAAAATCTTCAACATTGGCAACAAAATGTCTATCAAACTTTATCGAGGATGTAGAAAAAGTTATTGCCTTTCATATTTATAAATACAAGTGTTTTTACAATAAGTTTTATGATCCCTTACCAATATTAGACATAACTTTCAGATAATCTGTATTGTTTTCACGGTTTCTGTATGCCCCTTCCCTTATAAGTCCATAAAATTACGATAACAACATTCATAAGTTCGCTTCAAAATCGATGAAGAAATAAACTAAGTCTTATGAGCCCATATGGGGTCATGGACTGTTAACGTGTTAAATTGGCAAACGAGCAAACAGTTGGTAAGTGTCACTGCTGTCCGTGGACCTTAGCAATACCAGAGATATAGCTATAATGCTGCCTACTAATGAAAACCGCAAACACATCTAGAAAGTTAGGTTGCCAGCTTTCTCGCTTACGAACGAAGCGTAACAGCGCATTACACTGCTCAGACATCTTTTGTCTACGAGAGTGTGGTACCACAGATGGACTAGCCCGCAAATATAGATAGACACTGTCAGTGTAGCCCTTTTGTTTGCGGTGGACTATGGAGGTGGTCACTAGACATGCGCGAAACAGTACTTCGCGAAGTGATGTGATATGGCATTACATTTCGTGCCGAGTAATATTACATTTTACCATCACGTCAAACATCACACATGACATAATGTGATAGCGCTCTATATATACGTCGGGTGGCGTCAAGAAATATAAGCCTTATCATTCTGAAAATAAAGCTCATAATAAATATTGAATTGCCAGACACCGAACATTGCAGAAATGCAGAACAGTACACGGGTGTTCGCATCATGTTTAATGTGATGTGATGTTTAGTCGCATAATGTGTAATATGGCAGTACGCGGTTGGATAATATTACATGTGATACATCACTCGCATTACTTACACATGTCTAGTGGTCACGACCCGCCAAATTGGTCCGGGGCGATGGAAGAGGCGGTGCGCGACCCCGTAGACCCACCCTGCAAAGCGCCTCTCTTCGCCGTGCGAGCGGTCCACCGGTACCCGATCTTTGTCTTCTGTGTGTGTAGCCCTACCACTATTAGTTAAAAAATTACAATAAGCAAATGCTTGTATCAATGTAGACTTTATAAATGTAGAAGTAATTTATACAAAAAATAGCGAGACTCAGGATACTACAATTTGTAAATCGCATAAAGAGTTGCCTTCGCTAGTTTTCTACTTGAATATAAATTACCTAGTTAATTTAGTGGTATAAGTATGCTATTGCAATCGTGTAGTCCAGTAGATTTAAATGCTCTGCCGAAAACAAGGTCTCCGGTACGAATGGTCAGTCGAAATAGCAACAGAGAAGTACAATACGGTAGATTATAGGGCTATACTATCATAACTTATCAAAAGAAAAGAAAAACGATTCAATGCTTGGTTTGAATAAATACAAAAATATGTTTTTTTTTGTATTTACTGCAGATTTGTCTAAACATAATGCTCATTTTGAGCTACCATAAGCATTTGTACTACATATGAGAAAGCAGTACTCTCATCTTGATATCTGGTTTAGTCCTATAAAATCATTAGCTTTTTGGGTTATTTTTTGGTTAAGATGGCGAACGCTATGTGCGATAATTAATTAGACTCGAAACCAATACGATGGCGAATAATAAGTCTGGGTGACTGTACTTCATCTTATTAGCTCTATCTTCTATTTTTTGACTCTAGGAGTAAAATTTTTTTTTTTTAAAGAAACTCGCACTAAGAAATGAATCTTTGTATCGCTAAGCAAACATAATTAACAACAAAATGACTGCACAGATGGCAAAGTGGCTAGGATACCGACCTACCGTGCACAGTAACGTAGGTTTGATTCCCTTGTAGGATAATACTTTTTATGATCCACAAATTGTGGTTATGAGTCTGAGTATAATTTATATCCGTTAAGTTATATATTTGTGAGGTCTCCGGCAATACAAGTATTATTTCCTAAGTAGCTGGTGTTGTCTTTAAATTAAAAAAATAACAACAAAAAAATCACAACAGGCTTAGATCGGAATCAAACCCACGAAACTGCATACCTTCCACACCCAATCGATACTTAGACCATTCCGATATATGCGCGATTAATTTGATATTTAACCTCAATTAAGAAAATATGAATATTATAAAAGTATTAGCTTGAAATTAGAATGTTTCAAAGAGCACATTACGAATACAGAACGAAAGACCGTTGCCAGTAAACGTTCTGAAATACTTTTTTAATGAAAGATTTGTCTGTAGAATCTGGCTAATTATTATTATCATGCCTGACGTTTCGTTCATCAAAAGAATTAATTAACGGCAAGGCAAACGACTTTTTAATTAAAAAGGTTTAAAATTAAAAAAGAAAAAATAAAATGTTATGCCTAAAGCAATATGAAACCTCGTTTACAATATGTTGCATATCTTTTAATACAGTCCGAAAAGAAAATATATAAAAATATATATAGAATTTCAAATTATCATGGTCGGCCACCGAAAACAACGATCTGGTTCCGGTGGTCCGCTTGCACTGTGAAGAAAGGCGTTTTGCAGGGTGGGTCTATGGGATTGCGCACCGTCTCTTCCATCGCCCCGGATCGATTTGCCGGGGCGTGACCACATCCATAGTCCACCGCAAAAAAAAAACTGAAAAAAGCTATCATGGTCAAATGTAATCTGCGAAATGATGGTCAACAAAATTTATACCATGTACTAATTAAGAGTACTATTTAATACTTATGAATTTCTGCAGCCGAATTATTTGGCACTGTTGCAAGCTCCATGATCACAGAAGAACTTTTCTACCCTAATCATGATGTAAATACTGATAACTATAATTTCGTGAGCACTCTTTTCTGCATATTTAACTAGAAGGGTTTGGACATATTACGCATAGATGTCAGCGAATTCAAAGAATCAATTCCAGTGGCTCGTTAAATTGGTAGAGACGAAAAATACAATAAGTTCTAAGAAGCTATACTACTATATGATATTAAAATTATTCATACATCGTTACATACACACACACTTTTATACTAGTCATGTTTTTATAGTTTCTTTAAAATGTACCAGGTGTTGGCAGAATATCAGCGCTATTTTATAAAATAAAATAGTCGAAGTTGAGCCAATACCCTTTTTTGTTTCTCGTTAATTTCATTTTATACCAGAGGTTATTTTCTTTATTAATGCGGCCGAAATGCGATCTCTACGGAAAATCGGTGGAGTTAGGCTGATCGATCGCATTCGTAACGACTACGTAAGAAAGCGAGTAGGTATGAAAGAGAGTATTGGTGTAAAGATGTGAAAGGGAATGCTCCGATGGTTCGGAAATGTGGAAAGAATGCCGAACGAACGTCTGGTTAAGAAGATATACAATGCGAAAGTGAAAGGATGTAGGTACCGGGGGAGCCCGAGACTCACCTACCTGGACCAGATTAGTCACGTGCTGAAAGAAGGTGGAGTCAAGAGTCTCCGAAACCGGCGAGCGTGTATGAAGAGAATTATGAATGTTGAGGAAGCGAGTGAAGTATGCAAGGATAAAGTTCTCTGGCACTCTGTTCTCTCTGCCTACCCTGCAAGGGACATGACGTGATGGTACATATGTATGTATGTTATTTTCTTTTGTTCTGTTTATTTCCATTAATTTATTTTTAACAGAAGCAAGAAAAATGCTTTCTTTCTTTCTTTCTCATATAAGTCCCATTGTTTAGATAAAGCCTCCTCTACGGTGGGAGAAAAATTAACCTAATATACTACGCTGTTGCTATAGCGTTTTATTTCGAATTTACCTTCTATTGCAATGTTGTTATCTGCATATCATATCCCTTACTCATATTTTAAGATATTCACGCGTTTCATACCCGTAGGGAGTAATTAATTATATTTTATCTCTGTCATCACAAGGAAAAATAATTCAATTATCTCCATGTAAATATTTGCCTTTTTTGACAGACTATTTCTTGACATCAGTGGTATATAAAGATCGCCTTGCGTTTACGGTTTCCATTATTTTTCGGTGGATAGCAGTGCTCTGGAAACTTATAACCCCAAATGTGATTGCTAAATCGCATACCAAGGCCTATGATTATGGCATTATCCCCCTTCATGGAGACCTATGTTCAACAGTCGTTGATAGACTGATAAACTGATGAAAAATATCTTCTGTGCTTCTGTTAATATATGTAGTTATGATACTTCTATTCTAATGATACCGTCTCACAATAAATATATCACCTGAATTCAGATGTTGCAAATATAAAATTTCGTATTTGAATACGAATATAGAATAACTTTATACCGGCTTTGGAATCGTTTGCAGATATGAAATAATTTAGAATAATTTGGGTTTCGGATACTTGTAGTTACGGGTATTGGTTTTATGGGAATTTGGAAACGAAGATCTACGCGTGGTGATTATTACATTATTCTTCTTTGAAGAGGCTTACGTTTCGGCTGGTTGAAAGAAAACCTGTCATTGCGACAGGTTTTCTTTCATCCCATACAGACCCCGAGTCTATTCGAAATTTTACGAAAATGTTATTTAAGTTTCCGATACTTTTGGTTGTGATTACCGAGGTCCATAACATCTCTAGTCTGTATGACACAGTCTTAAATAAAAAATGTAATTTGCTCGAACATTTTATATAATGTAATATGTAATTACTTTTAGTTTTCTCTTTTGAAACAAACCGAAGATTTTTAATTAACGTACAGGTACGAAATTGTAAAATTTATTAAGTATATTATATATATATATATATATATATATATATATATATATATATATATATATATATATATATGTATATATATATATATATATTTCTTCTCAAATTACTACAGAAATTATGTTACTGTAATATAAATTATGTATATATACTACATAAATTTTATGTAATTACATAAAGGTTTCTAATGTTTACGCGAGTTATGCATTTGAAATAAAACTACTTTTACGGATTGTATCGCATTTGCATTTGATTTATTGCGATAGATTCCGTAAAAGTAGTTTTATTTCAAATATTACATAAAAAATCATAACATTTGTATGATTGTATTATACATATCTGTGCAATCAGCTTCGTTTGCGTGGATTAAATAGTAGCTAGATGGCATGGCTTTAATAATAATATGAGCATAATCCATAATATATCAGTTTTATATAACAACCTGGGCCAACTCCATCTGATGCCTTTTGGTCAACAATTACATTCCCAAGAACACTGTTAAAAATTTCTGCAATTTTTTTACAAAAAACTTTGGAAGTTTTTACGCAGAACAAGAAAATAATACTATAATTGCGTTTTGTAAATTTACTATACAATACGTGTCCCTACACGTATTATAACAAAAAGATTCTAAAATTACAACTCACTATAGTAAGTTTCTTTCATTCCTTCACATGTCTTGTAATTTTACTCGAATTGTGTTATTATGTTTTGTATTAGTATACGTTGATTTAGAATTCTGCTCTTATATGTTTTGTAAAATAATTGTAATTTTACAAAAAAAAATAACAGTGAAGGGTTAACGTCTGGCAGGCGGCGGGTCGTAAAACTGTTGCCAATAACTTTTACAATATGTAATTATGTACTATGAAAGAAGAGTATATATTATATTGAGTGACATCAGGCAATTGGGATAAGAGTAGGAGAATGAATGAATCCACAATATATCGGTCATCATTTTTATAATCTCAACAGTTGACATGACAATAGCGACGGCGTAGAGTTCTTGGTGCGTAATCTCTTATTACAGCTTAGATTAGGTAAATCTAAGTTAATATTTTACCGCCGTCTTCGACATATTGGCGTTCGTCGGGCGCACTGCCAAGTCGGTACTTCCAATTGAGAAAATTCTATAAAATTTTACAAAATTCTAAGCTTAAATTTCACAAATCAGTACACATTTACTTATGTCACTGGAATAATAAAACAGTCGTGCCCCAAATTTATATGAAGACGATGATTCTGATTTCTCCTAACATTTATTTCTTTCAGCTTATGAGAATTCCACTCAGTACTGGCCTGTGTCAACGGCATCCAACATTTGTTTGTTATTATTAAAACGTCATCAGTCCATCTTTCTTCAACCTTTAAAGAAAATAGATTTATTTCAAGGAAATGGAATTGGAAGGTGGCGACAAGAGTCTCCGAAACCGTTGAGCGTGTATGAAGAGAATTATGAATGTTGAGGAAGCGAGTGAAGTATGCAGAGATAGAGTTCTCTGGCACTCTGTTCTCTCTGCCTACCCTGCAAGGGATATAGCGTGACGATATGTACGTATGTTTATTTCAAGCTTTACCTAATTCTCTTTTTCTAATTCCTGATAACAATAAGCTAATTTCTTTATTAATTTACAATGAATAACTAATAACACACGTGTAATTCATTAGTATAATTATATTATAATTCAAAATGACGTGCGTCTCTTTATCTGCTCCTCGCGCGAATTATGTCGAAAATTTGCCTTTGATAGACGGAGCCATCAAATATTTACTGTGTTAAATTTTATTAAGCTTTAATATATATATTTTTAGTAAGTAGCACACCTAATGTTAAGTGTCACTGCCACCCTTTGGACCCTTACAATACCAAAGGTATAGCTAGGCCGCTGCCTACCAATATAAACCCCAAACCCACCCCAGCTGAGCTTCTGGCTCTCTCGCTCACCGAGCCCAATAGCAGATTGCCATTACTCAGACATCGATCTTCTGCGACAGTGTGGTACTACCCCGGACGGACTTGTAAACAGCATGGCAGTGGACAGAAACTGTAAACAGCATGGTCATACCGCTATAATCTATCAATATATATAACTAGTTTCTGCCCGTGGCTTCGCCCGCGTAAAAGGTTACTTTCCTAAAGTTTTTCATCCCCTATTTTTATTTTACCCATTAAGAGTAAATTTTCACAACATGTTAATGTCATATTTATTTATATCTAATCAATAGCCTAAAATTAAATTTCAAGCTTCGGGCTTTAGAAATGACGATACTTCTTTACAGCTTTTCATCCCCCTTTACAAACCTTTTTAATTAAAAAGTAATTAAAAAGTAGCCTATGTTCTTTATAAGGCTCTAGACTATCTGTGTACCAAATTTCATTTAGATCGGTTTAGTAGTTTTGGCGTGAAAGAGCGACAGACAGACAGAGTTACTTTCGCATCTATAATATTAGTAAGGATTATATTGTTATTAGGTTATTACCAATTTAGTGCATTTTTATTGTATATGCTGATACCACGAGCAAGCAACACCCCTGATCGTAAGTGCTACTGCTGCTTGTAAATATTTTCATTCAAGAGCTTTTGCGCGGTTAAATAAGAAAGATCCAAAAATTAAATTTTTCAGATATATAATATTACTAGATATGAGTGGAGAAAACACTGGCATTTATTTTTAATTTTTAAAACTGCTGTATGAAACCTGTTCAGTAAATCAAAAAAAAAGGACCCGTCTCGTCGCCTGAAGCTATTTAAAGCATAGTTTTTTCTGCTTAATACCTATTCTAGTTATCACGATCATAATAATTACCTAAATTTCCCGTGTGGTGACGGAGTAAGAATACAATTCACCACCTCCTCTTATCCGTAGGTGATCATACGAGACGACTAAGGGATATAAAATGCATATAACATCTATGCGAGAGAAGGAAAACTCGAAATAAAACCCTGTAGCAACAGGTCTGACCAGCGCGGTATAGTAGGTCAATTACCCTTCCATTACGGAGGAGGCCGAAGCCCAACAGTGGGACATGTAGATATAGGCTGAGATGATGAGATGATGAATTACACAAAAGTTAGATCCATAATATTAACGGTCAAATATCAAATGATGGAGAAAAGGCAATGTGAAATACAAGAAATAATAAACCAAGGAAATACATATTTGATAAGCGTCCGATATTTCTGCAAATACGAAAAGGGCAATACACAAAAGAAAAACAAAAGTACGAAACTCCCTAAGAGGCAAAAATAAATAACAATAATCCATTAACACATTCATATGTCAAATAATGGTGACCCAGACGTGATAAGTTGATATTAATCGATGGAAACGTGACCTTTCGACCTACTTACAACAAAACTATAGCTACAATCAAAACAAAACTATAAAAGTAATATTTTTCCCGCCAAATAGTCATAGATTATAGATTTTAGTAATTATATTTTACATTAAACCTTTTCTATACTTATAATTTACACATAGATTAGTAATTTCATATAGATTAATTTTATATAACGAGACGTTCTTTTTTCTATTTTTTTAAACGTAGAAACTAGAATATCTACAATTGGTGATCAAGTAATCCATTTTCTCCTATTGTGAAGTAGGATATTTATTATTGATATTTATTAACGTTTGTTCCTTTCCTTTTTTCTTTTCTAAACGCAGGTAAAGTAATTACGTATCTATCTATAGGCCACGAGCTTTTATCTACAATAGGAACTCTAACTATCTATATACACGATGGTTGTGACTTTAGCGCAGCTGTTAAAACTTTGTTGTTTATTGCAACGAAGTTATTTTCGGACATCTCTTAGTCGTACCATATCCTATCCGCAAGAGAATAAATACTGGTTATACATAGTGTTCTTGCTCTATCACCACACGGTATAACTTTTAATTTGGACAGACTAAATATCCGTAATACATGTGTGATATCCAACACTTTTCTCCAATTTTATAACAGGACTGAAAGAATTAATATAGCGAAATTATGCACACTCTCTAAATCTATTTTAAGCATTGTTATATTACAAATCAGTAAATAGTTTACTTGTTGGCTAACTTCAATTAATTTCTATTACTTTTTTGTATTATTTTTTTATTGCCTTCGGTGACAAACGAGGAAGCAGCACACCTGATGGTGTTACTGTGGTAAGTCTCACTGCTGCCCATGGACCTTTGCAATACCAAGGCTAGGCCGCTGCCTACCAATATAAACCCCAAACCCACTCAGTTGGGCTGACAGCTCTCTCGCTCACCGAACGAAGCACAACAGCACATTGCCATTGCTCAGACATCGATCTTCTGCGAGACTGTTGTACTACCCCGGACGGACCGGCCGGCGGCTGTAAACAGAAAACTGTCAAAAGCGTGGTCCTACCAGTATTATAGTAGTACTAGCTTCTGCCCGCGGCTTCGCCCGCGTAAAAGGTTACTTTCCTAAAGTTTTTGATCCCCTATTTTTATTTTTGACCGTCGGTAATACAGTGCAACGGTATTACAATACTCAGGGTTGGAACTTCATTACTGGACTGCTAGATGGCGTTGAAGAAGCTAGATTTTGAGATTTTTTGACAAACAATTTTTTTATTTTTCATATAAAAATTTTGATTTTTTTTTAATAAAAAGTATCCTATGTTACTTTTAATACCTCCAAGAATATGTGTACAATGTTTCATGATGATCGGTTGAGTAGTTTTAGCGTGAAAGCGTAACAAACAAACTTACATTCACATTTATATATTAGTAGGGAAGTAGGGATTGTAACGTTCTAAACATTATATATTATTTATTACACTGTCATCAGTCTCCTGTTCAAATCTAATACATACATCATCAAAATCCTTAAATATATATTATAGTGGTAAGACCACATTGTTGACAGTTCTCTGTCTACAGCCGCGGGCCGGTCCGTCCGTGGTAGTACCACACTCTCGCAGAAAATCGACGCTAAAGCAGTGGCAGTATGTTGCTGTGCTTCGTTCGGTGAGCGAGAGAGCCGGAAGACCAACTTTCTGGGTAGGTTTGAGATTATTGGTAGTCAGCGGCCTAGCTATACCTCTGGTATTTTAAAGGTCCACGGGCAGCAGTAACTCTTACCATCAGGTGTATTGCATGCTCGTGTGCCACCAAGAGCAATAAACAAAATGAAAAAAATATAAATATAAAAACATTTAATAATAAACCCTGCGGCATAGCTTCAATGAACATACGTGCACACTTTATTTTAATATGAAATATATGAGTGTCAGTGATATATGGTTATTATGATAAACGACGTAATTGATTCATCAAGATTTTATATAGTATTTATTTTCTATATATAGGTAAGTGTGGTGGTAAGTATCTGTGTGGTTGCGGCTACGAATACTACCAACCCTTACTTTGCTTGTGGATGTCGTAAAAGACGACTAAGAGTCTTATAACGAACTGGGCTAACTCCATCTGATGCCATTTGGTCAACAATTACATTCCCATGGAGAGTTGACGTCTGGCAGACGGCCGGTCATAAAACTATTGCCAATAACTTTTACAATATGTACTATGAAAGAAGAGTACATATTGTATAGACCCCAAATAATTGGGATAATAGTAGGAGAATATTGATACATACATACATACATATCATCACGCCATATCCCTTGCAGGGTAGGCAGAGAGAACAGAGTGCCAGATGATATTGATATAGGTAAGTATAAAATAAAAACAACATTTAAAATTTTGCATATGACGATGGCGTAAGAATACAATTCACCGTCCCTTTTCTTGTCTTTTTTTTTTTTTTTTTTTTTTGGTGGACTATGGATTAGTCTCGCCCCGCCAAATCGGTCCGGGGTGACGGAAAAGGCGGCGCGTGACCCCATAGACCCACCGTAAAATTTCCTCTCTCTTTGCCGTGCGAGCGGGTCACCGGGACCCGATTTTTAACTTCGGTGGCCCGCCCGGCGGTTCACCCTCGCGGGTTCCTCTCGTCGACGCCCCGACAGATTTCGCCGTCGGGGCGTCGCCCTCACGCGGTGGCCTCACGTCGGGTGACCGGACAATTCCCCGGTCCGATCACCCGAAGCCTCGGTTAGGGCGGCATCAGGCGCAGGTATTCGCGCCTGCGCCGCCCCGGCCGCTGGCGGCGGCCCGGGGCGCGGGAATCCTCCCTTGCCCGTTCCGCCGCTTCCTTCTGCGAGATGACAGCCTCGCAGAAGGCGGCGACCGCGTCCCAGTTCCTGATGCTGTCGACCATCGCTCTCGCGACGGCCGGCAGCGTCAGGTCGGCACCGATGACAGCGACGAGGTCACGGCGCTGCCGCTCCCATCCCGGACACACCTCCAGCGTGTGTTGCGCCGTGTCCTCGTCACTCCTGCAGTGGTGGCAGGCCGGAGTCCACTCCCTATACACGACCCTGTGCAGGTACAACCCGAAACACCCGTGCCCCGTCAATACCTGCACCAGCCGAAAGGTGAGGACTCCGTGCCGCCGCTCCATCCACTCTATCAATACGGGCCGGAGGGCCTCAACGGTCTCCACACCGTGCCTAGGCCTCTCCAGCCGCGTAGCCCAACGGGCGATGACGTCTCGGCGGGCATCCACGCGCCAGGTGGCTATCTCGTTCAACGATGGGGAGCCACCTTCCTCGCGCGCTGTGATAACCCGCCGGTAGAGGTCGGAGAGCATCTCCGCCTCTAGGTCCCACGGGGGTGTCCCGGCCAACAGGCACGCCGCCTCTGTCGACACCGTGCGGTACCCGCGAATGGCTCTGACCGCCATGGCTCTCTGTGGCCTCCACAGAACCGCCCTGAGCTGGGCGTTCAGAGCCCTCGCCCACACGGGTGCGCCGTACATGGCCATCGAGCGGATGACCCCCGCATACAGCCGTCGGGCCTCAAAACTGGGTCCGCCCACATTCGGCATGAGTCGAGAAAGGGCGGACGCCGCGCCGACAAGCCGGGGAGCAATCTGTCGGAAATGCTCCCGGAACCACCATCGCCCGTCGAGCACCAGACCCAAGTACCTCATATGGGCCTGGATGCTGACGTGGATGGAGTTTACCACTATCGAGGCGCCGATGGGCAGCCTCACACGGGGCCCATGGAAAAGTAGGGCCTCCGTCTTGTTTAGGGCCACCCTGAGCCCCAGCGCCTCGATCCGCCTGACCATCTCCTCGGTGCCGAGAGTGGCCAGGCTCGCCGCCTCTTCGAGTGTCCTGCCCCGGGCTGTGACGAGCGTGTCGTCAGCGTAGCACACCAAGCTCAGCCCGGGGGGGAGACTCCCTCTCAACGCCCAGTCGTACCCGATGTCCCACAGAGTCGGCCCCAGAACCGACCCCTGTGGAACGCCGCACGACATGGGCGTCCGCACAATGTCCCCTGCGGGACCCGCGCAGAGGATACTGCGGCCCTCCAAATAGTCTGCCACCAGCCGCCTGAGGTACAGGGGCACTCCATGGAACCGGAGCGCCTCCCTGATGCAGCCGAATGGCAGACTATTGAATGCGTTGGCGATGTCCAACGACACCGCCAACAGCACTCCCTTCCCGGCGACGGCCTCCGCGGCCGCCTGCCTCAGGCGTAATAGGGCCCCGATGGTCGAACGCCCCCTCCGAAACCCATACTGAGCGTCCGACAGATCGGGCCCCACCTCCTCCAGGTGTCGGACGATGCGGGCAGCGAGCACACGCTCCAGCAGCTTACCCACATCGTCGAGGAGCACGATGGGCCTGTAGGCCGACGGCAAATCCGGGGACCGTCCCGGCTTTGGCAGGAGAACCAACCTCCCTTCCTTCCAGCACTCAGGGAACCGTCCAGACGTCAGACAGGCGTTGAACAGCTGCCTGAGGCGAGGCTCGAAGTGCTCGAGGAGCGACGTCAGCACCCGGACTGGAATTCCGTCCGGGCCGGGGGCCGTGGTGGCGGAACGAATCTTCGCCACGGCCGCCGTCACTTCCGACTCCGTCACGGGCGGAACACTCTCGTCGTCGTCGGCCTCCCGGTCCTGATCTGGCGGAGCCATGACCGGGGGCGTGTGTTCCGACTGCCGTGGAAACAGCTCCTCGACCACCCTACGAAGGAAGTCGGGCTGGAGGGTCTCGGTGAGGGGGGGGGCCCGCGCGCGAAGCTTGTTCAGCGCCGCGCGATATGGGCGACCCCAGGGGTCACGGTCGAGACCGTCCAGCATCTCCTGCCAACTCGCGCCCTTGGCGGCACGGATGGCCAGCCGAAAGGCAGTCCGCGCACTGCGGTACGCCTCGTACAGCTGGCCCTCCCGCTCGACGTCGCGGTGACGCCGCCGGCTGCGGGTGTAGGACCTTCGGGCACTGATACATGCCGCACGAAGGTCCGCCAGTCTTGGGGACCACCAGTAGACCCCCTGCCTCGGAGGTGGACGCCGCCGCACTCTGGGCATGGCCGCATCGCAGATCTGCGTTAACGCACTGCGAATGCGGACAGCCTCAGCGTCCACTCCGTCCGCTGGGGGTGGTGAGGACAGCCACGTGCTGACAATGGCCGCCTCCGCCAGTAGATCCCTGTCAAGACGACCCACAGCCCACCGCGGAAACGCGGGAGCTCCGTCCGCCCTGTGACCCCTACCGGGTTCCCGGGGGGAGACCTCCATCCGGATGTACCGGTGGTCCGACAGGGTCTCCGCCTCCTCCAGGACACTCCAGTTCCTCACCCGTGGCGCGACAGCGGGGCTAGCGAACGACAAGTCCACTATCGACCCGCCCTGCCGCCGCACACACGTGTTCACCGAGCCTCTGTTCAGAACACAGAGGCCCAGTGAAGCCGCCCACTCGTTGACCGCCCGCCCGCGGTCGTCCGTCATAGGGGACCCCCACGCCGTGGATTTGGCGTTAAAGTCCCCCAGAACCAGGACGAGGCCCGGTGCCAGTCGCCGTATCGAGGCCTCCAAGGTGGTGAGTGAGGCCCCGAAATCGTCCATCCTCCTAGTGGGGGAGAGGTATACGCTGTAAAGCGTGACCCCTCCCCACTCCGCCGCGACAAATTCCTCGCCCCTATCCAAAAGGGACAAGGACGGGAAGTGCCGCTGCGTTGAGACGACGATTGCCGCGGTACCGTTTCGACTGACCACCCAATTGGGGCGATCAGGCACGGCGTACGGTTCCGCGACTACGGCTGCACCAATCGACCACTCCGCCATGGATTGCAGGAGGAGATCCTGCGCTCCAGCGGAGTGGTTGGTGTTGGCCTGCAGGAGGAGGTGCATGGCTGGTGTACCCATTATCGGGTTGTGTCCATGACCTCCTCGCCAGCGGGCGATCGGACCGCGCTAGGAGCGGGAGCGGCCGTGGTCGTAGGGCCGCCCCGCGCCTTTGGGGCCGAAGCTGGAGGCTTGCACGCCCCAGAGCCCATGCGGTGCTTGGCGGGCTTATTGCCCGCCGCACACGCGGGGCAGTGGGGCGGGGCGGCGCAAGATGCCGCCACGTGACCGGTCTGACCGCAGCGGAAACACAATCCGCCACAGTCGAAGCAATTAGTGCACGTCGGTCGAGTGTGTCCGACCGCCATGCACTTGTAGCACCTCGCAGGCCGGTGCTCAAGCACGGTTACCCGCGCCGAGCTCCAGCCCACGAGGAGCCTGCCTGAGCCGGCCAGTTGCCTGACCGACTCCACCGGGCACTGCGCCCAGGCAGCACCTACGCCACCCGGACCGGGACGAATGGCACCGACCCGGACGGTGTCTATGGGACACCCGGTTTTCGAGGCAATAGCCTCCCGGATGTCTTCCACCGTCACTGAATCGTCCAAACCCGAAATGCGCATTTCGGCGCACTTGACGGGCCTGGCGATCTTGATGCCACCCTCCTCGGCGAACAAACCTCTCAGCTTCTCGGCCACGCTGTCGGCCGTCTTGGCGCCTTCGGCCCCTGGGAACTCGAGAATTCGAGCCCCCGTCCGGGCCTTGCGGGTCCTGGCTTCGACGCCTCCAATATCGGAGACGTCTAGCTCCCGCCGGGCCTTCCTCAAGACGGCCTCGTAGCTGAGGCCCTTCTCGGCCGCCTCGGGCAGCACAGTGATCACCACTGCGGCCGTCTTCGGCGACTTGAGCCCCTTGCGCGGTCTCTTCTTCTGTCCGGCTCCTGCCTGAGGAGCGGGGACCTCAGCGGCGCGCTTGGCCTCCGCTCTCCTCCTTTGGCCGCGACTCCTTCTGTCGCGTTCGGCTACCTGCCAACCCTGTTCGGGTACGGCAGTCGTGCCAGACGCGGAAGGCCTCGTCGCGGCCTCGCTGGTCGTCGCCGGCGGTGTTGTTGCGGGCGACTTCAGCGGTCCGGCAGGAGCCGGAACCGTCTTCCTCCTCAGGGCGGGTCCCTTCGGAGCTGGGCCGGGGCCTTTGGGCTTAGGCCCGGCCGCGGCCGCGGCGTAGCTCCCCACGCGGCCACCCTGACAAGGCAGCGGGGCGGGGGCTGGTGCCACATGCGGCCGCTTGTCCGCGGCGAGAGGTGGTCGGACACGTGGTTCTGGAGGCAACCTCGCCTCCAGAACGGCGAAGCGCGCATCGACGAGCTTGCCCACTGCGCCGATGATTTTGGCGAGGGCCTCGTCCGATATGCCTCCCACCTCAAACGGGGTCGGCTGAGCCTCCTTAGGGGCCCGTTCTACGTCGCCTGGCGGCTTTGGCGCCGCAGGGGCGCTAGCCGGCGGCAAGCGGTCCGCGGGGAGAGGCGTCAACCTCACCACGGGAACAGGGAGTTTCACCGCGGTGACCGCGCCAGCGTCAGCCGGCGGCGCGCGCTTCGCGGCGGCAGGCGTCTTCCTCGCCGCGGGGACGGGTGTGACGCTGACGCCATCACCCAACGTCGTCGGCGCCGCAGCGCGAGGCGGCTTTGGCGCCGCAGCGGCCGCCGAGTATCCGGCCCTGGCTGATAGCGCGGCTGGCGCGGGTGACACCAACAGCGCCACCTGCGCCTTGAGATCGGCCACGTCTATCAACAGCTGGCGGTTTGCGCGACGCATTTCCGCCAGCATGTCGCCCAGGTTCCGGTTTCGGGTCCGCAGGCCTGACATCTCGCCTCTAAGGCGGACATTTTCGGCCTGCAGATCCGTAGCCTCGCCGGCGCGGACAGCGACCGCCGCCGCCCTTTCCATTACCGAGGTCCCTCGCCCTCTTCGGGAGGCCTGGATCTTGGGTGGAGGCATGTTGGCCACGCTCCCCTCGGTTTCGGCGCTCGAGCTGCCTCCCTTACTCAGGGGGCGCTTTCGCACCTGCGAGGGGAGGGCCTCCTCCTTCTTAGTCGCGGTCGCCGGCGGCGTCTTTGCTGCTATACGCGCCGACGACCTAGTGGGGCCTTCACCAGCCGACCCACTGTCCTTTTTGGACGGCCCTGCGGGAATATCACCGCCCTCGTCCATTCTGACGGTAGATCCGCCGCCCTCGTCTTCGGACGGCTCTGCGACATCGCTGTCGCCCTCGTCCGTCGACGGCTCTGCTGCGAGTCTACCGTCCTTCTTCTCTTCAGCGGCGGCAGCCTCCCTGCGCGCTCGCCGCTCCTCCAGCCGCCTTTTGTGGCTCAGGCCGTTGCCCCGAGACTTTCGAGGCGACCTCCTCTTCTTCTTCTGGGCCTCCACGGTTTGTGCCGGGCCCTCGGCGGACGCCTCAAGTCCTGAGGACGAGGCGTCGTCTTGGTCAGTTTTTGATCGGCTTGACCGGGCCTTGGGGTGAGGATCGCTACAATCCCCGTCGGTTTTATTTAAATTTTGAGTATCCATTTGATTCCCACGAGAATGGGAGATACATTGCGTCGACCCGGGCAGAGATCCCTTTACCCGGGCAAGCCTACATTTACCAACCAGGGGGTCAGCCGGTACCCTGGCTGGAGCGTGCTAACGACAGAACAACCCATCTGCCATGCATCTTCTCGCCGCACGCCAGAACTTAAGATTCTGGGTGATTTCCGAGTCCGAATGTTACTTCGAACTCTTTATAGAGGTTGTCTTCCTCGCGGTCCGGGCGGTTAAGCCAAGACCCTCGCTCCTGAAACTAAGACAAGCAAAGAATCAGGTTTACGATGTGTGGGCGGTGGCATGTGCCTGCCCAGCCCTCAAATGAATGAGTGACTGAGCCCGTCCCAATATTTCGCGTCCTATACCCTCTACTACGACTGTAGTAGAGTAAGGAGCGAAATCGCGCAGATATTTGCTACGGACGACAGTACAACAGAAGAACTGGGGACCGCCGTCCGCACCCAGGGTACACCGCGTGGAGGTTTCTGGGATAGTACCCCTCCCTTTTCTTGTCTATGGTTGTTGTAAAAAAAAAAAAAAAAAAAAAAAAAAAAAAAAAAAAAAAAAAAAAAAAAAAAACGACTAAAGGATGATCATTATACATACATACATATCATCACGCCATATCGCTTGGCACTCTGTTCTCTCTGCCTACCATGCAAGGGACATGGCGTGATGGTATGTATGTATCTGATCAGCGTGATAGTTCAATTTTCCTCCTATTATAGAGACGACTCAAACCCAGCAGTGGAACATATAGGAGCTGAGATGACGATGATGATGATGATGATGATATTTTTTGTGCGATATTTCATATAATAACTAAAACTTTTCAGAAACTCCAAACACTTTACTATTTTCCCTTAGTTCAATGTCCTCTTATTATAATCAGAAGAACAGACTAACAAGTGTGTTAGATGTCCTTAAATCTTTATTCTCAGACCTGAAATGGGATTCAAATAATTTTACAATCACTAAGGTCCACGTACATACGACAAAATATATTTGGGTTCGCGTATATATAATACATATTTCAAAATAATACAAATTCAGTTATTGAGTATTCTAAATCATATTTTCTATTAGACAAAATTATCACGTAGGGAGTTCCTTTTTGAGACAATAGCGAAAGTGTGACGGAATAATAATCAGGGTAAGCCAAGGCTGAGGGTCTAAAAATAAACCAGGGATACAGGACAATACGTTATTGCAATATCTATTATCATTTTAGACGTGATTTTCAATAACCAATATCTTCAACGCACCATTTAGATTGTCGTAAATGATATGAGATTGATTGTTATTCGTTAGCATTATTGAAAGAAAAATATCTACTGAGCCAAAAGAAATAAAAGATTGTTTTAATAATTGTTTTGACACTATTAGTGTCAAACCAATTAGTCAAACAATTACCGTTTAAATGTTTTAGCTGTGTGGTAGCGGCTATGAATACTACCAACCCTTACTTTGCTCGTGTAAGAGACGACAAAAAGCCTTATAATGACCTGGGGCAACTCCATCTGATGCCGTTTGGTCAACAATTACATTCCCAAGGAGAGTTGACGTCTGGCAGGCGGCCGGTCATAAAACTATTGCCAATAACTTTTACAATGTGTACTTTGAAAAAAGAGTACATATTGTATCGACCCCAAGTAATTGGGATGAGAGTCAATAATGATGACCGTTTAAATGTTTAGAGATTCTTTTGAATACTATTATACAAAGGATTATTAAGAATATATGAATTTCGAACGACGTCTGAATCATCAATTACCATTATTGACTCTCTATTTCAAATGAAACGTCAAATCTCTAACTGCCTATTTGATAGTTCTCTTAATGTTATATAGTACCTATTGTCTGTGAAGGAATTAAAATTAATGAAGATTGAATAATATGAGCGTTATATAGTATCTTATAGTATGCGTTTCTATATTATGTACGGTAGTTTAAATGTTTAAATGTTTTTAAAGATTTTTGTTTTCTGTCTACTCAAATAAACATATTTACTGTGCATGTAGTGCATACCTCTAATTAGATGTTGTTGTTAGATGTTGATTTGTACTTTTGATATGTTTATTAATAAGAATTTGTGTTAACAATTATTGGTAAACCAAATTTCTTTTTTTTGTATCTGTCTTTTAGCTTTTAGTCTCAGATGGCTGTCAAAGCTTAACCCGGACTATGGGTGAGCGCTGATGGCTCTCAACCCGGTTAATATAAATAAATAAATTATCTCAACGTATATACATCTTATTGCTGGAGTCGAGCATCTTCTACAATAAAGAAATTGAAGTACGATACAACGCTGGTTAGACGGATTGGCATAATTATTATTAATAAAAAAAAATATCTGTGGGTATGCTTTACC
Source organism: Lymantria monacha (assembly GCA_905163515.2). Taxonomy (NCBI): domain Eukaryota; kingdom Metazoa; phylum Arthropoda; class Insecta; order Lepidoptera; family Erebidae; genus Lymantria; species Lymantria monacha. Next base: position 8,170,256 of record LR991081.1, on the reverse strand, counting down.
TAAGTAAATCATATCTATAGATATCCTTTTATTCCTTTTCATAAAGAAATTATACAGCTTAAAAAAAAAAAAAAAAACTAATTTATTATGATTACATTTTATATCTGTATTCTAATTAATATTTTAAAAGTATTGTTTTTAATTTCTATATAACTTAAATTTTATTTGATTTTAGTATTAAAAAATTTCAATTTGAGACCCATCTGATCAGCGTGACAGTACAGTATGCCCATTTCTTTATAAATATGACTGATGATATAGGAAATGTATTCCCTGAAGAAAAATATTATACTAACCTAGCAGACCCAGCCCGTTGATTTGTTTGTAGAAGTAGGTAATTATATCGCAGTGCCTGCGATATAATTACCTACTTCTGCCTGATAGCGAATTACATCAATGGGGATAGCATATAAACCTTCTCCGTAAAAATACATATATCTACATACCGATTTTCATAATGATCGGTCAAATAGTTTCTGAGTTTAGCGATTTTATATAGGTATACAAACATCCTCTTTTATATATATAGATTATTAATTTAGAAGTCCACATGATTCAACACACCTCTTATTGTTCAATTCAGTTCTTGAAACTATGATTAGAGAAAATACGTATGGACTATTGGTCGTAAAACTTTTGCCTTATGGATATATTATGATAATTTTAATTTAAAATCAGCATTGAACAATAACGCTCAATCATCCATCCATCCATCCACCCAGCCGTAAACGTCCACTGTTGGACATAGACCTCCCCACGTGAATACCATCTGCAACGGGCCTGTGCCACCTGCATCCAACGGTTTCCTGCGACCTTGATGAGGTCATCAGTCCACCGAGTCGTCCTACGCTGCGTCGTCCGATTCGTGGTCGAAACTCGAGAATCTTTCTTACCCAACGGTTGTCGGTTCGTCGAGCGATGTGGCCTGCCCATTGCCACTTAAACGTGCTAATTCTTCGGGCTATGTCGGTTACACCCGTTCTTCTACGGATTTCCGTATTCCGGATTTTATCACGTAGAGAAATACCGAGCATAGACCTCTCCATAGCACGCTGAGCGACTTTGAGCCTTTTTATGAGGCCACGTTTCGCTTCATAACGCTTAAACTTTTCTCTAAATCCAGTGACATATTATATAATTTTTAAGCCAACATTAAGCACTCAGTAAACGATAGACGAAATTATATTTTACCACCTATAATGGCCGCCATATTTGTCCTGTCAGTTATGGCGCCTTTTTCGGCGCATGCTCGTGCGCAATGTTGTATTGTGTTGCTAATATTAGACATGGTGTCCATTGTATTGATGTTAATGCCTTTGAGGTCCAGTTAGTATCTGTCTAAAGTGATTTTGACCATGGTTCACGGACTTTCGTCAATAGTCAATAGTTGTTTGTGATGACATTTATTTATTGATATCTACTCACACGGAACGTATCAATACGATCATCTAAAATAGGATTATTGGTCAAAGGTTTATTTACATAATATGAGTAGCTCATTCAATAAATTGCTGTTTATTGACGGAAATATTACATAATACATTTGGCTTTACATGACAACAAGCAGAATATGATTATATAACTACCTACAAAAAATGTGTAATATTAATCTTTATTGAACGTTTATTTAAACATCCTGCTTCTGGAAGCACAAAGAATACTCGATTCGTACATTTTTGTACCTATTAAGGTATATCTTAATAGATATTAATAATGACACTTATTTTAAGCCCCGACGGCAAAAAGGGGGTATTACAAGTTTAATGTGTCTGTCTGTAGTATCATGGATCCTAAACGAAAAGACACAAAAAAAAAATAGACTGATTATGATGTTTTTTCTTTGCAAGCTGACATGATTAAGTTGACTCCTAGATATAATTTGTGAATATCTGTTCTGAGTTTTCAAGGTCATCAGCTTTTTGGTTAACTATAGTAGAATTCTCAAATGCATATTACGTATTTACACGGTCTATACAAGTAAAAATTTATTTTTATCTCGGCTAATAAATACATAAGAATATTGATAATACTAAAGAAGAAAGTACTTATACGTACACAAATATACGAGTAGGTACGTATAAGTACACCCTTCTCCCCGTGCACACATATCGTACGGCTCTCAAGCGAACGTCTCATATAAAAGTGGTACAATATCTAAGCACTACAAAAACTAAATAAATCTTGTAAGATAGATTGATGTGCAAAACTAACTTCGTACGTACAATTTGAAATTAGTAGAGATTTTCAATCTCGAACGAATTATACTTACACGGTCCCGTTACGGATCAATAAATAACGCAGCAATGTCCATCTTACAAATTTGACGGGTTGAGAGCCCTCAGCGCTCACCCACAGTCCGGTTAAAGTTGTCATAGCCATCTGAGGCTAACAACTAAGACACACACCAAAAAAAAACATCTTACAAATATGAATTTCCTTTAATAAAGGTTCCTTTAATAAAGTTAAAAAAAAATACCCGAGATAAAATGTATTTGAAATAAAACTATTTTATACGGCTTTTAGCGCTTTTGTATTTTGATTTTTAATTACATTTTCATGATCATATGAGGAGTCCTCCCATACATGAACGCGAAGAGAGAAACATCGTAGAGAAAAGTGGTAGTGTTATTAGAAATTAATCAATAATGCTTTATTAGCATTAGTCGTCATTAAAAGTCGCCAAAGGAAAGTAACACTTTTCTTTTTCTTTAATTGGTGAATTTTCTTTCTTTAAATGTTATTATAATATACTAGCTTCTGCCCGCGGCTTCGCCCGCGTAAAAGGTTACTTTCCTAAAGTTTTTGATTCCCTATTTTTATTTTTGACCGTCGGTAATACAGTGCAACGGTATTACAATACTCAGGGTTGGAACTTCATTATTGGACTGCTAGATGGCGTTGAAGAAGCTAGATTTTGAGATTTTTTGACAAACAATTTTTTTATTTTTCATATAATAATTTTGATTTTTTTTTAATAAAAAGTATCCTATGTTACTTTTAATACCTCCAAGAATATGTGTACAATGTTTCATGATGATTGGTTGAGTAGTTTTAGCGTGAAAGCGTAACAAACAAACTTACAGTCACATTTATATATTAGTAGGGATTATTACTGGTACACTGGTGATTACTACATCATGATTATGTATCTCTATTCTGGCAACCATTATAAACTCAACTAATATAGGGAGTATTAATGGTACGAGAAAAGTAAATAAGGATCATTTATATTACTTACTTACTTAACAAATTGTCAAATTAACAGCCGGTCACAGCTAGCGTCGGTGCTCATTTATAGCCAAATTATGTTGATAATACCTTACATATATTTAGTATATATTTTTATAGAATAACATGTTCAATCTTTCCTTCTTTTTCTCAGCCCTTTCAGTATGCTTTAGCATGATTGTTCACTAGTATCCACCACATTGGTAGGCAAGAGGCATACTCGTATTGGGTATATCAATTTGGCCATTTGACAGTGACCATTAGTTTAAAAATTTTGATTACCAAAAACAATGGTGTGTTATGAGTAAACTCTATTTCTTCTTCATTTCTTTTCAACTTCTTGCTCTAAATATGCTTTACACGGACATTTTTCAATTATATAAAAATTAGCCACCTTAGCCATGCATGCTGTGCATACATTATCATGGTTTTATTTCGAGTATTTATTCTTAATGTTGGCTTATTCTATATTCCTTTATCGATTCTTACAAAAAGAGGCAAGAGAATGAGCAAAATAAATAAATGAAAATAGGTAATTATCGTTTGCTGCAACGGTTAGAGAAATTCATCACGATTCTGCTCTTATTCAAATGACTTGAGGTTTACGTATACTCCTATTCCATCGTTCATATTGCAATAGTTTTATGACGAGTGGCCGGCTACCTGACGTCAACCCTCCTCGGAATGTAATTGTTGAGACGGTATCCGATAAAGTTGGCCCAGATCGATGTAAAGCTCTTAGTCCTCTTCTTCGATATCTACGTGCAATGGTCGTGGCCATAACACAGCAATTTATTATATTTAACATCGATAAATATAAAAGAATAATAATATCAATGTTATATGTCATATTAATTTAATCTATACATGTAATAAATGAGTAGAAACCCTGTGTCTGTCTATTTGATAAATTTATTAAAAAATGAATATAGACAGTAAGAAAACACTAACAGAACACAAAAAAAAATATCTATTGTCTATATGTCTGTGTGTCTGTATGTACACCCTAATCTCTAAAAGTACTGAACGGATTGTTCCACAGTTTTCACAAATAGAATAAGCTCAGACCAGAGCAACATTTACTTTTCATTTCATTAAAATCTGATGAAAAAGTTGTAGTCATTTAAATTTTTAAAATCATCCCTCGTCTTTCGTCACTAGAAGGGTCAATTCAAGAATATTACGTGGACGAAGTCGTAGACATCAGCTTGTTGATACCTAAAATTTAAAATTTTGTCAGCTTGGATTATAATTCTATAACAAAACATTGCAGAACATGTACGTTTTAAATTGTCGATAATGATGTAAAGAGAGGATAGTAAGCCATCGGTTCCAGCTGTCTATGAAAACCTATACGAGGAGTCAATAACCTTGATAATTAGTCTAATTATAGAATATCGCTATGACTATCTGACATTGGATTGAAAATGTTAAATAACAATCGCTCCGTGCAAAAAACATTCTGTCAAAACTGCGGCCGGCTGTTATAATACTATTGACAATAAGTCCAATAACTTTTGTAATATGTACTATAGAAGAGTCAATATTGCTTCAAACCCAAGTAATTTGGGATAATAGAAGAATCATAATCATTCGGTTACGGTTTCGCATTTTTTTTTTATATTGCACATCCCTTTATTTCGGTTACAGTTTCTCGTAATATCTCTAATAAAGATAATCCCTCTAATGGCTAAATCTACCAGATATTTACGATATTCACAGAAGGGAGCATCGCGTTAACATATTAGCGGGTTTATAAACCTTCTAAAATAAAATCATCCAATTAATTCAACAATTAATTTCACATTAACCTCAATCTAACATCAAAATGACATATCATTGATTACATCTAGTTATCCACACGTCACTCGAAAACAAAGCAAACATGTACCTGATTGATGATACTTAATTGCAAATCCATACCGATATAATCGTCATTCAATAGATTTGTAGCCATTTATCTAAGTAAGAATTTACGTCAATGCTCCCGTTAAGGGTTTGTTGATAACGTGATTTGTATACGGCATAATGGTTAATAATAGCGAATGATCTTATTTTATGCAAATTTAAACATCACTACTTTTTAATATACCTACAAGAGTATATTCTCGTGTTGTGACTTAGTAAGAATACAGTTCACCACTCTTTATCTTATCCGTGAGTGATTGTAAGGGACGACTAAGGGATATAAAACGCATATAACATATATGCAAGAGAAGGATAAATCTAAACAAAATCCTATACCAACACAGCGGTGAAGCCCAAAAGAAGAGTTATGTGTTTTATCTGTATGTACTCGTATGGCCGCGGGTGACTGGACCGGGAAATAGTCGGTTACCCGCAGAGAGGCTGACCTCGACGAGGGATGGTACCAAAAGGTAACCCGCTGAGCTGACAACTCATGTCAAAGATACGGCACCAGTGGCCGATCCAACGACGACGGGTGTCTAGACCATAACCTACAAAAAAAATGGCCGCTTCTATTTCCGTAACACTGTATTTCCGTGTAACCACTGAACAAATCAACCGATTTTGATAAATTATAAGTACATTATTCATTATATTTGTCTTGGTACATACTATTATTATCAAACAATTGCTGAATTTATGTACTTTAACATATAAGACAATTTTATTTTTATAAAATCTCTGTGTTGGATTTCAAATTAAAGGAATTTAACAGATACAAAAATGCACCTATATGGTTACATACAGGGGATGGTACCCGAAAGGGTAACCCGCCGGGCTCGCCACGGATGGCAAGGAAGCGGTACCAGTGGCCTGTCCAATGACAATGGGGTGGGAATACGGTGGGTTATGGGGGCACGCGATGCCCTTCCATTGCCCCGGACGGACCGAACAACGTGTGCCCGGGCCATAGATTAACAAAAAAAAAATGGTTACATACAACCTTTATGCTTTCTGCAACCAAAGTCTTTTGAAAACTGTTTAATTTAATAATAAAATACTTATTAGAACGGCTCACTTACTGATCAATTCATGTTAGGAATATGGAGAGATAAGTATATACTTATCTTTATATATGTGGGTAAGATAAAAATTCAAATGGGGATACGGAAACGACAGCTACTCAACCTTAAGTACATCTACATGCCACCTATTTTAGTCTGGCCTCCACCACTATAGGAGGGCCATTAACATACTGTACCATGCTATTTAAACATGTCTTTTACCAAGGTTTTTCTTCTCTTTCATAGATGTTAACCTAGTCATTTATGACATCCATGGGCAAGAGACAGGTCAATAGATTGTAAGATTAATAAAATTATTTTGCAGTATCAAGAAGTCAAAAAAAAAAACACGCTATTTCTTCAATACCTTTGCGTATGTGTTATGCGCAAAGATAATGAATAACTAGGTAGTTTATCGTACAGACATAGACGTAAAAACTTTGTATTACAGGCAACAATTATTAATCACTTTAATATAGCATAGATTGTGATTAAAATTAATTTAATTACTAAAAGTGAGAAGAGCGTATAACATCTAACTTCTATCAAGTTCGCGAGAAAAACTGCTTTGGCGCACACACTTTTCAATTCAGTGTGTGACGAATTCTCTTAAAACGTGGTATTAGAAGTCGCTTTAGCTTTTTTCTCACGAACTTCTCGCCACATAAAAGTTTGCGAATTAAATTTTAAAAGCTTTATTAACAAGTTTCACTTTAAAAACATTTTATCGTGCGAGTGTTTGCAATAAAATTAATTATGATTAACAAAATAGTTGAAGAAATATATGAACTATACAAACCATAAATTGTTATACTATGTATTAGGGATGGAATGTTTCTATATCTGGATCATAGTCACCTGCGTATAGGCTGATATTGCTGGGACATCGCCACGAAATTTAATAGTGGTAGGACCACGCTGTTGACAGTTTTCTGTCCACAGCTGCGGGTCGGTCCGTCCGGGGTAGTACCACACTCTCGCAGAAGATCGATGTCTGAGTAATGGCAACGTGCTATTGCGCTTTGTTCGGTGAACGAGAGAGCCGGAATCCCAATTGAGTGGGTTTGGCAAATTTGTTGGTAGGCAGTGGTCTAAGCTTGGTATTGCAAAGGTCCATGGGCGGCAGTGACACTTACCATCAGGTGTGCTGCTTGCCCGTTTGCCAGCATAAGCAATAAAAAAAAATTGTATCCAAAACGGTAACAGGCCAGACGGGCCGACAATGACACAGAACTGGTAGTAGTAGCCTCTATGGTGATAGAGAGGTACGTGTACAATAGATAATAGAGTTACATGCCGACCCTTTTATTAATCCGAACGGACTGGGCACGGTGCATGGTCTGGTCATAGCAGACCATAGCCTATACTAAAAAAAAGGATAGGGAGTCTTTACTTTTTTGTTCACGCTGTGGAAATGCATTTACGCACTTTCCTCCACCAGTCGGGGGATCTATGTGGGACTCGACGGCCATTGGGCGACTGGAATACACACTAAAATCCCAGCGCCGCCTTCTGCACTTTTATGGCGTAAATACCGGTGATATTGTCGGAAAATTTTACAAAATCCTAATAAGACCTGCTGTACTGTATGGATCAGCATGTTGGGCTACAAAGCGATTGCATGTAGCGGAGATGCGAACATTGAGATGGATGTACGGCGTGACGAGAAAGGATAAGATAAGGAATGAGCGTATAAGAGAAGGTTTAAAAGTAGCGCCAGTGACAGATAAGATAAAAAGTGAACGTTTGACCTGATACGGACATGTGATGAGACGGGATGAAAGTAATGTTGCGAGGAAGGTTTTAAGTACGAATGTTGCTTTAGGGGTAAAGGGAGACCAAGAAAAAGATGGATGGACTGCGTAAAGCATGATATTGATAGACAGGAAGTGAGTACAAAGATGAAGTCTGATACGTCTTTATGGAAAAAGAGGACATATTGCGACGATCCCAAGTAGTTGGGATAAGAGCAAAAGAATGATGATGACCGGAGAGATTGTCGGATGACATTCAATCTATGACATCTCAAAAGTACACTTACATACAGCACTATAACAGCAAGAAGAGTAGGTATATCACAATAACTTGATGTGGATATTCATAAATACAAATCTCCATATATTCATTTCCGATTGTGAATTTTACGGCCCAACTTTGTCATAAAAGCAGAGCTATAAATATGAAATTCACGGATTGAAATTGCTACTGATAAATCACTTATTATAAGAGGAAGCATATATTTTGTATTGAATGGAAAATCTACATAAGAAAATCGTTTCTGCCATGATCCGGTTTAACATTCTACAAAAATTGAGTTGGCTATAAAAAATAATCGCAATATACATTGATTCATACATATAATTTCTTTTTTTTTTGTTGTTGTTAATTTCTAGATATAATACGCTGTGTGGTAGCGGCTACGAATACTACCAACCCTTAATTTGCTCGTGGATGTCGTAAAAGACGACTAAGAGCCTTATAACGACCTTTTTTTTTTTTTTTCGCTGAGGAAACGCATTTACGCGCTATCCCCCGCCGGTGACAGACGAGGGGGAGTGTGGGACTCGCCGGCCATAGATGTTAGCGGCCGGAATACCCACTAAAACCACAGCGGCCCCTTCCGCGCTTTTACGGGGAGCCGGAGAGATCGTCTACTGACATTCGATCCTCGGCACCCCCACGCTTGGCTTTCTGGCCACGTCCTATCGTCCCTCAAGGCGGTGGGAGGAGGTGCGCATAAAGGCGCCTCCTCCTTCCCGGTCGCCGGCGGCGAAGCGAGTCAGCTGACGCAAGCGCCTCGCGTTCTCGCTCCGCGGCCTCCTTCCTTTTCATGATGACCTCGCAAAAGGAGGCCATCGACGACCAGCACCTGTCGCTGTCAAGCATCTTCGAGATGATGGTCGACAACGACAGGTCTCTCCCAACGACCGCCGATAGGACGTGGCGCTGGGGACCCCAGGCAGGGCATACCTCCAGAGTGTGACGCGCATCATCTACTGGCGCACCACACTCGTGACATCCTGGGGCCCCTTCTCTTCCAATTCTGTGCAGGTACTTACCAAAGACCCCATGCCCGGTAAGCACCTGCACCATCCTAAAGCTTAGGCTGCCGTGCCTTCTACTAATCCAGCGGTGGAGATGTGGCGCAACCGCCTCCACAGTCCCCCGCCCTGCTACGGGGGACTCCAGATTTTCTCTCCACCGCTGAGTGACTCCCCTTTCCTTATAACGACCTGGGTCAACCGCATCTGATGCCGTTTGGTCAACAATTACATTCCCAATGAGGTTTGACGTCTGGCAGGCGGCCGGTCATAAAACTATTGACAATACCTTTTACAATATGTAGTATAAAAAAAGTAGATATTGTTTCGACCCCAAGTAATTGGGATAAGAGAAGGAGAATGATGATGATACAATGAGATATAACAAGCCCATAGAGCCAAATTTAATATCTATACTAATAAATGGAGAACCGGTTTTTTTGTTCGGTTATACTACAAAAACTTCTGAACCGATCGAAGTAATACTTATACCATAAGATGCAGCGTATTGCGGAGAAGTTTTTAGTTTATGATAAGTTAGTGATTACTTATCCGGAAAGGAGGGAAGCGGACGGGGAACAGCTGGTTTATCTCATAAATTATTAAAATTTGCTGTGTGGTAAAAGAGCAAGAATACCATTCACTATTATCTTGCTATTGGGTGATTGTAATAGACAACTAAGGTAGGCAAGCATATAACATCGCTGCAAGAGAACAAAAACTCAAAATAAAACTCTATACCTTACTCTTATAGTGGTAGGACCACGCTGTTGACAATTCTCTGCCTGCAGTCGCGGGCCGGTTCGTCGGGAGTAGTACCACACTCTCGCAGAAGATCGACGTATGAGCAATGTGCTATTGCGCTTCGTTCGGTGAGCGAGAGTGCCGGATGCCCAATTGGGTGGGTTTGGGGTTTATATTGTTATATAGGCAGCGGCCTAGTTATACCCTTGGTATTGCAAAGGTCCATGGGCAGCAGTGACACTTACCAGTAGGTGTGCTGCTTGCTCGTTTGCCACCATTAGCAAAAAATATAAAAAAAATACCTATTCGCCTGACCAGCTTGGTATAATAGGTTCATTTCACTGCCATTGTGGGAGAGGCAGCAGTCGACCATATATGAGCTGAAATGATGATGATGATGGCATTATAAAATTGTCTGGAAATAATATTTTTCAAATCAATTTGATACTAATAGATGACAACTTATCTCTTAGTAAGACAAACCAAATGATTATCGTATAACAACGTGTTAAGAAATCAACATGGTATCATCTTCATTAACATAACTCAAAAACACAACAAAATACCTCGCCTTAAAGTGTATTTTTCTATCTACAATCTAGATTTTTTTTCCATCTACATAGATTAATTTTGTTGTGTACAAAGGCTTTTACGCTTAAACACCTCAAGTTCTAAAAGATAAAAAAGATATATGACGGCAATCCATTATTATTTCTAAATGAAGGAAGGGAATGGAATCCCACGACTAATTAATATACCGCACACTTTAAGGGAAGAAGGTACAGAAATAAATGAATATAGAAAAAAAATGAATATAGGATATAGGTGACATAGGACCATTTTAAGATAAAAATGATGCACTAAAAACTGTGTTATTGTTAACTAGCGTCCCATCCTCACTTTACTTTGATTTCGGCCGCTCCAACCCCACATTTTATTCCATTGATACTTTTACAATATTCATTTTAGAGTAATTTTGATCTACATTTAATGCGAGGTACATACATACATACATACATTTCATCACGCCATATCCCTTGCAGGGTAGGCAGAGAGAACAGAGTGCCAGAGAATTCTATCTCTGCATACTTCACTCGCTTCCTCAACATTCATAATTCTCTTCATACACGCTCGCCGGTTTCGGAGACTCTTGACTCCACCTTCCTTCAGTACATGACCGATCTGGTCTAGGTAGGTTAGTCTCGGTCTCCCTCGGTACCTACATCCTTCCACTTTCGCATTGTATATCTTCTTAACCAGGCGTTCGTTCGGCATTCTTCCCACATGTCCGAACCATCGGAGCATTCCCTTTCGCATCTTTACACCAATACTCTTTTTCATACCTACTCGCTCTCTTACGTCGTCGTTACGAATGCGGTCGGTCAGCCTAACTCCTCAGATTTTCCGCAGAGATCGCATTTCGACCGCATTAATTTTACTATCATACTCTTTTCTGCATACCCAACTCTCGCTTCCATACAGTAATGTTGGGACAAGCACTGCGTTATGTATTGCTACACGTGCCTTCTGGCTGAGGTGGTGGCTGCCGAGAAGTTGCCCCAACGCTCCGTTCACTCTATTTCCCGCATTCACTCTTCGCTCTATATCAGTGGTGTGCCTTCCATCTCGGCTAAATCCACATCCAAGATATACAAATTCATCCACTTGCTCTAGTACATCATTACCTATTGTTACTCTTACATCTGTTCTAGCTTCATCTCTTTCAAAGACCATTATTTTGGTTTTGCTCCCTTTCACACGTAGACCCCTTTTCTTACAATCTTCTGTCATTGTGTCGACTAGGGTCTGCAGGTCAGTCGCTGACTGTGCCAGCAGTACTGCATCATCTGCATAGAGCAGAGCAGTGACCACTGAGTCGCCCATCTGGACTCCCACATTCATATCGTTCAACCTTTGGAGACATTTATCCATATATAAGATAAACAGCCTGGCTGACAGAACGCACCCCTGCTTAATATTGACGTCAAACCCAGGCGACATTCCATCATCGAGCCGCACACAGGCTCTACAGCCCATGTAACTGGACTGCACAGCCTGTAGCAGTTTACCGTTAATACCATACTCCGGTAAAATGTCCCAAAGTTCCTTTCGTACAACCGTGTCAAATGCTCTCTCCAGATCTACAAAACTGCAGAAAACTCTCTGACCTAGAGCCAGATGCTTCTCCACAATGTTGCGCAGAGAGAACACTTGATCCATGCATCCCCTTCCACTCCTGAAACCTCCTTGTGTCTCACACAGCAAACCATCGGACACCATCCTCATTCTCCTTTCAATAATTTTACCGTACACTTTTGCTGCCAAACTGGTCACACTCTCTTTCAATATTCTCCAGCGTTCTTCAATGTCTGATTGCGGCTGGCTTGCCATCGTCAGCCGTTCTCGGACACCCTCTGCATATTACTGCGGATTATTGTTAGATAATGGACATATACCATCGCAAAGCTTTTTGTAGATATTTTTAGGATATATAATTTCATAGCACATCATATCCTTACTAATATTATAAATGCGAAAGTAACTCTATCTGTCTGTCGCTTTTTCATGCCAAAACTACTGAACCGATCTTAATAAAATTTGGTACATAGATGATCTAGAGCCTGAAAAAGAACATAGGCTACTTTTTAATGCAAAAAAGGATTGTAAAGGGGGATGAAAAGTTGTAAGGAAGTATCGTCATTTTTAAAGCCAGAAGCTTGAAACTTATTTTTAGGCTATTGATTAGATATAAATAAATATGACATTAAAATTTTGTAAAAAAATTACTCTTAAGGGGTAAAATAAATAGGTATAGAGGATGAAAAACTTTAGGAAAGTAACCTTTTACGCGGGCGAAGCCGCGGGCAAAAGCTAGTTTTATATATATTTTGATCTATCTCATACGGTTTAGTCATCATTTGCAATGTAAATCCAACAAAAATGTTTTATTTTTTTTATGATATCACATTTGAATCTAAATTCTCAGATTTTATCTATTATAATATGCATGTATTATACATATAATTTTTCTCTTGAATCAATCTGTATACTGATAAAAATCGTATTAAAAATCGTTGTGTAGTTTAAGAGATCTATGCGTATAGACGACGCGAAAAGACTTTGTTTTATACTATGTAAAGATTACCAGCAGTTATGACACACAGCTTGTACAGCTGTATACATCATGGATTCACATCTCAGATCCTATACATCTCGCTACTGGGATAGAGCCTCCTTCACAGTAGAAAAGAAATTGACCTATTGTTTCCTTGTATAGCGACGAGATAACAGTCCAAATGGCACCATTACTTATATGCACGCAGAAGTTATAAGCAGCTAAGGGCAGCAGCTCTCTCTTGGGTTGGTATGTGCGGTCCACGTCCAGCAATGTACGGCGAAAGACTGAATGATGATGATAACAACACTACACTAGTCAGACGCATTCTTTAAGATTTAATTTCAAAATATCCTTTTCTCGTAAAGATATATAGGGCCGTCGTATTATATATAGATTGATATATAAAGTATATTCTTCTTCTTCTTCTTAATGAATGGCCTCTGTGAGTGATTAACCACAACTTCGCCAATGTAAAAGTAAAATAAGTTTAAAAAATTATAATAGATTTATATTTTAGTCGTCAGTCATATACTTGTCCTTTCGTCAAAAGTCTATGAAGAGTATATATTTGATGATGAAGTAAGTAAGCAATTGTGCCACTATATGTAAAAGTGAGAGTGTATTTTTTTAGCTATACTTTTTTATTTATTTTTTTATTTTATGCAATTTTTTTTTTCTTGTTTTTATTTCTAATGCGTCACCACTTTGGTGGCTTTGATGTCTGACGTCGGAAAAAATAAAATAAAAAGGACATTGCTAAAAATCAGCATTGTGGTGTTACATTGACATCACAACAAATGCTGAGCAATTATCCTTTTTTCTGCCGCAGCTGAGACGTTCACTCGATGTAATTATTATTATGTTCTCCTTATTTAGTTTATAGATTTTATGTGTTTTCATTTATTGTAAGGTTTATTTTTGTTTTTCTGTGTGTTCCTAACGTATCTCCTATGTGGCACAAAATAAATACTTTTCTTTCTTTCTTTCTTTCTTCTAATTCTGATGAATTCAAAAGAGGGTGATCCCTCTCTGGCTCCATCTAGCTTGTGAATATCGTAAAAGAAGACTACATAATATCAAATGTCTATAATATCTATGCAAGAGAAGAAAAACTGGAGATAACATACCACACCAACCCGTTTGACCAGCGTGATACTCAGTGTAAGTCCTCCTATTGTGGAAGGGACTTGACCCAGCATTGGGACGTAGGTATATGAGCAGAAATGATAAGGATGACTTAATGTCAACATCCAAAGAATACCAATTTGTCTATTTTAAGACTAGTGTAACATTTTCGACATCGAAGTCTAGGATGCCATATCAATAACCTTCCAAATATCCGTGTGGTGACGGAGTAAGAATACAATTCACCACTCTATCTTACCCGTGGGTGATCGTAAGAGACGACTAAGAGATATGAAACGCATATAACATTTATGCAAGAGAAAGAAAACTCGAAACAAAACCCTATACCAACACGTCTGACCAGCGCGGTATAGGAGGGTAATTTCTCTACCATTACGGAAGAGGCCCGAGCCCAATAGTGGGACATATATGAACTGTGATAATGATGATGTTGAACCTTCCAAATGACGTTAAAAAGGTAGTGTACACTAGGTATAGGTTTGCATGTCTATTTCGCCTCCTCGATAACTTTGAGCACTCTTTTACTAGACCAGAGCCTGTCCCTAGAAGAAAAGTTACAAAAAATCGAACTTTAAGTCTCTGTACTAAAAATGTATAAGATAAAGTGTAGATACTGTGTAAATCTAACGTTTTATGACGTAACTTCAGCTGGGTTCACTGAATACGACATTTCAAAGCCAATATAAGCAACGTGCGAAATATTTTAAGAAATAATTGAAATATATTAACCCTTTGGACCATTGGTTACTAGGTTTTATTTTTGTGGACTTATAATAAATTCGGTAAAGGAAAATTTATGTCAATTTAGACATAGAGTGACCCAACTACTAGATTCTACTTAAACAATAAACATTTGGCCACGATATCGGTTTTTGGCCGGTTATAGACCAGCCTAGCAACACTTAAACTTATGGTAGCAAATGCGTAAGCAACACATTTAATGGTAAGTCTGCTCATGGATCTTTTCAATACCAGAAGTACAGCTAGTCAGCTACCTACCAAGTAAAACCTACCCCCAAAGTTATGCTTCTCGCCCACTGAACGAAGCGCAACATTACCTCTGCTCAGACATTGATTTTCTGCGAGAGTGTGATACTGCCTGTAGAGCCCGGGGCTGCAGACAGAAAACTGTCAAAAAAAAAGAAAGAGTTTGGAGATTTGATCATTATTTAAACCATACATGCTATGTCATGACGTAGGGAAACAAAATTAAACTTATTAAATAAAAGAAAATCATCTAACGTCTCTCTTAATGTAGTGGTTTATTAATGAGCGAACGTTTTGATAAGCGCTAAATAAATCCAATATATATATATATAGCTGTGTGGTAGCGGCTACGAATACTACCAACCCTTACTTTACTCGTGGATGTCGTAAAAGACGACTAAGAGCCTTATAACGACCTGGGCTAACACCATCTGATGCTGTTTGGTCAACAATTACATTCCCAAGGAGGGTTGACGTCTGGCAGGCGCCCGGTCATAAAACTATTGCCAATAACTTTTACAATATGTACTATGAAAGAAGAGTACATATTGTATCGACCCCAAGTAATTGAGATAAGAGTAGGAGAATGATGATATATATATATATATATATATATATATATATATATATATATATATATATATATATATATATATATATATCTCAAACTGAAATATGAGACATTTTGTTCGTTTTCAGGCAGTATATAATGGGTTGGCAATTTATAAGCTCTTAAAACGAGGAAATCGGAAAACAATTTGCAGATTAAACAATTCGAACTATCTAAGCTTCTACAGTGAATATTTTAATATTAAATCCTAAGTTAAAGAACTATACGGCAAATAACGAATTATTTATATTAGTTCCTGTATGGTGATTGAAAGAGTCGAAACATAATATGTTATTTTCCATTTTATTATCGGGTCAGTGAGTTATAAGCATAAAAGTAATCTTATATTAGACAGAAACAAAATATTTTATTTTTAACTGACCGACTCTGACTATTCGATTACGATCGCTCAAGAATTAGCATACACGGCTTGCACGGCCATAACACATAAATATACGCGCTTCCGCCTCCGCCGCCGGGGAAGGAAGACGCGACGCGAAATAGTCAATAATTCAAACGTGGGCACGCCCACTTTGCTACCAGTGACGCCCCGAACCGTCCGTTCCCCACAGGGGGGCCCTCGAGCGTTGTCGCTTAAAAATTTTACCGGGTTGAGAGCCCTCAGCGCTCACCCATAGTCCGGGTTAAGCTGTGACTGCCATCTGCAGCTAACAGCTAAAAGACAGACACAAAAAAAATATTTATATAAATAAATAAAATGAAAATAAACATTAACTTTAAAGAGTTTGGGTCACCATATTAATTGAATTACAACTTATTTCCACTATTATATAGAAGAGAAATTAATGCTAATACTACGCTTGTCAGGCGCCTTTTATTTCGAGTTTTCCTTCCGTTGCAATAATCTCTACTACTAGCCTCTCTTAGTCGTATTTTACCATCACCTACAGCAAAAGCTTCGATTATTTTATTAAATAAAATATAATTTAGATACATTTGTGAGGAAACTCCATACAGATTATATTATTTTATAGTGGTAGGACCACGCTGTGGACAGTTCTCTGTGTGTAGTCGCGGGCCGGTCAGTCCGGGGTAGTACCACTCTCTCAGAAAATCGACGTCTGAGTAATGGCAATGTGCTATAGCGCTTCGTTCGATGAGCGAGAGAGCCGGAAGCCCAACTGGGGTGGGTTTGGGGTTTGTTTTGGTAGGCAGCGGCCTAGCTATACCCTTGGTATATCAAAGTTCCATGGGCGGCAGTGACACTTACCATCAGGTGTGCTGTAAGTTCGTTTGCCACCATAAGCAATAAAAAAAAACATAATTTTCGTAAGACCTTAAATAAAATCATAGTAAAGAATATAGTTCAACCATATGGGACGTTATATATTATTCGTACTTTTCAACCATAAAATACCGGGTTAAACGACTAGTTAAATAATAAAATTAAAAACAATAAACATACTTAGTCTCTGCTAACCTTAAAAAAATACAATGCGCTAACTTCTACTATTTCTGTAACTTCCATCAAATATTCGGCAAAGAGATATCTCATACGATGAAAATAGGTCGCAGCTGTCACAGAATGAGATTTTTATAAAAACACAGAGTACTATTTGACCTGATAGACGTTCTGTACAAATCTAACTGAAATTAAAAGACCATCCAAAAACTTAAATTCATAATACATATTGTTATAATCACTTCAATCGTTTAAAAGGGAATTAAATTGTGGGTAAATCTCCGCTTACCCATTCAAGTAAAGAGCACTTGTAATGTAGAGAACAAATAAAACAGATTTTATTGAAATCCTAAGAGAGAAAAATATAAAATGATCCTATACAAAGTAAATGATTCACAGAAATAGAATAAGCTTTCATCTGTCGTAACATTTTTAATAAAGTGGTGGTATTTCGTTTTAATGTGCTGTATGGTAGCGGCTACGAATACTATCAACCCTTACTTTGCTCTCGTGGGTGTCTTAAAAGACGACTTACCTAGGTCAATTCCACCTGATGACGTTTGGTCAACAATTCCCAAAGAGGGTTGTCATCAGGTAGGCGGTTGGTCATAAAATTATTGTCAATAATGTATGTATGAGTACGTATTGCGTCGGCCCCAAGTAATTGGGATAAGAGCAGGAGAATGAGGATGATATTTCGTATGATTGTCTTAAAATAGCTGAATTTCCAATATGTTTTTAAACTTGTTTAACTATTTATTTAATATGATAGCCAAATATTTTTTCACTAATAAAATTTAATAACGACCCGCCCTCGCTTCACTTTAGTTTTGATCACTCCGCCCCCGCATTTGAAACGTCTGGTAAGATATCCATTATAATGATATACTGTAGCAAAGAACAATTTAATTTTATATCAAATGACCCACGTATATAGTATATTTAATTGGATAAAGAACAATGTATTCTTTAAAAAAGCTTCGTAAATCAATCATTCTTTTTAGAAATATCTCCAGTAGAATCCGTTTATAATGACATTGAAGGGAAGTGACAAATACGTCATACTAAGCGGACGTCATACAAAGCAGAAATTATCAGAAAATGCAAAACTTTCTAGTTTTGTTAGGTACATATATAATGTCGGTTTAATAAACAGTAAAACTGCAAACCGCTGAATAACACTTGATCAACATGTTCTTATCGTAATTCTTTCAAAGCGCCTCGCTCAGTTTTAAATCGAATTAGATGATACTTTAATCTTCTACTTGACTTGTTTTTAAAAATCATTGATATTTTCAAATGACCAACACCAAATCTGCAAAGGATGAGTTTGATTCACGATTGTCTAGTCTGAATAATATTTGCTTGTGTATCTTCAAATCATATAAATGGAATCACAATGTTAAGCTTTTACCAAATAGTTTTACATTTTGATGCCATTTTATCTACAAATTACTAAAAATTTTCATTTATCGACTCGTTATTGTCATAAAGAAAAATAAAAACGAGCCACGTACGATGCACACGAAGGAGAAAGAGAAAACAACGAAAACGGTCAAATACATTAGGTATCACGTCGGTAACTATAACCGGCCTTCATTTTTTTTAAAACAGGTTACAATAAGGGACTTTTCACTATAAACAAGGTTATTATATCCGTCTTTTTTATAAGGATTTTATATGAAAACTAAACTAGGCTGTGCATAACGTCATATTAAGCGGTTGGTCAATATAAGCAGCGACATATTAAACGGATTCTACTGTATGTAAAAGATTAACTCTCGAATATTCTTAGTACCGTTCACCTATACCATCGTGGACGTTCTTGTAGACATTTTTAAGATATACAATATCCAGCTTAATAAAACAGATGTAAATAGATAATAGATATATGATAATAGATAGATACTTAGATAGATGTAAAGTACCTACTATGATATATTTATATACTTGCCTGTATAATACGCATGTATTAGATGAAGGTTTATACGTATAAACCTTGGTCTTGAATCAATCTATCTATTGACGATAACAACATTAAAATCTTTTGCGTAGTTTAAAAGACCTTAGCCTACAAAGAACGGTGGTGAGAATGTATTTATATAATTTGCAGATTTATGTTTATCTTCATTACATATATTTCCAAATTTTGGTAATGATTACATCTTATAAATCAATGAGAGGGCGATATAAGCAACGGGCCACCGAAGATAAAGATCGAGTACCGGTGGCCCGCTCGCACGGGGAAGAGAGGTGTTTGCAGGGTAGGTCTATGGGGTTGCACGCCGCACTATGGGCCCAAACAGTATTTGCCATCTCATAAATGGTTTTGACAAAAGTCGTAAATCCATAGATCCTTTTATAGTTTTATACCCTCAAAGGATGCAACTTTCGAATTAATTCCAAAAAAAAAAAAATAATTTAGTTTCATGTTTATAAAGTGAACCTCAAACATTGAGCATAAATATTTTCATGCCAATTAAATTACCGTTAAGGAAGTTCAACACAAAATTATTCGGATGTTTTCCATGGAAACATATTAGTGTAATACATCATTAGATAGATCAGAATGTACACTTTGTATTCACGTTTAGTTTTGTAAAAAAAAAATAATGATATATATATTTTTTTATTTTTTTTAGTAAAGTAAAGAAAATTTTGATTTTGTTTATTTCAATTGGACTTTTCTATGTTGCCGAAAGCTGCCGGTGTCAAGTTAATCACTCTATTTGAGACCTTACCTATTCAGTAATACGAGGATGAAAAAAAAAATTGCGCGTTTTTTGCGCGAATGGTGATTTCAAGGCAATATGTCAATCGGGGGCTAAAAAAAATCTCGAAACTTATGTTCGGTTCTTCTTTTTTACTGTGATATTTGATGTCTAACTTGTCTTTTTTTTTCATTTCTATGATAGAAGCATACATTAACAAATAAATAGACTACAAGAATATTCACTTGGTACTTTCGATAGCGGTAATAAACCACAAGTATGATAAACTATATTGTTGCGGAAGTTCTATTTATCTGTTGCGGTAATTTATTACAACCAGTATCTACTGATTACACTATTTCGATGACAACTATGACAATCAATTACCCTGCGGTTTTTGCACCACCACCAAAATATTGGTCCTTTATATACGCGTGTTTTCAGCATACTATTCATCAAAGTATTCAGATACTTCTTTTCGATAACAATTAACAGAAAAAAAACATAAGTGAATTCGTTTGTGTTCGACGCGATCTTTGTGATCAAATAATAAGAGGGAAGAGTACTTCAGACCTTAGACAATATTTGTTGAACAACTTTCAACTGTCGGAAACTGACATTATCACTGTAATAGAAAGTATTCAAAAAAATTTAACATCAAGTTGCAACCAGAAATGGACGAAAGCTCAAAGAAAGCCAGACAGGTTCGAGAGTCTATACTCAAATTGGTTAAACGGTGAATTTAAAGTACCATTGAATTCTTGCAGTACCTCAACCTCTGAAATATCTGGCTTGAATACTTCTGGTGATCGTGGTAGACCAACAAAACCATACGACGAGTATTCGGAAAACACAAAAAAACGAAAAAATATGGAACTGCTCCAGGAGTATGGAATGGGACATGTCCGTAACGCTTATGTGCAAGGTTTACGATCTATGGGTGAAAATGACGAAGCGTCAATTGTGTCTATTATCAGAAACAAGGAAAAAGACGAGAAGAAAGCAATTCTACAAACCATAATCAGTCCAGATAGTGCACTTTCTTTTACAAAAGAAGAGGCATTGAGCATGTGTATTGAAACGGATCTAACGAAAGCCCAATATGGGTACCTAAGAAAAAGGCTCGTTGATAAAAATTTAAGTTCTGTTTTACCTTCGTATCAAATACTAAGTGAAGCAAAAAAGGCTTGCTATCCGCCTGCATCTAGCATAACGGTGACAAATATAAGCGCAAAAATTAATCTGCAAGATCTCTTAGACCATACAGTCTGCCGTATTATAAAGATAAAGTCAGGTTCGACAAACTACAATCGTCTCAAGCTGTTCACTAAATGGGGGTGTGATGGATCTTCCGGGCAAAGTGAGTATAAACAAATTCTACCGGAAGAAAACGAACAAATATCGGATGCTAATTTGTTTATAGTGTCCCTTGTACCACTGCGACTAGTAGACGAAGAAACGTCTACAGTTATATGGCAGAATCCTACTTGCTCATCTGTTAGATATTGCAGACCAATTTCATTAGAATTTGCAAAAGAAACACCCGAAAAAACTACAGCGGTTGTCAGTGAAATTGAAGCCAAAATTAATCAATTGATTTCAACTCTTGTGTCTATAGACGACAAAGTCATCGAGGTTAAACATGAACTGTTTATGACAATGATTGATGGGAAAGTTGCTCAAGTGTTAACGAACACATCATCCAGCGCTACCTGCACTGTTTGTGGAGCAACTCCCAGACAAATGAACGATCTTTTAAAAGTTACATCAAGAGTTGAAAATGAAGATGCATTTAAATACGGATTGTCGACACTACATGCATGGATAAGATTTATGGAGACGATCCTCCATATTTCTTATAATTTGGGTTTTGAGAAGTGGTCAGCAACAACTCCAGAAAACAAGCAACTTAAAGAAGACAAGAAAAAATATGTCCAAAAACGTTGCCGAGAAGTGCTTGGTTTGCACATTGATAAACCACGTCAAGGTTCCGGTAATAGCAATGACGGAAATACAGCAAGGCGATTTTTCCAAAATTACGAATGCTCTGCAGGGATAACTGGAATTGATGGAGAATTAATTAAGAGATTTTATGTAATTCTTCAAAAATTTGGTCAGTATACATTGATAACCGCGCAATTATACGTAAGCAAATATAACTGGTATTACATGCCATCTTCGGTCCATAAAGTACTTATACATGGTGCTAAAATACTAATGGTACTTATACATAGAGCATTATGCAGTTCTGCCTGTAGGACAATTATCCGAAGATGCTCAGGAAGCCAGGAATAAAGATTACAAAAAATATAGGTTACATCACGCTAGGAAGTGTTCCAGATCAGCAACAAACGAGGACGTTCTGCATATTTTGTTATATACATCTGATCCTTATATATCTGGTTTAAATAAACCCAGTTTTGTAATATCCAAAGAATTGTTTGACGAAGCTAAAGAATTATTGGAAATAGAAGGTTATGAATAGGATCGCAATTTTTTTTATGGTGTCATTTTTTAGCATGTTTGTTTGATAATAATAATAATAATTAAGTCTTAAACTTATTTTAAGTAAAAGTGTTACTTTTATTGTCATTTTATTATAACTGTATAATTTTTTGTATGTAATTTCGTATATCGTTATCTTTGTCATTTTTTTATGAAAATTATATAACTTTTAAAATAATGATGTTTAATTTATTTTATTGCCTATATATTCATTAATACATAAAAAAAAATTCAAGGGGAAACATCACAAAACAACAAAGTTATCGATTTTTGAGATGAAATATACCGATCGGTCCCACAGTGCGCCGCCTCTTTCGTCGCCCCAGACCGATTTGGCGGGCCGCGACCACGTCCATAGCCCACCGAATAAAAAAAAAAGGTATAAGCGATAGAAAGGCATGATCGGCCTTAAGCGTTCTTGCATTTTATGAATTTGATGTGAACTGTTTTGTTAACTGTTTTTAAAGTAATATGAAAAGTTAATATGGTTTCCATTTTTTATGTTTCTTAAATGCATATAGTATGAAATTATCATCAATGTTTTCTTATCATGTAAAATTATCGTCCGTAAACTGACTTTACTAAAAACTATCTGTTTTTTTTAGTTATATAAGTCTTTAAAGCATATTTTAAAATGAAACATTCTGTCTTCAATTCGACTTTGATTAAATTTATAGTTTATTAACATCTATTTCTTCTTCTTCCGCAGGCTCCAACATGTACGGGCTCCTTTTAGAGAATATGGCGGAGTATATCCGTCAGACTTATGGTGAGGAACGATGGGAAGATATTAGAAGACAAGCAGGAGTTGAACAACCTTCTTTCTCAGTGCATCAAGTGTATCCAGAAATTTTTATTACTACTCTAGCAAAAAAAGCGCAAGAGGTAAATACTTTTTAATAATGCACATTGGTTTTAATAAATAACACCCAGCTTTGCCTCTCAGGAAGTCCAGATAAACGGTAAAAGTATGTATAATAGATCCCCGACAAATTTATTTAGAGAAGAAATCTTTTTAAGAATATGACGTATTCTTATTTTTAGTTTATAAACTGCCCACTTTTGGGCACGAGCCTCTGCAAGAAATTTGGGAGGCTATCTCACACTAGCTAGACAGCTTGATATGAGGTTCCTCTATTGGGCAAATGAATTGAGCTACTGACTATAAACCACGTTTTCTGCCGTGTTGGAGTCATCTCAATCAATTGGAATTTTATTTCTCTTTCTGTGATATCATCTTCTTCTATCTATACATATAATAAAAATGTAACCGATCGCTGTCTGTACATGGAAGATATATGAGAAAAAATATTACTGGGCCCTTTATCAACACAAATAGAACCCAAAACAATGATTGTTAAAATTTTTGTCTGTTTATCTGTTTGTCTGTGCGTTTGTGCACGCTAATCTCAGAAACGGCTTATCCGATTTAGACGCGGTTTTCACTAATATATTGCGTAAGCTTTACTTAACATTTAGGATTTATTTCATGTCAATTGGTTTATAAATAAAAAAAGTTATGTCAATTTAAAAAATGTTCGAAGAAAAAAATCTTTATCGATTCTTTTCAAATTACGTACAAATTATCTTCAGTAAAAATAAACAAACACGTATTTCAGCATTTCTTAATTTTCACTCTCTGGGGGTGTAAATTAGGCCAGCGAAGCGGGTTGGACGACTCACTAAGTCATTAGCGCCAAGCCGATATTATTGAAGCTGGCAACTTGAAATGTTAACAGTGGTTTCTTTCTATGACGTAGAGATTTACTAAGAAAAGATTTTACGAAATTACACCCCAAAGGGAGTAAAACAGAGTGCAAAAGTTTGTATGGGGAGAAAAAAATCTTTATTGATTCTTTTCACATTACGAGTCGAATGAAATATTCTATGATAATATCCGGCATTTGTCAATTTTCACCCTCTGGTTGTGTAAATTAGGCCTGTGAAGCGGGTTGAACGATTCATTACCGCCAAACCGAAACTATTAAAACTAGAAATATTAAATTTTGACGCACGTTTCTTTTTATGACATAGAGATTCAATATGAAAGGATTTTATGAATTGCACCCCTAAGGGGGTATAACAAAGTGGCAAAGTGTGTATGGGGAGAAAATTTCTTTATCAATTCTTTTCAAATTACGTGAAACAAAACAGTCAAATAAAGGGTGGCGATAAGTATATTTTTATCCTATGGTCATACCGTAAATAGTATATTAAAGGCTATATAATTTGTAGAATGAATAGAACGCGACGCGCGCCATACACGTACATCTACGTTATGCGGGTGGGCCAACCCGACCGGGTATCATCTCGAGTCGAAGCCCTCATGCAGTGAACCTCAATATAGGTACTCACGCTTGCGCCGCCCAAAGCACCGACGGTAGAGTGTGTCAACGTAGAGTATTTTCTTTCAGACCCCACCCTATTGCCTAATTCCGTTAGACAACTAACGCGCAGAAGGCGGCGACCGCATCCCAGTTTCTGACGCTGTTAATCATCGTTCTAGCGACAAACCTTCAACCTTGCATTGCTTTTTCTATTTAACTCTGTCAGAGATGACTTCTGCGTGGACGAAGTCTCGGGCGAAAGCGAGTATATAATATAGAAGACATATTTCTTTATTATTAATTCAACAGTTACGTAACGACAAATAGGTTCTCAAATACCTCGCAATGAGTTTGCAATTTCCTTGATTATACAAATTGTAGAGTAGTCTAAGTAATCCGCAAAGGGTTGTTCTAAACCTAGGTGTTCTTCATATCCGTTAATTGAATGTCTGTGAAGTGCCCACTACACAAGAATTTATACCTTAACGAGAGATATTTATTATCTTTAAAAAATAAAAGCTAAACAAATATATATTATAAAAGTTTTAATAGTGGTAGGACCACGCTGTTCTCTGTCTGCAGCCGCGGGCCGGTCTGTCCAAGGTAGTAAGTACCACACTCTCGCAGAAAATCGACGTCTGAGTAATGTACTATTGCGCTTCGTTCGGTGAGCGAGAGAGCCGGCAGCCCAATTGGGTGGGTTTGGGGTTTATATTGCCTAGCTTAGTTATACCTTTGGTTTTGCAAAGGTCCATGGGCGGCAGTAACACTTACCATCAGGTGTGCTGCTTGCTCGTTTGCCACTACTAGCAATAAAAAAAAGATAGACTTTGTTAGTAATCTTTTACCTTCTAAAAAACTAAGTAGAATGCTATTATTGAGGGTATTTTTTTTTTGTTGGCTATGGTGTGAACACACGCCGTCCTTTCGACGGCGCGTGGCTCTATGACCCACCATATTCCCTCCCCATCGGCATTGTACCGGCTACTGGTACTGCTTCCTTAACATCTGTGGCCGGCCTGGCAACGTGTCATACAATCTGATTATTTAACAAGTCACTGAAATGTTAATTGTATTGGTCTAATATCAACGATCATTGTTTTGCTCTTTTTCAAATTACTTGCAATTAACTCAATATGTACATACATACATATCATCACGCGATATCCCTTGCAAGGTAGGCAGAAAGAACAGAGTGCCAGAGAACTCTGTACTTGCATACTTCACTCGCTTCCTCAATATTCATAATTCTCTTCATACACGCTCGCCGGTTTCGAAGACTCTACCTTCCTTCAGTACGTACTCAATATGTACTCTACTTAAATCGTATATTTTGGCAATAGTTTTATGACCGACCATTTGCCTGACGTCAACGCTCCTTAGGAATGTAATTGTTGACCAGACGACATCAGATGGAGTTGGCCCAGATATATTTTTTTTAATCATCGCTTGCGAAACCTGCGAATACTGTAAAGGGGTAGTAGCATTCTTAGCTGCCACCAAACGCCAGCATTCAATCGAATTATTTTGCAAAAACCTACAGAGACGCAAAATAATCTTCGAGACAAAATATTGCGCAGTCAAACGCATATATGATTAATTTATTATTATTATTTTGATATCTCGTTCATTAGCTTACGAATTATGAAGCCTTTGATGTATGTCGTCATACTAGTCATTGATTTATCATTAGGAACTCGAAACGTAAGATATTAGGAGTAATTAGGCTCACGATATTATTGTAACCTCATTACAAATTATCTATTAGGGAATGCCAGTGGCAGTTTTTATTTTAAGAGTTGCAATACTGTAACATTGTCCTATGATGAGGCGAATATGGAAATATCATGTCACGCTCTTGTATTACATTCATTTCTTTTGTGCTTTGTGGAGTTATATTGAATAATTTTGTTGGTATTTTATAGAATATAATACAGTTAAAATGCTGAACCGTAGAGAATATGATATAATAGTGGTTTACGTGTATTTTCATATTTTGCCAAAATTCCCAAAAAACCATTGATTTGGTTATCAGCGCCCGATTAATGGTAATGACTTGACTTGCTGACGGACAATGACTATTAAGACTATACAATATGAAGAAGTATTGAATAATATATGAAAAAATAAATAATACTTGGCTGTATGGGCTTTGATTCCTTTGCCTGTCCGAACGGACGAACAAAACCAAAAAAAAAGTCCTATGATGACATATTTTCATTAACGCAGATACTTATCTATAATCTATATTACTACAAGGAAGGTGGAGTCAAGAGTCTCCGAAACCGGCGAGCGTGTATGAAGAGAATTATGAATGTTGAGGAAGCGAGTGAAGTATGCAGAGATAGAGTTCTCTGGCACTCTATTCTCTCTGCCTACCCTGCAAGGGATATGGCGTGATGATATGTATGTATATTACTATTAGAAAGCTGAAAAATTAGTATTTTGTAATACCCTAATCTTCACAGCAGTCCGGAGTAATGAAAAAGAAGACTAAGACCCCATAACCTGTTAAGAGTCTCCTTCCACTTTTCGAACGGGCCAAAGTACCCTTGAATTTGGAAGCCCGATGACGGATTATACTTTCGGATACCCAAACCTTGTGCACCGTAACTTTTTACAGGCGTGCGATGTTGCCCAAACATTTAAAACTCTTACATTAAATAAAGTTAGAATTGACCGAGCCAACATTTTTACTTTTTTGTATTTTTAACAGACTTCTAAAAGGAGGTTTTCAATTCGATTGGTATATTTTTATTTATATGTAATTAGATGACCAAACTTGACAGTTATGTACATATTTAATTAAAAAAATAAAAATGCAATTCCATGCGTCGATTGCAGCGCCACCTACCAGGTTCTATAACATTATTATAGTGGTCTAACACTATCTTCATATTTTACATTGCCTTTCTAATCAATCTGATGACTACATCTCAACTCGTATACCTCCCATTACGCCGTTTGAGCCTCCTCCATAATAAGAGTGAAATTAACCTACCCCGTACCACGCTGGCCAAACGAGTGGGTATAAATTTTTATTTCGAGTTTTCCTTTCTTGCTTATCCTATCCCTTAGTAGTCTTTTACGATACCCACGGGTAAGGAGGTGGTAAATTGTATTGTTACTCTGTCAACATACGGCAGATCTAAAATTCTTCTACTTACGTGATTACGTCCGTTAAGACTTTGTCCCACGTAGCAAATACAAAGAGGAGCTGTTGTAATGAATATTTTCTATGAGACAATGCGCGTCATTTACAGGAGTGAGGGGAACGCTGCTAATGGAGAAAGTGAGACAAGTAATAGTACTTGTCTCACTCCCTCCTTTATGTCCATCTACCGGCTATTAGCACAACTACTAATTTCGTATATTGTATGCAGTTGAGCTATCTTGCATTAGATGTCAGTAAGTGTATGGTATAACAGGGACGTACTCAGAATTTACCTATATCAAGGAGTGTTATTTTTTTTTTATTTCAAAGATACAAACAAATCTTATTAGCTGTTTGCTCTATTCAAATACAAATGTTTATAGTCAAATAATCTGCATAGCGAATAGGTGTACGACTACTGTTTTTAGCCGAAAATTTCTTTATAAGGCTTGTCAGCATTGTTCATAATGTTAATATTTTATGAAAAATCCATCTTTTCTTTACTGTCATTCTGATAAACTCAAAAGTTTAGAAACCTTTTTTACTTCATATTTGTGTCCTTTTCATACGACCAAATAATACAATTATTTGTTTGGGTTTCTAACAAATTGTCGAACGAAAGTAGTTGGACTTTTAATAAATATGTTAGTTACACGGTATTATTTCCTTGCTTTTTGTCTTTTCCATATAAAAAAAGAATCAAACCACTCTATTAAAATAAGGCTTTATACAATTGATAATGCAACAATGGTGTCAATGACCAAGACATGTACAAGAGTATTTCAAGCGAGCAGACCAGCCCCCCCTGGTAGCAACCGTTTGATTGACGCACGGGCTATCTAAATCTTAGCCATGCCAAAGGTAACTTGAAGACCCGGTCTTCGACGCCACCACCATTTTGAATATTTTTGTGACGTGCTCAACCTCGTTAATCTTATCAAGAAATTGCATCGAGTGCAATTACATTATTAATAAATACCTAAAGGAGAAAGGGTGACATTGGTTCCAATAATAAAAATGAAATACTCTTTTGTATCATATATTTCTTGAGCTATACTTAGTCTTGCCCTAAATACTGTAACAAAGATAAACCTTTTTCTATTGCAAAAAATATTTATGACTTTAACAGTGTTAGTTTAATACATAAATATAAAATAATTTAAAATATAAAAAGCTTGTTCGAAGTGGTTTCTATTGGCTGCAATACAGTCCTTTAAATCTTCATTGTTAAAATGAGAAGAACAAATCTTTGTATATTTCGTAGAAGTCCAGTTTTTCTATTAATTTTTCAAATCCATTGCTTCTAACATCGTCATTGGACGGTATTCTAAAACATACAAAATTTACAGTTTATTTATAATAGGTTCATTTAAAGTAGTGTAAAAAATATTTTTCTTTGATGAAAAATCCGAATGATATAATTATAGGTATTCTAATTACGACCCTGGATTTTTGACACTTTTATAGTTCTTCATAGTTAACGACAGCTGGCGTTTTGCTTACAAAATAATTATTAACTACATATAAAACTCATATTTTTGTTGAGGTAAAAGGCTTTGGGTACAAATTTTAATACTCATGGTTATTAGTTATTACAATAATCTTAATAGTTTGAACTGTATGTGCTTTTATTGTTCTGGGTCCTATTACGAAAAGTGGTGCCATCTAACGTTGACTAAAATTATTTCTGAACATGATACCGTCAAAAGAACTTTCTAGAAATTATTTTGATAAATTATGAATAAATAAACTTACAAATGGAATGTGATTCTTTCCATAGCATCTGTACGTTTATTGGAGTAGTTTTTACATGATAAAACACAACACTTCATGGTTTTCTTCGTAATAACATAAAAATACACCAAAAATATAATTTTATGCACCGTACGAACACCGTCAGTGACGACAGAAGACTAATAGGCCACGCCTACTATTGATGTTAACGTGATGAGGTCAGGGCCTACTTGAGAATCACAGTGCACAGTTACTTAGGCCGTCGTTACAGTCCTCTTTGTATTTGTTCCGTGCTTTGTCCCAAACCAATTTCAAGATAATAAATGTGGAGATAATTTTAGACAACTAAAGCAATATTTAAAATAAAATAAAAACTATTTTTACGGATTCTATCGCGTTTGTGTTTGATTTTTATTTTCCCGTTTCGAATACTTAACAGTGATCACGGTCACGGGAGGACTGGAGGAGAGTTCGAAACATCAAAAAATTAAAAATCAAATACAAACGCGATAAAATCCGTAAAAATAATTTTATTTCAAATGTGTAACACGCGCGGGGAAACATCAGAAATCATTAAGCTAAAACAATGCTTCATTCTATTTTTAGTTTTCTTTAATTTTGTCCAGAACTATTAGGGTAGATCATCTAACTACATATAAATAAAAATACAAAAATGTTAAAAAAGTATAAGTGTAGGTTCGATCAATTCTAACTTCATTTAATGAATGAGTTTTTTTCATGTACTTATAATAGATGCTATACGAACATTATATCCTGTTGCCCTCTTTTCTAACACCCACAGGCAAGTAAGGCGTAGTGAGTTATATTTTTTACCCCGTCACCACACGATATGTGGACTAAACGACTTAATTTTGTAGATTGCCGAGACATACAAAATCGACTAAACATTTTAGTCAATTTGAAATTTAAAAAAAAAAGGAATTTTACGGATTCTACTGCGATCACCGAAGGACTCCGTGACCATAAACGCTAAAAACATAATGAAAAGTGTTCGAAACGTCGGGAAATTAAAAAAATAAAACACAAACGCGATATAATTCGTAAAACTAGTTTTATTTCAATATATACTCGTGTAAATATCAGAAATCATTAACTTAGTCGATAAAAATGTTGTACATACATACATACATATCATCACGCCATATCCCTTACAGGGTAGGCCCAGAGAACAGAGTGCCAGAGAACTCTATCTCTGCATACTTCACTCGCTTCCTCAACATTCATAATTCCCTTCATACACGCTCGCCGGTTTCGGAGACTTTTGACTCCACCTTCCTTCAGTACCTGACCGATCTTGTCTAGGTAGGTTAGTCTCGGTCTCCCTCGGTACCTACATCCTTCCACTTTCGCATTGTATATCTTCTTAACCAGACGTTCGTTCGGCATTCTTTCCACATGTCCGAACCATCGGAGCATTCCCTTTCGCATCTTTACACCAATACTCTCTTTCATACCTGCTCGCTCTCTTACGTCGTCGTTACGAAGTTATAAAAATGTTGTATGTGCTTATAACATCAATTATTATTTATCAACAACGCACGTAAGGTGACGTTAACATAAAGAAAAAGCAAATAATAGTATAATTTTGTATTTGTACATAATTTTGTAGCAGTATATGTATGAAACATAATTAGTATTCTTAGTTCAGTCAACGAAGAAAGACGTCGTTGATGCCTCATTTGGGAACTAGGGTTGACGTCTACTCTAACAATGTTTATTGTACCGCTGCGACACATTATACTAGCGAAACATCAAACTATGCAAGAAGATAGTGAAGATTGTCTAGTTTTAAATGACTATAAGGATAACAAATCTTGGATTTTGATTTATTTATTATCATAAAAGTTTATACAAAAAGAAATATATATAAAATTCATATCATTTTTAACCTCCGGTGATAAATAGGGTTTTTTTAAGTTTAACGCATCTGTATGGTCAGTGTGCCGGGCCGCCGAAGACAAAAACCGGTTTCCGGTGGGCCGCTCACTCGGCGATGAGAGGCGCATTGCAGGGAGGGTCTATGGGGTCGCGCGCGGCCTCTTCTGTCGCCCCGGACGGATCTGGCGGGGTTTGAAAAATGCTCTGTGTACCAATCTGTGGCATAGGTATCTCTTAAACAAGTGAACCGACTATGATACGGTTTTTTTTTTGGTTTTTTTTTTGTGAGTATAATTGAGGCGTTGAGAACATAAGGGGGCCAAACCCACAAAAAAAACGATAATTAGATTATTTGCTTAAAGGTTTCGATATTGCGTCTACTTCAAAAGAAAAATGGATCAACCCACCTTTACACATATTGAAAGAGATGGCGCGGTCACAAACTATTTATGCACCATTGACAATTATTAATCTGTTTAAAAGAAAAATGGGCCAAGTAGGTTAGCCCACTTTTCTAATAATGAGTCTATAGAAAGCGCGCCATTTCAATGACATAACCTCAAAAGTGTTGTTTTGTTTGTGTGTTATTTTTAACAGTTTCTTTAATAATTTGACAATATTACTAAAAGGGCACTTTAATAATAATTGATATCATTAATTTACAATGGATCTCAGTGATAAGTTTGCTGAACTTATGCAAGGTAAGAT
Source organism: Lymantria monacha (assembly GCA_905163515.2). Classification (NCBI taxonomy): domain Eukaryota; kingdom Metazoa; phylum Arthropoda; class Insecta; order Lepidoptera; family Erebidae; genus Lymantria; species Lymantria monacha. The sequence goes on along the minus strand of LR991081.1, from coordinate 8,137,949 downwards.
GGTATTCTGGGGGGGCACACTTAAAACATTACTTATTTTTACTGACCGTCGCGCCGCCTACAGATTGTTTGTACAAACTTAACGGCTGCCATTTTGTCCTGTATGTCAAACGTTTGACAACTGAGAATTATTATTTTTTGTTCCTAGCGTAGGTACTTATTACTACTTATTGTCATCAATCTATTTACGGTTATTGATGTACTTTCTGAAAATTATCTCAATTTTCATTATTAAGCTGATATTATTATTGCTTCGTTATCAGATGATATGGTTTTTTTATATTTCAGGGTAGCTTTCATAGTAAAAGAAAATTCTATATAATTACACATACACATGTAGATATGTATATATATATCACTTCAACTTTAGTTCACCGCGTAAACTCTGGGTAGCAGCACCTTCCATACATGCATATTTTATCATGGAGTTGCCACTCTGTTTCAGTTTAATAACTTTACTCTTTGATGGTATTACAATTATTTATGTTTTTGTTTAAATGTAGGTACTTCAATCCAACAACAAAATCGTTTAAACACTACTATAGTGGGTGATAGACGTACGCACTTATTACTCACGTGTATTACAAATATTATCTGAACTCATTGGATTTACCTTTGCTAGTTTTCTTCCTTACAGTTGGTTAAATTTGGTTGGTTAATAAGTCTTTTTTTTTTTGCGGTGGGCTATGGATGCGTCTCGCCGCGCCAAATTGGTCCGGAATGACGGAAGAGGCGGCGCGTGACCCCATAGACCCACCGTGCAACTCCTTTCTTTGCCGTGCAAGCGGGCCACCGGTAGGTACCCGATCTTTGTCTTCGGTGGCCTTGGTTTATAAGCCTGGGGAACATTTTATGTTAATAATCACAGAGAGTACCTATAATCTTTCGCTAACTGACAAATGATCCAATAAAACATGTAGGAGTTATATGTATATTTAAACGAAAATTAGCATAAAACATAGTCTATAAACATAGGTCAATTGGTACGATATGTGATATACCTAAATATTAATTTATTATAAGTACGCAGTTCCCTATATAAAGTTATATTTAATACTAGCCGACCCGGCACACTTCGTTCCGCCTAACAGTCGATGAATGAGTATATTTCGATTAATTCAAATTTATTAAGTTATTTTTTTATTATGATAGTAAATAATATATAAATTTAAAAACTGAAGTATTTTAATGTCGTGTCAGCAAGCCGAAGAAGCACCTTGTGATATACAACATTTTTCTTCTTGCGCGTTGAAAATTATTAAATTGTTGTTATCTGAGTTTTGATTTCGAATTTTCAACCGAGCCGTTTCACGGGCTGCCTCACTTTGCTCTTGTGATTGAGAAGCATGAAGTCGGGCCATACTAACGCAACAGTCTTCACGTATCGTTCTCCTTCAGTGGTTTCATTCACGATGTTTAGAATCTTAATTGCATTACGACTTTGTAAGGAAAGATCATATTTTCTTGGTTAAGCTTTATTCAAAATAATTTTGACACAAAAAGATTAATCTTATCTTATATCTTTAAACGAGCAATTCTTGTATATATATATATATATATAATCTGGATCTCGGAAACGGCACCAACAATTTTCATGAAATTTGGCATATAGAGGGTTTCGGGGGCGATTAATCGATCTAGCTAGGTTTTATTTCTAGAAAATATTGTTTTGTCTGTATTTTCAGGCAATAATAAATATAATTTTACATTGGTGGAAAACTATTAACATATGAAGGCAAATTTTGAAGCTGTCATTAAGAACAGACATAGCTCAGTTAGAACATAGAGTAGTCTAATCCCAACAAAACAGAACACGGTTCGGATCCTTAGTTTCCCTTTTTTCATTTTTTGGCTATTTTATTTTTTATTTTATTTTATTAACTACTAACATTATAAATTATTATATTTAAATGTTTTTGTACTTATAATATATCTTTATTATAGTGCAGGGTATTAAAAGGTCTAATGGTCCGAGAGCCAGATGAAAATTTGGTTAATTATTTCTTCTCGAGAGATAATTGGTGATACGCATCAGACAATAGTATCATGAAGCCTGATGACCGTCAGCTGCAGCACGGGGGGGGGGGGGGATGAGCAGTTGTAACCTCCCGCGCTCGAAGAAAAAAAAATAGATTCACTCATTTCCTCTCGACTAAAAATTTATCAAATTATAGCTAACCCAATATCTCAACAAAAAAAAAAATCAGCTGGCTATAACATAGTGTATTGTACGTCAGCTGATGTCTCGATCATGGAAAAAAAATCTTCACTTTCACTGATATCCTCTCAAATAAAAATTTACCTGATGATAGCTTATATGTAACTATTGATAAATATATACGTCAGCTGGCTGTATCTCGGTGGAAAAATCGTCAGCTGATAATTTGAAGGTAACGTAGAAGTTAGCCAGAAGCATTTACTGACTATTTAAATGCATCAGCTGACTAAGTTTCCCTCGACTTACTGCTAGCTGATTTTTTTTATTTATCACAGAAACATATTTAAAATCAGCTCACAAATTTTCATGTGGGAGGAAATGACATCTCTTTAATTATTCGGCATAGCACTCCAATATGAGTGTTGAGGTGAAACAAATATTCCGTATCAATATTTTTTAAACTTATACGTGTATATTCAAATAATTTTAGTTCTATTCCAATATTTAAATAATCTATTTGCTTAGTATAAATTAACTAGTTACTTGATAAAAGATATTTATTATAAAAAAATTATGAAAAATTACAATAAGAAGTCAGTAAATGCTTCTGGCTAACTTCTACGTTACCTTCAAATTATCAGCTGACGATTTTTCCACCGAGATACAGCCAGCTGACGTATATATTTATCAATAGTTACATATAAGCTATCATCAGGTAAATTTTTATCTGAGAGGATATCACTGAAAGTGAAGATTTTTTTTCCATGATCGAGACATCAGCTGACGTACAATACACTATGTTATAGCCAGCTGATTTTTTTTTTGTTGAGATATTGGGTTAGCTATAATTTGATAAATTTTTAGCCGAGAGGAAATGAGTGAATGTTTTTTTTTCTACTGCTCATCCCAACCGAGCCTTAGCTGACGTTCACGAGACTTTATGGTTCCATTTTCTGATGCATTTCACTAATTATCACTTGAGAGGAACTTGGTCATATATATCTGTTACTGGCTCTTGGACTATAATAAACATGACAATAAAATGAAATTTTGGTATATATTATGGACACGAGGCTTTTTTCTTAGGAGGCTACGTTTTGAACAGCTGCGCTCATTGACCAACGACGAAAAGGCAGTGTGTAGCCCCATAACCCACCGTGTTTTGCTTCGAAATTAGGTCGACTTCTCGTACCGCTTCCTTGACATCTGTGGCCAGTCCAACGGGTTATCCTTTCGGGTATCATCACCATAGACGCCCCGGCAACAAACAACTGTGATGCCGAAGCATCGCCCTCACGAGGCTGACCTTTCTACGGGTTACGGACTAATACCCGGTCCATGCACCCGCGACACTACACCAACTACAGTACTTCTTTGTAAACAATATGTTTTGTTTTTCTTTCGGATTGAAATGAGAATTACCAGGCTACTCTCTGAGTTTACTCTGAAGTATGTCACATACAACTGCCCATGGGAGAAGCAGCTTTCTCTCAAGTCTACTCCCGCTACCTTAAGAATTTGACCTCGACCTTTGTTTACGGTCATTGCGAAGTAGACTTTGATGGCAAACTGCTCTCTCTGAAATTCGAAGAGGTATTTGGAGAATCTTAGAATGTTTTTTCTTGCAAACATTGTATAATTTTGGCGCGTCAGCTCTCAATTTTAAGATGTGAGCTGGGATACCGGGAGGCTTTGGTGTATTCAGGAACTTGACCGGTTGTTTAAGGCGGGGTTTATCACTTATTCAAAGGATTTACTTTGATATTTAACCCTTTCGAATGTTTTCAAATATTTGCAAGTAAATGGTTTAAAGAAATCGGAACGACCGTAGTAGCGCACATAGGTACGTCATGGCGTCTCACGACCCATCTGATCAGCATCAATATGCTGTCTCTGTGCCGTAGCTTATTTATTGTTCCTAATATAACTCAACCTTTCCGTCTCGATTTTTGCAAATATAATAACCAAAACTTCGCTGTCCGTCCGTCCGTCTCTCTGTCACCAGGCTGTATCCCATGAACCATGATAGTTAGACAGTTGCAATTTTCACAAATGATGTCTGAATTGTTCTACTTAATAATCGAGTATATTGTTAAAATTAGTTTTATTTACATTAGTACAAAATCACTTACACTATTTACAGTAAATACAGAAACCCTCTCACACTCAACACTCTCTCTAAACTCAAAAAATAATAATTATAAGTATATTGTTATAATTAACATTAGCAACTTATATACACTATTTACACTATACACACAATTCCTCTCACACTCAACACTTTCTCTTAATTCAAAAAATAATAAATACAAATGCATTGTTATAATTATCATTGGTACCAACTCACATACACTATTTACACTAAACACAAAAATTCACTTATACTCATCATTTTCTCTAATCACTAAAAATAAAAAACACACATATCATAAAGACAATACACAAAGCACGTTCGCAAAAAAAAATATTTTACTAAGTGGTAGACGTTCTACCTGCAACGTGTTTTTGAAATATTTAATGAAGCTGAATGAATACAAAGAGTATTTAAAAAACACAAATAACTTTTACTCTCCTCCAGTCAATCTATTATATTTAAAAAAAGTTAAAATCGACGCCCTTAATAAATATTTTATTCACATTTACATGAACATTTATTCTTTTATATGTTACTATTCTCAATCTTAAATAAAAATGTCATACAAGAAATTGACAATATGGATAATATTCTGTGTAGATATTTGAATAACCCCGCATTATGCAGAGATTTTTTGAAACACGAAAACAATTTTTGCAATGGTTTGAATATTTTGTCGTTGAACATACGTAGTATTTTCAAAAACATAGACATGCTGCACGTATTTCTAAGTAATATCGATATAGTGATTGATGTTATTGTATTAAGTGAATGTTGGACTGGTAATCGTGATCCGCCATCCATACATAACTATAATGTTTACCTTACAAAACAAAGCTATAACCAAAATGACGGAGTCGTGGTGTATGTGAGAAATAATTTAACAGCTAACTGTACCGAACCTGACGTTGCTGAGGGTAATTGCCTTATTCTAGAAATTGACAATCTTTACTCTATTATTTGTTCGTACCGCCCACCGTGCTTTGGCAATCCTTCAGAATATTTAAAATCGCTTGATGACATTCTAACAAATATTAATAGAAAAAGGAATATAATATTCACTGGCGATATCAATATAAATATCGGACCGGATATTGAACTTACTAAATATGCTCGAGATTATTTAAATATGATGGCAACACACGGTCTGGTACAAGGTATTAACCTTCCAACACGAAACACAACCTGCATTGATCACTATATGGTGAGAACTGATAAAAAATGGCAAACAGTAGTTTTTGACGAATTAACAGATCATACTCCAATATTACTATCGATAGATACTATACAATTAAAAAGAAAAACCACTAATTTAGATAGAATGATTACAAATATAGACAAAGTAGTAGAATCTTTAAGCAAACTGGATTGGATTGAGTATTACAACATTACAGATACTAACGCTGCCTCACTATATTTAATATCGACTATTCAATCAGTTATAGAAAAAAACACAAGTATAAAGAAAGTAACATGTCGCCTTAAACCAGTTAAGCCGTGGATTACATCAAGTATCATAAAATGTATTCGCAAAAGAAATGATCTACAGCGACAAAGTAAACTAGCCCCTCAAGATATTGAACTTAAATCTAGATTTAAAAAATACAGAATTATGTGTAACCTAATAATTAAATCGCAAAAGCAAAATTATTATAAACGGCAAATTCTAACTAGTCGAGGTGATATAAAAAACACTTGGAAGATAATAAAAGAGATTAATAATCATTCAGTTGACAAAATATCCGCCAGTCCATTGCTCTGTAATAAAGCAAACAGAAAAGGAGTCTCTAAATGTAGTAAATAATTACTTTACGTCCGTCGGCAAGGACCTAGCGAACAAAATATTAAGCAGAATACAAAAATCTGAATCGGATCTATTGCGTGCCGCTTCACGAGATAATTCACAGATATCACCCAAAAACTCTATGTCTCTCCTTCTCACTGATGCTAAGGAAGTACAAAATATTATTCACAGTATGAAGACCAATGGAGCTCCAGGCCATGATCACATTACTCCTCTGATTATAAAAACATGTTCAATAATACTTGCCGAGCCTATTGTTCATTTATGTAATTTGAGTTTTTCGACCGGCATATTTCCTTCATGTTTAAAAAAAGCCATAATATCTCCCATTTATAAGGAAGGCGATAAACATATGCCACTAAATTACCGACCAATTTCTCTTCTGCCAACATTGTCCAAAATAATTGAAAAAATTGCAAATAAAAGGTTAATGGCATATCTCGAGACTAGTAACTTCTTGGCCAGAAATCAATACGGCTTTCGCCTTGGCTACTCCACAAATGATGCTGTACTAGATTTAACAACAAAAATAACAAAGTATCTGGATGAAGGTCGAAAGTGTATAGGCGTGTTCTTGGACTTACAAAAAGCGTTTGACACAGTGTCGATACCTATACTATTGTCACGTTTGTACGGTATTGGGGTAAGAGGAGTAGTCCATGATTGGTTTACCGACTACCTAACAGATCGCACTCAACAGATTAAAGTTGAACAGCATTATAGCGATATTGCTTTGTGTAATTATGGTGTACCACAAGGTTCCACGATTGGTCCCACTTTATTTTTAATTTACATAAATCATCTATGCAAAAACGTTTCCTCTGTAACTGACACTATTATGTATGCAGACGACAGTGTTTTACTGTTTCATGGTAAAACTTGGGCAGAGGTGCTCAATAGAGCCGAAACAGGCTTATCTACCGTTATAACAGGCCTTGACAATAATCTGCTCTCTTTGAACACTTCTAAAACAAAATACGTGTGTTTTAGTAAAACAAATGCGTCTAGACCTCCAACTAACTTACAAATCAAAGCTCATATGTACCCATGCAGTGGTGGAATTATGCCAGGCAACTGCGGTTGTAGTGTCTTGTCACATACAGATACAATCAAATACCTAGGCGTTATGATTGATAACAAAATCAACTGGTCGCCTCATATGGAAATGGTCGCATCACGTATACGCAAGCTCATTTACGTATTTAAGACGCTAAGACCGGTAGCTGATAAGGCTCTTCTTTTGACAACATATAAGGCATTAGCTGAGTCATTGATAAGTTACTGCATTGTTTCTTGGGGTGGTGCTATTAAAACTAAACTTATAATAGTCGAAAGAGCACAAAGAGCGTTGCTAAAAGTAACAATGGGATTACCGTTTGATTACTCCACTGAATAACTGTACTCCATAACTAAAGTCCTTACAGTTAGAAAATTATATGTTTTGAATAGCATATATAGGTATCATAGGAACACCGTTCCACATTTACCCCCATCGTTTAAACGAATCGATATTTGCCCTGTGCCACATTGCAAAAGTGGGGTAGCTTGGAGGCATTACACTCACTTAGCACCATTTATGTATAACAAACTTAACAAATTATTAAAAATAAAAAAGCTAATTCTACATAAATTAAAATCTAGAATTGTACACTGGCTTCATGAACAAGATTATTATGTTATAGAGAACTTACTTGAGAGTACAGCCTAAAATTTTACACGTTCTCAACACAAATGAATACGTTCTTACACACACACACACACGCATACGCGCGCACGCGTATACACAAACACACACACGCGCGTACAGACACACAGACCCGCACAAATGCATACATGCACGCGCACATACACACACACACGCGTACACACGCACACACACACTCGCACAAATGCTTACATGCACGCGTGCACACACACACAGTGTAGTTTGTAATCTACATTATATTTAAAACTTGCACTTGTAATATTATTAACTTTTCATTAATTATTAATCCTTATATTAAGAGATAGCTCTAATTTAATTAAGAAGATGCCTGTCTTTTGTAACACAGTTTTTAACTAACACAATAGACAGTGTACTAACTGATATTTTGTACTTATTTTTACTTTTTAAAATAAAGATTTGATTTGATTTTGATTTGATGTATTTCTGTTGCCGCTATAATGACAAGTACTAACAAACAAAATAAAATAAATACTTAAAGGGCTACAATACAACAAACGTGATTTTTGCTCCTTTTTGCTTGATATTTTTTTAGTTTCTATTTTTATTTTTTGCCTTTTTGATTTGTTTTTTCATTATTTTATTATATTTAAATATATCTTCAAAAAACACATTAAAAAGAAAATACCGAGCAAGGCTCGGTCATCCAGATATTTATAATAATACTCGTAAAAACTCGTAGTCGCAACTCGCACTCACAAACACATAGAGTAAAATAATACATTGGAAACACAAACAAATCGACCAGTCAACTTAAATTTCAACGTTTTGCGTTATTTTCAAACCATAGACAACATTACATGAACTGTCAGTTTGCGTTTTGTTATACCATTATCAAATGAACGTTTAGAACTGATGGTTTTTTAATGATTTTTTTTTGTTGATTAATATATTATTTTAATATCCTATTCACGACGAAGACAAACACAAAAGCATAAAAATCATAAAAATTGGTCCAGCCGTTCTCGAGCCATAAGTGTTGTAACTAACACAACTTTCTTTTATATATATATATTAGTACCAGATCTTGTTCAATGAAATAATTAAGGCGCTTTATTTATCGTGCATATTATAGCATTGGCTAATAGTAAATAATAAATAATATAAAAAATATGAGGCGTGCTTTTTTGGATTTTCCAAGTTATAATTTTAACTTTTCGCGGTATTTTCCAAACAAACCATTAGACCACGTAATGACGTGAGCTGTCAGTTGCCATTGGTTACATCATCAACAAATGAACGTATAGAATTGATGGTTTTTTTATTAATTTTTTGTTTACACATACATATCATCACGCCATATACTTTGCAGGGTAGGCAGAGAGAACAGAGTGCCAGAGAACTCTATCCTTGCATACTTCACTCGCTTCCTTAACATTCATAATTCTCTTCATACACGCTCGCCGGTTTCGGAGACTCTTGACTCCACCTTCCTTCAGTACATGACCGATCTGGTCTAGGTAGGTGAGTCTCGGTCTCCCCCGGTACCTACATCCTTCCACTTTCGCATTGTATATCTTTTTAACCAGACGTTCGTTCGGCATTCTTTCCACATGTCCAAACCATCGGAGCATTCCCTTTCGCATCTTTACACCAATACTCTCTTTCATACCTACTCGCTCTCTTACGTCGTCGTTACGAATGCGGTCGGTCAGCCTAACTCCACAGATTTTCCGTAGAGATCGCATTTCGACCGCATTAGTTTTACTTTCATACTCTTTTCTGCATACCCACTCGCTCTCTCGCTTCCATACAGTAATGTTGGGACAAGCACTGCGTTATGTATTGCTACACGTGCCTTCTGGCTGAGGTGGTGGCTACCGAGAAGTTGTCCCAACGCTCCGTTCACTCTATTTCCCGCATTCACTCTTCGCTCTATATCAGTGGTGTACCTTCCATCTCGGCTAAATCCACATCCAAGATATACAAATTCATCCACTTGCTCTAGTACATCATTACCTATTGTTACTCTTACATCTGTTCTGGCTTCATCTCTTTCAAAAACCATTATTTTGGTTTTGCTCACATTCACGCGTAGACCCCTTTTCTTACAATCTTCTGTCATTGTGTCGACTAGGGTCTGCAGGTCAGTCGCTGACTGTGCCAGCACGACTGCATCATCTACATAGAGCAGACCAGTGACCACCGAGTCACCCATCTGGACTCCCACATTCATATCGTTCAACCTTTGGAGACATTTATCCAGATATATGATAAACAGCCTGGCTGACAGAACGCACCCCTGCTTAATGCCGATATTGACGTCAAACCAAGGCGACATTCCATCATGCATATAACTGGACTGCACCGCCTGTAGCAGTTTACCGTTAATACCATACTCCGGTAAAATGTTCCAAAGTTCCATTCGTACAACCGTGTCAAATGCTCTCTCCAGATCCACAAAACGGCAGAAAACCCTCTGACCTAAAGCCAGATGCTTCTCCACAATGTTGCGCAGAGAGAACACTTGATCCATGCATCCACTTCCACTCCTGAAACCTCCTTGTGTCTCACACAATAAACCATTGGACACCATCCTCGTTCTCTTTTCAATAATTTTGCCATACACTTTTGCTGCCAAACTGGTCAAGCTTATGGCTCTGTAATTTGCGCACTCATAACGTGAACCCTTGTTTTTAAACAAAGGCACGATGACTGCGCTATTCCAGTCTCTGGGAACCATTCCCGAGCTCCGTTTATTAATACATATTTTAATATCCTATATCCTATTCCCGACGACAACAAACTCAAAAACATAAAAATCATAAAAATTGGTGCAGCCGTTCTCGAGTTATAAGTGTTGTAACTAACACAATTTTCTTTTATATATATAGATATTGGAATAATTTTAATATATATAAATTACGAGTCACGTTGTTTGTCCGCGATGGACTCCTAAAGTACTTAACCGATTTTAATCAAATTTGCACAGCATGTGTAGTTTGATCTAACTTAAAAGATAGGATAGTTTCCATCTCAATTTATAGTCGCAATATTATTTTATTGTAAATTATTTGTCTATTATTTGACAATCACAATTATCTGTTATCTCCAAACGATTCTAACAGATGGCGATATCTGTTTATTAACATAACCACCACGTGTTACTGAGGCTACCTTAGTCACAGCAACGCATGGCCGTATCTGCTAGTAGATTATAATTTTTAATATCTATATATTTTTTAAAACAACACCCGGCTTTAATGAAATAATCCTTATATTGCGGGGGACTTTACAAACATTTAAATTAACGGCCACATATTGCACCCAGACTCAGAACAATTTATGGATCACACAAAGTACTGTCCTGCAGTAGAACCCATGGTACTGGCACAGTAAATCGGTATCTTAACCACTTTGCCATCTGTGCAGTTTAATTGATTAATAATTGATTATTGAATAACTGATTATACTTGAATTGGCTAAGCAAATACTTAATTACATCGGTAGTTAATTTTATTAGTTTACTTAACGCTGTTTATTATAAAGTTGTGCACAAGGGCGGCTCTAGCACATGCAGCGCCCGGGTGCAATCAATTACCTGGCGCCCTCTTGTATCAAAATTCGTGAAAAAAAAAAATGGAATAAGTTGAAAGTTTTTGACACAAAATCAGGTAAACGCGATCGCATTATGAAGTAACAGTGAGCATGGCGACAAAGCAACCTACCCAAACCTGTCAAATAACGCACCCACTACGACTATAGATGGTTAGGCACCCGATGCAGCGCCCCCTAACGCCCGGCGCCCGGGTGCACCGCACCCTCTGCACTATAGGTAAAGCCGGCCCTGGTTATGCATAATCATATCAGTTCATATAGATTATACTTGAATTGGCCAAGCAAATACTTAATTACATCGGTAGTTAATTTTATTAGTTTACAGTACGCTGTTTATTATAAAGTTGTGCATAATCATATCAGTTCATATATGTCCCTTTGCTGGTGTCGAGCCTCCTCCAAATTAGGAGTGTAATTGACCTACTACACTAAACTGGTCAGACGTGTTGGTATAGGATTTTATTTCGAGTGTTCCTTCTATTGCATAGATGTCATATGCATATTATATCCCTTAGTCGTCTTTTACGATCACCCACGGATAAGATAGGGGGTAGTGGAATAAACCGTAGCCCAGCTTGTGGCGAGCTGAATGTGAGTGGCGATACTGGGGCCCTGAATGCCCCAGAGAGTCGTTCAGATCCGCGTACCGAAGACTGCCTGAAGGACTCTCAACTTTGGCTGGTTTTAAACAGCTAGTAAAAGAGGGGTCGCCAAGAGGTCGTCGAGCAAGAGTGGAAGTGTCATATTCAAAGGTATAATCACGAGAAAACCATTTCGTGTTCCCGTTTATCAGCGACTCTCAGTAGTAATACCGGCGCTGCCGCACCTCGACACCCTTAGTCTAATCTTCATTAAAAATAAATAAACATGTGTTTCAATGTGAGTCAATTTTCATCATCTAAGGGTGTAAAAAGGGGCTTAAATTGTGCACTGATATTTTACTTGATTTAGAATTAAAATAAAAAATTAGTAGAAATATGCACTAGACCATACTTTTGTAATATAGAGACTCACAAAAAGTACTCATCATTCTCCTACTCTTATCCCAATTACTTGGGGTCGATACAATATGTACTCTTCTTTCATAGCACATATTGTAGAAGTTATTGGCAATAGTTTTATAACCAGACGCCTGCCAGACGTCAACCCTCCTTGGGAATGTAATGGTTGACCAAACGGCATCAGATGAAGTTGGCCTAGGTCGTTATAAGGCTCTTAGTCGTCTTTTACGACATCCACGAGCAAAGTAAGGGTTGGTAGTATTCGAAGCCGCTACCACACAGCTACAAAAAGTAATAAATAATATAAATATATACCATATTTGCTACATTATCTATATTTAAAAACTCTTCGTATAACGTTATATTCCTGTAATGCCGTTATTATTAACGCTACAAATGTCCTTGTCATATCTTCTGGAATAATTATATATCATAAATGATACCGTTACAACACCCACGGGTAAAGATGAAACGTTTCTAAATTTAATATAATTTTAGTATGAAATAAAATGGCCGCCATTTTTAAGTATAACAATCAAAATTCTTATAACTCGTTATTACCCCTCTGGCGACCGGATAAGAATACAATTGTCGTCACCTTTTTTTGGGCCGTGTAATAACTCACTGCGGTCGCCAACCCGACAGCCAAACGTGGCGATGCCGGCATTATCCCCTCATTTGTGAGGAAGGCCTACGTCTAACAATGGATGGCAAAAGGCTGAATGATTTTGAATCTAAATCAAGTCTAGATTGACAACTTTTCTTTGCGTATAGAATAATTAAGCACAAAGTCTTAAGAACACGAATACTGATCGTAAGATTCCAGGTTTGATTCTCGTAAAAACATGAATGGTAATTCTCAAGTATAAGTTTCCCGCGGAAGTGACCTTTCCCTGGTGCTCATTTAGCCGGTTTTTATGACTCCCATAGGCATGTCATGATACCTTGCAATCTTAATTCGTCACCACGAGTAAACATTTTCTGCCCGTGGCTTCGCGCTAAATTATCCTAAGGGAACACATTACCGTGATAAAAAGCTCACCCTCTGAGTCGTAGCCGACTTCAATAATACTGCTAAATTAGCAGATAAGCTCGCTACAGTGAGCTGCTAGATTGTGTTGTCAATGTAAAGTATGCATACACAGAACGCGCAATGTAAAGTATGCATACACAGAACGCTTAAAAGTTCACATTTCAATGAACAGTATTTTGCCGTGTGGGAGCGGTGTTGTATAAGTGAGCTACGACTCTTAATGTTAATCCAGGAAATGATCTATGTGTACATAAATTTTCATTCAAATCCAGTTTTCAATCGACTTTAAAAAAGAAAGAAGAGATTCTCAATTCGACTGTTTCTTTTATCTGTGTTACCTCAGAACTTTTCTAATATTTAAATTTCTGTGATATTTGCTAAGACTAAAATCAGATTTAGTAAAATTCGGCTCGAACGACTCCCCCTTGAATACCTCACGCAATTAATGGACGCTCTCTAATTGTTTTCACATTTAATTTTCAACGCGTGGATTAAACTAATAGTGGTAGGACCAAGCTGTTGACAATTTTCTGTCTGGAGCCGCGAACCAGTCCGTCCGGGGTAGTACAACACTCTCGCAGAAGATCGACGTCTGAGTAATGGCAATGTGCTATTGCGCTTCGTTCGGTGAGCGGGAGAGCTGGAAACCCAACTATATGGGTTTGGGAATTGTAATGGTAGGCAGCGGCCTAGCTATACCCTGGTATAGCAAAGTGCCATGGGAAGCAGTGACATTTACCATGTGAGCTGCTTGCTCGTTTGCCATCATAAGCAATAAAAAAAAACACGGTAATGGTGGAAACTGTGGGCTGTAAAAAAATAATAAAGCTTCTATAAGAGATCTGTATAGACAAATACAACATAAAAAAAGTACTATATTGCTAGTAAAACAACATTTTCGTATAGCAAAACAAATATTGGTCAAAGTATCCATACTTTCAAGTGTATTCCAAACACAAACCAATAAATATTTCACATTCTAGCTAAAAAAGAGTTCCATTTATTTTTTTGTTGATATATCCTTTATGTAAACTTGACATTACCGTAACATGAACATGAGACAACAATTAGGAGTAGGTATATTGGAATACCGTAGTGTTGTGTGAAGAACTGACTCCCCCGTCTGTATCAACATATCATTCTCTTTACAAGCCACTATTGTTTTTATTTTGCTTATTAAATTTGTATGCAATTAGATATTATAATAATAATTAAAGATGCGAAAGGGAATGCTCCGATGGTTCGGACATGTGGAAGGAATGCCGAACGAACGTCTGGTTAAGAAGATATACAATGCGAAAGTGGAAGGATGTAATTACCGGGGGAGACGGAGACTAACCTATCTAGACCAGATTGGTCACGTATTGAAGGAAGGTGGAGTCAAGAGTCTCCGAAACTGGCGAACGTTTATGAAGAGAATTATGAATGTTGAGGAAGCGAGTGAAGTATGCAAGGATAAAGTTCTCTGGCACTCTGTTCTCTCTGCCTACCCTGCAAGGGATATGGCGTGGTGATATGTATGTGTTAGATATTATTATTAAATCGAATCGACACCTATTGGAAATCCGTTCCAATCGTGCTGCCACTTACACCACCGTGAACTATTGTAGGATATTCAATTCTCGCATCGTATTATATTTTCATCTTTAAGGAGACGTATGCCATCTACCCGACATTGTTTACACATACAGGCTTAATATTCAAACTTTGCAGTTAGAATTGTATTAAACGATGACACAACCCTTTTATTCAAATTACTGAAATTTAGCATTTAATATGCTTGATTATTTGTGTAATATTATTCAAAAATATAAAATTGTACATACATACATATCATCACGCTATATCCCGTGCAGGGTAGGCAGTGAAAACAGAGTGTCAGAGAACTCTATCCTTGCACACTTCACTCGCTTCTTCAACATTCATAATTCTCTTCATACGCGCTCGCCGGTTTCGGAGACTCTTGACTCCACCTTCTTTCAGTACGTGACCAATCTGATCTAGGTAGGTGAGTCTCGGTCTTCCCCGGTACCTACATCCTTCCACTTTCGCATTGTATATCTTCTTAACCAGACGTTCGTTCGGCATTCTTTCCACATGTCCGAACCGGAGCATTCCCTTTCGCATCTTTACACTAATACTCTCTTTCATACCTACTCGCTCTCTTACGTCGTCGTTACGAATGCCGTCGGTCAGCCTAACTCCACAGATTTTCCGTAGAGATCGCATTTCGACCGCATTAATTTTGCTTTCATGATCTTTTCTGCATATCCAACTCTCGCTTCCATACAGTAATGTTGGGACAAGCACAGCGTTATGTATTGTTACACGTGCCTTCTGGCTGAGGTGGTGGCTACCGAGAAGTTGCCCCAACGCTCCGTTCACTCTATTTCCCGCAGTCACTCTTCGCCACGGTACACCACCGATATAGAATCGATGGTGTACCTTCCATCTCAGCTAAAACCACATCCAAGATATACAAATTCATCCACTTGCTCTAGTACATCATTACCTATTGTTACTCTTACATCTGTTCTGGCTTCATCTCTTTCAAAGACCATTATTTTGGTTTTGCTCACATTCACGCGAAATTCAAAATTGTAATATGGTGTAATTGTTAATAGTAATTCAGCAATATGACTGAACAGATAGCATAATGGTTAAGATACCGACCTTCCGTGCCAGTGCCGTGGGTTCGATTCCCACGCAGGACAATACTTTGTGCGATCCCCAAAGTATTGTTTGGGTGTAATATATTTGAGTTAATTGCATGTTTGTAAGGTCCCCACAATACGAGGATTATTTCCTTAGTTCAGGGTGGTGTCTTTAAAAAAAAAGAAAAAAGAAATTTAAAAAAAAACACGATTGTTACGAAATTTTATTACTATTTGTACTTACCTTAGATGAATTTATCCAACATGATAAAAATTGTAACGCAACTTATATGCTGATTATTTGACTTGATAGTAAGCGAATATACAGCTATGTATTATTATTTTCCGTGTAGGGACGGAGTAAGAATATAATTCACCACCCCCTATCTTACCCATGGGTGATCGTACGAGACGATTAAGGGATATAAAATACATTTAACATCTATGCCAGAGACGAAAAACTCGAAACGATACCCTATACCAACACGTCTGGACAGCGTGGTATAGTAGGTCAATTTTCCCTCCCATTGTCGAGGGGGCTCGAGCCCAACAGTGGGACGTATATGAGCTGAGATGAATGAAATGAGATGAATACTGCTATGTTATATAATCATAATAATATTTCTATACGTTTATATATATATATATATATATATATATATATATATATATATATATATATATATATATATATATATATATATATATATATATATATATATATATATATATAGCCACGAATATTATCAACCGTAAGGTTGTTTGTAGTTAAGAAAAGCTCACTGTATGTAGGCTTTAGATAACGAGTAAAGGCAATAATCGAAATAAAGACTTATAACCGAGACAAGACCTGTCTTGCTAGCTCGTTAAGATATTCCATACATATAATAACACTAGCTTCTGCCCGCGGCTACGCTCGCGTAAAAGGTTACTTTCCTAAAGTTTTTCATCCCCTATTTTTATTTTATCCCTTAAGGGTAAATTTATTACAAAATTTTATAAATGTCATATTTATTTATATCTAATCAATAGCCTAAAAATAAGTTTCAAGCTTCTGGCTTTAAAAATGACGATACTTCCTTACAATTTTTCATCGCCCTTTACAACCTTCTTTTGCTTTGAAAAGTAGCCTATGTCCTTAATCAGGCGCTAGACTATCTGTGTACCAAATTTCATTTAGATCGATCCAATAATTTTGGTGTGAAAGAGCGACAGACAGACAGAGTTACTTTCGCATTTATATTATTAGTAAGGATTGTAACAAGCCGATGACTGTGTGACAATCGGGTTGAGAGCCCTCAGCGCTCAGCCATTGTCCGCGTAAAGTTGTTAAAGCCATCTGCGGCTAACAACTAAACACACAAAAAAAGCCGATGACTGTACATCATAGAATACTTTATATATAGTAGTTGTACATACATACATACATATCATCACGCCATATCCCTTGCAGGGTAGGCAGAGAGAACAGAGTGCCAGAGAACTCTATCTCTGCATACTTCACTCGCTTCCTCAACATTCATAATTCTCTTCATACACGCTCGCCGGTTTCGGAGACTCTTGACTCCACCTTCCTTCAGTACATGACCGATCTGGTCTAGGTAGGTTAGTCTCGGTCTCCCTCGGTACCTACATCCTTCCACTTTCGCATTGTATATCTTCTTAACCAGGCGTTCGTTCGGCATTCTTTCCACATGTCCGAACCATCGGAGCATTCCCTTTCGCATCTTTACACCAATACTCTCTTTCATACCTACTCGCTCTCTTACGTCGTCGTTACGAATGCGGTCGGTCAGCCTAACTCCACAGATTTTCCGCAGAGATCGCATTTCGACCGCATTAATTTTACTATCATACTCTTTTCTGCATACCCAACTCTCGCTTCCATACAGTAATGTTGGGACAAGCACTGCGTTATGTATTGCTACACGTGCCTTCTGGCTGAGGTGGTTGTACATTATAGAAAATCAAGGCACGTTAATATCTTTTTATTAGAGTATCTTCGGAAGTCTTTTTATTAGAGGAACGGAACCAAATTACAAATTTTGGATTTTTCTTGATTATTTGTTTGTTTGTAAATGTATTATGCATAATAAACCTCCATATAATAAAATAGTAAGTATCTACTCAAAATCTAATCAACTCTAAAAAAAGCAGTGGATACTGGATACTAATTATAATAAGGAATAAAAACAAATGAAGACGTATGAACTGTGATAATATAAAGCTTAAGCGTATAGTGCACTATTTCAAAACTTGACCGAACGGCCCATTAGCTCAGTTGGTTAGAGCGTCGTGCTAATAACGCGAAGGTCGCGGGTTCGATCCCCTCATGGGCCACAAAATGTTTTTTTAATTCAATTACTTTGTAATATTTTTGTATATTAATTATTATTATAATAATTAATTTACTATTTCACATTTCGAAAGTAAGAATGCCTATCTTTATTTGTAATGTCGTTTCTAACATTTAATTTTTTTTCGATTTTCAATTATGATTTTCGATTTCGAGAGATTATCGAAACACAATTCATACGTATAAAATTTTTACATGTGTAGTATAAATAAATTAGTAGAGGGAGTACAAAATTATACATTCTGTAAATAAATAAATTATTATTATTATAACTAAGAAACAAAAATAAAGCGATAAAGTCAATAATAATCTAGTTACAAAAAGAAAGTTTTGGAGATGCTGGGATTTGAACCCAGGACTTTCAGCATGCGAAGCAGACACTCTACCACTGAGTTACATCCCCGATACAAAACTTTTCCAAAATTAAGATATTATTTAGCTACTAATAAGATTTTTTTATTTACATTTAACTTCTCGTCGTCATTAACGTATTATTTAATATAATTGTAAAGACAAAAATCGCATATTTAACTTTTTTCTTTCAGTAACTAAATTTAGGCGTCTAGAAATACCTGAAACAAATATACTTTTAGACTTTTATTATCAACTTCACCTATAAATTTTTGTACTTATATCTGACTCCTCGTGTGGCAATGAGATAAAAGTACCTATAATAGCCACCTCTTGCCGTTGGGTATATGGCAACTATGGGGCCAAGGAGAGTAGACAGCTGCTCCCTTCTAGGAAATGTATAACCTTCACTGGGATCGCCAACCAGTCTGCCAATGTGGTGATAACGACAGAATGCTCTCATTCTTGAGGATAGCCCAGGTCCAACAGTAAACAAAAAACCGAATGATAATTTAAGAAGTTTGTTCCATTTCAAATCGCCGAAATGAAACTTTGTAGACTTGTTAAGAACTCATGACAACAGAATAATTTAATAACGCGATAAGAGGGCTGTCCCTTACTATGTAAGCTAATGGCCTTCGCAACGGTCTGTAGAATGGACTGTGAAATTTAATTTGAAATAAAACTATTTTTACGGATTTTATTGCGTTTGTATTTGATTTTAAATACAAACTAAATATAAACGCGATAGAATACGTAAAAATTGTTTTATTTCAATACTGGCTGGTAAACATCAAAAATCATTTTTCTTTAATATGTCAAATGATACCTACCATTTTTTTTCTTTTTATCTGGCCACACTGTCCAACTAAGCAAAGGAAGAACGTTGTTGGGCTTTATAAACATGCTGTATATTTTTCCTCTTTGCCTATTTGCCATTAAAATAGATGCCTTCTAAAGAATGATTAAGTGTATAATTAATTATTGCTAATTAATTTAAGACAGGCGCTTTCTTCCACAGGTTTTGGGCGTGTCCGAACGAGAATTCATGGATCAAATGGGAGTGTATTTTGTTGGTTTTGTATCACAATATGGCTATGATCGAGTTTTATCAGTGCTTGGAAGACATATGAGAGATTTCTTAAACGGTTTGGATAACCTTCACGAATATTTAAAATTCAGTTACCCCAGAATGAGAGCGCCAAGTTTCATATGCGAAAATGAAACAAGACAAGGATTGACTTTGCATTATAGATCGAAGAGGAGAGGATTTGTTTATTACGCCATGGGTCAAATTCGAGAAGTAAGTGTTAAAAATTAATAATTAAATAATCTACGTAGATCAACTTCCTTTGCGTTTTACTGATTATATATTTACCATGATTATTGAATCATTCAATAACATAATTATATTCTCTTGGCTATGAAAAAATCTAGTTCTCTCTTTAATTCTTTTGTTAAAGAATTTAAAAACTAGATTGGTTAAGAAATTAAATTATTTTCTGCGCTATCTATCGAATACTTTATGATTTAATTTTTGTCCTCATTTAATCAATAGATGGCACTTGTATATATTTTGAGATAGATTTAATTACAATGAGGTAGATACATTGAAAATATTTCTATTAACCGATGTCAAAACTCCAAATGTCTTCTTAGTCAACTCAATTGCAAAGAATTTCTTTATTCCAAGGAGTGACTGTGATCTAAGCTACACAACCCAAAAGGTTAAGGATGTTCTGGGATTAGACCAGTTGTGAAGATATTACCGAAGAGCACTGAGTATCCATACCGACTGCCCCTCTAGAGCTTCTTTATAGATGAAAACCGAGACCGATAGCTTAAGATTCTTCCCACACTTCTTAAGGCTGGTCTTCAGGTTTTTTTATTCCGTATACGTCCCATTGTTGGACTCGGTATTATAATACAATGGGCAGATTTACGAATGCTGATCACGAGCGACGCTGATCAGACAGATTAGTATAGGATTTTATTTCGAGATTTCCTTCCCTCGCATAGATATCTACATATTTTATCCCTTAGTAAGTTTTCTTTTACAACTCCCATAGGCAAAACTTCTACCACTAGAAAATATAATACTTAATTATTACCACTCACATTTCTTTAATGAACTCATTTTCTGTACAATTATGATCACTCAAATCTCTTTAATGAACACAATGAAACATTTTCTGTACAATTATGATTTTATTTTTTAACATTTTCTGTACAACAATGAACTCATTTTCTGTACAATTATGATCACTTCTGTACAATTATGATCACTCACATTTCTTTAATGAACTCCTTTTCCTAAAAATATTTCCGTCCATCTATTTTCTTTGGATCCTTGTGTATATAATTGTTCAGCATCTTTTGTTAATTATAACATTAGAATATAATCTTGTCTAAATATATGTATATCAATTTATTTGAATCTTTGTAAATATGTAAAATTACCTCATACCTTTATATAACCAACTCTGATCCAAGTTCCTTCTTATATATATAAAACATTCATCTAGCCTTTTGTTAAACACTTCCCTAATTTTTTGACAATGGCAAATGTTAATATAGATTATTATAGATTCATTACTAACTAATAGGCACGTGTAGCAGTACATAATGCAGTGCTTGTCCCAACATTACTGTATGGAAGCGAGAGTTGTGTATGCAGAAAAGAGTATGAAAGTAAAATTAATGCGGTCGAAATGCGATCTCTACGGAAAATCTGTGGAGTTAGACTGATCGATCGCATTCGTAACGACGACGTAAGAAAGCGAGTAGGTACGTATGAAAGAGAGTATTGGTGTAAAGATGCGAAAGGGAATGCTCCGATGGTTCGAACATGTGGAAAGAATGCCGAACGAACGTCTGGTTAAGATGATATACAATGCGAAAGTGAAAGGATGTAGGTACCGGGGGAGACCGAGGCTAACCTACCTAGACCAGATCGGTCATGTACTGAAGGAAGGTGGAATCAAGAGTCTCCGAAACCAGCGAGCGTGTATGAAGAGAATTATGAATGTTGATGAAGCGAGTGAAGTATGCAAGGATAGAGTTCTCTGGCACTCTGTTCTCTCTGCCTACCCTGCAAGGGAGATGGCGTGATGGTATGTATGTATGTAGTAACTAATATTAATTTTTTATTTTTTTTAGGTTGCCCGCCATTTTTATCACAAGGATATGCGAATAGAATTACTCAAAGAAGATGTGTTATTCGATACAGTTCACGTGACGTTTCAACTGACGTTCGATAATCGTGCATTTACACTCGCTTCTTTGGCAATGACTAGAGAACAAAAACATTTACCTATAAGTGCTGCAGTGCTATTCGAAATTTTCCCTTTCTGTATTGTTTTTGGGTAAGTTGCCTTATTGAAAAATATTATTTTAAAATGAAATAATGTTCATTAAGTAATACAAAATAATGTATAATCCATTCGCAAATAAAAAAAAATATAATGTAGATAAAAACACATTGTTATCTAAATTACAAATGCGAGGTTTTTATAATAGTTAAAATGACGACATCGTTTTGTAATTAAAAAAACTCCACATACAATGATGGATTTAGGTCCGATGGCGCCCTTATAACGACCTTACATATGTAGGTATATCTAATAATATCCTAACGAAAACTTTTTACCTATTACTCTTTTAATCGAAGCGATACGAAGGCGGGTCTTTAGTTTTAAATAAAACAATATTTAAGTTTGACTAGAAATTCCAATTTCAAAAAAAAATCTTTTGTTTTCGTATTTTATTGAAACTGACAATGTCGCCATTAGCTTAAACCAAATTACAAACACAAGTGTTACAGATTGTTCACTTTAGCATTTTCTCTGTATTATTCCTACTAATATATAAATGTGAATGTAAGTTTGTTTGTTACGCTTTCACGCTAAAACTACTCAACCGATCATCATGAAACATTGTACACATATTCTTGGAGGTATTAAAAGTAACATAGGATACTTTTTATTTAAAAAAAATCAAAATTTTTATATGAAAAATAAAAAAATTGTTTGTCAAACAATCTCAAAATCTAGCTTCTTCAACGCCATCTAGCAGTCCAGTAATGAAGTTCCAACCCTTTTTTTTTTTTTTTTTTTTTTTTTTTTTTTTATTGGTGGGCTATGGTGCGTCTCGCCCCGCTGAATCGGTCCGGGGTGACGGAAAGGCGGCGCGTGACCCCATAGACCCACCGTAAAACCTTCTCTCTTCGCCGTGCGAGCGGACCACCGGTACTCGATTTTAACTTCGGTGTATGAAGTTCCAACCCTGAGTATTGTAATACCGTTGCACTGTATTACCGACGGTCAAAAATAAAAATAGGGGATCAAAAACTTTAGGCAAGTAACCTTTTACGCGGGCGAAGCCGCGGGCAGAAGCTAGTATTACATAAAACACCGGTAAATTTATTCAATATAACATTATAAAACACAACATGAAAATTTAAGACACATGACTTTATAGCATTTCCGCCAAAAATCCTTAAATTAATTTAATTTTAAAGGACATAAGATGCCTTTTCCTTTCTAAAATTTATTAAATAATTTTGTTGAAGTTCTCGGGTATATAAATTTTTACGTAAGGTACTTATAATAATATAAGTATTTATCAAACTATTTCTACGTTAGAGTTAGGTAAAATATGTACCTAATGATTTCATTGCCGCGCGAGACGCAGGAGCGAGCGCACGCTTTACGTTATTATTGTTTTGTTATTGATTTTTTTCTATAACTACCCACATTAAATAAAATGTTTATAAGGTCAATAATAATAGATAAAGAAATTAATAATATTGACGAATTAAGTGGAAGTGATGTGATAGAAGAAGTAATGTTTATTGGAAATGAGCAACAAGCTATTATATATACAATTCAGGAGAGTAATAGTGCGATGATCGAGACACGCAGGGTGCCAAAAAAAAGAAGCAGAGAGGACAGTGAGGAAATTGTAGAGGATTAAGAGAGATATATTACCGTTCATAAGGGCAATAAAATAGTAGCCAGAAGAACAGAAAAAAAAACTGATGATAACAGAAGCGATGAAATCAATTTACAGTCTGGGCTAAATATTGTTAGTATAACTGGTAAAGACATAATATTACCAAAACAATTCGGTTTAGCAAAACGTTGGAAATTAAAGTTGGAAAATATTACAAACGTAAATAAAATCCGATACAAAAACGCATATAAAGCTATTTTACAATTCGAGGACAGAGAAAACGCAGAAAAACTTGTTAAATGTCAAAAAATCTTAGATTTGGGATTTAGATGCCAATTAGTAGATGAAATTAATCTATCTTATGGTGTAGTTAAACAAATTGATTTGGAAACGGATGAAGAGGAAATTCATAAAAGTTTGGAGTGTGAATATGATATTGCCACTGTGAAAAGAATAAAAAGGCTTAAAAATCCAGGAGAATGGGTAGACAGCGAAACAATACGTCTTTGTTTTAAAAGTTCCACCTTGCCCCCCCTACGTTTCTATGTATGGGTGTAGATTCCAAGTGGAACCATACATGTTCCCAGTAACACAATGCTCTGGTTGTTGGCGATTTGATCATTTAATAAAGGCATGTCCTACAATAATAATACGTTGTCCGAAATATGGAAATAATCATAGCAACTGTGATATTACCAACTTCAAATGTATAAATTGTAAACGATCACACATGGCATTAGATAAGTCATGTCCTGTATTTATTAAAGAAAAAGAAGTTAGAAGAATTATGTGTATGAAAAATTGTAAATACAGGAAAGCCTTTCTATTATATATATAGTAGAAAGAAATCGTGAAAACATATCTAAAGATACCGAAGAAGTTACGCCGTGTAAAAGTTATAATATTGGATATAATAGTAGAGCGTACAGAGATGTTCTGTTGGAGAATTCTCAAACACACATTGAAATACCTGAGAGCAGTAGACGTGATGTAGACAACGAGGAGAATGAACAAAATATTGAAGAGCCAATGTCCTCAAGTTTCGTTAAAAAACCTTCTAGGAAGCAAAATAATAAAAAGGATAATATAAATTGGTGTTATGATTTTTCACAGGATAAGAATGGGGCATCAATACAACAGAGAGTTTCTGAAAATACTGAAGAGCCTAAGAGTAAAAGAGATTACAAAGGATTATTACAAAAGTTAAAAGAAGTTTGTCTATCGGACTGTAGTTTTAATTTAAAAGTGAAATTAATGTGTGGCTTAATTTTTGAAGAATGTTTTCAATTCGTATGGGAGATTCTTAAAGAGGGGAGACTTTCTAAGTAAAATTATATCTGTATTTGAAAATGGTTGGTTTACATAAACATAGTAATTTACATATTTTACAGTGGAATGCACGGAGCTTACATACTAAAATAGAGGAAGTCAGTTGTTTATTAGCACAGGAAAAAGTACATATTGCACTGATTAGTGAGACTTGGCTAAAGGAAGACGTATGTATCAAATTAAATCAATATAATATATACAGACGTGATCGGGGCGATTCGTATGGAGGCATAGCTATAGTAACACATATTTCTCTAAATGTACAGACATTACAGATAAATATTAATAACACAGGTATTGAATTTTTATGTATTAAGCTAAATAATTTTAACCTCATAAAGCAAGTGATTTTAATATATTGTACTATTTCAATTCATACAACGCAATCCGATTGGGATGGTATTTTTTCAATGTTCCCTAAAAACTCTGTCATAGCGGGGGATTTCAACGCCCATCATACGAATTGGTCACATAAAAATGACAGTAGAGGAAAACAGATCTTTGAGTCAGCACTAAAATTTGGTTTTACCTCACTTAATAATGGACAAACCACGAGGATTAAATTAGCAAATGGTATAATGCAAAGCTCTTCTCCGGATATCACATTTGTGTCTGCGGATATAGCTATCAATTTCGAATGGTGTGTGCTTAATGAAAATCTGGGCAGTGACCACTTGTTTATTAAACTTAAAGTAAAATATAAAGGTGAATGTCGCTCATATACAAAAACGTAACTATAAATTGGCTGACTGGGAGTTGTATCAAAGATATTTTGATACTTTTGACTCATCAATTGAGATCAGTAATGTTCAAGATATGTATAATTTTTTAGTACGTCATATAAATGAGGCAGCAGATGAGAGCATCCCCTTGTATAGAACTTGTTATAATTCTAAAAATAATTTCAAACCGAAAGGATATTGGACACCCTAATATTTCGAAATTAGTTGCTGAGCGTAGATTAGCATTGAAAAATTTTAGAAGAAACCCAATACCTGCGAGTTTATTGATACTAGAAAATAAAATACTAGAGGTAAAACGAGTCATTCAAAGAGCTAAATCTATAGATTATAAGAAATTTTGTGATAGTTTAAATCATAAAGTTTCAGCAGCTGAGATGTGGCAACGCCTGCGTTGGGTGAAGGGCTATAAAAAAACTAAGCTTCAATGTTCTCAAGAGATGGTCAGAGAAATGTTATGTGATCTAGCACCAGATTATGTTATCTCCTCTACACCACTTTTTACACCTAGAAATAAATTATTAGAATCCAATTTTACGTTACAAGAAATTAATCACTGCTTAAGAATAAAGATACGTCTCCAGGTGAGGATAAAATAACATATTCTTTGATTTCACATCTACCAAAATCAGGTAAACTATATTTACTCAAAATGTATAATAATATTTACAGTTCTGGTATCGTTCCATCTCAATGGCTTAATTTAAGATTTATTCCTATTCCAAAGTCAGGCTCTACCTCTGATAGTAAACCAAGACCTATATCCTTGCTGTCATGTACATACAAAATCTTTCAGGCTATGTTAGTTAAAAGACTTGAATGGTTTATAGAAAAAAATCAAATTTTATCACCATTCGCCACGGGTTTCAGAAGAGGACAATCTAGTCCTGATTGTCTAACGCGATTAGTGACCCCAATTCAAATAGGCTTTTCAAAAAACACTCCAACCATAGCATGTTTTCTTGATATTAAGAGTGCATACAATAATATTAATTATTAATTGAAACCTAATATTAATTATTACCCTAAACCTAATATAATATTAATTATTAATTAAAACCTATTAATTGAAAAATTATTAGATATATTAGACT
This sequence comes from Lymantria monacha, assembly GCA_905163515.2. NCBI lineage: Eukaryota > Metazoa > Arthropoda > Insecta > Lepidoptera > Erebidae > Lymantria > Lymantria monacha. Next base: position 8,111,062 of record LR991081.1, on the reverse strand, counting down.
CTTTAGGTGTAGGCAAAAGTTTATGCTTGTATTTATGGAATTTCTTGTCTGAACATCATTTAAAAATTAGCGATGAATCGGTAATAGGAAAAGATTTGATCAGATATGCGCTAAAGGGCCTAGCTCAGGGGGACCCTATATCACCTTTGCGGTTCAATATAGCTACTTTCAAATTTTGTCAAAACATTGTCGATGTTTCTATATGCCAATATGCTGATGACTTTGTTCTATATACAAGTCATAATAATGTTATACAAAGTAAAGATCGAATACAAAATGCCTTATATATTTTTGTTACCTACTCTATTGGATGAGCTAGGATTAGAGCTTTCAATTAATAAATCAAAATATTGTGGGTTTAGTAGACAATATAGGCGACAGGAAATGAATCTTGTTATCGATAATTGTGAACTTGATTTAGTAGATAATTATAGGTATTTAGGTATTTGGTTTAGATAGGGGATTACGGTGGGCTAAACATATCAATGAGCTTGTAATAAGAGTTCAAAAGCTCATAAATCTACTTAAAATTATTACTAGTGCTTCATGGGGAGTGTATCAAATTCATTTGCGTAGATTATATATATTGCGTTAATAAGAAGTAGACTGGATTATGGTTGTTTCTTATATGATAATAGTGCTGTATCGCATACATACAAGTTGATTAAGGTCCAGAATCAGGCTTTAAGAGCAATAGGAGGGTTTGTTAGAAGCACACCGATTCATGTGATGGAATGTGAGCTCTGTGTTCCTGCACTACATATAAGAAGAAGATGGTTAGCTTTTAAGTTTTGTTTAAAATGTTCTTCATTGTCTGATAATATTACAATTTGGCTGTTGTCGGAACTAAGCACTTTTAGACACATTAGATTTTGTTCAAATAAAAAAAAATCCATTGCTAGTTAATGCTCTTGAAGAAATTAGGCGGGACAATGTTAATTCTTCTCCGATTTTAGAAATATTTTCATTAGATACATGGGTAACTAACATTAATATACAAAATATTATAAAAACTAATTTAAATTCAGTTATAAGAGCCAAAAAACATACGATTTTAACTTAATAAAAGCAGAATCTATGAAGGAACTTTGAGAACAGTATAAAGGGTATTATATCATTTACACTGATGGGTCTAAGAGTGCTGACGGTGGTGGTGCTGCGTTCTATGATCCTCTGAAATCACCCGCTGATAACAAACATAATTGCTTTAAAATAGATCAATAAGTGTCAGTTATGTCTTTGGAACTCTGTGCAATTTCAGAGGCTCTCACTTATTTACAAAATTTTGCAATCAGAAAAGCATTAATATGTGTAGATAGTAGAAGTGTATTACAACATATAGCTCGCTCGGTGCGCCTCTGGCTTCAGAGGTGCACCGATAGCATATGTTATTCTATCTAAAATGCAAAATATAGTCCAAAACGGGGTCAGTCTGAAATTGCAATGGATTCCATCAGATGTCGGAATAAATGGAAATGTGGAAGCTGATCGGCTGGCTAAATGGGGGAGAATATTTGGAAAAAAATTACACATTGGAACTAATTATGTAGAACTATTACCTTATATTATTATACCTGAATATAAAAATAAATGCTATGAGCTTTGGAAAGAGTATTTCAATGATCGATCTAAAGAGAAAGGAATTTGGTATAAGTCCATAGTATCATAACCTCTTCATGTTCCATGGTTCATAAGCACTAAACTTAGTAGGAAACATGTCGTGGTAGCTCACAGACTGAGGTCTGGGCACATGCCGCTCAACAAGTTTGGTTATCTTATGAAAAAAGTACTTCGCCGAATTGTGGCATATGTAACACTGTAGAAGATGTCATTCCCTTGTTGTCGGAGTGCTCTAGATTTCAGTCTAGGACTTTTGACGGGAATTTGGAAACGTCATGTGGTGCTCTTGTATTATATTCGATATCTTAGTGTTTTAACGTGTTATATTAGATAATTTTGATGGCATTTTATGTAATGTGATGTGGTGGAACTACTGGGATGTAGAGAATATCATATAAAAGTGCTTTACAACGTTTTCGTTTTCCATCAAAATCCCCACAAGATACCATTAACATTGTGGCCATAGCACTGTTGATGGAGACAATTTGACTTAGACAATGACTAACCTGAAAGACTAAAAACGTGAAGATATTCATAACTCGACACTGGCACCAATAGCTCGTATAAGTAGCTGATTGCCAATACATAAGAAGAAGAAGAAGATTTCAGTCTGCTAGAGAAAATTTAATTATGCAGCTAAATGTAAATGTGAGTGATATAGGGATGTTTCATCACATATTGTCAACACCTAATTCTGAAGCAGCCTATAAGTTAATTAAGTTTGCTATGTTACGATTTAAGTAGTATATAAGTTATTGATATACGATGGGACTGGCATGTACATTTGTATAAAAGTCCCTAATAGTAAATAAAGAGAAAAAAAAATGTACGACGAAAATGTGCGACTATTACACATTTGAAACTATTTTTACGAATTCTATCGCGTTTATATTTGATTTTTAATTTATCCAACGTTTCGAACACTTTACAGTGACCATGGTTACGGGAGGATTGAAAATATATACTTAATACTACTTCTAATATTGCAAAGTATTCGCTTGATTCATCTAGTGATACATAATTATAATTTCAGATCAGACATGATAGTACAAAGTATCGGCAACTCATTAATGGTGATTTTACCTGATTTGGTTGGTAAAAAAATTACTAACTGGTTCGACCTGGTCCGACCGTTAATTGCCTTCAAATATGAAACCGTAAGTCACAATGTCAATCTATATCTTCTTAATATATATAAATTACGTGCCACGTTGTTTGTCCGCGATGGACTCATAAAGTACTTAACCGATCTTAACCAAATTTGCACAGCATGTGTAGTTTGATCCAACTTAAAAGAAAGGATAGCTTAAATCTCAATTTATAGTAATATCATTTTATTGCAAATTATTTTTCTAATATTTGACAGTCAAAATCATATGTTATATCAAAAGGATTTTAAAAGATGGCGGAATCTGTTGACTGGGTTCAGTAAGTATTTAATAGATGGCGCTATGTTAAATGTACAAACGCTTCATATAAGGTAAAATTTGTTAGAATAAACAAAAAGTGTTACTGAGGCTAACCTAAGCCACAGCAACGCGTGGCCCAGTCTGCTAGTTCTATTAATAAAACATTCTTCTATAATTAAAATGGATGTTCCACAAGGTCTATTCAGGGTCCTTTTCTGTTCCTTGTATACATTAATGAAGACATCCATGAACAAATTAAGGGTTAGTAGCATTCGTATAATCGCTACCGCACAGCAATCAAACATATACCAAAATATATCTACCGATTCTAATGAAAACATAATGGGTAGAGAGAATAACACATAAAACGTCTTCTGTAACCTCAAGAAGTGAGCGAAAAATTGATTACTACATAAATTCATCACATTGGCTTAGTTGTTGAATTACTTGGATGAGTTTAAGTCATGTTTATAATAAGCTTATTCGCAGTACAAATAAATTTAATGATAAAAAGGGACTAAAAGTAACGAAAAGTGAGTTATAAGATGATGCTTTGAAGTCAATAGAGACGAACACGCTTACTTACACAATGAGCTCCTTTTCTCGAAAAGTTGACTACGGTGAAACATAATTTTTCACACACGAGGAATGTTTCTCACATTCCTCGTTTTCATAAAATTGTCTAAATAAATGAATAAGTAAACACAATAAACAACGTAGTGCTTAAGATTCTGATCTTCCATGCCAGTACCGTGGGTTCAATACCTACGCAGGAAAATATTTTGTGCGATCCACCAAGTGTTGTTCTGTATCTGGGTGTAATTTGTCTGCGTTAATTGCATGTGTGTAAAGTCCCCCACAATACAAGAATTGTTTTCTTACCGGCAGTCTTTAAAAAAAATTAAAATGTTTTCCCTTTAATACAATAGTTTCTTCTTCTTTGGTATCGTCTATCCTATGCTTTTACCACATGTCATACCTATTTTTTTCATCATCATCACAGCCCATAAATGTCCCATTGTTGGGCTCGGGCCTCCGCCGTAATGGGAAGGAAATTAACCTACTATACCGCGCTGGTCAGACGTGTTGGTATTGAGTTTTGTTTCGAGTTTTCCTTCTCTCGCATAGATGTTAAATGCGCTTTATATCCCTTAGTCGTCTCATACGATCACCCACTGGTAAGATAAGAGGTGGTGAATAGTATTCTTACTCCGTCACCACACGGAAACCTATTTTTTTATTTATCCTTATTTCTTTACCATTGAAGTAAAATTAATTATAGTTTAATTTTACAGATGAATTTAAATATTTTATTTTATTGTATTCTTATTATTTTATAATGTTTCCTTAGATATTTAATCGCACCAACAACATATTCGAGCTGGTGACTGTGGAGCCTGTGATGCATGAAAGAGCGCCTGATAAGAGAAACGAGCTCCTCAGATTCTCCGACGAGTCAGACTGTACAACTGATAAGAACCTCAGACTCAAAGGTATTTTCATTTAAACGTTTACCACTTATTTATTTTTTTCATCCTTCTTCCAGCAATATACATACACACATGACTCTGTTTTATTCTAACTGCCAGAGTTGCAAAACTTGCGAGACTGTTACTGCAAGTCTTGGTCTTGCATTTAAGCAACACTAATATACATTTACCTCAATATTAGGCTTCTCGTCTTTGGGGGGTTAATGACTTATAAGCTTAATCTGGGGTGGGTTTTGAGATTATATTGGTAGGCAGCGGCTTAGATATATTCAAATCCTTTGATATTTCAAAGGTTTATAGGCAGCAGTGACACTTACCATCAGGTTGTGCTGTTTGCTCGTTTGCCATCATAAGTAATAAAAAAAAGACTTATATTATTAATCACATTAGCCAAACAAGCTTAATTACGAATCTTCCCTGTTTTATTTCAACTACTATTCAATATTTTTTTTTTAGAATTGTTTATGGTGAGAAACGATCAAGTAGCACACTTAATGATAAGTGTTTCTGCCAGTCATGAACCTTTGCAAATACCAAGGGTACAGCTAGGTTGATGATTACCAATCTACCCAGAGAGTTGGGCTATCGGCTCTCGCTCGCCGAACGAAGCGCATCAGTGCCACATCTCAGACGTTGGTTTTCTGCGAGTACCTACTACCCCGGACGGACCGGCTGTCTTCTGTGGTACTACCCCGGACGGATCGGCTTGCGGCTATAGATAGAAAACTGACAACAGTTTTGCCCTCACCATTACTAAGCATTAATCGCATTGAAAAAGGTTCAACAGAAACGGATTCAAATAGAAACTAGTTTGAGATAGATTAGTGTAAGTCTGTAAAACAAAGAACTACGGAATGGCAAAAATGGTATTTTATTATATATTCTATTTAATTCACTATAAAAAAAAAATATTTTCCTCTAAATAATGATCTAACGTTTAAAAAGAAGTCACATTTTCTTAAAGATTCAGGCGTATCATTTTTACTGTTGACTTCGTGCAAAGATTCGCCTTGAAGCCTCAATCAAAACGCCAATAATTGAATTTGGTAGTTCAACACATATCGTAACCCACATCACTGGCAATCGATGCTACTTTTCAATTTCACAGTCGAATAAATAATGGACCACTGAAGGTCCACTTATCAGGCGAAACAATCAAATCGCTTAGCAAGTTGAAAGAATAATCTAAGCAGTTATTCATGCGGTTTGAAGAAAATATACTACGTAGGTGTGTGTGTGTGTGTGAGTGGTCTTTATTAGATCAACAAACAACACACTAAAACTCATCATTGAATGCAGTTTTCACCAATAAAAAATATGATGTTATGTAGGATAACTATAAATTTCAAAATAATAAATATATAAGTAATCAAAGTAAGCAAACGAAACGAGTTAACAAGCTAAAATTCAATTTTGAAAGTAACTAATTTTATTCAAAATAATCTACATATGATATAAGTTTCTCAGTATACAAGTTTCATCATATAAACACGTGTTTTAATATAACTGGTTTGTTGCAAATTAATAGATACGTAAGAATCATCAGTAAAAATCAAACCCATCCAATTTTTCTTTGTTAGAAAGGAGAGGCCTTACTAAGCCGCTCTTAGTATTACTCAGAAGCTGCCTTTGGGCTCCATAGTATCAATTCCACCAATTGATACAGCATTGATACTATTGCAAATTACCGATCGCCGATGCAAAAAAATATCGTCATATTATGCCTTCAGATGGCAAGCTAAAAAATAGAGAGACAAAAATACAGTATTATAGGATTAATATTCAAATAGTGTTTCTATCAAAAATTTCATTATTTTTTTTAATATTAAAAATTAACGGCAGTGGTACTTATTTTGCACAGTCTCGTTGGTTCAGTGGCTCACTCACCAATAATAGTAAGATCGAAGATTGATAGTGCACGCCTTTTTTTATGTACTAAAGGAACATTGTATTGTGAAATATGGATTATTACTATTTTTTAATCTCTATATTATTACACATAACTTTGGCAACCCTAAGATAATAATTCTTTTAATAACAAAAATCTAGACTACTATAATTAGCTTAAATTTTTAGGAGTAAAAGCACCACACATATGACAAAAAAGATCTTAAAATTACCGTGTACTCTAGGCAATAAGTGAATGTAAAACAGGCTCAAATGACTTATCTCTTATGACACATAAAATTAGATCCTTATTACCACAATCTTTGAAGAACAAAAGACGTCCAGAGATAATAGGTGTCCAGAGATAATAGGTGTCCAGAAATAGAGAGTACACATAAAACTTCATAGGGAAAGGTAACAAGATCTCTATAAATCTTAACAGCCACCTACCTAAAGTTGTAAAACGAAGGCTCGTTAACATTGGAACATGGTTTTGCACGCTTTTTATTACTAAGGCTCAATTCATATCTGGTGAAATCGTTCGAGCAAATTTTTATATAATAATAATATCCAATGTGTGTTACCAGCGATGACTTACGGCATTGAAACGCGGTCTCTAAATGTTGGCCTCATAAAAAGGCTCAAAGTCGCTCAGCGTGCTATGGAGAGGGCTATGCTCGGTATTTTTCTACGTGATAAAATCCGGAATACGGAAATCCGTAGAAGAACGGGTGTAATCGACATAGCCCGAAGAATTAGCAAATTAAAGTGGCAATGGGCAGGCCGCATCGCTGACGAACCGACAACCGTTGGGGAAAAAAGGTTCTCAAGTGGCGCCCACGAATTGGACAACGCAGCGTAGTATGAACCCCCAATCGGTGGACTGATGACCTCATCAAGGTCGCACGAAACCGTTGGATGCAGATGGCACAGGACTGTTACAGATGGCATTCTCGTGGGGAGGCCTATGTCCAACAGTGGAAGTTTACGGGCTGATGGATGGATGGAATAATGTCCTTCTCCTTTAGAACGTTATAATATACACATTCACAGTCACATAAATAAACACTTACTTTGCCTTCACTTCTCTTGTCTAATGGAATCCTTGATCTTTCCATCTATCTATCCTTTAACTTCATACCACCGTACCACTCGACAGCAGGGTTTATCCATTTCACCTGGAAACGATAAGGTCCTCGATTGTACGTTTTCAGCGATCATGTCTCCCACGCGCCTGCAAGATCTGGAATAAACTACTTGCTGCTATGTTTCCCGAGCGCTATGAGATGTCCTTCTTAAAACGAGGTATAAGAAGAGCAATTTCGTCCAGTTAGGCAACGGTCTGGCTGTGCCCCTGGTATTGCTAAAGTCCATGTGCGGTATTATCGGTTACCATCAGGTATGCTGTTTGCTCCTTTGCCACCATAGGCAAGAAATCTATTACAGCTGTAGTGAGCTCTAATGCAGTCGATATTATGATGTTTATAAATGCCACCGAAGACAAAGATCGAGTACCGGTGGCCCACTCGCACGGCGAAGAGAGGTGCTTGCAGGGTGGGTCCATGGGGTTGCGCGCCGCCTCTTCTGTCGCCCCGGACCGATTTGTCGGGGCGCGACCACATTCATGGTCCACCTTGCGGAAAAAAAAATGATGTTTATAAATAAGACACAAGCGCAATCCACGAAATAAAAGATGATTTGAAATTAAAATAGATGCTCTAACGTGGTTACTTATCGGAAATAGGTACTCAAGTCAGATGACAAGATCAATGTTGTGGTTTCTTGGAAAAGTTTATTACTCAACTAATATTTAAAACTGCTCAATGCTCCAGTAATTCAAGCATGATAGTTTTGTGCAAAATCTGAATTGGTCCTAACGGTTGAAAGCTTCATATTGCGGGACCATGTAAGGCATTGGTTATATGCGGCAGCAAGCGTTTTAGCACAAATATTAAATACATATTTAAAAAAAATATATTCAAGTTTCTATTTCGTCATTACGGATTGGTTAGTAATAATATAAAAATGAAATAATTAGTATCTATAAATATTAAATATATTCTAAATTTTATGAGATTATATTAATAAGACTTTCGTTAATGCCAAAAAATTATAAATAAACTACAAATTATTATTGTCTAAAATTTTTGGTCTTAATAGATAAATAGCGAAAAAGTTTGTACAAATAATTTCACTAAGAATGAGAGAAAATGAACCCCTCAGACAAGAATAAATGACACGGAATTGCGAATTAATATTTTCTTTTTTTTTAGGAGGTTATGAACAAAACACACTTACATATGTATAGTTTCAATATAACGTATATTAGGTATCAATGTACACACTTGGAAGCTAAAACACTTCTTTACTAGCACAAGCTTAGAGCTCGAATGAGATGGGCAAATATTGTACTAACGAAGTAGACTTTTACAAACGTCATAACGAACCAAAATCAAATATTAGTCAAATACTGCTATTAATTTTTGTACAATAGTATATTAATTATATAAATCCAACACTTTTAGCCATTAGGGTTGATATATTTTACTTAAAAAAATAGACACAATACAAGAAATCCGCCCAGTTGACGATAAATAGATACAGTACGACAGGTATACATATACATATACTTCTTCCCTTTTGCCGCCCCACACGGTTTGAGCGGGGTAAGACCGGCCCATAGTCTGTCCCGAAAAGATTGAAATATTAGATGTTTTTTGTTAAATCCAGTAAGACTATAATGTTGTGCCTAAATTACAATCTATACATATAATAAAAATGTAATGGGTCGCTGTCTGTACATGGAAGATATATGAAAAAAAATATTACTGGGACCTTTATCAACACTAATAGAACACAAAACAATAATTTTTAAAATTTGTGTCTGTTTATCTGTTTGTCTGTGTGTTTGTGCACGCTAATCTCAGAAACGGCTTATCCGATTTAGACGCGGTTTTTTTAGTAATGTAGTCACAAATCGCTTGTCCATAACCATAGGATAAAAGCTTACAACGGTATAGTCGGCATAATAACAAGGGTGTTGTAAGGACTTTAATCAAAAGGAAATTAAAATTGAACATCACGTCATCATGATGAGAAATGAGAACACGTGTAACTTCCGTCCGTTTATTTTTAATTTTATGTAATACGAATAAATATTGCAGTGCTCAAGGAAAATGGATTATGGCCTTGTTAATTGCTACGTCAAATTAATATATAACGTGATATAAGACAGGATATTTTCTTCTTTTACATGTAAAAGCCCTTTTTAATATCCTCTTATGGGGTAAAGATCAAATTATGATGACGGAATTGTAAAGACTGAACTCGTAGTTCTAAAATCTGCCGTTATTCTCAACTAAGTTTGAAATCATAAACAAATGTTACTGCTCCTCGTGGACCTTTGCGATGCCAGAGGTACAGTTAGGCCGCTACCTACTGAGTCGGGGTTTGAAAATATTTAATTTTATATTATTCTTCTTTTGATTAGAGACTGTACCATTAATTGGGGTTGACCTTCCTTATCCTCCATTTAAGACAATCTTATGCTTCCTCTGTGATTAATCAAACATCTTTTAGAACCTTTTGAACTATTGTTTACCATATAGCAGATAGTCTTCCTAGGTTACGTTTTGCGATGTTTATTTATATGACATACTTCTACAAGTGTATCCTCTGGCGTAATCAGCGTGATCTTATAACACCTTGCGTGTTACGTCTAAAACAGTATATCATACGCACCTTGCATCAGCTCAAGAAAGTTTCTGTACGTTTAAGCATTATAGCAGTCAATCTTAAGGCTCACGAATAGACTGCCATAAGCTCTGTCATTTCGTGATACGCTATACTACTTACTTATCGTAGCTATAGATTCTCTTATTTATTGGTTAGTTAGTCAATTATGTTCAAGTTTTTCGCTTTGCGCAGAGGAAAATATATTCCAGTCATCGACTCTTCCTATCTAACTTTGTTAGTTAAATGTGTTGTAGGTCCAAAGATAATTAAAAACGCTTCTCAGGACTTCATGAGAGTCAAACCTTAGTGTCATTTGTGGTGACCATTGTGGATCGTAGCGTTCAGGCGTTATAGTGAAGCGAATGTGTTGTGATGATTAGACAAAATAAAAAAGACATGATATATAAAATACCAAAGCATTAAGTACTTGAAGCTATCGTTTATGAAAAACTTCACGAGAACAATTATCATCTATTTAGTTCTAATTAAAATTTGCTTTATCTATTAATGCAATTCGCTGTAAAAAAATAAACAGATGAGTAGTTAGGTATGTAATGTGGAAGTCAAGTTGACTTACTTTATTAAAACGAATCTTTGACCAACCAAACCTCTATATAACAAAATTCTCTGTAGCTAATTATTTGATACAACGAATATCTTCTAATTCCTTTGAGTTTGGTTAAATCGAGGTTGCACTGTATTAATAATACAATATGTAAATTAAACTAAAAATACTTATAAATATTACTACAAAACTCGAACGCAATATTAGAATGATCTACTGAGCCATGAAATCGAATATTCAGTATTATCGTATCCTCTAAATTCAAAACAAAGTTGATTTAAAATCCAAGACAAAATATTGTTCAGATAGATATTATTAAAGTTTTGGATAAAATTTTCTACTTTTTTGAATATCAAAGATTATTTTTTGATTTACAGAGATGATACATTACAAATCTGTAATGATTTTCCCCTGTTAATCATAAACCTTCTCTATAATAAAAAGGAATTTAGTTCACTATATGCTCAGCTTACAAAAACGAATTGCCATAGGGTTTTTTAAAATTTGTGATAAAATTTACATGAAAAGCAAAGATTTCTTTTGTCCTATTTACAGAGATGTATATTACAAATCTGTAATAACTTTCCACTATTGGGCATAAGGCTCCTCCATAATCTAATGAAAAGTACGTTCACTATATAGTCAGTTTGCTAAGACGAACTACCATAGGGCTTTAAATCGGATTCGGATCGGACGTAGTGCGTTATGCGCCCTTAGCATAATTATTTTCCATATTTCCTTGTTAAATTTATTTTAATTCTTTTAATGTTACTATGTATTCTTTCAATTTTTTTCTACCTTTTATTGTAACTGCTAATTAATTATCGCAACTAATTTAGGTCCTTGATCAAGTCAGGGGTAATTTAGACTAAGTTCATAATGACTTAGAACAATATAAAAAAAAACGAGAATCCTTTCTCTTGCTGTAATGCTATCGATCTACGGTACCTTTATTATTTCATTTGACTATTGTATTCTTATTTCGACACCAAGCTTGAAATTATTAAGTTTCCCCTGTCATATAAGTTATTACATACATACGTATCATCACGCCGAACGAACGTCTGGTTAAGAAGATATACAATGCAAAACTGGAAGGATGTAGGTACCGGGGGAGACCGAGATTCACCTACCTAGACCAGATTGGTCACGTACTGAAGGCAGGTGGAGTCAAGAGTCGTCTCCGAAACCGGCGAGCGTCTATGAAGAGAATTATGGATTTTGAGGAAGCGAGTGAAGTATGCAAGGATAGAGTTCTCTGGCACTCTGTTCTCTCTGCCTACCCTGCGAGGGATATGGCGTGATGATATGTACGTATGTATATATCATAAAATGAAATATAACCCAAAAAACTTTACAAACGTAATAAAATTAATTACAAAAGAGCAAATATTGAAACAACTTATGACATGTTACAGGCATGGTACGTAAGAAGCGCTTTACATATGATGGAAGACAATTACCTGACTTTATTAATTTGCATTTAAAAGGTGATTTCGTTTAATTCTAGCTATATATCAGTGAAGTCTTCACAAAATACACGTAATGAGCAACTGTTTATTGTAAATATAACTGCACGGATGCACAGAGACTGCACAGATGGAGTAGTACTCTAAATAGTGACCTCTCACATCGAGTTTTATAAGATCGATACGCACACAGGATACCCTTTAGCCATTGAAGCCAAGGAATCTATAGGTACTAGTTGTCAGCGAAAGAGCAATATTGAGGAAATGCGGTAGGTTATAGTGCCGCAGCCACTCGTCCATCGCCTGCCCATGGCCTGCCACAAAAAAGAAAGTTCTTTGTGCGTTAAATACATTATTGTTCCGAGTCTAAGTGTTATTAGTGTCTGTTAATTATATGTTTGTAAAGCTCTCGGATTCGAGTGGGGCGGGGCTATAGTAGCGGCGCTTCGCACTCGGATCCGAGCGAGCATCCCGTTCATTTTTTAATACCTAATAGGTTTCCAGAAATCCAAAAAATGTATTTTTTATTGAAATAATAACAATATACATTTATCCATATTTTCAAACATTCATATGTACTTAATCAAAATTCGTCTTAAAATTTATGCACCCGGCTATTATTTTTATTTATTTTGTGGGCAGTGAATGAGATAATGACACAAGGATTTATTCTTTAGTAGTATGTATTGTATTTAGAAAAAGTGTAAAAAGAAAAGTATTATTTAAAACAAATCATTATCATAATGTAAATACCATTTAAAAACTTATAAATATAATAGCCATTCTTAAATCCAGTTGAAACTGCCATATTAATTTGATATTTATCAAGCAATACGAAAATTTGTAGAAACAGAGACAAGCTATAATTTAGACAGGAATTTGCGAGACTAATTGGCGTATTTTTTCATTACTGGCGGACTTTAATCTTATGCCTATAATACCTACCTATGTGTAATATATATCCAGGCGTTTCCGCACAAACTTCCGGGCCTACCTTTCTACAATAAGACCCTATCTTCAAAGTTATAGGGTAATAAAGACAGCCAGTACGAAAAGAAGTGATTTACTTCGTTCAAATTTACTTTTAAAATACGGTCGCAGATCTAAATGATCTCTCTATAGATTGTGAAAATGGCGTCGATTATCTACAAAATTAAATATTGGATTAGATCGGTCGACCTAAAACTTTTACACTGAGTTGAGACTAGTCATTAGGTAAACATATATTTTTTTAATTCGCAACTTAATGTCATAAATATTAATTATTAAAAAGTTATTTCTCCTACTGAAATACTTAAGGACTAGACTGAGCACAAAGACTAAGCTCATCCAAGGGTGATTGACTACTATATTTTTACATGTCATCATCATCATTCTCCTACTCTTATCCCAATTACTTAGGGTCGATACAATATGTTCTCTTCTCTCATAGTGCGTATTGTAAAAGTTATTGGCAATAGTTTTATGACTGTTCGCCTGCCAGACGTCAACCCTTCTTGGGAATATAATTGTTGACCAAACTGCATCAGATGGAGTTGGCCTAGGTCGTTATAAGCCTCTTAGTCGTCTTAAACGACATCCACGAGCAAAGTAAGGGTTGGTTGTATTCGTTGCCGCTACCATACAGCTACTATATTTTTACATGTATAATATATATACAGAAATTAAATTCTTGCTTATAGAATAAGAAATGAAACATTAAAATAGTATTGCCACCAATCAGTTACTGTTAATAGATCGTAGCAATCAAACAAATCAAACACATTTGACAATTTTGATGCATTCGATTTAACTTTCCACTGCACGCGTAGCGTAGTTACTTGTGATCCATTTTGATAGTTCTATGTTTGTGTTTGAATGTATGTGAAGTCTTGCAAACGAAAAAATGGTGAGTAAATCTCTAAATTCTAAATTAAATTTAAATTTCTTTATATTCACATTTTTGAAGTGAAACTTCTAATGTGACTTCCAACAAGGTTGCGTTAAACGTTTAACGCTATGGCGCTCGAACGCATGCACGTAGTATACCTGTTACAGGCCAGCACGAGCGTTAGCAACGAGTAGCGTCCAATATTCCAACGCAAGAGGGAGAGAGAAAGAAAGATACAGAAAGATAGAAAGTAGGAGAAAGAAAGAAAGTGAGTCGGTAGACCCCAAGCGCATGCGCGTGGTATTCTTGATATGCAGCGAAGTAAACAGTGTGAGCGTCGTAAAATTAGCTGAAATACGTACTTGTTGTTCTATTTTAATTTATAATATTCATTATTTTCATAGGTTTAAGTTTTCACTTCTGTCGGCAGTCCTTATAACTGCTTTATGTTTTTTTTTATTGACATGCCTTCTTTTTATTTTTTTTGGGGTGGGTTACGGTCGGCGCTCTCCTCGCATCACTCCGTCCGGGGCGACAGAGGGGCGTAAGCATGCACACCCGTAACCCACCCGTGTCGTCGCCTTCGTCGCTGGGCCGCAGCAAAGTGACTTGACGTCAGTGGTCCGGCAGAATACTCCCATGAGGAGTGCCCTCTTCTCGACCGACGTAGCCCCAATTTGGCAGGATGTCGGTCTTTCTTCACGCGGTCGGCCTCACGGCGGGTAACGGACGGCCTCTACGTTATTGACATGCCTGATACAGAAATGACTGGAAAGCACTTAATGTTTGATACATATATTATCTATCTATCTATTATATATGTTCTATCCATCTTTGTTCTCTTGAAGGACTATTCAATTCTATATTTATAGTAATAAAGGCACATGGAGTGTTGATCAATCGCCTTCTCTCTTTATTCATGTCCGACTGCCGCCCACATTGGACTATTAAAGTAATGAAATGTGGAGTAAGTATACCTATTTTTACGCACACAATTCACTACCCATCCTGTGCAAATATATTCCCCGTAGACCATATAAGTTCGGTAGAAGGCGGATGCTATATTGAATATTAACAAGCCTTTGAAGGTCAAGTACGTGTATCACTAGCAATAAAACTAAATAATCATATGTACACCATACCATACTGATAAGTAAATAACGAAAGTACAGTTAAGTTATAACAGAAACTAGTTCTAAGAAGTGGCAACATCTATAATAGTTTATTTTTTTACAAGATATTTATCTAGGAAAACAATTCACTATCCTCTATTCTAATCGCTGGCAATTTTTTACGTGTCTCATTCTTTTTCTTTCTTGTATTTGTAATTAAATGTATATTATTATTAAATGTAGACTAATATCTGCGGGGATTGGGGCTGTTAGCTGAGATACAGGCGTTGCCTAGTTCGGCTACAGTGGTACATAATGGTTGCACTATATACTTAGTCTTTACCTCTTATTTGTGTCATTAGATTAAGTGTTTATGGAATAATAAAGTTATAGTAAATATTTAAAAAAAAATCGTGAGTATCATAAAAGACGATTAAGGAATATATTATGCATATAACACCCGTACAAGAGAAGGAAATCGTGAAATAAAACCCTATACCATTCCATCTGACCAGCATGATACCTATTACTATAGGTATAAATAATAATAATATAAATTGACCTACTGGTCAATTTCTCTTCTATCTTGAAATATATTCGCGCCCAGTACATTTGAGTGAGATGATAATTATGGTCTTCTATAAATTCTACTTTAATTAAATAGATGGAGTGAATAGAAGGAAAAGGAACACAATTATAAAAAAAACTAAAAGAAAGAACGATGATTGAAAAGGGGACGATTTAAAAGAATGCGTAATTTTTAAGTACAGAATATCTCTTTTACGCATTTGAAATGGCAGAGGTTTTGAAGTCTGTACGAAAACATTTGCTGATTGGATCTCGATAAAATAAAATTATTATTAATTCGTAAGAAATGATTTAGAGATATAAAACGCATATAACATCTATGCAAGAGAAGGAGAACTCGAACCTAATCCCTATACCAACACGTCTGACCAGCGTAGTATAGTAGGTCAATTTCTTACCCGTTATGGAGGAGGCTTGAGACCAGCAGTGATACATATATGAGCTGAAATGATGATGATGATTATGAATTCAACTATTAATAGATTTAATATTCTAAAGTAGAATGATTTTTTGTTATTCTGTTAGTACTTATAACATTTTTAATGGCTTCCTATGGTCTGAATGAACTGCCCTATTCAGTCTCCGGAGTAATTACAAAGCGACTATTATACTATTCTCCGTACAACCGCTCTGTAGTTTATGAATAAACTTACGTTCTGTATTCTACTAGTACCAACTTGCAGATTTTTTTAACATACGTAACAATACCTATCTTCTATCATAGCATACCTCTCTCAGACTAAATATATTGCCATAATCAACCACAATTTTAATTATTCGATGATAAATATATATTTCTGTGTGCTGACAGAGTAAGAATGTATTCTTACTGTGTCAACACACATTACTCCCTCTTTCTTCGTAAAAGACGAATAACGGATATAATATGCATAGAACATCTACGCAAAAAAAAAATCGAATAAAACCCTACATCAACAAGTTTATGGAGCATTTTCTGTCCCATTGTGGAAGCCCGAGCCCAACAGTGCCCCAAATGCATTATGTGCTGAAATGATGATGATAAAATATATTTTATAATAAAAGTAATCAATCGGTAGGTTATTTAAACAAAAGCAAACATAGACAGACTTTCCGTGTGGTGACGGAGTAAAAATAAAATTCACCACCCCCTATCTTACCCGTGGGTGATCGTAAGAAACCACTAAGGGATATAAAATACATATAACATCTATGCAAGAAAAGGAAAACTCGAAATAAAACCCTATAAACACGTCTGGCCAGCGTTTGTATAGTAGGTTAATTTTCCCTACCATTATGGAGGAGGCTCGAGCCCAAAATTGGGACATATATGAGCTGAAATGACCATGATGTTGATGAAACTTAAACAATGTTAAAACGCATAACTATTTATTAATATTTTAATACTATAAAAGAGAATGTTTGTATATGTATATGACATCTCTAAATTCAGAAACTATATGACCAATAATTATAAAAATTCGTATGAATGTGTATTTTTTCAAGGAGAAGATCCTCATTGATGTAACTCGCCACCAAGTGGCACTGCGATACATCGACTTCTACAAACAAACCAAAGGACTGAGTTTGCTAATATTTCAACAAAATGAATATCTTGTAAAAGTGTATTTTTCTTTTAAATGTTTTGTAAATACACCTTAATCTATCCAGCTTATTTTTCTAAGTATTTATTTTCTATTTGTTCGTTCTTAATGTAGTTTAGATTACACTAAATAAAGAGACCAACATCACAATTTCTGTGTCTTAAGATCTTTAATGGTATCTTAAATCTTTTGTGTTTCAGACGGATTCGTATTATTTGTTCAGTACGCTCTTATAATGAATTAAAAAGATTAATGTAACATTTTATTTGTACAGGACAAATGATATTTATGGATAGATGGCAGTTAATGATGTACCTGGGTACACCTGTGATGCCAGATCTGGCCGCTCTAGTGTCAACGGGTCTCTATATCAATGATTTGTCTATGCATGATTTTAGCAGGTATGTCTATAGTTTAAGATATTCTTTAAATTTTTGATTAATCTTTTGAAGTGAAAACTTCTTTTGGTGCACTGCACACAGATTTTTCCTCCGTCACGCTCTGAGGTGAAAGACTCGATCGGGTGAACTCGAGACCGCCGAGTGAACACGAGCGGGAAAGATACAATCAGCTGCACTTTACCGCTGTATCGCTGTGTTTACTATATTCAATTTATATGTAACTAGCTTCTGCACGCGGCTTCGCCCGCGTAAAAGGTTACTTTCCTAAATTTTTTCACCCACTATTTTTATTTTACCCCTTAAGGATATTTTTTTTACAAAATTTTAATGTCTCATTTTTTTATATCTTATCAATAGCCTAAAAATAAGCTTCTGGCTTTAAAAATAACACTACTTCCTTACAACTTTTCATCCCCCTTTACAAACCTTTTTTGCATTAAAAAGTAGCCTATGTCCTTTGTCAGGCTCTAGACCATCTTTGTACCAAATTTTATTTAGATCGGTTCAATAGTTTTGGCGTAAAAGAGCGACAGACAAACAGACAGACAGAGTTACTTTCGCATTTATAATATTAGTAAGGATAATAGTTATTATTAATTATTATCAATTATTCAATAGGTTTTTTTTTCATAGGTTTAAATTTTCACTTCTGTCGGCAGTCAATATAGCTGCTAGGTGTTTTTTTTTATTGCTCTTGGCGGCAAATGAACAAACAAAACACCTGGTGGTAAATGTTACTGCCGCCCATGGACCTTTTCAATACCAGAATTACAGCTAGGCCTACCAATAAAACACTCAAAACTCAACCAGAAAGTTGGGCTGCCGGCTCTCTCGCAGCACATTGCCATTGTTCAGACGTCGATTTTCTTCGAAAGTGTGGTACTAAACCGGACGGACCGATCCGTGATTGAAGACAGAAAACTATTAACAGTGTAGTCTTACCACTAGAATATATCTCGGGTGATTGGATCGGGGAATTAGTCCGTCACCCGCCGAGAGGCCGACTGCGTGAGGAAAGACCGACATCCTACCCGAGGGGGGGACGTCGGTCGAGGAGAGGGTACTCCTCAGGGGTATTCCGTCGGGCTGGCCACTGACGTCAAGTCACTCTGCTCCGGTGGTCGGCCCAACGATGAAGGCGACGTTATGGGTGGGTTACAAGTGTGCGTGCTTACGCCCCTCTGTCGCCCCGGACGGAGTGATGCGAGGAGTGCGACGACCGTAACCCAGCCCCAAAAAAAAAAAAAAAATAACCACTTGAATATATCTACATAATAATTTCTATGTAGTAATTTGACTGCACAGATGGCGTAGTGGTTAAGATATCGACCTGCCGTGCCAGTGTCTTAGGTTCGATTCCCACGTAGGACAATACTTTGTGCGATCCAAAAAGTCTTGTTCTGTGTATGGGTGTAATTTGTCTGCGTTAATTCCATGTTTGTAAAGTCCCAATACAAGGATTATTTCCTTAGTGCAGGGAGGTGTCTTTAATAATTATCATTCATTCGGTCACTGTTCGACATAAGCCACAAGAATACCAGTTTTGATGAATCCCAGAGAAAAATAAGAGGTGCAGACTCATTGTATTTTTAACCCAATTAACTCTCGGCTAATTTGCTTAATTAAAAGCTTAAAGAATGATTCCGGAGTAAATATATTTAATTATTTGAATTAAACAACTATTTTAGCTTGGAATATATCTGTGATAAGGTTTTTACTAGCTGACACAACAAATGCTGTATCATAGGTGAGATTCCTATGCAGGACAATACTTTGTGCGATCGAAAAAAAGCATAAATTATTGTTCCGGGTCTGGGTGTAATTTGTGTTCATTAATTATATATGTTTGTAAAGTCTTAGTCCTTAGTGCAAGGTATTTTCCATAAAAAGCAAAATAAAACGCATTAATTAAAACGAGTTAGGTTCGAGTACTATTCATAGATATCTTTTTTTTTATATTTACACATCGTCATTCGCCTACTCTTATCCCAATTACTTGGGGTCGATACAATATGTACTCTTCTTTCATAGTACATATTGTAAAAGTTATTGGCAATAGTTTTATGACCGGTCGCCTGCCAGACGTCAACCCTCCTTGGGAATGTAATTGTTGACCAAATGGCATCAGATGGACCAATTAGCTCAGGTCATTAATAGGCTCTTTGTCTTCTTTTACGACATCCACGAGCAAAGTAAGGTTTAGTAGTATTCGTAGCCGCTACCACACAGCTCCTTTTTTTTTATATTTACACAATCCAATAAAACTTTGTGAAACATTTCAGAGATCTTATGTTAGCTGGAACACAGCAATCAGTAGAACTGAAACTCGCACTAGATCAAGAACAACAGAAGAGTAAGAAATTGGAAGAGTCCATGAGGAAACTGGACGAGGAAATGAAAAGAACGGACGAGTTGCTTTATCAGATGATACCAAAACAGGTAGCAGATAGATTGAGGAACGGGGAGAATCCTATAGATACATGCGAGGTGAGTGAATGATACTAATGTTCTTTAATACATGTTGGACCAGCTAGGACCCAATACACGCTCTTCTGTTTATGATGAAATAAAGGTCTTAATTACTGAAATTTAGCATTTAACATGCTTAGGTTAGTTATAAACACTTTGAAATAACACTACTTTTACAGATTCAATCGCGTTTGTATTTGATTTTTAATTTACCGACGTTTCGGACACTTTACAGTGATCATGGTCACGGAAGGACGAGAAGAGACGAGAGAGGAAAGACGAGAAATTAAAAATCAAATGCAAACGCGATAGAATCCGTAAAAGTAGTTTTATTTCAAATATAAACACTTGATTACGAGCGAAAATTCAAAAACACACGTGGTACCCCAAACCAACAACCTTAGACATGTCACATGACAGTTCACTCTTGTCTAACTGATAGGACGATTGAAACTGATTATCAATAGGTGTGGGTTCGAGTCCCGCGTACCTACGACATTTGTTTTACGCTTGTAATCATTTTTTTTTTTAAATAAAGGTCATAATGTCTTGTTTTAGAAGTCTAAGGCCATTCTCGAATTAGTATTGCCTCTAATGAAACAGTTTTGAGAAACATTAGTTGAATGATATAAAAATCTATGACGGACATAAATTATTTTATTAAAAATTTATTACCGTGCGTTAATTTTGTGATAATATGAAAATGTCTCGACCGATTTAAACAATTCTCTTTATTTTCATTTGCCTCAATACTAGCGTGTTTTAGTATTTTGACTGCACAGATGGCCTAGTGGTTAAGATACCGACCTTCCGTGCCAGTGCCGTGGGTTCAATTCTCACGCAGGACAATACTTTGTGCGATCCACAAAGTATTGTTCCGAGTCTGAATGTAATTTGTTTACGTTAATTGCATGTCTGTAAAGTCCCCCGCAATACAAGAATTATTTTCTTAGTGCAGGATGGTGTCTTTAAAAAAAATATTACTAATTAGAAAAATCCCAAATTAATATAAACAAAAACGTGTTTATTTTTTTTTTACAATTTATTTGTTTATAATTTAGTTTAAATTTTATCCGATTTATAACTTAATAAAATTAATAAACATGCATCTTCTTATAACCTGTAAAAAATAAGAAAATAATTTAAAAAACAGTATGTAAGAAAGTATTATATGTCCAATTTGGGTTTATACATACATACATATCATCACGCCATATCCCTTGCAGGGTAGGCAGAGAGAACAGAGTGCCAGAGAACTCTATCCTTGCATACTTCACTCGCTTCCTCAACATTCATAGTTCTCTTCATACACACTTGCCGGTTTCGGAGACTCTTGACTCCACCTTCCTTCAGTACGTGACCAATTTGGTCCAAGTAGGTTAGTCTCTGTCGCCCCCGGTACCTACATCCTTCCACTTTCGCATTGTATATCTTCTAAACCAGACGTTCATTCGGCATTCTTTCCACATGTCCGAACCATCGGAGCATTCCCTTTCGCATCTTCACACCAATATTCTCTTTTATACCTACTCGCTCTCTTACGTCGTCGTACTAATAACAAAAGCCCAAAAATAAATGATATCATTATCATTTTATACTGGTAATACATTTCTATCAAAATGTAGATTAAAATTTCATAAGTAATACTGTAGCTGGTAGATAACAATCTCTGTAATCCATCATTTATCCATCAACCCGTAAACGTCCACTGTTGGACATAGGCCTCCCCACGAGAATGTCATTTATAACGGTCCTGTGCCATATGCATCCAACGGTTTCATGCGACTCTTTTGCGACTTTCTCTCTGTAATAACTTTGGCTTATTAGACGTGAAATACCTTAATTCTTCCGTGACCCTGAATGCTGCAAATTATTCAGAAGCTTACCTAAGCCTAATTATCCTGGTTCTCCTAGTAATCTCTCAACCAGTTTTTACTTGAAAAGAAGAAGTGGGCACACATAGTATTCTTAACTCGTCACCACAGAAAATCTGAGTATATGTTAATAAATTAATAAATTGTAAAGTTTGATAAAAATGAAACTGGGTTTATTTTTCTATAGCATAAGGAGTAATTAGTCACTTTTGACTGAACTGTCTCAGGCTCCAATCCTAAATTGCGTGTTATTCGATTTTCAATTAAGAAATCAACAGCATTAGATAAGAATCTAAAATTAGGGTCGGTAGGTCGGTAGCGATGGGGGCCGCCACCCATCACGCCTTGCCCAGTCAGGCGAGTCGAGGAGAGCAGAGTGCCGGGTGGGCACGTGGAATGTAAGAGGATGTGTGGAAGGTAAGTTGACCGAGCTGATAACCGTCATGGCGGACAAACAGCTAGACGTGCTCTGTGTAACAGAGACCAAGCGAAAGGACAGTGACGCCTGCGATCTTCCTGGTGGCGAGATGGCTCTGTGGTCTGGTGTCCACAGAGCGATCGAGCCAGCATGGGGGTAGAAGTACTGTTGTCCTCTCGCTTGGCCTCAGGTGTGAAGGATTACGGAATGTATGATCCCAGACTTCTTTGGGTCCGTATAAAACTAGTTGTCACCAAGGTTTTCATGGTTGTAGCATATGCTCCCGTAGGATCCTCGGTGGCATCTGACCTAGAGCAGTTTTGGGATAATGTTAGGGAAGTTCTGGATATGGCAGAAACCAGTGAACGCGTGATTGTATGCGGAGATTTGAACGGATGGGTGGGGACCAAGCGTCCCGACTATGAGGACGTACTTGGTCCATTTGGTGATAAGAGAGTGAATGACGCAGGTTTCAGCGGCGCAGGCTCATAGCGGATGTATGCATGAAGAGAAACCTTATTGTGTCAAACACATTTTACCAACATAAGGACATCCATATGTATACATGGAGAAGGAATGACCAGAAAAGTATAATATATTTAATTTTGGTAGACAGTCGCCTCCGAAGCAAGATATTGGACGCAAGAGCCTACAGGGACCCCACAGTCGATACAGACCACTATCTCGTTATTGCGAGATTTAGTGGTCTGTTCTTAAAGTGGAGGCACTGGCGAGAGCGTGTCCACTTCGGAGGGCTTGAAAGAATAAAGGTTGAAAGGTTGCAAGAAGAGTGTGTCAGAGAAAAGTATACAGAGGGTGTCCGAGAACGGCTGATGATGGCAAGCCAGCCGCAATCGGACATTGAAGAATGCTGGAGAATATTGAAAGAGAGTATAGTAGATACAGAGAAAGAAGTATGTGGAAGCTCAAAGAAGCATAGAAAAACAAATGGTGATGCATGGTGGGATGCGGCTGAGTAAAAGATGAAAGGGTGGTTGGACTATGTCTCTTCTTTGAATCTGAATGACAGTATAACTGAACAGAAGAAAGAAATATATCGGCAATGTAAGAATGACACCAAGGCCTTAGTGAAAGAGAAACGTGATAGAGCAGATACGAGTGCAGAAGATAGGCTGACTAAAAACTTCGAGGGTAACACCAAACTCTTTTGGAGGGAGGTGAAGAAGTCTCGGTGTGGTTGGTCAGCCTTCAGAATGAATAAAATAAGGTCTAAAGGTGGAGACATTCTTACACAAACACAAGACGTGTTAAGCCGATGGAGTGAATATTTTGACGATATGTATGCGGATTCTACGGTTAACGCCGGTGTCGCATGTGGTTTAGTAGAACAACATTCGACAACGGCGTCCTCCGATAACATCAATATGAATGAAGTTCTTCGTTCTTCGTTCGGGAAGCGAGAGAGCCGGAAGCCTAACTGGGGTGGGTTTGGGTTTGTATTGGTAGGCAGCGGCCTAGCTATGCCCTTGGTTTTGCAAAGGTCCATGGGCGGCAGAGACACTTGCCATCAGGTGTGCTGTCTGCTCGTTTGCCACCATAAGCAATAAAAAAAGAAAAAAAAACATCTGTAAATATTTTAAATCTTAACATTAAATGTACATAATTATTTTAATAAGTTAGATATTAAAAAATAATTGATGCAACTAATAAAAAATAAATATAAAAAAAAGGAAACGGTTGTATTGCCATATTGTTTTGCATTTTACGATTCTATTGCCGTATAGTACGGTTTTCTACCATGGTATATGGGAGGGTATGCCCGAATAATCCATACATTGATGCTTGAAAGTTTAAGCGGATCACTTAGTTGGTTTACACTGCCAATAATGACGTATTATCGGTTTAGTCCATCTAAAAGGTCCACGACGGATTACGAAGCGCAGCAGCCGGCGCCTATAAAACATGGCAATATTATTTCTAAATCTTTATGAATATTGTAATAACACGTGTGGAATTAATAACATTAATTTATAATATAAATTAATCATCCGACACTTCATCTTGAGCGTTATTATAAACAATTTTTCCCTATCTCGTTATATCTGATGATTTTCCTCTCTCAATAAGCATTAATAAAATAAATTGGTGACACATCTATGTATAGGATGTTATTTATTACTTTCGATAACGAGAAAAATCGTATGGATTTTGTTAGAGTAGAGTAAAATCGTTGATATTATTTTAGCTAATACTTATTCGCTATTATTTCATCATTAGTCGCTTTACGAAACTTGCACACGTTTATTTACAAGGTACACCTTTAATCTATTCCCAAGGAGGGTTGACGTCTAGCAGGTGGTTGGTTATAAAACCATTGCCAACAACTTTTACAATATGTACTATGAAAGAAGAGTACATATTGTATCAACCCCAAGTAATTAGGATAAGAGTAAGAGAATGATGATGACCTTTAATCTAGTGATATACGCTTGCGGTGTTTGTGAATTTGATTCGCAAATCGAGTAATAGAGTTATTGAGGTATTGGGAAATTCTGAATAATGGTTTAAAATTCTGGAATTTTATCTGAACTCTTGCTGCTCCTCTTTCTATTCTTTTATACAATCTATATTAGTTCCAGTCCTAGAAATAAATCCATTTATTAATTAGTAATAGGTACCTACGTAATATTTATTTATTTATTTTATTTGATTTGGCTGGACTATAATCTAAAATACCCATTTAAAAAAACCGACTTCAAAACAATGTCAAAAACCACTGGTCCGATCTTGAGCAAATTTAAATGGGACCGCGCGGGAAACACCAGATTTTAATTTAAAAAATAATCTTCAGAATCAGTTCAGTAATAGTTTCTGAGGTAACACACATAAAAAAATATAAATTGAAAACCTTCACCTTTTTTTAATTCGGTTAATTAAAAAGTTTGATATTTTCCGGCGTAAGGTTTTAGTAAATGTAGAAACTTGAAAGGCAGTTTATACTAAACTACCACATAAATATAAACCACTCCACCATCAACATAATCATTTTGTTTCGTATAATTTTTGTATTCACTTCTATCAACAATCTTCTTATGGTTATTTCTTGCCTAAATATTCGGAGTACATTTTAGTCCTACACAATATATTCCACGAATATGAAAAATGACGTGCCACAACGTTTTTTTTGTCATTAATAACACCGTAACTTGAAAGCAACTGGTTTTTTTTTTAATATAATGCACACGTTTTCAACAATCATTTGTTTACTTTTATAATTTCAATGAATTTTTATTTTTTTTAAGCAAAAAAAAATAGGCAGATAGCTATTTATAAGAGATTATTATAGCTCTAGATATTTTTTATAAATAATTGTACCATCATCGTGATCTCCTACAGTAGAAGGGAAATTGACATAAAATAACAATAAACCAGTTGGTATATGATACTTGCAGTGATTTTATCTGCTGGCGTTCCTTAGACGTCTTTTATGGTTGTTCACAGTTTTCCGTGAAAAGGAACGGTGATATTAGTAAATAGTAAATATATGATTGAAAACTGCTGTGTGGTAGCGGCTAAGAATACTACCAAACCTTACTTTGCTCGTGGATGTCGTAAAAGACGACTAAGAGCTTTATCAATCTGAGCCAACTCCACCTGATGACGTTTGGTCAACAATTATATTCACAAGGAGTGTTGACGTCAGGCAGATGGTCGGTCATAAAACTATAGCCAATAACTTTTTGCAATATGTACGATGGAAACAGAGTACATATTGTGTCGACCCCAAGTAATTGGGATAAGAGCAGGAGAATGATGATGAAGATTGAAAACTGCACAGATTACGTAGTAGTTAAGATACCTACCAATGCCGTAGGTTTAATTAAGGCAGTACAATACTCTATGCGATTTATTGCTCTGAGATTGAGTATAATTAGGATCAGCTAATTATATGTTTGCAACGTCCCCCGCGATAAAACTTTGATTACGATCTTTTTTCTTAGTATAGGCTGTCTTATAATAAAAAAATGTTATTTGGAGTCTGGCTGTATTTTGTGACCGTTAGTTGTACGTTTGTAAACTCTCCCACAGTGAAAAGATTATTTCTTTAGTACCATATTATCTTTAAATTAAAAAAAAAACAAAATTCGTTATTTAAAAATTCAATTAATAGACACACACACACACCCTCGCGCAAATGCCCTGTGCCGCTTAAATGAAACAGCAAGAGTAGGCATACATTTTCGCTGCGCGGTAGAAAGAGAAGGGGATATTTACGTCTTACGTCCGTCTTACGAATTAACGATCAGGTCACGTGCCCTGACGTGAGTTTTAAATTTTTTTAACCGCCTCAAAACAGTGTACAACACCGCTAAAGAAATTTTCACTTCAAAATTAATAAATAAATAATTCTACGAAAATATCTATCTTAATGCCAATTAACCTTATTTAAAGCTTCAATAGTTTACATTTCAAAAGTAATCATTTACTTATATAGCTTAGATCTAATAAAGTGATGGTATATCTTCACGGAGGGCCTATAAACACGGACGGTTGTTTGTCCAGTAGCTTAATATAAGACTGTTAATACTCAGGAAACGTTGTCACGACCAAAGGTCGGTCTCGCAAAGTATACTGAGGTTATTTCTGAACTTATATACAATATTATTATGATACTGAAGAGTTTATGTTTTAGTTTAACAAGTTTATTTTGAAAAAATAAGTAATAAGTGTATTAAGATAACGTGATTAAATCTAATATTTTATCAATAAAAACTCTTTACGGATTTTATTGTATTTGATCTTTATTTGCTCGACGCGAACTATTCGAACATTTCTCAGAGAAATTTGTTTTCTGAATTTTCTTGCTGATTCTTTCTCAGTGGGGCTGTATTCCGATATGGTGATAGAATATTTGATTTATAAGGTTTAAATTAGTAAATTCTCATAATATAACAATTACTATAAATCAAATATTTATATTAACTGACCAAAAACAAAATATTTATATTGATTTTTTTTTTTCAATGAATTATTACGAATTATTACGTTACTAGTAATAAATTTGTACTAAAAATGTGGTTCAAACTTTAATAGCTAACACTATAGCGGGTTTTCCCTCCCATTACGGAGGAGGCTCGAACCCAACTGAGCCGAGATGATGTGATCTGAGATGATGATGATGACTATAGCGGATAGATGAAAACATATATATATATATATATATATATATATATTGATTTTTAATGTTTATGCGAGTATTACACATTTGAAAACTGGGCGGCGCACGCGATTATCTGCGCCTGATGTCGCCCTAGCCGAGGACGCGGGTGACTGAATCGGGGAATTAATCCGTCACACCCCGAGAGGCCGATTACGTGAGGAAATACTGACGTCCTCTCCGAGGGGAGGATGTCGGTCGAGGAGAAGGTACTCCTCAGGGGGTATTCCGTTGGGCCGACCACTGACGTCAAGTCACTCTGCTCCGGTGGTCGGCCCAACGATGAAGGCGACGTGCCACGGGTGGGTTACGGGTGTGCGTGCTTACGCCCCTTTGTCGCCCCGAACGGAGTGGTGCGAGGGGTGCGACGACCGTAACCCAAACCCAAAAAAAAAATTTGAAATTAAACTACTTTTACAGATTCTATTGCGTTTGTATTTGATAATTTCTCGACGTTTCGAGCACTTAACAGTGTTCAGACAGTCCTCCCGTGACCATGAACGCTGTAAAGTACTCAAATCGAAGGCAAATAAAAAATCTAATACAAACGGGACTGAATCCGTAAGAGTAGTTTTATTTCAAACCTGTATATATTACCCGGCAATAGATATAACACATTGACAATTGAAAAGAGATAATCGACTATTTTAGATGACGTAGAGCATTGTCCCTATCACACACTAGCTGTGTGATGTCGCGCAAAATACCAAATCTGGTATCTCTAAGGAGCTGTTAAAACAGTTATGTTTTTTTATTCTATCATAAGCCGACCGCGTGAGAGCCTCGCCCCAGCAACACAATGCCGTTGTTTGTTGCCACGGCTGCTTTTGCTGGCTTACCATCTTACTACCTACCATTCCTAGTGCTGTTTATATAACTAAGACAATTTCTCCATAAAGAACATGTTTTACTATGTTGATGATGACATGAATTATATCGCTTGCTCAAAAGAATAGTGTCACAATTCAAAATTGCAAAATTTTTCAGGATGGTCAAAATAAGTATTTCTCTTTTTTTCAGCTCGGTTCAGCAGCAATTCCAAATGCACGAACGTCAGCATAATATCCTTAAGAATGACGATGAAGAGTTGACAGGGTGAACTTATATTATTAACACCCTTCCACCATCAAAAATTGAAATATAATGAAAATTGTAATTTTTAGAGTTGTGACACTATTCTTCTGGTTAAGCGATATATAGGCTAATGCACTGGAGATCACAAAGTCCATCGCATAAGAGAGAGAGGGGCAGACACGTGTTATAGATACACTCCCTCTATAAAGAAAATAAACATTTCAACCATACATTTAGGATTTCACAGCAAAAAGACGAACCCATTTTCAAACATCTCATTGCAAATTAATTGGGTTACTCTATCTGTCAATGCATATCTTTATCCTCGGCATTGTTATATCTTTTTAGGTCCAGTTCGAAAGTCATTTAGATACTTTGTTCTTCTGTTATTGAAGATGGCATAACTTAATTTCTCTTCTTTTAATGGTGACGAGTATATAGTATTAGGCTAGTACGGGTGTAAGTAAATACCTCAAAAGAACACTCACAATAAGGAACCAGCGGGTCTGGTGATAACAAACTTTTTGCTATAGTACCTCCTACGCGTTATTTTCGTGGTAACTTTAACTCATATTAATCATAAAGAAGAAACAACTGTTTTTAAGTTGAGTAATCAAATAATGTAATAATCAAATAATGTCGAACGAACGTCTGGTTAAGAAGATATACAATGCGAAAGTGGAAGGATGTAGGTGCCGGGGGAGACTGAGACTAACCTACCTAGACCAGATCGGTCATGTACTGAAGGAAGGTGGAGTCAAGAGTCTCCGAAACCGGCGAGCGTGTATGAAGAGAATTATGAATGTTGAGGAAGCGAGTGAAGTATGCAAAGATAGAGTTCTCCGGCACTCTGTTCTCTCTGCCTACCCTGCAAGGGATATGGCGTGATGATAAGTATGTATGTGTAATCAAATAATGGTTGATTCGTAAGGCTCGCCAATCGGTTGATTGACAGATTTTTATGCTATATAAGATTTCCTTCGATACGTTTCGATTTCGGATCTTTTGTAGTTTTAGGATTTATCACGCGTCGATTATTGGTTTAGGCTTCAATCAAAATTGACTTTCAGTAGGACTACTTTCAATCTGATTTAGGGAAAAATCCGTATAAAATCGCAACACGTTCGTATTTATCCAGTGACCTAAATCTTTTTTTTTTAACTCTGATTTATTTCTGTCATTTTCCTTTTTTTTCATATATATAGTTGTATGTATTTATAGATACTTTCGCTTTTCCTACATTTCTTTTTGAAATAAAACTTATTTAGAGTAGAAGGTAACTAAAACTTCTTGAAATTGAAAAGCTTTAGACAGAAGTAACTTTTAGTAAAATAGATAACCAGCAATCAATTGCTTCCCGTAGCGAGATACTTGTGACGGTTTACCCAAATTTGCTTTATTTTTGGTGATAGCTTATAAACCTTCTCCGTAAAAAAAACACATATACGAGTATAGTTTTCATTATGATCGATCAAATAGTTTCTGAGTTTAGCGATGTTATATATACAAACATCCTCTTTTATAGTAGTTATTAATATACATTTTTTTAATCTATATTAGATTTTAGCCATATTGACTAATTTATTTTTAACTTCATCATCATCATCACAGCCCATAAATGTCCCATCGTTGGGCTCGGGCCTCCTCTATAATGGGAGGTAAATTAACCTACTATACCGCGCTGGTCAGACGTGTTGGTATAGGGTTTTGTCGCGAGATTTCCTTCTCTCGCATATATGTTATATGCGTTTAATATCCTTTAGTCGACTCGTACGATCACCCACGGGTAAGGTATGGGGTGTTGAATAGTATTGTTACTCCGTCACCACACGGATTTTTTTTAACTTAAGTAGTTGTTATCAAAAGTCTCCGAAAGAGGTGTCCCAGCCTTCTGATGTTGTATTAGTAGTTTTACACACTCTTTTAGTACTTTTTAAGGTTGTATTCTAATTCCGTCACCATGAGAAAAGTTTTTCGAGAGAGTGAACCGTTAATGTAAGCGTTGTCCTTTGAAAACAAACCAAATATTTTTTCAAAGCTGAAAGAATGTCGTAGCAGTGACAAAAAAGCAATGGCGTGTCAATTGCCTTGCGTGACCCAATTCCTTTGCTGTAACTCCATGAGAAAACAAACTTGAGGACATTTTAAAATCAGTTCAAAAACCTAAAACGAGATTACGAATATTCAAAACTCTAAAAAGTATAAAATTATTTGAAATAAAAATATTTTTAGGGATTTCACCTCCCTTTTGTGTAAAAACTAAGGACCCTGTACTAAGTAAATAATACATACATACATACATATCATCAAGCCATATCCCTTGTATGGTAGGCAGAGAGAACAGAATGCCAGAAAACTCTATCTTTGCATACTTCACTCGCTTCCTCAACATTCATAATTCTCTTCATACAGGCTCGCCGGTTTCGGAGACTCTTGACTACACCTTCCTTCAGTACATGACCGATCTGGCCTAGGTAGGTTAGTCTCGGTCTCCCCCGGTACCTACATCCTTTCACTTTCGCATTGTATATCTTCTTAACCAGACGTTCGTTCGGCATTCTTTCCACACTAAGTAAATAATCCTTGTATTTATTTAATTAATTAATTTGATACAAAGGTACACATACATACTACATAATTTCTTAGTTACAATTCAAACAAATTTATATATGTAATGCGGGGGTCTTTACAAACATATAATTCATGGACATAAATTATACCCAGACTCGGAACAATAACTTGTGAATCACACAAAGTATTGTCTTGCTTATTAATCAAACCTGAAACGTTAGGTCGGTGTTTTAGCCACTGCACCATCTGTACAGTCAAGAAAATTATTCGCAATGATTTTTATTTGTTTTAAATGTCTTAATCTCACGAATTAAGAGTCCGATAATAAATATGACTGGATAGCATCAAAGTAAGAATCTCAGCTCATATAAGTTCCAATACCAGTATCCAGCTTTCTCCACAATAGGAGGGAAATTGACCTTCTATACCACGCTGATCTGACAATTTGGCGGGTTTTATTTCGAGTTTTTTTTTCTCCTCCGCAGATATTGTAAGCAATAGTAATATCATGTAGTAGGTAATATCATAATCGCCACACTTGGAAGGTGAATTGGCGATCGTAGTTGGTATTATAAATTTGCTAGGAGATCCCCAGCTTTTTTTCAGATTGCCGTGTACTCTAAATATTGATGCTTGAAATATAGCTGGCATGGTAACCCTACACTGACTTTGGATCGCTAGTGCCAATTTCACAGCACGAATTCTGCGAAAATATCTATCTGCCTCAAGAGGTTGCCAATACTCTAAGATATTGCACATAAATATAAATTATTTCATTAAGTATCTTAAAAGCTATTTAAACCACTGAGTGAACCAGAAACGTTTCTAAACGTACAAAAATCTCATATTCCATTCCCTTATAGAGAGCATAGAAGAACATAGGCTCTTCACACTTAGTAAACGAAATTCTAAATTGATTCACAATACGCAGTCAGTTGTAGCATGCTCAATACAATTTCATACACAGCCCTTCCAATCTTATAAAAGACCATTGGGATAGAACAAAGAAGCAACTTTTAGTGGTAGTTACCACTCTGTTGACAGTTTTCTGTCTACAGCCGCGGGCCGGTCCGTCCGGGGTAGTACCACACTATCGCAGAAGATCGACGTATTAATAATTGTAGTTTGCTATTGTGCTTCGTTAGGTGAGCGAGAGCCGAATGCCCCTCGCAGCTATGCTCTTGGTATTGCAAATATCCATGGGTGACATTAACACTTACCATCAGATGTGCTACTTGCCCGTTTGCCACCATAAGCAATAAAAAAAAACAGGTTGATAATAATATAATAACTTGACTATAATTTAATTGTTATTTACAGATGTTCAACAGTGTCTCGATCCTGTTTTCTGATGTGGTGACTTTCACGGAGATCTGTTCCCGAATCACTCCTATGGAAGTAGTGTCCATGCTCAACGCTATGTACTCCATATTTGATACACTTACTGAAAGAAATCGAGTTTATAAGGTTAGTTGCTTTTTATTTTCGCCTTAGTGATAGTCGATTTAGGAATAGTTGTAATTGCTTATCTTTGCTTCCTTATTCATTTGATTAGAACCTACCGTTCTATTATTAGATAATAAGACACAACCTTCATTGGAATAAATGAATAAACTCTGAAACAGAGGGATATAATTTTATTACGAGTTTTCCATTTATTAGCATAATTATTAGTTAAGATGAAGGATGTAGGTACCGGATGAGACCGAGACTAACTTACATAGACCAGATTAGTCACGTACTGAAGGAAGGTGTAGTCAAGAGTCTCCGAAACCGGCGAGCGTGTATAAAGAGAATGATGAATGTTGAGGAAGCGAGTGAAGTATGCAAGGATTGAGTTCTCTGGCACTCTGTTCTATCTGCCTACCCTGCAAGGGATATGGCGTCATGATATGTATGTATGTGTATTATTAGTTAAACTTGTCTTCTCGTACAATAGTACCTAGTGAAAAAAAGAGATAGAGACAATATCTTAGTTTATTGTCATACAATTAACTACTATATAATATTATAACAGCAATAATACTGTATATATAGTGTATATTAATTTCAGCTTTATTAAAAACTAACCACTTCAATTTAGTTAAAAGTTCCTAACCCGCTTTTAAGTCTAAATATCTGGATGACCGAGTTTTCGCTCGGTATTTTCTTTTTAGCGTGTTTTGAAGATATATTTAAATATAATAAAAAATAATTAATTACATAATAATAAAAAAATTAAAAAGTCAAAAAGTAAATAAAAAAGGGAAACAGGATCCGAACCGGCTTCGATTAGACTGCTCGATATGCAATTGAAGTGTCTTAATGACAGCGTCAAAATTTGCCTTCATAAATATTTTAATGGTTGTCAGCCAACGCAAAATTGTATTTTTCCATTGTCTGAAAATATTGACAAAACAATATTTTCTACAAATTAATTAAAAATTAATTTAAAAAAAAAGACACCACCCTGCACTAAGGAAATAAACCTTGTATTGCGGGGGACTTTACAAACATGTAATTAATGCAGACAAATTTCACCCAGACTCGGAACAACACTTTGTGGATCGCACAAAGTATTGTCCTGCGTGGGAATCGAACCCACGGCACTGGCACGGAAGGTCGGTATCTTAACCACTAGGCCATCTGTGCAGTCAATGACACTTAGCTAGTTCGATTAGTCGTCCCCGACACAGAAAATATATATATATTCAGAAAATATATATATTTAAAAGCAGCGATATATATATATATATATATATATATATATATATATATATATATATATATATATATATATCGCTGCTTTTAAACGAAAGGGCCACCAATCAAAATTATTCAAAGTCGTTTTTTAATAAAAATATGGCCGAACTCATAAGCCCCTTTGGTTTTTTAACGTATTGATGGCTAACTTCAGATCTAAACGGCTTTATTTTTAGTTGCAACCTGATCGCGAATACGAATACAATACGTTAAAAAACCAATAGGGCTTATGAGTTCAACCATATTTTATTAAAAAACGACTTTGAATAATTTTGATTTGTGGCCCTTTCGTTTAAAAGCAGCGATATATATATATATATATATATATATATATATATATATATATATATACTCTTCTCGCAAAAATTAAAGGAACAAAAAAATTTTCGAAATTTTTTGGCAATTTTCAACAGGCTGTATTTCAATGAAAAATGGACGTACAGAAAATAAAAAAACATAGCTTTTCAAGCTTGAAGACTCTAGTTTACGAATTTTATGGTTAAAATTTTTTTAGAGCATTGATAATCATGCGATTCTTGGATAAATCACAAAGAAAAATTTCTAACTTTTACATTTTTTATTCGCTCTACAGACATGGAAAAATGATTACCGGTGCTCTAAAAAATTTATAACAAAAAAATTCGCAAACTAGAGTCTTCAAGCTTGAAAAGCTATGTTTTTTTTATTTTCTGTACGACCATTTTTCATTGAAATACAGCCTGTTGAAAATTGCCAAAAAAATTCGAAAATTTTTTTGTTCCTTTAATTTTTGCGAGAAGAGTATATATATATATATATATATATATATATATATATATATATATATATATATATATATATATATATATATATATATATATATATATATATATATATGTATATATATATATATGTATATATATATATATCGCTGCTTTTAAACGAAAGGGCCACAAATCAAAATTATCCAAAGTCGTTTTTTAATAAAATATGGTTGAACTCATAAGCCCTATTGGTTTTTTAACGTATTGTATTCGTATTCGCGATCAAGTTGCAACTAAAAATAAAGCCGTTTAGATCTGAAGTTAGCCATCAATACGTTAAAAAACCAAAGGGGCTTATGAGTTCGACCATATTTTTATTAAAAAACGACTTTGAATAATTTTGATTGGTGGCCCTTTCGTTTAAAAGCAGCGATATATATATATATATATATATATATATATATATATATATATATATATATATCGCTGGCATATGTTACTAACTGTAGTTTTCCTTATCTCTTGCTCATTATAAGACTAATAATTACGTTATATTCTGTGTGGTGACGGAGTAAGAATACAATTCACCATCTTACCCGTGGGTGATCGTACGAGACGACTAAGGGATATAAAACGCATATAACATCTATGCGAGAGAAAGAAAACTCGAAACAAACCCCTATACCAACACGTCTGACCAGCGTGGTATAGTAGGTCAATTACCCTTTATGGAGGAGGGCCGAGCCCAACATTGGGACGTATATGGGTTGAGATGAGATGAGATGATGAATTACGTTATATAGTCTGGGCATATTACATCGCTGCTGATTCCTTTGAATATAAAATTACTAGCTGTCCTTAAATGTATAAATAAATAAAAGGTGACATTTTAAAATTAAATATTATAAGCATCATAAAAATAAAGCTACTATTGGTTCAACTGAACTTCTAAGATGTCACTTTCTTTTTAATTTTCTTTATTTATTTTTAAATATACAGGTAGAGACAATAGGAGATGCATATATGGTAGTATCGGGCGCTCCGGAAAAGGAAGATAACCATGCAGAGAAAGTTTGTGACATGGCCTTAGATATGGTCGATGCCATCACCGATTTGAAAGACCCTAGTACAGGTAATGTGTTTTAATATAATAAAAAATATAGTACTATTAAAAAATAAAGATTTAAAATTAAATAAAAATGCTTTTAAAAATTAAATAAAAATGCTTTTTTCTAAGACGTCCAAAAGGACGTCTTAGAAAAAAGCATTTTCCATGTCATTGCAGACCCACAATACAATTGGCACAAAAAAATTAAAGCAGGGATAATCAACAGACTAGAAAACACATGCTAACACACTCACAGGCACCTGCATACATACATAAACACACAGGCAACCAAACAAACACAAACATCTTTCTACAGTTAGACATAGATAGTCACTAAAACAAAATATAAAAAAATAGCTTAATATTTTTAGGTTTGTATATTAATTACCTCGTTGATCTCATTTTTGACGGTATCAACTGCTCTCTACAATATATAGACACTTCCACAATTTATTCTGGGTCTGGATGTAATTTTTGTTCGTTAATTATATATTTGTAAAGTCCCCGCAATATTAGGATTATTGCCTTAATTTTGGGTAATTTTGTATTCTTACCCAGTCATCACATGTAAACTATTTATTTTAGCACCCGCTAATATTGTCATTTTTTTTTTCGGTGGACTATGGATGTGGTCGCGCCCCGCCAAATCGGTTCGGGGTGACAGAAGAGGCGGCGCGCAACCTCATAGACCCCCCTGCAAACACCTCTCTTCGCAGTTCGATCGGGCCACCGGTACCCGATCTTTGTCTTCGGTGGCCCGCAAATATTGACCTACGTGATAAAATCACTAGACGATACTTAGACCTACGTGATAAAATATATATTGACCTACGTGATAAAATCACTAGACGATACTTAGACCACTTTAGCAGTTATTTAGAAATTAAGTGCAACTTAAATTACTAATAACACTATTGCTTGCTTGAACGGTGATGAGAATATCATGAAAAAAACTTGCATGTTTAAAATTTCTATAAAGCCTTTATTACCATAAACTGGCAATCATACTCCCATCCACCCATCGGCCCATTGATGTCCAATCTCCCTTAACGTAGATAATGTTATGGAGAGGATACCCCTCAGGGTGTATTCCGTTAGGCCGGCCACTAATGACAAGTTCACGCTGCTCCGGTGGCCGGTCCAACGACTAAGGCGAGGTTCACGTATGGGTTACGGGTATGCGTGCTTACACCCCTCTGTCGCCCCGGACGCAGTGGTGCGAGGAGTGCGCCGACTGTAGCCCACCCCTAAAAAAAAAAGGTTGATAATGTTATAAACATCACGGCAATTGCTATTGATTAAAATTAACTAAAATCATCATGATGGATTTCAAGCCTACCCCATATAGGAGGGAAATTAATACACCACGCAGGTCAGACGATTTGATATAGAGTTTTATTTCGAGTTTTCCTTTTATTTCTTGGAGAGTGTTGCTATCTATTTCTCTTTTTTTGGTAGACTATGGTCTGGACACATGCTCTCCGTTCCGTCCCAGGCGACGGAATGGCGGCGCGTGGTCCCATAAACCACCGTCATAGTGCCGGCAACTGGTACCGCTTCCTTGACACCCGTGGCTATCCTGGCGCTATTTATTTCCCTGACAAACCATCTATCAATTTTAATGCCTTCTACGGGAAAACAAGGAATGTTAACATATTACATTCATAACCCGCCATCACCCTGGTAATCATAGGTAGGGTAGAGTGAGTACGGTTGAAATATTTTCACATTTATTGTCTATTGCACTGGGATTAGTTAAGCTAGCGATAACTGAAATATATTAAATAAAAGACCATATATCCGTCTACTAATGGGCAATGTTATTTGAGATAACTGTATTATATTTTCTGAGAAAAATCCTATTTAATAAGACCATGCAATTTGTTTCCACCGTCTCCATGCCAGGGTCGGTTGAAACAGTGCCTGGGGTCAATTGAATCACATGCAA
Organism: Lymantria monacha; assembly: GCA_905163515.2. Lineage (NCBI taxonomy): Eukaryota > Metazoa > Arthropoda > Insecta > Lepidoptera > Erebidae > Lymantria > Lymantria monacha. The sequence goes on along the minus strand of LR991081.1, from coordinate 8,073,207 downwards.
ATAATACTAAATATAATCAATTATCATGTTTTATTAATCACCTAAATAACATTTTATCACTCGTAATGGCAGGGTAGAAATATCACAATTATTGTTTTATCAATATTCAGGTCTTAGGCGATATTTATCATTTAACATTATTTTTAATCAGCCTTCAATGGTTTATATTAAGTATAAATTAAATTAATTAACAATGATGACTGTAATTTGTATCAACAATATAAATTATCATCATCATCTCAGCTCATATATGTCCCACTGTTGAGCTAGAACCTCCTCCATAATGGGAGGGTAAATTGACCTACTATGGTCAGAAGTGTTGGTATAGGTTTTTTTTTCGAGTTTTCCTTCTCTCACATAGTATTATATGCATTTTATATCCCTTAGTCGTCTCGTACGATCATCCATGGGTAAGATAGGGAGTGGTGAATTGTATTCTTACTCCGTCACCACACGGAAAACTAAAGACTTATTATGTCTATAACAATTAATATTTTAAACAAAAATATTTAAGTGGTTAGGAGTGTATTCGGAGTTACAATTGTGGCAAACATAACTAAGACTATCTATATACTGTACACTGTATCAATTTTTTCCTTGTTCTTCTTTCTAAATATGACAACATACTAATAAGGCTGTAGTAGGTACTCCTCTTTTGATGATGATTCATGTTGTGTGATAGATTTTTTCGGTTTGTAGCAGTTCTTTTAGACTTTCCTCCACCTAATCTTTTCTTAACTTGCTTAGCTTTTTACACTTCATCTGTTTTCATGTTCTCTTCTTATGTCTTCTTTTTCGGTGTATCTGCATAGATTGTAGATGCTGATTCCTAGATTTCCTTTTTTTTTCGCCCCCTGCTTATTAATTGCCTTGGAAGTTATTGCCCTACTTAATATTGAAATGCTTTTGGTAGTTGTCTTATATATCTCAACAGGTAACAGTGGTTCAATCATTTTTTTCTGCTGCTGTTCTTAACAAAAAGTCCGCTTGTAAAATCTTCATAAGCTAGTTTATATTCTGATAAGGCAGTCTGATCTCTTGTACTTTTCCTTTGGCGTACCCTTAGCATCTAAGAAAGAAGAAAATTAAATTAATGTACTGTTTCAACCGTACCCATAAAAAAAATTTCAACCGTCCCCAACCCCTTCTAGGTATAAAACGGTTCACAGTAAGAATGATAATAAATTTAAATGAAAACTAATCATACTTCCATATTCTACAAACTTCGATTAAAACGATACAAAACTCTCAATATTGTAACTGTTAACAAAACCATAATAATTACAAAAATATACTAATAAAAATGCCTATTTTCTCGTCAAAAAACAACGCGCCAAAAGCGGGGCAACACTTTAATTCGTGTTCCGACTAGTTACCCGCTTCATACTTCCCTTGTACACATCACGTTATCACTCACTGTTCACGAGATATTCGCTTTGTTTCAACCGTCCTGTGTTTCAACCGTGCTCACTCTACCCTACAAGCGGTTTAAAAATTTCAAAAAAAATTGTCAAAATTACAGGATCCCACCTATCAATCCGCGTAGGTGTACATTCAGGCGCAGTGGTGGCTGGTATTGTAGGTCTCAAGATGCCTCGTTACTGTCTGTTTGGGGATTCAGTAAACACTGCCTCGAGGATGGAGTCAACGTCTGAAGCGATGCGGATACACATCTCGCAAACGACACAGGAGCTGTTATCGCCTTCGTATAGGGTCACGGAACGAGGAGAGATACAAGTCAAAGGGAAAGGTGAGCATATTGGAATAGTTGACGTAATTATTTCTGACATTTGAAGTATTGATGTTGAACATTACACATACTTTTGACGGGAATTTGAAAACGTCATGGGGTGCTCTTGTATTATATTCGATATCTTAGTGTTTTAACGTGTTATATTAGATAATTTTGATGGCATTTTATGTAATGTAATGCGGCAGAACTACTGGGATTTAGTGAATATCATATAAAAGTGCTTTACAACGTTTTCGTTTTCCATCAAAATTCCCACAAGATACCATTAACAGTGTGGCCATAGCACTGTTGATGGCGACAATTTGCCTTAGACAATGACTAGCCTGAAAGACTAAAAACGTGAAGATATTCATAACTCGACACTGGCACCAATAGCTCGTATAAATAGCTGATTGCCAATGTATAAGAAGAAGAAGAACATTGCACATTTGAATTTTTATAGATTTTATGGTGTTTCTATTTGATTTTTAAATGCCCGACATTTCTCTCCTGATAATTCTACGTTTTCTGCAAGACACTGTGAGTAATAATTGTACTGTTGTTGTATTGTGGACAAATTAAGTCGCCTCTTAAAATTTAATTATTTGTAATAAGCAATCTGAGTTTTTTACCGGATCTTTCTTCGTGTCGCCGCATTCCGGTCCGCTAGTTTATAAGATTTGTTCGTTATAAAATTGATAAATTCTCATAATATAATAAATTACTATAAATTTTATGTTTAATAATAAATGAACAAAAACAATATATTTTCTTTTATACATAAAATGATTTTCTTTATGTATTGGAGAATGGAATGGAATGGAATTGGAAATGAATTTATGTCAAAATGCGGGTCAAAATGTTGTATCCAATTTTGTAGTGGCTAGATGTAAATCTCTGTAATAACGATAATTTATTGGACATGAGACCCCCTTAGTCCTCTTGTGGTCATAACCGCTGTAATGTTAAATCACCAGGGTATTAAAAAAACAATTAATTATAATCATATGGAAATAACATCGCTACACTTACCAGACGCCTTGGAAACTAGTTTCTCAGAAGTTCCTAGTTCCTATTTATCTAATCACACTGTCCGTGTAACCCCCTACGGGATATTAAAGGGTGGTAAAACATTGTATGTTATCACACGGGAATTCAAAAGAGTACGTGGTAAATATTACATATAACGAAAATGTTTATAACTTCGGCCTACTCTCACTTAACTAACAATTTCAATCTTTTTCTTTCCTATTTCAAAACAATTTTCATTTACAGGTGCAATGAAAACTTATTGGCTTGAAGGTCGCGAAGCCAGACCATCGCTCACCAAAGTTATATCACCACAACTCCGTCCGGGAGCCGAATTAGAATGGGAAAGAGCTGCCGACATGAGAGACAGTATCGCAGAACATTCAGCTCTTCAATTAAATAGGAAAGAATCGCAAGTCGCAAGAATTTTAAATGCTGAAACACATTTGCCTAATACTATAATTAATGCTGGCATTAATTCTTTAAACAATAATACCGGTAGTCTTGTAGTAGTGCAAAATATGACAACAGCTATAAGAGGGCCTCAAGTATCTACAAATGGTCCAACTACTATGACTTCACCTGTAGAAGAAAGGAGGAGATATTCTCCAGTGACATTCGAAGATGTGGCTAGGAGAAGTATAGGAAATTCACCCAATAGGACCGACAAGGAGTTAGGTAAGTTGTTCACAAGCCCACATTATCAAATTTTGTATAACTTTTTTTTTAGTAAATTATAAATATTTCTATACGGAAAATGACTAGTTATTTATGTTATTTCTCAAAGATATTTTTTACAATTAAGAAATATACTATAATGCTGCATTAATATTTGTTTTTGCCTATACCTATAGTTGTCACAAAATAAAAGGCCCGTTTTGACATTTGTCTTATTGATGGATATAGTGATATAACCATACGACTCGGTACTCGATACTCACGATATATCGATTCAAGTTTGCGTGAGTATTTAATCGATTTGAATATGTATTGTAAAGTGCATTGGATTAAAGTTCTGATTTGAAAATTTAAGTTAATACTTTGATATTATAGGTATTTTGAAATGACACAATGTTATGAAAGTTCAATTTTCTATCATTATATATTTGTGTTACAATAACATTCACTCAATCACAAAATTAAAAATGGAGAAAAAGTGAATCTTCAATTTCTTCATTTAATTTCTTTATTTTATTCAAATGATGAGCCAAAATTGTCGGTTGAGCTATCGTCACCCGCATCTATAATTATTACATTTTCAATTATATTGTCAATATTGATGTCTCTATCATAGTCTTCGTTAATTATTTTTCGAGTTTTCTACCACTTTTGTCCAGTCTTCTTCAGTAATTTTGGCACAAGCTTCATTCAACAATGTCATAATTTTCTTAGTGGAGAATGGCGGCTTTGTATTGTGGCGTGCTGCGTATCCTTTCATTTGAGCCCAGATCAAAGTATTGTACTGACAATGGTATGGTGGCGTTCTTATCATTTTGTGTCCATGTTGAACCACTCTGTGAATTTATTTGCGTCCTTTTCTTCGTGATATTTTTTTGTACTTTTAGACTCCATTGCAAGCAAGGCATCATTAAAAAAAAACTTCCCCCAGCTAATTCAGCGTGGCAGATTATTAAGCGTCCACCTTTTCCCATTAGGACTTTTGAACAAGATGCCTTGGTATCGTCCGTCCACTAGAGATGGGCGTTTTCAGATTTTTACGCAAACCGATACAAATTCGTTTTCTGATATTTAAATCGATTTTAAAAACCGATTTCAGAAATCGATTTCCAGAGCGGTTGACGGAGCGGGTTTACTTTAGTTTCGATCGATATTCGATGTTTTTAGTTATTTTAGCGTAGCAAACGAAAAACGCAATCGAACGAACGCATTCAAATAATTTTTCTATAATTTCTTTGTTGATTGGATTTAGGTGTACGATTTTCCTTCATGCTTTATCTAGGCTTAACTAGAGTACTAGACTAGCAAAAATGTTTTGTTTTGGATATGATACAAAACTTTCTTGCGTATTTAAAAATCGTCATATTTACAATGATTTCATGATTATATTATATAATGTACATTTTTTTTTGTATGGTTTTTTTTTATTAATCCCGATTACGAAGCGAAAATCTTACCTTTTTACATTAAATAGTTATTTCTTATTTATCATCAAATCGTATGTATGATACTAACATACGTTAGTATAGTATTGAATCGTAAAATACCTATCTAATTATATAGTTCACGAGATCACAAAAATAACATTACGCGCACACCGCACGTGTCACCAAGGTCAAGTGTGCAAAAACTCTCCCATAATTCAAAAATCTATTTAACAAACACAAAACTTAAACTACTATCATTAAGTATTGTGTAATATTATCATGGAAGTAGTTGCATTCTAATATAGATCTTATTCCCTGACTCTTGTAATTCTGTTTCGTTTCCATCTGCCATTCTGAGTTTCTTAGAAACCGCCAAATTCCAAAACAGATGACAATTCGCTTCATCTCTTTCAATGCACTAAACGATCGCTTAGTTAGAATGAAAGAAGGCGAATTTTAATGAAATTCGCTTTCTCTCATTCTGACTAAGCGATCGCTTAGCGGAGTGAAAGAGATAGTTAGTAAGTTTTCAAATATTGGTTTGGTTTGCAAAACTAGCAATAGAAAACGATTGCGCGATGATTAGATTTATTATTAGTTTGCGTTTTCGTCGTTTTGTTTTGATATGTGTTGATTTAGTTTCTGCCGAAGTACGTTTTCTAAAATCAGTTTGTATAGTGTTGAATATCGATACGATACGATTTCTGACTGAAATCCGATTTCAGATTCGTTTTGATATATCGGACGCATACCTACCGTCCACGCATCGTGTGGCACGGTATGATTCGAGTTCAGCCAAATCTCTTCAACAAATATGACATTGTCCGAATTTGTGACTTTGTTAGCTCCAAACTCATAACTTTCAGTAAAGATCAATACACAGCTGGTGAAATTCAGTAATTCTAAACACTAGTATTAAAATTAATAAAACCGGACAACTGCGAGTCCACCTTAAAAGAAAATATTTTGATCGATTTATTTTTTCTTTAACCGATTATTAATAGTCTGTGGAGAATATGAAAAAATCGTTATGCTCGGCACTTAGCCGAGTGGGCGGTACCTATCAATGAAAAATGTAATTACCTTAGAACATTTCGATCGGTAAAAAATAGAGAACTTCTTGGGTGTGAACTGTCAAAACGGGCCTTTTATTTTGTGATTAGTATAATAACAAAAATAAATAAATTAAAATTTCAAATTAATGTTTCCGTTAAAAATTTGAATCAATTCTGTCACGTCGCGTGTATAGGTCTGTCAAGAACGCATGTTTATCGAAATGTATAAACACCTCGTTGACGGATTATACGAGAGTTGTTCGGACTGGTATTCTAGTTTTATATTTCTTATTATACTAGCAGACCCGGCCACGGGTTGCTGTGGCTAAGGTAGCCTCAGTAACACGTATTGTTTATGCTAATAAATTGTAGCTTATATGAAACGTTTGTACGTTTAACATAGCGACATTTATTAAATACTTACTCAATCCAGTCAACAGATACCGCCATCTTTTAGAATCGTTATAATAACAGATAATTGTGACTGTCAAATAATAGATAAATAATTTGCTATAAAATAATATTGCGACTATAAATTGAGATGGAAAATATCCTATCTTTTAAGTTGGATCAAACTACACATGCTGTGCAATTTAATTAAAATCGGTTAACTACTTTAGGAGTCCATCGCGGACAAACAATGTGACGCGTAATTTATATATCTTAAGATATTGAAGACTAAAGTTGCTATTTAATATGAAAACAAATTAAAATTCGTTAACTTAATTATAAAGTAATTAGTTAAAGAGTTTAAAACCCGTAATCCTACAGAATTTATATATAAATTGGTTATCATCAATTTCAGATTTATTCATCTTCTTTCCCTCATCCTAAAATAAATGAATTAAAAATATTTTCTTTTTTTTTTTCATATACGCACCATAGAAAGATGCCTTATCATGCTGGCTAGATGGTATTGCCTAGGATTTTGTTACGAGTATTCCTTCTTATACGGTGATACCTTCTCCTATAATCGTCTTTCACGATACCTATGGAAATTAAAACGTGGATAATTATATTCTTACTCCATCTTTACACGGATAAACTCGTGACAAATGTATAATAATAATACAAAAATCACCATGCTGTGTGGTGGCGGCTACGAATACTACCAACCTTTACTTTGCTCGTAGATGTCGTAAAAGACGACTAAGAGCCTAAGGGCCAACTCCATCTGATGGCGTTTGGTCAACAATTGCATTCCCAAGGAGGGTTGACGTCTGGCAGACGGCCGGTCATAAAACTATTACAAATAACTTTTACAATATATACTATGAAAGAAGAGTGCATATTGTATCGACCCCAAGTAATTGGGATACGAGTAGGAAAATGATGAATACAAAAATCACTACACTTAGCAATAACTGTAATTTGTAACTGAAATTATCCGAAACTATCGGATAATAAGAAATAATTTGTTATCTTAGGGATATGAAACTGAAGTATTGTCCATATCCATATCCGTATCATCCGTCATAACCTTAGTAATTATGGTACTATCGCTAGTGACCCAGTAGTCTATATTTAATTTGTAAACGTCGAAGGAATGACAAATGGATATTTACAACCAAAATTACATACTTTTTTTTTCATTGTTTAGTATCCAGATCTAATTCAACGAGTGTTGCAGGCATGTGGACTGATGCGGAATCTATATATCCAACAAGAACAACAGATAGTGCTAACTCAATCCGACGGTAAATAAAATCATTTGATTTGAAAACTGAAGCTTAGCTTAGCGATTCATTTATTATTAAGGTATTTTTATTACTTGGTGTGGCAAACGAGCAGGCACCTGATGGTAAATATTACTGCCACCCATGGACCTTTGTAATACCAGGAGGATAACCCAAACCCACCCCGAAATTTAGGCTTCTGGTTCTCTCGCTCCCCGAACGAAGCACAGCAGCACGTTGTCACTACTCAGAAGTCGATTTTCTGTGAGAGTGTGGTACTACCCCGGATGAACTCACCTGGAGCCAGAAAACTGTCAAGAGCATGGCCCTACCACTATTAAGCAAATAATATTTTGTTAAGTATTTTTAGTTTGTTAGCTCCTTGATATGTGTGCCACTTGTGGTTAGCCTAAATAGAGATGGGAAATACGACAGCCTAAGGGTCATCCATTATTCACGTGAGGCTTGAAAGGTTGGGTTAACAAAAATTTCGAAATATCACAAGGGGGAGGGAGGTGTAGTAAGATATCACGTGTATTTATTTTTTCCACAAACGCGAGATTTCTAAACCGAAAAGCGGCGTGTAGTGTGACTTTGACTTGCCGTTGCCAGGCAATGAACTAAGTCCTTACGCGCCGCCGACGACCGCCAGCTTGGCACGCCAATCGCTAGTTATTATGTTATATTGTCGCCGAATACATATGCGTAAACCATTACCTCTTACGTTTTGCATTAAAACAATGTTTAAAGTAGGTGATCTGTATAGACCTTTTGGCAAAGTATAAAAAAGGGAAAACCGAGAATATAATGAGTTGTGGGCTAATTCTTTGTAGATATTAAAAATTCACGTGATGTTGGTGGGGGGCAGGGGGATCATAGTCTTAAACCTCACCACATATTACCAAGGGGGAAGGGGGTTAAAAAATGCTAAAAACAAAGATCACGTGATTAATGGACGACCCCCTATTAAGCCGCTCGCTGACATTCCGTAGCCCCGGATACTACAGGCAGGGTGTGTCATCTCAGCTCATATATGTCCCACTGTTAGGCCCGAGCCTCCTACATAATGAGAGGGTAATTGACCTACTATACCACGCTGGTCAGACGTGTTAGAATAGGGCTTTTTTTTTTTCGAGTTTTCCTTCTTTCACAAAGATATTAATGCGTTTTATATCCCTTAGTCGTCTTTTACAATCACCCACGGGTAAGATAGGGGGTAATGAATTATATTCTTACTCCGTCACTACACGGAAACAGGCGGGATGTGTCTAGATCATAAATTAAACTGTCAAAACTTTAACGGAATTAGTTGCACCATATTAGCCGGTCGGGTTGGTATTACTTTAATTTCTAAAAAAAACCTGGCCGCCACCGGTACTCAATTATAAAGGATTATATCGTTATTTCTAATTATTGTACTCTTTATATGAACATTAAAAAAAAACTAAAATACTTTATGGCCCATAAATTTATTTATTTAGGATACACTACTAAACAGATGATAATATTTTTTTAAATTTTTATATATCATTTTAATATAATGTCGATTCCCTCCACGTTAGCCTTCGGCGTTGAATGGCAAAACAAATAGACTGTCTCTAAATCTGATAAAAGATGAATGACTTATTTTACCATCATTATTACAGGCCGTATACGTTCTACTACTCGGCTCTTACCTCAACCCCGTTGCAAATGAAGAAAAATTCGAAATTGCAACATATCAAGCTGACTAACCAGCGTGGTATAGTTGATCAATTTTTCTCCCATTGTGGAAGAGACTCGATCCCAAAGAGCTGTCCTCCCATGACGATGAACGCTGTAAAGTGTTAGTAACGTCGAGAAATTATAAATCAAATACAAACGCTATAGAAGCCGTAAAACTAGTTTTATTTAGAATTGACCTACTTATCCCATGCTGGTCAGAGTTGTTGATATTTTATTTTATTTTTTTGCGGTTGGCTATGGTGTGGTCACGTTACGCCAAATCGGTCCGTAGCGACGGTAGAGACCCACCCTGCAATGCACCTCTCTTCGCCGTGTGAGCGGACCACCAGCAAGACTTATTGGTATAGGGTTTTGTTTCGAGTTTTCATTCTCTTGCATAGATGTTACATGCGTTTTATATCCCTTGGTCGACTCATACGATCAGCCATGAGTAAGGTAGAAGATGGTGAATTGTATTCTTACTCCGTCACCACACGGGAAGTTCTGTTTTTTTATGTTTATATAACATAATAAAACGGAAGTTATATACAAGTTTATATGCTCTATAATAAATTTTAACTGAATTATTATTTCATATATTTACAGTTTTGTGTCTCCGTGTAGAGGTAGGACTCATCTACAACCCAAAGATCGGGACCCGGAGAATACTATTGATACTGTGAGTAAATAAATTCATATGGTATGTATTATATATTATTCCATCTCCACGACTAGAAACTTATTAATTATTTGATATTATATTTTTGTATTGATAACTTCTTATGGAAGGGTAAACCGCTTCGTTACGTAACGCGTAACGGCGCCAGTCTGTCTGGCTTTTCTTTCTCTCACGCATACGGCAGCGATAAACAAGCTCCTCCTCTTTCACTCTAACCCACAGCGCTAGCTTAAGATGTGATGTTGTAAGATTTTATTAATAAATAACCTTTCCTTACATTATCATATTAATATACATAAAATTTAAGTTATAACCTAAGCTTTACTCAAGTTAAACAATTTCAATATTAAACAGTTAAACTTAGATTAGTTTAAGTCATCACTGTATGGGAGTAGATTTGAAAATATATTTTTTTTAATACAGACCATTAATTAATGAAATAATCTATGTTACGGAGATTTTACAAATATATAACAAACACAAATTTCAGCAAGATTCATAACAACAAAATGAGGATCGCACATAGTATTGTTTTACGTAGCAATCAGACCACGACATTAGCACGATAGGCCAGTATCATAACCACGCAATGCGCAGTTAATTGTATAAAGAAAGAAAGATAGAAATTTTATTTTGTAAACCTCACACAATATAGACACCAAAGAAAGAAATAAATACTACTAAGGAGCCGTCCATTGATAACATGAGGTTTGGAGGGGTTGTGGGGTTTGTGTTTGACAAAAATCACGAAATATCACAAGAGAGAGGGAGATTGTAGTAAGATATCACGTGTATTTATTTTTTCGTCAAACGCTGAGATTTCTAAACTAAAAAGTGGCGTGTAGAGTGACTTTGACTTGCCGTTGCCATAGGTGATCTGTATAAAGACCATTTTGCGAAGTATAAAAAAGCAAAAAACTGAGAATATAATGAGCTGTGGGCTACTTCTTTGTAGGTACTAAAAATTCACGTGATGTTGGTGGGAGTGGGTCATAGACTTAAACCTCACCACGTGTCACCAAGGGGGAGGGGTGGGTTAAAAAATGCTAAAAAAAAAGATCACGTGATTAATGGACGCCCCTAACTAAAAACAAGGAGTCGTATATGCGAGTACAAAATATGATGCTCGTCTCAGCTTATGATATAGTAAACATAATACTATACCGCTGATATTCTGACCAGCCCGCAAAATAAAGTCGCGGAAGCAACAATATATGAAAAACAAATATATGTAAAAGAAGTTAAACAATATAAGTTAAACAATATATAAGTAACATTTGAAACAGTGACATTAAATTAAGAATAACATAAATTAATACTATACTATATCATGTTCTAATTCAGGGGTCGGCAACCTGCGGCTCGCGAGCCACATGCGGCTCTTTGGATGTGAAGTTGCGGCTCTTTAGTTCTATACGCGAAAAAATATTTTATAAAGAAAACATTTAAAAATGGTTCTGAATTGATTAATGAGGATTAGGCACAAATTATTGTGGGCAAAAAAAATTATGGCTTTTTAAAAACTTTAAACCTTAATAAATTCTAATTTTTGGCTCTTCCGACTCAAAAGGTTACCGACCCCTGTTCTAGTTTGTAAAAAATATCATAATTATCACATAGAATAACTTAAGTAAAGGAAACAAATTATTTAATAAAGACATACAGAAATAAATATTAATTGTATGAACTATTGGACTATATTTGTCAAATAAGCATAAATCAAGTTACTCTCAATCGATTCAAAACAAAAACATTCGTCGCAGATCTCCCAATGGGAGATAATGGCACGCTTAACAGGCGGATTGGCGATCGCAGTTGGTGGTTATGTTTTCCAGGCTCACTGGGTGCTAACCATTTTTATGGTGATCCCTTAATCTTTTTTCATGACATTCATGAAAAATTTGGGGGCAGTAAGTAACATACTATTTTATTAAGAGGTAACTACAATATGTAAATAGATAAAAAGGTTTTATTCTTCGTAAATAGAAAACTCTAAAGAAAGTTGCATCTATCAAAATTGAAAATTAGCTTCAACGACTGCACAGACGGTGTAGCTCGTAGTGGTTAAGAGAACGACCTATCGTGTCAGTGTTATGGGTTTGATTCCCACGCATGACAACACTGTGCATAATCCACAAATTGTTATCCTGACTCTGGATGTAATTCGTGTCCATTAAATTATTTATTTACAAAGTCCCCAATACGAAGACGTAAGCAATACGAAGATTATTGACTTAGTAAAAGCAAGCTGTTACCTTCTAAAAAAAATATCTTTATTCGATTTTTTTAGTTTCCATTTTTGTGAATAATCCTTTCAATTATTAATTTTGTACAAATAAATCTAATTTGGTGATGGTTTCAAACTTTTTAATTAAATATGCGAGGTTCCAATGTTTTTTTAGATTTCCGTAAATAGTCCACGCTTAACGTTTGGATGCTTCACGCTAATCCAACAGTGTGTGTCGAGGATTTCACCAACGAGATCGGCGCCTCCAGCCATCGGAGACTCCCGTTCGCTGTTCAGACGTGATACAGATTCTTCATATGTTAAAGATTTTGCTGACGACATTGGTAAATTATTTCTTCTTCTTATTAGTCGACATAAGTATTCTTCATCTCAATTTTAAATGCAGTCGGTGTCTCATGTATTTTTTATCGTAAATATTTCAAACAAAACCAAAATATTCAGCATGGAGTTTAGGTAAGTTATACAACAAGTTGCGGCTGTCTGATGTCAAAATACTATGAGAATGCATTATCTAGATCAGGAATCAAATTAGGAATGTTATGGAGTGTCGCGACTATAACCGTTAGGGTTGCGGCAATGTAACCGAATACGGTATGAAAGATTCAAATAATTTCGGATAAAGGCGAAATCAGAAAAATACACTTTAGATTCTAATACGAACCAAATCTTAACCTAGAAATAAAGTCAAATCTCAATATGTTTGTTTTCCTTATACGAATTACTTAAATTTTTAATATGGGTAATCGAACTATCAGATAATTTAAAATAATTTGATAACCTTAACCCTTTTTGAAACCGATATAATATATTTTATCCGTATTTACGTCCGAGACATCATATCCACATTATTCCAAATACACGAGATCTATTCGTGCTTACAATGTCGTATTGTTTTTATGTTACAATAAAATGTAAACGGCATTCATAACATAGCCCCACAATAAAAAAGGTGGTTGTGCGATAAACCAGACTATATTTTTTCCGATGTATCTTAAGCTGCTGAATCGATATTCGAAGTAAGAATTAAGAACCTGTGTATCATTTTTATTCATTATCAATCAATTGAATTTATTATCTTAATCAAAAGTGTAATTGTATTCTCTCCCTTTTTCTTTTAAAATTTGATTAATTAATATCAAAATAAATATCATGACTTGATGATTAACTAAGTTAATTTTTCTATAGAAACGGACACAGAATATCAAGATGCACAAGCTGATATAAGCCAAGCACGACATGTATGTAATGCAACAGAAAATAAAGATAATCATCCAAAACAAGGTAAAATGGGACGTTTCAAAACTCGAATAGCTCCTGGACATGAAAAACAGAACTCAACACATAAGAAACATAGAAAAGATTCTGTTAAAGATAAAAATACTCAAGCCAATGTTCATCCTCATGGACATCATCATTCGAAAAATGTAAATCATCATCAGTGTTGTGGAGCATTCGGAAATCCTCACGTCAGATCTAAATCAAACTGTAATCTTGTTTAGAATAATTTATATTTAGATTTAATTACGAAAACTCTGTTCCATTATTGATAAAGTTATAATGTTAGACTATTTTACTGACTTCTATTTCATAACTATTAGCTCTTTGGAGAAAACTCTATACTCAGATTACATATCTTGGTTTAATAATATTGAAACAATAAATAAAATTTTGTGGGAACCAAAATTATTAACAGTATTTGCACTATTTCTAAGACTATATAACTGTTTTAATTTTTCCAATGCGCTTATTATATTACTATTAACAGAATCTTTTATCGTGTTATAATTTCTATATGTTATGACAAAATAAGGTTTATAATTATTACAAATAATGTCGTTGTGTCTATATTTAATACTTTCATAAGTAAGATAAATTAAATATTAGTGCTATCAGCCATTATATACTTTTTATTTTATAGACTATTTATTTTTGTAATGGACGAAGCCTTAATGGCTTAAAAAAATGAATATAGTCTACAAAATAAAATAAAAATACAAGATAGTTTATTATTAAATTATGTAACTAATAGATCTCAGTTGAATACATCCCAAAAATAATTCCAAAGATTACTATTATGAAAATAATCAAGTTGCGAGCTTTATACTATGACAATAGCATGTATTAAGGGAAATATATCAAACTTTTGACATCGTTTAACGGTGGTTTCTATAAATAGAACAACATTACTGATAATTTATCATAATCAATATTAAATGTAGAATATATTTTCTTGTACACAATGTATAGATCATATTTTATTGTACTTATATTTTACGTACATATAGGTATAGGATATTACTGATACGTTTAGATCATGTTAAACTGTGCTTTATATAAGAAATGAGTGTAGCAGGTACTTATATATTTATTATTAGCAATTTTACGTTATTATAATTTATTTTCATAGTAAATTATTAGTTATGCAACTTATCTTTACATACTGAAATTTAAACAGAAATGCTATGGTCCTAAGGTTGAACCTTGCAGAATGCTTCATTGTAGATGAACATATTTACTTTATTTTCTCCTCCCTTTTCGTTATTATGATATAGATACAATATATTACATACAACAACTAACAAATAAACTCAAAAACCGTAGCATTTAGCAGCCATTTTTATTGTGTATGTGAATTGATTATAAAAATCCAATTGACTACTCTGAACCGTAAGTAACCAGAGTTACTATTACAGCGTAAACTATACATATATACCATCACACCATGTCCCTTGTAGGGTAGGCAGAGAGAACAGAGTGCCAGAGAACTCTATCCTTGCATACTTCACTCGCTCCTCAACATTCATAATTCTCTTCATACACGCTCGCCGGTTTCGGAGACTCTTGACTACACCTTCCTTCAGTACATGACCGATCTGGTCTAGGTAGGTTAGTCTTGATCTCCCTTGGTACCTACATCCTTTCACTTTCGCATTGTATATCTTCTTAACCAGACGTTCGTTCGGCATTCTTTCCACATGTCCGAACCATCGAAGCATTGCCTTTCGCATCTTTACACCAATAGTCTCTTTCATACCTACTCGTTCTCTAACGTCGTCGTTACGAATGCGATCAGTCAGCCTAACTCCACAGATTTTCCGTAGAGATCGCATTTCGACCGCATTAATTTTACTTTCATACTCTTTTCTGCATACCCAACTCTCGCTTCCATACAGTAATGTTGATACAAGCACTGCGTTATGTATTGCTACACGTGCCTTCTGGCTGAGGTGGTGGCTACCGAGAAGTTGCCCCAACGCTCCGTTCACTCTATTTCCCGCATTCACTCTTCGCTCTATATCAGTGGTGTACCTTCCATCTCGGCTAAATCCACATCCAAGAAATACAAATTCATTCACTTGCATCATTACCTATTATTACTCTTACATCTGTTCTGGCTTCATCTCTTTCAAAGACCATTATTTTGGTTTTGCTCACATTCACACGTAGAACTCTTTTCTTACAATCTTCTGTCATTGTGTCGACTAGTGTCTGCAGGTCAGTCGCTGATTATGCCAGCAGTACTGCATCATCTGCATAAAGCAGAGCAGTGACCACTGAGTCGCTTATCTGGACTCCCACATTCATATCGTTCAACCTTTGGAGACATTTATCCAGATATATGATAAACAGCCTGGCTGACATAACGCGCCCCTGCTTAACGCCGATATTGACGTCAAACCAAGGCGACATTCCATCATCCAGCCGCACACAGGCTCTACAGCCCATGTAACTGGACTGCAGCAGTTTACCGTTAATACCATACTCCGGTAAAATGTCCCAAAGTTCCTTTCGTACAACCGTGTCAAATGCTCTCTCCAGATCTACAAAACTGCAGATGATGAACTGCAAGAAATAGAAAATTAAGATTCTTTGAAAATCTTACGAAGTTTTTATACTATCTGCGTTTAAAACATGCTTAACAAAAATGAGTGCTATGATTACTTTTTAAAATTGCAAGAGGCTCGTGCATTAAGGCTTTAAAATAATGTATTCTATTAGTAATAAAATTATATTAAGAGTATTTATTGAAGGACTAGTCACAGCGAAATACCATAAACAAAATGAAGTATCCTGCTACACTTTAGTGTAGGTACAATTATTTTTACATTAGTAACTTATTGAAGTCTTTAGATATAAGTTTATAAATGTTTTTTGAATAATAAATGTTCATATATTGAAAAAGTTCACTGTTAGCTGAGTGTTGTAAGTCAATTAAATTGTATCTAGTCGTTTTGAGATTATTCACGTTCATATTATTATTTTTTATATCACCGTATTATTTGTTATTATTATAATATTCAACCTATTATTTAAAAAGTATTAAAAAAATGTTACTTAGTATTTTATTAAACTTTAAGTTTTGATTTTCCATGTAAAAAATAAACATATTTAAATAATGATATAATTTTAAATAATTTCAAGGATATTTACTTAAATTACACTTATCTATTGCCTCCAAGGCTATTATCAGTCATGAAATGGTACTAAATACTAGTCATAAAATGACGGACACTTGAGATATGTACCATAAATGGAAATGAAAATAACATTATTAAAATTTAATCTAATAGACTTTATCTAGATGTTATTAAATTTGAAATACGAAAGTATGATACTATAATTTATCCCAATATTAAACGAAATTGAATTACTTATACAAACAATTTCTAGTATTGTTTTAAAAAAAGTTGATTGTACTGGCAATAGAATTTTACAGTATTACAAATATTTCAATATATCGAGGATATTTTTGTTAGTAAAAGTTTCTTAATATTCACGTAGTATTTATTCAATTTCCTCAATGTGTATAATTGCTTACATATATTTTAATCTTGTAACGTTTTAATTTTGTTTTAAATTTGTGAATCTCTCATCTTTGAGGTATAAAAGCTCATCAGTATGAATATTTTGTTATTAAATTGTTAGATATCTGTACAATCATTTTTATTTACATCATTCCTACCTTCTTCATTATCAGCATCATAGCCTTTTTTTGTGGGAACGACTTTCTAGTCTATCCTATGTACTGTGCGGAAGTGGCTACGAATAGTACCTACCCTTACTTTGCTCATATATGTATGTCGTAAATGTAGCTTTATATCGACCTGGGCCACTCCATCTGATGCCATTTGGTAAGCAGTTGCATGCCCAAAGAGAGTTGATGTCAGGCAGGCGGTGGTGAAAGACCAATTGAAGGTGAGAAAAAGATACATTTAGCAACGTCACACTAAAAATACTTCCAAACATAATGGTAACAAACTATTAGTAATATGAGTACAGTCTTAAAATATAATATTGGTAATATTTTTTTCTTTGTGGTGACAGTAAGATCAACCCTGTTTACCATCCCCTTACTTGCCCGTGGGTGTCCTAAAAGATGACTAAGGGATAGAATACTCACATAAAATCTGTGAAGAATAAGGAAAACTCAAAATAGAACCCTATACTATCACGTCTGACTATAGTAGGTCAATTTCTCTCCTATTGCAGAGACGGCTGAAGCCCTGCAGTGACTCGTATATCATCAGAGATGAATAATTTACTAAGTCAATTATTTTAAAATCCCATAATGCTAAAAGGTTAAAAATAAAATTTATATAAAAAAATGTACAAGTTTTTATTTAATTAAAAAAGCTAAAAATAATCTATAACCAAAATAAGTAATGTACCTAATCCATTTTTAAAATTTATTTATTACGTGGTAACTAATTATTTTAACATGTTAACCAAATAATCTATTCAAAAATAATAAAAGCTCAAAAAGAAGTAAATCTATTCTTTCATAATTTCGTGTACATATTTTCATCAGTATTTGTTTTATCTCTCTTTATTAATTATTTATTATTTAATAGTATTTTTTCTTTAATAGTATTTCTTTTATCTCTATATGTAATATTAGGTATTGGCCAACTCCAGCTGCATAAATAATTGCATTCCCGAGGAGGGTTGACGTTAGGCAGGCGGCTGGTCATTAAACTATTGCCAATAACTTTTGCAATATGTATTCCTCGTACATATTGCGTGGACCCCAAGTAATTGGGATAAGAGCAGGAGAATGATGATGTAATATTAGATATATTGGATCCAGAGGTACGAAAAGACACTTTCTAAAATATAACCATAATAACTTTATACCTTACATTTCAACAAATATACGAAGCTACAATCGTAAATAATGATAACATTTACTAAATAAAGCTGAAAACCCCATTTCTTAATAATATTAACATCCTCAGCCGGTGTGATTTCGCTATTCAAAACTCAATTCAGTCCCTTTTAAGTGCTGCTCAGCCCAATCATCAAATCGCTGCGATAAATCATCTGACATATAATTCTTCCAATCTCCTATCATCCCTTTTCTTATAAATCTGAGATCGGTGGACTCCAAGTAGCTAGTTCCATAGGATTTTTCAAGAATGACTTCCAGATTTACAGCTCTATTGGTCTTCATGTTTTGAAAGGAAAGATAATCGCAGAGCTTCTCGACTTGTGTATCTGTCATATCCTTATTGAGGAAATCGGCTGTTCTCCTAACCACTGAGCCTAGATCATGTTTCATTTCTTCAAACTTTATAAAAAGGACATTTGGATCATGACGTCGGCTCCAAAAACCTAGACAATTAATTAAATTGATTATTATAATCATACATACACCTTTTTTTGCGTTGGACTATGGATGCGTCTCGCCCCGATAAATCGGTCCGGGGTGACGGAAGAGGCGGCGCGTGACCCCATAAACCCACCATGCAAACTTCTCTCTTGGCCGTGCGAGCGGGCGGCCGGTACCCGATCTTTGTCTTTGGTGAATAATACATAACCTAGCAATATAGTCTATATACAAGCCATTAAGCGGACAGACTAGAGATAGTTTGCCACTAGGAAGACCTTCCTCTAGATCAGTGTTTCCCAACCTTCTTTTCGCCAAGCCTCCCCGATCTAAAAATAATATTTTCATGACCCCATTCGGTAAGTTTGAACAAAAATAAGGAATGCACATTTTATTTATTAATTACATTATTTATTTTTAGGTATTTTAAATAGGTTAAATACAGATATAATATATTAATTAAGGATAATGAACGAAAGAATACATTTGAATCATTAAGTACTTTTACAAAAATCTCAATAACCGACATTTTGGGTTTTTTATTTTTCTCTCACACAAAACAAATCGGGTTTGCATGAAACTTGGTGAAAATATTCGTTTTATGTCACAGTTGCACTATAATTGGCACATTGGATTTTTTGCACAATCGTGATAAACCCGTTTTAAACCTACAAAGTCCACATCCTCCCACTTCCCGACCTAAAATCACCCGTAATTTTTTTTTAAAGGAAACCAAGCAATTTCACACTTAAATATACGACTTAACAGATTTAAAACACAACTTGGACTTTTATGCGAATGAACTATTGACAGAAGCGAGTAGGTACGGCACGCAATTGTTTTAGTGACGGACATGACAGATGGATGCAAGCGGGAAGGTGGGGCCGGGAGCGTGTCATACGTCGTGTTGTGACTTGTAGAAACTTGTACAGCAGCGATTCAATGGCAATTAGGAACAATAGGGAGTATGCATTTTTTTTAATTGTTTCTATCGATTACTTATGTTAATATAATACGGTAGAAAATATATCGTACACAGAAAAGTCAACATTTATTTTAAACTAAATATTAAAAACTGTAATGACTGTTTTTTTTTTTGACAATGTAATCTTACACATTACGTATTTACGACGCCTCCCCTAACATTTCTCTACGCCTCCCTAGTGGGGCGTGCCCCCCTGGTTGGGAAGTCTTGCTCTAGATGCTATGTGGCTAATGAAGTTAGTGTATATAACAAGCATAATTGGTCTGCAAAGGTGAAGAGAAGTTACATTGCGAATTATAGTGCCCTTTACGACTTATTGTCACCCTGTAACCTGCCAAAAATATGTATCCAGTCTAAATTCATACACAACTGAGAAGATATCTTAAGATCAGCTATCTTAAGACGTCTTATGCGACTCCCGCCTATATTTAAAATTACTACCCCCTCCAAGATGTTTTTTTATAGACTTTAGTACAAACAATTTTTTGGATATTTTTTAGTTCAACGTTAAGACAAGTGATAATTAACAATGTCACATGAAAACTAAATTTTAAAGGTGGCGCTTTAAGGGTACAAAATTTGAACCTCTATTGTTCACTCTAGTTGCTACAACATATTATTTATACTTCGTCTTTTCTTAGATCAGAGTATTCCCATTCTTTTAACACAAATCTCACTAACTTTTATGATTAAATTGTGATCCGTTTAAGAATACAATTCATCGCCTTTCCTTTTAACCTGCTAAATAATGTAGACATATAACATAATTGTGAGAGAAATAAAACTCGACACAACACCCTATACTGGTCCACCGAAGATGGAATAGTAGATAACTTAACTTCTAACTATAGAGTATCCTCTATAGTTATATCAATAACTAGGTCATACAGGTGGGTCAATCTGTGCCCAATAATGAGACCGAAAAATATAGTAAAGTTTTTTATGCTATATTTATATTTATTTTATGCTCGAAATGTGTGCATAAAAAAATTATAAAAAGGTATATTGAGCAGATACTTACCAAGAATATGATTCCATACGGGACCAAAAGGAGCATGGTCCTTCATGAAAAGGTCACAGAACTCCTCGAAGGTACCTTTGAGGCCATGCACCAAAGTAAAATAGTGATAATACGATACCACCATATCTTTAGGATTGCGTGACGTGTATATTATCTACAAAGAAATGCAAAATAAGCAATTAAAATAATAAATTAACACGGGCGCTACATAATCATAATTAACAACTTCAAATCTGTTGGCGATCAAATATTATAAAATTCAAAGCAAATATTCAAAGAAAAAGAAGAAGTTAGTTTATTATAGCCAAACAAATTCATATAGAAATAAAACAATTTTATCGCGTTTTAAATTGATTTTTTCACGCAAGAACTAAATACCATAAACGCTGAAAGATCTTCGAAACATCGGAAAATTAATATTCAAATACAAACACGACATAAAGGGCCGTCCATTAATCACGTGAGGTTTGAAAGGGCCCCTTTAGAATTAGGATTTAGGGTTTTGACAAAAATCACGAAATATCACAGGGAAGGGAAAGGGGGTGTAGTAAGATATCACGTGTATTTATTTTTTCGTCAAACACTGCGATTTCTAAACTGAAAAGCGGCGTGTAATGTGACGTTGACTTGCCGTTGCCAGACGTTGGTTAAAAAATGCTAAATATAAGATCACGTGATTAATGGACGTCCGCTAAGCCATATTAGTAGTTTTGTTTCTAAATGTAATGTGTAAACATCAGAAATCAAGTCCAGAAAAGAAAAGATGATCGCAATGTGATTTTAGTTAATGACACATTAGCTTAGATTCTAAACTTGTGTTGTACATTTAATTAAGTATTAACTCAGATTTTAATTTGTCAGATTTTAATTCGAAGTGGTTGTAAGTAGACACAGGTAACTAAACGGCCTCCGAAGTCTTGTTGACGAGGTAGTCAAAATTGACTAGGTTAAAATTGTATCGTAATACTCCCCCACAACTCAGTCGCTTTCAGCCATACGAAATGACAAGAAGGCAGTATAAGTTGCCGTAATCCACCGTTTATTGGCTTTCCGTCACTTTGTGGATTTGCCTTCAGCGACTTCTTTGGCATGTTTCTCTTTCGCTTATCTACCTCCTGAACTCACCCGCGCATTCACCCGTAGCCCTTAGCTAGGACTATATAAGCCACAGTTATTTATATCACGGATGGATAAATCCTGTTTCCTATCCTCCTTTTCAGATTGTAGTATTTCAATCTCAACCTCTATCACTGTAACTATCAAAAGTCTATTCTACAGAATATAACAAAAAAAATCACACAAACTTACAAACCTTTGGTTTAGCCGAGCCATCATCTCGCTCAATATCAACCGGCAATAAATCCCACGGCAAATGACTACGAATATAACGTGGATATGGAAGACGATACTTCACTAGGTCCACAGACGTGCCTTGTACTGATTCCTTGTGCCACTCTGAATGGCCTTCTACCATAATGCAGGATAATTCCACTAAAGGGCATCGAATCTAAACAGAAAATGCTATTTAAAATTGATCTTTTTTCGGTGTGGTGCTGAGCTAAGAATATAATGTAAACCCAACTCATTCGTTCACGTGGGTGGCTTAAAAACTGGCTACAGGCTGCTACTCTATATCTATATCTTTATAGTGCGGAGAGTAGTGCTTTGGTGGACAACTTTAAAGACCAATTGCGTTGCTAACCCGCCTATCAAGCGCGGCGAATATGGTATTGTCTTCCCTTTGTGGTAAGGCCTATTATGCAATAGTGGACGTTAACAACCTAATGCTTGGATAGTTGGAACATCTTGCATTTACTGTCTATGTATTAATTATCTTTTTCTTCCAGCGATCATCGCATCATCATCATCATCATATATATATCCCATTGTTGGGCTCGGGCCTCCTCCGTAATGGGAGGGAAATTAACCTACTATACCACGCTGGTCAGACATGTTGGTAAAAGGTTTTGTTTCGAATTTTCCTTCTCTCGCATAGAAAACTCGAAACAAAACCCTATACCACGCTGGTCAGACGTGTTGGTATAGGGTTTCCTTCTATTGCATTGACGTTATATGCGTTTTATATCCCTTAGTCGCCTCTTACGATCACCCACGGGTAAGATAGGGGGTGGTGAATTGTATTCTTACTCCGTCACCACACGGATAAGCGATAGTTTAAACTTCTAGCGATATCAGATACGATACCTTGAGGTAATAATGGCTTGAAATCCTGAATAAATTTTTTTTTTTTTTTTTTTATTTTTTTTTTTTTTTTTTTTTTTTTATTGCTTATGGCGGCAAACGAGCAGACAGCACACCTGATGGTAAGTGTCACTGCCGCCCATGGACCTTTGCCAATGGTATAGCTAGGCCGCTGCCTCCAATACAACCCTGAACCCACCCCAGTTAGGCTTCCGGCTCTCTCGCTCACCGAACGAAGCGCAATAGCACATTGCTATTACTCAGACGTCGATCTTCTGCGAGAGTGTGGTACTACCCCGGACGGACCGGCCCGTGGCTGTAGACAGAGAACTGTCCACAGCGTGGTCCTACCACAATTGAATTATGTTTTGAATTATGTAGATATCCTGAATTGTCGAGAATTCTCTCATAGCAAGCGGGTAATCTTGTATTATCACTAATTAATGGCAATAGACTCAACTAAACATCCAGTCTCGAAATGAGTATGTGTTACACCTTTTTTGTCCTTTTGGAGACAGAAGCAGGCAACAATAATAAAAATAATAGAAATTTTACAAATTTTACTAGGTCTAGATTGACTTTTTTAGTTAGGTCTCTGAAAATACTATTAGGAACATAATTCAGTCTCGGCCGCATACATTGGGAGGGATGGGCAAAAATTATAAACTATGGATAAGTGGTATGGGTGTATTCACTTAAGAAAAGAGTGACGACCCTATTTTTCAAAACAAAATTTTAAAATTTTAAAAATTAATCTTTACTCGAAGGGCATATCACTGGAGCTAACATAAATTAAACATGTAACCAAACTCTTTTGTGAAAAAATATAATAAAAAAATAAAATGACGAGCCCACTGAGTTTCTTGCCGGATCTTCTCAGTATGTGGCTGCTTTCCGATCCGGTGGTAGATTAATTAAATTAATTAAAAAAAAAAACAATATAAAATTGACTATATGTAAGTGCCCCTATGGGGCTTATGCAAAAGCCGCGAGGGTAAACCGCCGGGCGGGCCACCGAAGTTAAAATCGAGTACCGGTGGTCCGCTCGCACGGCGAAGAGAGAAGGTTTTACGGTGGGTCTATGGGGTCACGCGCCGCCTTTCCGTCACCCCGGACCGATTCAGCGGGGCGAGACGCACCCATAGCCCACCAATAAAAAAAATAAAAAAAATGGGGCTTATGCAAAATAAATGATTTGATTTGATTTAATTTCCTGTTTTTTAGACACTTCTCCGAACTAACGGATAAATACTTTATGACTTCATCATCATTCTCCTACTCTTATCCCAATTGCTTGGGGTCGATAAAAGTTATTGGCAATAGTTTTATGACCAGCCGCCTGCCAGACGTCAACCCTCCTTGGGAATATAATTGTTGACCAAACGGCATCAGATGGAGTTGGCCCAGGTCGTTATAAGGCTCTTAGTTATCTTTTACGACATCCACGAGCAAAGTAATGGTTGGTAGTATTCGAAGCCGCTACCACACAGCATATATCACGAATGACTTCATAAACATAGAAATAAAGATCACTATTTACAGCTCTCGGAGTCGGAACAATCTCACGACACTGGACATGCAAGTTCAATATTTAGACTATTACGCCATCTATGCAGCCTGTTACTGTCTTTCTGGTGGCAATACATTTATGAGGCTATAAAGTAGAAACGTGGTATGGTAATTTTTGAGGAAATAGATATGTAAATCATCATCATTCTCCTGCTCTTATTTCAATTACTTGGGGTCGACATAATATATATTCGTACATATTGCAATAGTTATGGGCAAAACTTTTGGGACCGGCCACCGGCCTGACGTCAACCCTCCTTGGCAATGTAATTGTTGACCTAACGGCATCAAGTGGGATTAGCCCAGGACGATATAAAGTCGTCTGTTACGAAATCCACAAGTCGGCCACCGAAGCCAAAAATCGGGTAACGGTGGCGCGCTCGCACGGCGAAGAAAGAGGATTTTACGGTGGGTCTATGGGGTCACGCGCCGCCTTTCCGTCACCCCGGACCGATTCGGCGGGGCGAGACGCATCCATAGCCCACCAATAAAAAAAAAAAAGGACGATATAAAGTCGTCTGTTACGAAATCCACAAGCAAATTAAGACATAAAATATAATCAAAATAACACTTACTTGCTGCAGAGATTTCGCACCTTCGTAGTCCAAGTCATGACCGATTAACCACACCATTTCCTGAGCCCATGTTGAACCTATATAAAGAATAAAATATTACAAGTCATTTATTTTTCTTGAATTATCATTATACCGCTTTCATACCAATTAACCAAAGTCGATACAATATGTGCTCTTCAAACATATTGCAAAAGTTTTGACATTAGTTTTATAACGGGCCGGCTGCCTGGAGCCTCCTTGGATTCCTAATTGTTGACCAGACAATATCAGACGGAGTTAATTCAAGTGTTTAGCTCTTAGTCCTCTTTTCATCATCATCATCATCACAGCCCATAAATGTCCCACTGTTGGGCTCGGGTCTCCACCGTAATGGGAGGGAAATTAACTTACTATACCGCGCTGGTCAGGCATGTTGGTAAAAGGTTTTGTTTCGAGTTTTCCTTCTCTCGCATAAATGTTAAATGCGTTTTATATCCCTTAGTCGTCTCGTACGATCACCCACGGGTAAGCTATGGGGTGGTGAATAGTATTCTTACTCCGTCACCACACAGACAGTCCTCTTTTACTACTCCCGAACTGACATGTCTTATAATTAACATATTCCACGTATAATGACGTATTAATAATACAAAAAACAAACACAGTTTACTTTTATATGGGCTATTTTAAAAACACCAATTGGGAAAATACTGGTTGATATAGCAGCAATCCTATGAAGCTTTAACAGCAACTGTAATTGTCGATTGCGATGCGAATCGTAGCAATTATAACATTATTCCCTGTTGACTTTGATAGGGTTATGGTCGGATAACATGTGACCACTTGTACCAATTTCTTGATATCCGTTGTCGGCCAAACGGGTTGCCCTTGCATTGCGGGTTACCCTTTCGACGCCAACAAACAGTGCTTTGCGGGTGATAGATTCGATCAATCGCAGTAAAGTATTATATACATACACACATACACATCATCACGCCACATCCCCTGCAGGGTAGGCAAGAAAAACATAGTGCCAGAGAACTCTATCTTTGCATACTTCACTCGCTTCCTCAACATTCATAATTCTCTTCATACTCGCTCGCCGGTTTCGGAGACTCTTGACTCCACCTTCCTTCAGTACATGACCGATCTGGTCTAGGTAGGTTAGTTTCGGTAGTATTATATATAAGTAGTATTATATATAAGTAGTATTATATATAAGTATTATATTATATATATCCCAGAACTGTGCTACTACTCTTCTATCTCATGATCTCTCTATGATCTCTGTATGACTGTCACAGGCAAGTAAGAGAAGAGGTAGGAACAACTATATACTAATCTCATTCACACAGGGAGTGGAGTTTCAGTTTTAATATAACCGTGCATTGGCAAATGTTCTATAGTTCAATTTAATTCACTTAAAAACGTAGGATTCATGTAAAATAATTATTTTATAAGAAAACATTTCCTCGTCTCCATGTGATTCTCTCCTTCGATGTGATGAATAAGAATACTACTCATCGAAACAAGATAGAGTGAGTTGAAGATACGGTGTAAGGGCAGACCAGTTAGTATCATAAAGAACGATTAACGGATATAATATACATACAACATCTTTGCAAGAAAAGGAAAGCTCGAAATAAAATCCTATACCAACCCGTCTGATCAGCTCGGCGAGGTTGATATCTCTTCTATCGTGAAGGAAGCTTGTGCCCAGCTGAAGGACGTATAAAGCTCATAAAATAATAAAAAAGGTCCTTCCTATCTTAACATTTTCTCCTCCTCTCTAACTCCTCCTCTTTAACTTTTCTAATTAAATTTGTTGCGGGTTCCAAGACAATTAAAATCATTTCCCGGGACTGCCTGAGGGTCAAACCTCGGTGTCATTTATAGTGACCATTGTGGATCCTGGCTTACAGGAGTTACAATGGTGGGAATGTGCGGTGGGATTAGTCCCAAAAAAATTAAAAATCTTAACATTTTTATTACTATGCAAAGTCTATATTTTTCAATAGTGATATAGCATTTAATATGCTATATATATATTTTTATAGCATAATAACGTATTTGTATTCATCCTTTTCCGTCATACGTGTGGTGACGGTTTAAGAATACAGTTCACCACTTCCTTTTCTTACCCATGGGTATCGTAAAAGACGATTAAGGGATATAAAATGCATATACCATCTGTGCAAGAGAAGGAAACCTCGAAATAAATCCCTATATCAATACGTCTGACCAGCGTGGTATAGAAGGTCAATTTCCCTCCTATTATGGAGGATTATAACAGTGGGACGTATGTGGGCTGAGATGATGATGATGATTCTGCTCTTATCCCAATTGCTTAGAGTCAACGCTATGTGTAGGCCTTCCTCGAGTCGTAGGTACTCTTCTTCCATCGTACTTATTGCAATAGTTTTAACCCATGCATGCCTGTAATCAATCCTCCTTGAATGTAATTGTTGACTAGGCGGATGACTTTAATAGGGGTTGGCCCAGGACAATGTAAAATTCATAGTCATCTTTTCCGATACCCACGACAAATTGCTTATAAATTGCACGATAATTTGTAGCTGCCTTCACACATTTAATTTTAATTATAATATTTACATAATAAAAGAAAAAAAATCATAATAAACATTGATATAGGATATAAGGACCTGGGCCAACTCCGTCTGTTGACGTCTGGCAGGCGGCCGGTCATAAAACTATTGCCAATAAATTTTACAATATGTACTATAAAAGAAGAGTATATATTGTATCGACGCCAAGTAATTGGGATAAGAGTAGGATAATGAATAAACATTGATATAGGACTGCAAATATTAAAATTTATGTGTGTTAATTTGAATGTTAGAGGAATGAATAAATAAAGTTTAAAAAAAATATTAATTTCATTACTCTGCGATTCCAAAAAAAAACATAAATTAATTTCTAACTGATTTATAAAATCTATGTTAGATTTCATAGGGAATAATTACTTTTTAAAATCATTTTTTAATTGTGGTAAGACCACACTTTCGACAGTTCTCTGTCTACAGCCGTCGGTCGGTCCGTCCGGGGTAATCTCACTCTCGCAGAAAATCGACGCCTGAGCAGTAGCAATGTGCTGGCTGTACTTCATTCGGTGAGCGAGAGAGCCCGAACCCCATCTTGCTGGGCAGATTTGGAATTATTGGTAGGCCGCGGCCTAGCCGCACCACAGCAAATTTCCATGGGCTACAGTATCACTTACCATCAGGTGTGCTGTTAGCTCGTTTGCCACCAAGAGCAATAAAAAAAAGTTTTATTGCCATGCCAAGTATTTCAATATATATTATTTTAATATAAATCTGCTATATATAAAAAAATATTTTAATACTAAATATATATTAATTTTAGGTACATTACTACAATAGCACTAATTAATTTTACAGTTATTACGCTAAAAATAAGAATAATATTTTATTTACTCACCAGTCCTTGGATAAGAGCACATCCATACATCAGTTTCCATTACCTCCATATCCAATATATCCTGTCCTATACTCTTATAACCATCAGGCAAGACTACTCTACCCGGATTAATTTCTATCATGCAATCCTTTTTGTCAAACATTCTGTCGAGTAAATCCCCAGTTTCGGGATCCAATTTCGAAAACGTCAACACTGGTTTCGTTCGCATTTTTTTTAATGAAACAATAATAATTATTTTAAAAAATAATCTGTCATAAAAACGTCCAGTCTTGGTGTTCTACGGAAGTATTATGAACGCACATTGCGCGTACGCGATTCGCATTTTTCTTCACGCTTGTTGCAAAAGACTTTCTATCAATAGGATTACCAATTATTTATTGTACGCATCATAGGACACTAAGAAATTATTACGTATATGCGGAAACACGGATAGTAATGCGTATTTTTTGTTATGGAAACAGCACTTGGTAATTAAGACTTTAAAAATAATACAGAAATATTTTTGTTAAAGCTTTAGCAGCGAGAAAGCTTTTCTAAGCTATACTAAGAGTCTATATTCTCTTATATATCTTAATATGTATATATAAATTACGCGTCACGTTGTTTGTCCGCGATGGACTCCTAAAGTACTTAACCGATTTCAATCAAATTTGCACAGCATGTGTAGTTTGATCCAACTTAAAAGATAGGATATCCATCTTTCATCTCAATTTACAGTCGCAATATTATTTTATTGCAAATTATTTGTCTATTATTTGACAGTCACAATTATTTGTTATCTCCAAACAATTCTAATAGATGGCGGTATCTGCTGACTGGATAAAGTAAGTATTTAATAGATGGCGCTATGTTAAACGTACAAACGTTTCATATAAGCTACAATTTATTAGCATAACCACCACGTGTTACTGAGGCTACCTTAACCACAGCAACGCGTGGCCGAGTCTACTAGTAATAAAATAAAATTTCATTAGGCTTACTACACAAGACTATGCTCATGAAATAAATACTGTTTAGAGTTAATCATTTCTTGCAATAGTATTATTTGCTTGTTTCTTAGACATGCCATATCTGTCTATCTGAACAATATCCGCAGGCAAGTAAGTGATAACACTCGGTTATCTTAGCCCGCCATCAAGTGTCTAATCATCTTTCTAAGCCGGGATAATCTTTATAAAATCTGGACGCGAGTTATACCCAACTTGACTGCACAGATGGCGTAGTGGTTAAGATACCGACCTTCCGTGCCAGTGCCGTGGGTTCGATTCCCACGCAGGACATTAATTTGTGTGATCCACAAAGTGTTGTTCTGAGTCTGGGTGTAATTTCTCTGCGTTAATTGCATGTCTGTAAAGTCCCCCGCAATACAAGGTTTATTTCCTTAGTGCAGGGTGGTGTATTTTAAAAAAAAAAAAAAAAAAAACTGCTCACTAAGGTCATTAAAATATTAACGTTAGAGGACTCTGACACAAATATTCAGTTTATATATGACTAAACTCCTTCTAAACAGCTGGACGGATTTCGATGATGTTTTTATATGTACCTATTTAGTTAGATTCAAAAACATTTTAAATTGATAATTGGTCCCAGTAGGATGCGCTGCCGTTGAACTAAAACATTTTTATTTTTTTTAGATTTGTTCAAAAAAGAAGCGTATGCGAGCGGATAGGCTAGTTATTATTATAAAATATTATTAAGAACACTTAATATAAAATGCACGATTAGAGAACAAAAAGTACAGAATAATTTCCTTTTAAAAATATGATTCACACAAAACAATAATTATTATCAAATAAAAATGATCAGAAAATTTGACTCAGAAAAAAAAGTTACATATCACACAGTTAATTGTTCTACGTGTACGAAGTATGTACGTAGATTGACATTTCACTTGGGAATTGGGTACTTGGTACCCGTGTTATTTCATCAGTGCTGTCAGAACATTCAACGGGATAATCATTAAATACAGTCCAGCAGTACAACTCGCCTTCGGGGCGTTTCTAACAGAGTTCTATGTAGATTCATTATCTCAGCGTAGCAACGGTATAAGAATATAGTTAACGCCACCACTTACTTGACTCATCATTCTCCTACTCTTATCCCAATCACTTGGGGTCAATACAATATGTAAATACTCTTCTTTCATAGTACATATTGTAAAAGTTATTGGCAATAGTTTTATGACCGGCCGCCTGCCTGACGTCAACTCCCTACGGGAATGTAATTATTGAGCAAACGGCATCAGATGGTGTTGGCCCAGGTTATTATAAGGCTCTTAGTCGTCTTTTATGACATCCACGAGCAAAGTAAGGGTTGGTAGTATTCGTAGTCGCTGCCACACAGCTTACTTGCCTATTAGAGTGAAACCTAAGTCCAATAGTTGTTCATTCATTGTCATCTTAATTCATATATGTAGGAATAAAATACGGCCTAAAAGCCCTAAAGCCCTATCTAACAAAAGCCCTATCTAACAAAGTCCTCGTGTACTTGTATGCGCTTAAGTCAGTCTACCCTTCGTCTCTTCTCGCTCATCCATTCAATATATCTCAATCACCCACTCTTTGCGTTTTGTCTATCTATCCTGCATCCTGGGGTTTGTATTGGTAGACAGCGGCCTAGCTTATACCCTTGGTAGTGCAGAGGTCCATGGGCGGCAGTGACACTTACCATCAGGTGTGCTGCTTGTTCGTTTGCCACCAAGAGTAATAAAAAAAAATAGTGCCGCGTGCCAAAATCATAAAATTTTCAGTTACAATAAGCGTCAATAAACTGAATGATGATTGAAGAAGAAAGCTTAAAAGCGGGAATAAATGAAAGGATTGTTTAATACCACTATTTTTTGGAAAATTGTCTTCAAGTATGGTGTATTTAATATCGTAGTGTCCCATTGTTTATAAGTAAAAGCAGGAAGATGCTTAACAACATACAAAAACTCCTGGGCACACAAAAATTTAGGACAGAGTAGGAGATATAAAAGAGTATAAAAAATTACAAAAGACATTTTCTACTACAATTTTTTTATAATCGATTGATATAATTAAAAAAAAATATATGTTTTTTAACTAAATATGTACAGGTTTCAATTGGTTAAGATTATTTTTTTCTACTTAAAATAGAAATAACATTGTAGTCCATTATATGGAATCAAATACCACGCATTTTAGACATCGAACGATCGCTTGGACATAGACCCGTGCCCTTATGAAATAGAAATAATGTACCATTATCATCATTTAAGCTCAAAGATACCATTATGAGGCTTAAGCCTCCTCGCGAGAGATGTTAACCTACTATTTATACGACGCTGGTCAGGCGTGTTGGTATAGCGTTTGTTTCGAGGTTTCCTTCTCTTGTATAGGTGTTATATGCGTTTTATATGCCTTAGTAATCTCTAACGATCACCCAAAGGTATGGAGGTGGTGAATTATATTCTTATTTCGTCACCACACGGAACTATTTAATATAAACATTACATTAATATACAAACGTTTCTTCAGGCTACAAATCGTCCCGCGCATTTCCACTATTACTGGTTTTCCGGTTTGGTAACTTTCTGTTTTACTTATGCGTTACTGCATTCAATAGCAAAATAAATCCTATTATACGATTATCGATATAAAAGATTCTGAGAATTATTTAAAAAAAAAGATTTCTTAAATTTTCGTAGATTTCGAAGAGTATGTATTTTTTTTTTTTTAAACTTTATGTAACCCAGGAAAAGGAGTTTAAAAGTTTTGTTAGGTTAAAAGTTTTTTGTGGCTAAGGGCTTACGTTTTACTTATAACTTTTTTTAATTCTTACTACCATAATCACAAAGGGACATGCAGAGATGTAATAAACCAACACAGTGCAACAGAAATGTTAGTCCCATATATGAGGTACAAACCTATAGCCACCAATCGCACAGGATTTAAAAACATGGGCAATTGCAAATGATTCAAAGGAAATATTGCAAATGATTCAAAGGAAATCATTGAAAATCGTGCTACTCTTTATTTTTGGCAGGCTATTGCCTGGACACAGGCCGCCCATTCAGCCCGGGATGACGGAAGGGAGGCGCGGCCGCGTGGCCCCCTAATGCAACGTATTGCCTCCCCATTGCTATTGGGCTAGCCACTGATACCGAATCCTTGACGTTCGTGGCCAGCTCAAATCATGCTAGTCTGCTGAAATCTTTAGATTTATCAAGATCTTATACTCTTCATTCTCCTACTCTTAGCCTAATTACTTGGGGTCGATACAATATGTACTCTTCTTTCACAGTACATATTGTAATATTTATTGGCAATATTTTTATGACCAGCTGCCTGCCAGACGTCAACCCACCCTGGAAATGTAATTGTTGACCAAACGGCATCAGATAGAGTTGGCCTAGGTCGTTATAAGGCTCTTAGCCGTCTTTTAAGACATCCACGAGGAAAGTAAGGGTTAGTAGTATTCGTAGCCTAGCGGTCCTACCTACTACCTGAGTGTGTGTGTGTGTGCGCAACATGCTGGGTGTGTGTGCTGTGTGATAGCCCACACAGCAAACACACACACACACACAGCATTAGCTATATTCTCATACGGTGACGGATTAAGAATATAACTTTTTATGTTCACATGAGAGTCGTTAAAATGGATTAATGGATTAACGAGATAATGGGCAACAGTGCTTCTCTGGCCTACCCACATGTAGCGATTATGGTATTATTCCCCCACGACAGAAACTGAAGCTCTATAAATGCGGCAAGTTTATAGTGTGTTGTTTATTTACATAGCTTAGGAGCCATCCACATTTAAAAAATGCAAAAAGAAGATCACGTGATTAATGGACGTCCGTCCTTTTAATTATGTTTACAAACAAAAACCAATAATATGATTAGGATCATTATGAATGGAAAATATGATATATAAAAGATTACATATCTATATTGAAGGATACGATTGTTAATGGTCATATGTTCATGATCAACATTAAATAATAAGGAACTAATATTATAAAATATAGGACAAGGAAACCTCGAATTTTTTTTCGAGTTGTAAGTCTATACCAACCCTTCTGAAAAGCGTAGTACAGTAGGACAATTTCTTGGCTCGAAAACAACAGTGAAATGCATGTGAGCCAAAGTGATGATTATTATAATATGTTAAAGTAAAACGAGTATGATTTAGACCACACGAATGAAAAAAAACTTCTTTAACTCCATCTATATGTATATAAGAAATGTAACTGGCTGTGAGGGAAAGAGAAAGAAAATGTGTGGTCGCACCTGTCTCTCTTGTCCCTACAGTAATATTCGAAACGTATCTCTCTCACTCTACTAATTAATAGCTCCCTCCCAGTTTCCGTTCGCCTCGCTCGATCACATTTTTCGTAACGCTTTCGTCACACCATCACTAGATTACTCCCCAAGTCAAGCGTACGTAAAGAAGTTTTACTTCAATAATAGTAATGGCACATACAATATCTAATGTCATTAAAGAGGGACTTTTTTTTGTATATGCGGCGAAGCTGACTGTCTTTAATATTTTGCACATATCTGGAAATAGTGTTATTTTATATTTTATACGATATTTAATGGATAGTATGTGAACCCAGAGTCATTCTTATTATTTTTACATAGCCTCATTATGCAAACTGGCATTTTGCTTCGATTATCATAAAATCTAATACACAGCACGTCCATCTCATTCATAAGAATCTCATTCTTGCGGCGTAGTTACCGAATTTACAAGCACGCTGACCGCCGCCACCAAGTATCATATCGGGGCGCGTGGAGACCTATCAATAATCTGAGACATTCTATAGAATTTTCGTTAAAAGGAAAGAAAAGAATAGATTACTTAAAGACTCACAACCCAAACAGATCCATAAGCAGATATGCCTAATGAGAGATTTTCAGCAACCATCTAGCAAGACATTTCATTAAATATCCTAATTGTACATACATACACATACATACATATCATCACGCCATATCCCTTGCAGGGTAGGCAGAGAGAACAGAGTGCCAGAGAACTCTATCTCTGCATACTTCACTCGCTTCCTCAACATTCATAATTCTCTTCATACACGCTCGCCGGTTTCGGAGACTCTTGACTCCACCTTCCTTCAGTACATGACCGATCTGGTCTAGGTAGGTTAGTCTCGGTCTCCCTCGGTACCTACATCCTTCCACTTTCGCATTGTATATCTTCTTAACCAGGCGTTCGTTCGGCATTCTTTCCACATGTCCGAACCATCGGAGCATTCCCTTTCGCATCTTTACACCAATACTCTCTTTCATACCTACTCGCTCTCTTACGTCGTCGTTACGAATGCGGTCGGTCAGCCTAACCCCACAGATTTTCCGCAGAGATCGCATTTCGACCGCATTAATTTTACTATCATACTCTTTTCTGCATACCCAACTCTCGCTTCCATACAGTAATGTTGGGACAAGCACTGCGTTATGTATTGCTACACGTGCCTTCTGGCTGAGGTGGTGGCTGCCGAGAAGTTGCCCCAACGCTCCGTTCACTCTATTTCCCGCATTCACTCTTCGCTCTATATCAGGGGTGTACCTTCCATCTCGGCTAAATCCACATCCAAGATATACAAATTCATCCACTTGCTCTAGTACATCATTACCTATTGTTACTCTTACATCTGTTCTAGTTTTATCTCTTTCAAAGACCATCATTTTGGTTTTGCTCACATTCACGCGTAGACCCCTTTTCTTACAATCTTCTGTCATTGTGTCCACTAGGGTCTGCAGGTCAGTCGCTGACTGTGCCAGCAGGACTGCATCATCTGCATAAAGCAGAGCAGTGACCACTGAGTCGCCCATCTGGACTCCCACATTCATATCGTTCAATCTTTGGAGACATTTATCCAGATATATGATAAACAGCCTGGCTGACAGAACGCACCCCTGCTTAACGCCGATATTGACGTCAAACCAAGGCGACATTCCATCATCCAGCCGCACACAGGCTCTACAGCCCATGTAACTGTACTGCACAGCCCGTAGCAGTTTACCGTTAATACCATACTCCGGTAAAATGTCCCAAAGTTCCTTTCGTACAACCGTGTCAAATGCTCTCTCCAGATCCACAAAACTGCAGAAAACCCTCTGACCTAGAGCCAGATGCTTCTCCACAATGTTGCGCAGAGAGAACACTTGATCCATGCATCCCCTTCCATTCCTGAAACCTCCTTGTGTCTCACACAGTAAACCATCGGACACCATCCTCATTCTCCTTTCAATAATTTTTCCATACACTTTTGCTGCCAAACTGGTCAAGCTTATGGCTCTGTAATTTGCGCAGTCATAACGTGAACCCTTGTTTTTAAACAAAGGCACGATGACTGCGCTATTCCAGTCCCTGGGAACCATTCCCGAGCTCCAACATAAATTGAGGAGCAACAGGAACGCCTCCCAGACACAAGAGCCACCGAGCTTGATCATCTCGGCAGACACCATATCAATGCCCGCTGCCTTACCATTTTTCAAACTTCTTATCGCCCATTCAACTTCATCCATACTGATGCCATCGGAGGACGCCGTTGTCGAATGTTGATCTACTAAACCACATCCAACACCGGCGCCAACCGTAGCATCCGCATACATATCGCCAAAATATTCACTCCATCGGCTTAACACGTCTTGTGTTTGTGTAAGAATGTCTCCACCTTTAGACCTTATTTTATTCATTCTGAAGGCTGACCAACCACCCCGAGACTTCTTCACCTCCCTCCAAAAGAGTTTGGTGTTACCCTCGAAGTTTTTAGTCAGCCTATCTTCTGCACTCATACTTGCTCTATCACGTTTCTCTTTCACTAAGGCCTTGGTGTCATTCTTACATTGCCGATATATTTCTTTCTTCTGTTCAGTCATACTGTCATTCAGATTCAAAGAAGAGACATAGTCCAGCCACGCTTTCTTCTTTTGCTCTACGGAAGCTGCCACTTCCGCATCCCACCATGCATCACCATTTGTTTTTCTATGCTTCTTTGAACTTCCGCATACTTCTTACGCTGTATCTACCATACTCTCTTTCAATACTCTCCAGCATTCTTCAGTGTCCGATTGCGGCTGGCTTGCCATCGTCAGCCGTTCTCGGACACCCTCTGCATACTTTTCTCTTACACACTCTTCTTGCAACCTTTCAACCTTTATTCTTTCAAGCCCTCCGAAGTGGACACGCTCTCGCCAGTACCTCCACTTTCTGAACAGACCACTAAATCTCGCAATAACGAGATAGTGGTCCGTGTCGACTGTGGGGCCCCTGTAGGCTCTTGCGTCCAATATTTTGCTTCGGAGGCGACTGTCTACCAAAATTAAATCTATTATGCTTTTCTGTTCATTCCTTCTCCATGTATACATATGGATGTCCTTATGTTGGAAAAATGTGTTTGACACAATAAGATTTCTCTCCATGCATACATCCGCTATGAGCCTACCTGCGTCGTTCACTCTCTTATCACCAAATGGACCAAGTACGTCCTCATAGTCGGGACGCTTGGTCCCCACCCATCCGTTCAAATCTCCGCATACAATCACGCGTTCACTGGTTTCTGCCATATCCAGAACTTCCCTAACATTGACCCAAAACTTCTCTAGGTCTGATGCCACCGAGGATCCTACGGGAGCATATGCTACAACCATGAATACCTTGGTGACACCTAGTTTTATACGGACCCAGAGAAGTCTGGGATCATACATTCCGTAATCCTTCACACCTGAGGCCAAGCGAGAGGACAACAGCACTCCTACCCCCATGCTGGCTCGATCGCTCTGTGGTACACCAGACCACAGAGCCATCCCGCCACCAGGAAGATCGCAGGCGTCGCTGCCCCTTCGCTTGGTCTCTGTTACACAGAGCACGTCTAGCTGTTTGTCCGCCATGACGGATATCAGCTCGTGCAACTTACCTTCCACACAACCTCTTACATTCCACGTGCCCACCCGGCACTCCGTTCTCCTCGACTCGCCTAACTGGGCAAGGCGTGATGGGTGGCGGCCCCCATCGCCGCAACTGCCGATGTTCGTACCGACGGGGGCGGGTCGGTACGCGTCGCCTCCGGGGGACGCCCTAACCCGCATTGCGGTACGCATTTCGAGCCGGATTAGCAGTCTAATTAGACTGGCAGGGGACGCGAACGAGCACGCTCCGGACTATGCCCCCCTAATTGTATTGTTCCTAATTGTATTGTTATTTAATGCAGAGACAAGTCATAACTGAAAATTATTATATATATGCTTTATTACCACTAAGAGTCAGGCCAGATGCAATTTTACATCAAGCTTTTAGTTTTTAATCAAATTTATTTTTTAAAAGTTAAGTATGTAAGCAAACCAAACTCAAATCTCAAAGCAATAATATAGAAATTAGAACTACCAAATTACAAATACCTACTAAGAAAAATAAAAAATATTATATTCTTGTGTGTAAAATAAAAAATAACAAATATTACTTATATGTGCAGCAGTATCACTTACCATCAGGTGTGCTGCTTGCTCGTTTGCCACCACAGGCAATAAAAATAAAAAACCGGAGGTGTCAAGGGACACCCGGATGGAACGAAGTTCTATTTTAATTATATAATTTTTTTCTGCCTTAAGCGATTTTTATCGTTATATTTTAGCCAATTTGCAAAATATCTTTATAAATTATAGCCTATGTGTTATTCTGATGTGCAAGCTATATTACTATAAACATCAAAATCCATTCAGTAGTTTTTACGTGAAAGAGCAACAAACATGTTCACATCCATACATTATTACAAACTTTCACGTTTATAATATTAATAATAGGATATACAATTCCACTAGACTACCAAAACTTTTCGGCCCCGAGCTCGAACGCGAGCCGGCCACACGGCCCGGTCACGGGCGAAAATAATTTCGTTGCGCATTATTTTGATTTTGCTATATCTCTTAAGGTATTGATTTAATTTGCATGGTCTGAAGGAAAAAAAATATCTACATGAAATGCTCAAGCCAACTAATGTATTTAAAATGATAAGGATCAATACAGTATTTGTGTAAATAGCTTTTCAATTACCGTTTTATAATAGAACATTTTTTAAAGTATTAAAATGGATATAGTATGTTATCCTTAAGAGATAGATATTAGTGATGTGAACCGATTACGATTTTCAACACCGGTTTATATCGATTACTTTGAAAAATAAACCGGTTTTTTAAGGTTCTTTTTACTTTTTTAGGTTTTAAATAAAATAGACAAACAATATCTAATGAAAGGCTTAGTGTAATTTGTTGTAAGAAGATAATCACATTAATTGTACTTTAGAAAATAACAATCATCAATATGTAACCTAGAAGAACCAAGGAATTCTATTTTTATCTTGCATCTGTTTCTAACAAGTCATAATTTTGATTAAGAAAACAAATTTGGTCCACAGCATCTGCTTGTAGCCTGCTCCTTCTAGACGACATCACATAACCAGATTTGGAGAACATCCTCTCCGAAGGTACCGGTGTTGCCAGTATGGCCAAATACTTTAGTGCTATTGTATTTAGTGGTGCTAAATGTTGGTTGTTGGACCAAAAAGCTCCCACACTTCTAACTGCTTTCGTTATATCTGCTTCTTCTTTTTGTGGATTTGTCTCCATATATATATGTAATATATTAACTACAGAAGCAGTTGAATTCGAATAAGAACTTCTTTGTTTTAAAAAATCTAGCAAGCCTGATTTTTGCTGTTCAATTATTCCGTCAATTGATGTGGGACTTGCTTGCTCTGAAGTGGACGGCACAGGTATGACAGACTCTTTAATTATATACGACAATTCCTTTCTTACTAACTCTTTTGCTGACAGCATGTTTTCCGAGTGACGAAAACCCGTCTTTAATGACGGATGTAAATATGTAGATATTTGTGATACAGTTCTAGTCTGATATGAAAGAAGTCTGCTACTCATATTTTGCCTCACTGAAGAGTGAAACAGCTTGCCTATATCTGTTTTCAAGGAAATTTCGATAGCATTCAGCTTTTCAAATAATCCACATATTATCGGAATGACTAGTGAGCTAGTCGGATACCGTAAAATGGGGTAAATTGGTCCAATGTTGACTTTCAACTGGAATTTAAACCGTTTTCCGTATCGTGTAAAGTATATTAAGGCATGTATAAAAATGTATGATTAGCTCTTTTATATGTTTAACAACTTCAAATTCCCAGATTATTGTCATATTATGAGGAGAATCAAAAAAATACCATTGGATTCCAATTTACCCCAGATGGGGATAATAAGTTCAAGATAGGGGTTAATTGGAATGTTAATCAGGGCTGCCACTCAAACTGTACCTACGTAGTTCGTATCTACCTACCTACTTACCAACCTACCTAGTACCTAACTAATTTGAAAATAAAAAGCCTTATAGTGTGTTCAATAAAAATACTTAGTAAGATTTATTTATCATTTATTATCGCGAAAATATAACAAAACTATAATCAGTCTCTTCGTATTTATTTATAGTCTTCTTTTTGGATCAACTTAATATCTAGTAGGTACCTACCAATCTTATAAATCAGCTTATAAGTCTTAGAAGAAATAGTTGACTTTATTTAGAAGTTCTTACAATGTCTGCTGCTTCTAAATAAAGTCAACTATTTCAAATAGCCTGGCAAATAAGAAAATTATTAATTAAACTAGCAAATAACAAAAATATAAATGAAATTAAAAATTAAACTGACAAAATAAGAAAACTATACTTAAATGAAATTAAAAATTAAATTGGCAAATAACAAAAATATAAATCAAATTAAAAATTAAACTGGCAAATAACAAAAATATAAATCAAATTTAAAAAATACAAAACAAGTATTCTTCTATGAAATAAAATAAAATTAACTGGTTTTATAATTTGATAAATTATTCTTCTTCTAAAATTTTCAAAATTTCTCCCGCGTCCTTGTAGGCATCTAGGTTTCTTTTTCTCTTTGGACGGATTTTTTTCAATGGAAGTGGTAATTTCAGTTTAATATCTGATATTATTTTAATTTTTGACTCTTGTTTGTTTTTTATTTCAATATTTTCTTTTTCATGATCACTCTGGTTTTGGTATTTCCGCACTTCGTCATCAGTTCTGACTACAACTTCTTCACAATCTAAATCCTCACAAAATACTATTGGCATAGAGTCGATGGAAAAATTAATAGCTTCCGAAATCAACGCTACACCAGGATCGCAGGTCGCGGTTTTTGTGGCGGCATAGTACAGATTTCGATATATTGTATTTTTCAGCTATAACACTTAAATTATTGTCTGTCGATAATAAATCGTCAAGGGCTTGTTTAATTATTACAGTGTCATATTTCTTATACCGCTTAGACCCTGGTTTCGGTATGTAGTTGCGAGGCATTCTGGAAAAAATAAAATAATAAAAATAATTGCTCTGTATCTAATTTTTATTCAATCAGAATGAAGAAAAAGTAAAAGCTTTTAAAAAAATGTTATAGAATCATTCATAAAATCTTAAAATTAATCTATATTAAATTACTTAGGTAGGTAGGTACCTAACACCTTATTTATACAGAATTTCACTTTTGCCAACCCTAAAACTAATGCCAATTTACCTCTAAACCGATCCAAATAACCCCCGCTTTGTTCCAATTATACCTGTATACGTGCCAATTTCCCCCCGTCGCATGCCTATAATCCCCAAAACAACCTAAAAATTAGTGCTCACCTAAAACTTATTATATCCAATAAAATTACGTAATTGTTTACTCACCTTTACTTTTATTTAAATCGCAATCCAGTTTAAAACACAAAATTATGTAGACCTCAACACTTTTGCTAATTGTAACACATAGAAAGTTTAAAGTTAAAAGACACGATTCACCACTTGTCGCGACGACCTCTCTTCGGCCATATTTTTTTTAAGGTAATCTGATTGGCTGGTTTAAATGCTCAGTGTGCCCAGTAGTAAAAAATACTCGTTCGTTCAAAAACCAAATAATTGTTCTTTTAAATTTAACACAATTAGAGTAACAGAATGGTTTAGAAATGCAGGTTTTTATTCCTATTTACCCCGCCGTTCCAATTATCCCCGTTTTACGGTACTGATCAGCACTAACAAGCTTTGTAGCCTCTTCGAATATCTCTAAAATTTTTATAATTTCCAAACCCGCCTCTTCTTCGGAGGCAGTTAAGTATCTGGTGCCTGGACTAATTTCCTACAGACTAATGCGAGAACGTCAGATAACTGTAGTAATCTTTTAATCATATAGAACGTGCTGTTCCAACGTGTAGATACCTCTTGTATTAATTTCAAAGGAGTAGAATCAGGGTATCTTTTTATCTGAGCTAATTTAAGGGATTGCCACCCTACTGATGATTTTTTTAAAAATTTAACAATACTTTTACATTTGTTAGTTATGCCCTCCACCAAAGAAAGCTTCAAAGAATCGTCTAAAGTTAAATTAAGAGTATGGGCAAAACATGGCATATGCCGTATTCCCAGCAAATCATACATTTTTACCATGGTGCTGCCGTTATCAGTGACAATAGCAGAAATTTTTACTAATATTTTCCATTCTGTTAGTAAATTTCTCATAATTTCAGATAGACTTTCAGCTGTTTTAGCAGCGGGAACATTACATGTAGTTAGTACATAGCTTTTTAAGCTGCCTTGGTAGAAAAAATGTATTGTGACCGTGAGGAAATAATCCATGTTTTGATTTGACCACAAATCAGAAGTTAGTGCAATATTTGAAATATTGCCTAGCATGCTAGCAAGCTGTGATTTTGCGCATTCGTAAATTTCTGTCATTAGATTATACCTGATTTTTTGGCGACTTGGTAATTCGTAGCCTGGATTCAAAAGTTCTACTAACTTCCTAAACTAAAATCTTCAACTATGGAATACGGTTGAAAGTCCGTGGCGATCATCATGGTCAAATATTTATCTATTTTCTTTTTATTACTCACTACAGTCATCTTCAGAGTAGACTGAAATATGGGTTGCAGTCTTCTTAGGTTTTTCTAGAGTTGTATCAGTAGACGTTCCTTGTGTGTGACTTAATTTCTCGCCCTTTTCACCTCGATCCAGTATCGCCTGAGGATGGTTCCTTTTAATGTGAGCTAACATATTTGAGGTTCCACCTCCAATTTTGATCACCTTAGCACATATCTTGCACTTTGCACTAACATTGTCAATCTTCTCAAAATAATTCCTCGTAATTGATTTACCTCTTACTTTAGGCATTTTTTGCAATGCAATGCGAGATATTCGGGGATTCCCCAATCATAGACAACACTAGAGTCGCCTATGTTCGGATAAACATTGAAAAAAGATTGCTATCGGTTTTTAATAAAAACCGATATTATCGGTTTCTACCAAAAACCGGTTTTTCTAGGTTTTAACAAAACCGGTTCACACCACTAATAGATATATACCATCGCGGACTTTTTTGTAGGCCTTTTTAAGCTGTATAATACTGAAGTACTTTATTTTGATCTATTTCGTAGGGTTCAGCCAGCGTTTGCAATGTAAGCGCAAAATAATGTGTTTATTTACGACATCACATTAGAAACCTCTAAAATTATCAGTGTTTCTCTAGTACATTATGCATATATTATACATATAAACCTTCCTCTTGAATCACTCTATCTATAAAAAAAATCGTTGCGACACCACACTGTTCAATGCGAAATAGAAATGAAAATATCTGGCTTGCTTTCTATAAGAGAGAGAGAGAGACAGACAGAGAAACATGCGACGCCGCACAGCTTACAATAGCTTACTATAGCAAAAAGTGTCGTGACAACTTTTCGTAAGAATTTTTTCCGTCTAGCCCCCTTTCACAACGCGCGATAAGGAACTTCGTTCCAAAAAACTTCTTTTTTTGGAGTTTACTCCTTAAGAATCGATTTTCATATAAGGCGCCCAATTGGAGGAGTAAAATCTATAGTTCATCTAATCTAAGAAGTGCATTTTGACGTTTTGCATTTTTAATACACAATAACCTCGGCCAAACGTATACACATGATTGTAAACACTAAGTCTGAAATTTTAAACAATAGTTGTTTAAGTTATTTACATAATTAACATTGCGGGTGACTTTCTTGTACAATAATCTAATGTTGAAATTCGTAAAACTAATTTAAAATAAAAATTACATGGTAAATAGTAATTGTTAATGACGACCTA
This sequence comes from Lymantria monacha, assembly GCA_905163515.2. NCBI lineage: Eukaryota > Metazoa > Arthropoda > Insecta > Lepidoptera > Erebidae > Lymantria > Lymantria monacha. Next base: position 8,029,432 of record LR991081.1, on the reverse strand, counting down.
ATAATGTCACGTCATCACGTTCTATACAGTAGTGCTTGATAACTTCCAATTCACGAATCTCCAAACAATCGGTAAAAATATTAGAATACAATTAATCGAATAGAGATTTTGACAGAGATGTATATTTCGACACTTTGATTGATGAGGAAATAATTATTAATGTTCGCGACGCTGATATTCAAGTAATAGTAGTAATTCTTAATAAATAGCTATTATGACGATTTCCTCGAATTACCTCTGCCGAAACACTGTCAATTGATCGGCTATGCCGACGACGGTCTTCTACTCGTAGAATCCAACACTAGAGACGGTTTAGAGAAATTAGCAGAAATTTGTCTCAATAATATATTCGAATGGGGCACACGAAATCGGCTTACATTTGCCCCACAAAAAACGTATCACCTTTTATTAAAAGGAAATTTACAATCGTTGCCGCGTATAAAATTCAATAATATGACAGTCAAAAAGAAAGATTCAGTTTGCTATCTTGGTCTACTCTTAGAAAAAAATTTTTCATTTGTCGAGCATATTAAAACTGTAGGTGAAAAAGCGAAACGAAATTTCTATGCGCTTACTAGAATATCAACGTCTACCTGGGGCCTTCGTTTTAATACACTGAAAACTATATATGTATATGGCCACATATTTGGGGTGTATTTGTTACGCTGCACCCATTTGGGCTGATAGGGCTACCATAGGGGCAGCTCGCCTTAAATTATTACAAAGCCAACGATTGGCCTTAATATTCTTGTGTAAAGCCTACAGGACGGTCAGTACCGAGGCCTTGCCAGTACTCGCGGGTGTACTTCCGGTTGACTTGGAGATACAGAGACGGGCATCAATGTATTACACGACAAGGGAAAATATGAACACAGATTTCCTTCTACCGCGCGACCGTAATAAAATCGCTCGATTGTTTGCACCGCAGTCCGTTGTCTATGAAAAACTTTTAATCGAATGGCAAGAAAGATGGGATTCATCATCGAAGGGCCGTCACCTCTATCTATTTTTCCCATGCGTCCGCGAGTGCCTAGAGAGAGTGTGGCTGGAGGTTGACCATTTTGTAGCCCAATTTCTAACTGGCCATGGCAACTTTAAAAGTAAATTATTTTCTTTTAAACTCGTACCTTCACCACTATGTCAATGTTCTACAAATAACCGCGAGTATGAACAATCAGCACATCACATTCTCTGGGAGTGCGATCTCTGGCGTAACGAGCGCGACCTTATGTTAGACAGTTTGCAAGTAACATCTGGAGTAGTATACTATACGGATCTTGTAGCAACTCGAGAAAATTTCCGTGCGTTTAGGCGTTTCTGCCATACCTACTACTGCAACCAATCTTAAGGCTCACATATAGGCCCCGTTAAGTTATCCCGTATACGTGGTGCCGTACTGCTGCGCTTATCGTAGCTGTATAAACCTTTACTTATTGGCTGACTAGTCAATATTGCTTTCTGTCTCCCGCTTTGCCTGGGCGGGAAGTGGAATCACTCTTTTCCAACTCCTCCTCTTTAACTTTTCTAATTAAATTTGTTGCGGGTTCCAAGACAATTAAAATCATTTCCCGGGACTGCCTGAGGGTCAAACCTCGGTGTCATTTATAGTGACCATTGTGGGTCCTGGCTTACAGGAGTTACAATGGTGGGAATGTGTGGTGGGATTAGTCCCAAAAAAAAATAGCTATTATCAAATTCAGTTTTTGTTTTTAATTAACCTAATCCTACTAAATATGATGAATAGATTCTATGCTGAAATAATTAAATTTGTTTAGTACTAATTTAGCACTTAATTTATTCATCACCTTTTTGAAAAATAAAAAATAAACCGATTATTAATTATAAAGAATCAATATCGATTTCTCAGTAAACTCGAATATTTTCGATAGCGATTATTTGGTTCACATACCTAGACAACTTACTCAGACAGCTGTCAAAGTGCACTTCTTAGATTAGACAGACTATAGTGATCGAATGACCTGGTTACGTTTTTGGTGCGCAATCTATTCTGCACACCTTTCACTTTCTGACGTGAGATAATACTTCACTGAACAGTTTTAATAAATGTACCTAAATAAAAATATATATAGGTATTATTTTTAGTCAAATGAGCTTTTTCTGCTCCTGTTTTGATAATCGTACTTAAGGAGTAAACTCCAGTCGTGCGTCGGAGCTGACACACACACTTTTTTTTTCTTGGCAATTAGCTACTAGTATAAGGGTATTTTCCCATTGTCGAGTTACATTTTCTTCGTAAATTGTAATCTCCTTTATATATTAGTCATTGTCCGTCAGTAAATCGTTACCATCAACAGTGCCATGGCCCCTGTTAATGGTATCTACTCGGAATTTAGGTGGATAACGAAAACGTTTTAAAAGCACTGTTATCACAGTACCTTGCATCACATTACATATAATAACTTCAAAATTATTTAATATAACACATGATAACACTAAAATATTGAATATAGTACAAGACCACAATATGATACTTTTATATTTGTTCATAACATGCTATAGGTACCTATTAAGTAATTTTGATGTCATCTTATGTAATTTGATGCGCAGGAAGTACTGAGATGTAATGAATATGATATACATACATACACACATATCATCACGCCATGTTCCTTGCAGGGTAGGCAGAGAGAACAGAGTGCCAGAGAACTCTATCTCTGCATACTTCACTCGCTTCCTCAACATTCATAATTCTCTTCATACACGCTCGCCGGTTTCGGAGACTCTTGACTCCACCTTCCTTCAGTACATGACCGATCTGGTCTAGGTAGGTTAGTCTCGGTCTCCCTCGGTACCTACATCCTTCCACTTTCGCATTGTATATGGTCCGATGGTTATTGTATATGGTCCGTCCGATGGTTTACTGTGTGAGACACAAGGAGGTTTCAGGAGTGGAAGGGGATGCATGGATCAAGTGTTCTCTCTGCGCAACATTGTGGAGAAGCATCTGGCCCTAGGTCAGAGGGTTTTCTGCAGTTTTGTGGATCTGGAGAAAGCATTTGACACGGTTGTACGAAAGGAACTTTGGGACATTTTACCGGAGTATGGTATTAACGGTAAACTGCTGCAGGCTGTGAGATCCAGTTACATGGGCTGTAGAGCCTGTGTGCGGCTGGATGATGGAATGTCGCCTTGGTTTGACGTCAATATCGGCGTTAAGCAGGGCTGCGTTCTATCAGCCAGGCTGTTTATCATATATCTGGATAAATGTCTCCAAAGGTTGAACGATATGAATGTGGGAGTCCAGATGGGTGACTCAGTGGTCTCTGCTCTGCTTTATGCAGATGATGCAGTCCTGCTGGCACAGTCAGCGACTGACCTGCAGACCCTAGTCTACACAATGACAGAAGATTGTAAGAAAAGAGGTCTACACGTGAATGTGAGCAAAACCAAAATAATGGTCTTTGAAAGAGATGAAGCCAGAACAGATGTAAGAGTAACAATAGGTAATGATGTACTAGAGAAAGTGGATGAATTTGTATATCTTGGATGTGGATTTAGCCGAGATGGACGGTACACCACTGATATAGAGCGAAGAGTGAATGCGTGAAATAGAGTGAACGGAGCGTTGGGGCAACTTCTCGGCAGCCACCACCTCAGCCAGAAGGCACGTGTAGCAATACATAATGCAGTGCTTGTCCCAACATTACTGTATGGAAGCGAGAGTTGGGTATGCAGAAAAGAGTATGAAAGTAAAATTAATGCGGTCGAAATGCGATCTCTTCGGAAAATCTGTGGAGTTAGGCTGACCGACCGCATTCGCAACGACGACGTAAGAGAGCGAATATGATATAACAGTGCCTTACAGGCGTTTTCGGTTTCCACCAAAATTCTTAAAAGATCTTACCTTTAATAGTGTGGCTATGGCACTTGTAAAGGCGACGATTTGGCTTACTGACGGATGAAGAGAAATTATAAACATTTATAATGAGGTTGAGTCCAGTAGAATTTAAAAACCACACAATACAATCCACAATAAACACTTTATTGATATATGTTAATACCAATTCACCACAATTCAATATACGAGAGCCCGCAAGCACAACGTTCATGGCTTGTGTCTAGCGAACGAATGAATCATATATTGTTTTTTTTTTTTTTTTTTGTTTTTGGTAACGCAGTGGTTGAAGAATGCATTTCCGCACTTACCCCCGCCTGTCGGAAAAACAGACGAGGAGTGTGGGACTCGCTAGCCCCGTAGCTAGAATACCCACTAAACTCTTTCCACTGCGATCGCTGTTAGCCGAGAGGGCTTTGACAGCTTAACCGGACTATGGGTGAGCGCAGAGGGCTCTCAACCCGGTAACAATCATATATTGAACGCTCGCCCGCTTTTATACCTTTTTTGAATTATATCGATTGTAACGTTTTATCTATGGGTAGTCTAAAGTGACAACATTATCGTAATAGTACCGTGTCGCTAACACATTTAGCTTAAAAGTCTTTAGTAACCATGCCATAAACTCCAAAAATAGCTATAGAGTAAAATGTATTATAAGAAAACGAAAACGTTACACACGTTTTTACGTATATTAGGCACTGTTATATCATATTCACTATACCTCAGTACTTGCTGCGCATTAAAGTCCATAAAACGCCATCAAAATTATGTAATATAACACGTTAAAACACTAAGATATTGATTATTAAACAAAAGCACCACATGACACTCTTCCTTGCCCGCTAAAACTCCTCACTGTATGGCTTTCTTTTGCCTGTGCCATAGACAAAATAATACTACATAAAATACGTCATAGCGGCAAGGGCGGTCGATTGAAACAACAAAAACGTCGTCACTGTTGTGTGTAGTTGAATGTAAACAAATACATTTATTTAAACTTTATAGATAAAATGTCCAAAGTAACAAACGTTAATTCCAGTTTAGCATATGAAATACTCCTCTATCTTAATAGTTTTTATTTAGGAATGTTTTTTGTATGTGAAGTAGCTATGGGTATATTAAAGGCGATAAATGTTTCATATCCTGAAAATGCTCTGATTACTGAAGCCGGTATATTCAGTGCCCTATGCCTTGTCGAGGTAATTCGTATTTTCTTAGGAAGAAGAGGAAACCTAGCTAGTAAAAGTAAGTTTTTTTTTTAATAAAATATACTTAGGTATGATAGGCAAGAGCAATTGAAGTGGATATATCTTATAGGCTTTAAAAAAGTGTCAAGAATTGACGTTAAAGTATGCAATTTTAATTACTGCTTCCTATTAAAAATGCTATTATAATTAGAGTAATTTATATATATTTTCAGAAGTGCCAGTCTTTTTCTCTGTAATGCTAACAATACCGTCAGCAATTGGAGTGTGTTATTTCCTCATTTACCAGACATATATACTCCGTTTGGAATACATCTGGTGTGCAGTGATGCTTATGTTCCATATATTAGAACTCGCTTTTGCAATCCTCTTCATCTTTACAGTGTGCAAACATCAACAGTATGAATAGAATTATTTAAAAAAATTGCCAAGGCGATATTAATGACAAAAAGCTATATTAGATGATATAAATAGATATTTAGTCCTCATAAAGTGTACTTTAAAGTATTGGCTTCTATTGTATCTCAATTATAGATGTAAATTTTACAATTTTTAATGATATATGGACGATGAATGGTCTATTTTCCATTTGTTGATTACCACAACTATAATGTAAATATTATTGTAGCATATTCTATCTTTTTGGAATATAACTCGCTTTATTATAATTAATATTCTGCATATTTAAAACATAATTTTTTTATATCCATGCTGTAAATTACAAAAAAAAAGCTAATAAAATTGTTATCGAAATTTAATAACTATGTATTTATTAGGATTTAGACTTAACCCCATTAAGATATGAGTTTATTTTTAAGAAATGTACTCTTAATCTCTTATAATTTATAACTATTTATAATAGTATACTAAACTGTGTACTTTCTAGCTAGTTAGTAAATAATAGCCTTAGATGATTCTATATTAGAACAAGTGTAAACATAGTGATACTGTAATTACTGGTAGTATTTATTAAATTATAATAAATCCAATGTTACTTGGTTTATTTTATTTACAATAACCTTTACATTTAGACTTCCTCTAAAAGAAATCCTAAAATTTTGCAATCAAAAAATTGTCCCAAACTAAATAGCTACTCTTTGCCAATCATCTTTTATATATTAAAAAAAAAAAATTTGGTATAATAAACTTTTATTCTATTTCTACAATTTAAACAATATATTATTCATTAGTGGGTGGTTTAATATGTTCTGGCAATTTTAGACATTCAACTTTAGTCACTTTAAGGGCACAACCTTCTGGTAGATTTCTCTCAATGTATTCAAGATAAGTATCACATGTTGATCCTGTAAGTCTCTGAAGATGTATAAATCTGAAATATGTTCTTATCTCATATTGGACTCTGTGTTTCTTGAAAATATGAACACTTCGAAGTAAAGTATGCCGTTCCTTTTCTGCTTTCCTAAGTGCCCAACTGCAAAGGAAAATTGGTTATTTATATTTTAATATAATGCTATATAATTGCCTCATATAAACAGAAATATTAACCTCTTTGTTACTTCGATGCCTAAATGCGATGCAGCAGCCACACAGAACCAGGAGTAACTGAGGAGTACCGCTTGATCTATTCCTCGCACCTCTAACTCTACTCTTTTATATAGTTTATCGAGTTCTATGGTACCTGGTACTTGTTCGACAGGTTTTTGAACTGTAGGATGTGTGACAGTAGAAAGAGGCTTTATCAAGTTGCTAGGGGCATATATACCGCGCACCGATGGCGCTGATCGCCAAAAGCTCTGAAGACAATATAAATGCATAAATTCTAAGATGAGAAGAAGTAAAATATTAAAGTCAACATTAGAAAAAACTTTTAAGCTTACCCTGATAGCATTCATATTTAATCTTTATTTAAAATAACAATTTCGAAGCAATTTTAACCTAAACTCATATTTACTCCTGCACTTGACAGCCGATATCGTGAGAAAATTCATTTTGACATTTCTTTTTGTTCATCTATCTATACAGCCAGGCAAAGTGAACTAAGCCCTTACAGACCATTTTCGTAAAATTCTTCAGACTAAAAATATTTCAATTATGCGTAGCCGTTCCAGTCAGGTAGGTCAAGTTAATGGCTTTCATATAGAGCTTGTTACTTAACTATTGAAAGGTTTCTCTAACAGAAAACCCATGTAGAACACTATTTTAGCTATTTACTTAGCTAGCTTACTGTTGCATTTTTTCGGTTCAACATGATATCATACATAAGTACCACATAACGTTTATTCCTCCTTGCTAAATCAATGTCGACTTATTTTTAAGATATGGTTATATTGGTGATTTTAAGTGGACTTCTTAACATTTTATGAGTACATCTATGTTTGTGGACATCTTATGCAATATATTATGGTTTTCCACCTAAATTCCTAGAGGATAGAATGAACAATGACTAATTTGAAGAAACTGAAAATGTAAAGAATTTGATAACTTGTGAAGAAAATTGCAAATCAACATTGGTAAAAATAATTGATTCGTAGTAGTAGTTGGTTAATCAAATAAAAATAAAAAATATGTTCTTTTCTTATTGTAGATAGATCTTGTTATTTGTGAACAGGTATAATATTCGTTATTTTGACGATTTTGCGGTAACTGTTAATAGTTAATGTCATATTTATGAAATACACTCTGCGATGCATTAGATTTATGTGTAAAGACTGGTAAAGAATAAGAAATATAGACCGAATTTTGTCTTAATCTCATTAGTACAGACATCTTACACTTAAATATCAGGCCACGCTGACCAGATAGTTTAGCATAAGATTTTATTACGAAATTTATAAAGGTTGCTTTCCATTTAGTTAACACAGAGGGACTCTGCGGTACATTGTGAAACACTGCCAAACACTGTAAAAGTTTAAATGAAACAGCTAGTTGTCTCAAAATAACACTACGAGTGCATCAATATCGCAAAATTATGGGCGTTGTACACCTAAATGCAAGTTCCTTGACAAAGTCTTGGCTCAATAATTTATAAACATAACTACATTATCAGGGCTCACTTCAATAGTGCAATATTTACATTTGAACATTTTTATTAAATTTTGATTAGCAGTAAGAGACAAGCTCAATTTAATAATCTCATATAATACTACTAGAATATATCCGTAACCGTAAATAAATTGCGAGGTTATGTAATGATACTTAATTCAAACAAGTAGTACCTATATATTATTTAAAGTACTCTATGAAAGTAGGTAAGCATCTGTCAAACACCACTTTTTCGAGTGTCGAACAGGGTACGCAGTGTTTCCTCTTTTAGGGATTTCGCCCTTTTTCAGCGCGAAACTATTAATTTAAAATATGGTTTAGGGCTATTTAATATTTTTAGGGATTTGGGGTAAAATGACCTGGTGAAAATTGAAGCGAATTATTTCAAGGTAAAAAGTGAAGAAGAGGTCACAAAATTACCAACGGAAGTATACTGCAATAAAGTGTTGAGGTTAAAAGATCACAAGGAACTTACAGATACCAAAACCGGGAAGTTGTGATTTCACTTCTATTAGCACTGCCATCATCGAATACTCAGGTGGAAGGATTATTAAGTATAATAAAAAAATGTAAAACTTATTAAGGAAATAGGCTTCACAGTGAAACCCTCAACGGTTTGTTGCATACCAAACTACGAGTAGGTATGACAGGCTCGATTTTAGAACCCAACAGAAAAATATTGAATGCAGCACAAAAACTTAAGCCCAGTGCTTCAGCTTCAACATCACATTGTTCACCATCTACTTCTTCCACAGATTAAAATGAATTCTTCTTATGATTAATTGTATAAGAGGTAGTCTTATTAATTGACGAAAATTAAAATAAATATTTAAACCATCAAGTTTTGTTTTATTTTGAACTCATTTAAATTTTGCGCCCTAAATCAAGGATTTTCCGATAATAATTAAGGTATTTAGGGCAATTAATAGAAAAATCTAGGGTAAAACTAAAGTCTGTTAGTGGAAACACTGAGTGTACGGCTGTGTTCAACAGCAGTGTTGCATAAAAATCGATAGTTTTACTATCGATAGTTAACCTCAAAAAGTATTCATAATATCGATAGTACTATCGATAGTATCGTCACATATCAATACTATCGATAGTATCGATAGCTCTCCACGAGCAATACTATTAATAACAGCGATACTATCGATAGTGATTCATTCGATAGTATCAATACTATCGATAGTATCGTTAATACCATTAGTTTTAACCTAAAACTATCGATAGTATCGACTATTTCGGGCTATCGATTGCCAGAACTTTTTCAATAGTATTGCTTAAAAATATAAATACCGCACTTGTGTTCCTGTTGCTGATTTTCAGTGAATTTGGTGGTGACTTTTCTAGCAGTAACGTGCATTTGCGTTCTTACTTTGAAGCCCAAGTTAGCTAATAATGGTCAAGATCAATAGCCATTGAAAGTTGAGTGAAATTATAATGCTCCGAGACTTCTGGACAATTGGGTCAGAATGTGAGTGTGAATGAATGTAAGTGGTACCTTGTACTTGTACCACAGTGTTGATAGTTTTCTGTCTACAGCCGCAGGCCAGTGCGTCCGGGGTACTACCACACGCTCGCAGAAGATCGACGTCTGAGTAATGGCAATGTGCTATTGCGCTTCGTTCGGTGAGCGAGAAAGCCGGCAGCCCAACTGGGTGGGTTTGGGACTTTATTAGTAAGCAGTGGCCTAAGCTATACCCTTGGTATTGCCAAGCTCCATGGGCGGCAGGGACACTTACCATCAGGTGTGCTGCTTGCTCGTTCGTCACCATAAGCAATAAAATAAAAAAATTATTTGTTGCAGTATACTATGAAACTCTTGCTGTAAAATTTTATTATAATTATTAGTTTTGAAAGTTTCGGTTTAACAAAATTAAGAAAACATAGTCAAGAATTCTGAGTTACAATTCTACACAGAATTATGGCCGCAATTAGTCATTAGATTTGTTGTATTTTTAGCGATATTAATCTAGTGAAATAAATTTAACAGGGTCCGAAAAACATAAGTTCTCTGTACGCTCGATTGCAATGTGATCCATCTAGAATGCTCTATTAAAAATATGCTTACATATATGTAATTTCACATTATAGGGATATAGAAGTATATATCTAACTGAATCCAGAATCAATTTTCAATTGTATATTATATACAATTGAAAATGAAATGAGCGAGATGCAACGTTGACATCAAAATGCCCGAATTGAAAACATTTAAACTAACTTTGTGTTACTCTCTCTGACACCGCATTAGGTCCATAAACGTCACAATTTTTTCACAGCTTGCATTGCATGTATCTTTTTTGTAATAAAGTTTTAAAATATGTCGAATTTCTTCATAGGATTGACTCATTTTAACAGAAAGAAAATAAAATAAAAGACGGCGGAAAATAATATTTTACTAAATTGTTTCTTTATTTAAATGTATCATTTATTATGTTATCAATACCAGCCAGATATAACTAGTACAGCCAAAGAAATTGTATTAAAAGTTTATACAGACATATGCGAAAAGACTATTTCTCTGTGTTAGTATATACCAATGAATGTAATATAACACTGTGTGATAGTGATAAACACACTAGAAAAATGAAATAAACTAAGAATGTGACATAATACTTCCACATTCCCACCGAAACTCCAGAAATATTGACAGCAGCAAGTCATCATTCTCCTACTCCTACCCCAATTTGATAGCAGCAAGTATTGCTATTATAATTGTTTCACTTTGTTAATATCACAAATTTAAAGTTATTCACCTGACTAAAATTTGTTCTACTCTATGATGACGCAAATTTAAATAAAATACTTTAATAATAATGTCAGTACTTGGCTTACTACATAACTTAACTTTAGACAACAATACTATCGAATAGTTGCTTGCTATCGATAGTCCAAAATAGTCGATACTATCGATAGTTTTAGGTTAAAACTAATGGTATTAGCGATACTATCGATAGTATTGATACTATCGAATGAATCACTATCGAAAGTATCGATAGTATCATTGTTATTAATAGTATTGCTCGTGGAGAGCTATCGATACTATCGATAGTATTAACGTATTACTATAAAATCGATATACTATTGATACTATTGCTTATACGTAAACTATCGATAGACTATCGATTGATCTATTATATTGAGATTGATTTATCTATTGACTATAGATTGTCTATCGATAGTAGACTATCGATATCCAACACTATTCAACAGTGTCGTTGATGGAAAGCGCTTTATCGAACACTGCGTCACTTTTTGTATTAAATAGAAAGCACACAAAGATACACCTACAGATTTTAATAAACATATAATATTTTAGAGACTGTGGCCTCTAGGTCACAATAGTAGCAGTCAAACTCGCCAGGAAAGCTAAATATATGTTTGTGTTGGATTGCGTCTGTGATTTCTTAATAAGAAATAGGGGCTAGTTTTTGTTAGTAAAAAGCAATAATGTATATGGAATTATAATAATAATTCCATCAAAGAAATTGCATTATATTTTTACTCTGAATAATATGTACAAAGACGATGGTTGGAGCTTTGCTGCTGTTAAAAATGCTTCATTGCAGGCGAAGTGAAGGCAGAAATAAAAATAATGAATCTATTAGGGATGATTCTTCTCGCAAGGATAGCTCAACGATTATCAACCAATGTATAAAAACAGAAAAAGAAGAAAATATATGCAGAATATGTCTTAAAGAGGGCAGATTGCCTATTTACGATAATGAAGTGGGTGAAGATATACCTGGAGCAATATATACATTTGGTGGCATAGAAATAAGTATTGATGATCCACATCCCAAATTCCTATGCCACACATGTAAATCACTCTTGGAAGCAGCAATACTATTTAGAAAAACAGCACAACAATCAGATGAAATACTCAAGAAACCACCTATTGAAGATTTTTCTGACGATAATGATGTCGCAACTGACCATTATGACGACAATATTTTAGACATTGATAAAAATCAGAAAGCCAAAAAGCAAGAAGAATATCATTGTAAAAAGTGTGATATAGCATTTAATTCATTTAAAGAATTAGAGGAGCACAGAATGTCTGATGAGCATGAAAATAAAAGACATGTTTGTCCATATTGTCACAAAACATATGCACCATTATATTTCAAAAAGCATTTAGCTTTACACACTAAAGGTACATCATATGTTTGTGATGTCTGTGGTAAAAACTTTGTAATGCAAGGACACTTCACTCGGCATAGACTTACACATTTCTATAAGTTACCTTATAAATGTTCATTATGTCCATATAAGGGACGATTTAACGAGTCATTAAAAATGCACATGCGTTCACATACAGGTGAAAGACCATATCCATGCACAGAATGTCCAGCAAGATTTATAAATAAGAGTAATTTGAATAAACATTTATTAACACATAAAGAAGAGCCTGATTTTAAATGCGATACATGTAGTAAGAGATTTTACACCAAAAGGGAACTTGAACTACACTTTAAAGTAGACCATACTGGTGTTAAAGATCATATTTGTAAAATTTGTGACAAAGCTTTTGGATATAGAAAGCAATTGATGAAACACGAACTCAAAGTACATAATCGTGCAAAATTAAGAAGTGGACGCATGCCTCTGTATTTAAAAGTAGAGAGTATGCAGCAGCAAGGAGAAAATATTGTGACTGAAAGCTAGATTGGGAGGAAAAAAATTCTCATTACTTTAAACTAACATTAGAAATTGAAATTTGAGATTAAATGATTTACTTGCCATTAAAAATTATACAATAATATTATTTTCATACAGTTTATTTTATTTTTAGTGGTAGGGCCACTCTGTTGAGAGTTCTCCGTCTACAGTTGCGGGCCGGTCTGTCCAGGGAAGTACCACAATCTCGTAGAAAATCAATGTCTGAGTAATGGCAATGTGCTATTGCTCTTTATTTAGTGAGCAAGAGAGCCGGAAGCCCAACTGGGTGGGTTTGGGTTTTGTATTGGTAGGCAGCGGCTGAAATTGCAAAGGTCCATGGGTGGCAGTGACACTTACCACCAGGTGTGCTGCATGCTCTTTCGCCACCATAAGCAATAAAAAAAGAAATGTCAATGACCCAACAAAAATAATATTATTAATTTATTGATATTTTAGCTCAAAGGGCAAGTCGGCATAAATAGGAATACTGTCATTATTTAAACGATTCTTAACCTAATCTACCATAGGCAACACTCAACAGACCTCTAAATGTAATTATTATTTACATTAGCATATTACACCACCCTGTCTAGAGAGGTTGGCATTAGACATGTGTAAGTAATGCGAGTGATGTATCACACGTAATATTACCCGAGCGCGTGCTGCCCCATTACACATTACGCGACTAAACATCACATCACATTAAACATGACGCGAACATCCGTGTACTGATCTGCATTTCTACAATGTTCGGTGTCTGGCAATTCGATATTTATATTGAGCTTTATTTTCAGAAGGCTTATATTTCTTGACCCCACCCGCCGTATATATAGAACGCTATCGCATTACGCGACATGAAATGTCATGTGTGATGTTTGAAGTGATGGCAAAATGTAATATTACTCGACACGGAATGTAATGCCCTATCACATCACTTCGCGAAGTACTGTTTCGCGCATGTCTAGTTGGCATAGCAGTCTATTTCAGATTCTCACTTCTCTTAGATTGATGTTATTTATTATATCCTCCAATTGATTCTTATGATGCCCATCCTATGGGCAATGAACGATTGATGACCATTGCATTATCATTATGTTACCATGTGGTAGTTTAAGCAATTTGCAAGGGTAGTATTTAACTCAAACAATTGAGGTAACAATGTTGAAATAATATATTTGGTTTTTTCTTTATATTGTATCTATTAATGCTATTGTTGGTTTTATCATGACGATGAGTTACGATTTTTCTAAGACCACCTCATCCTTAGGAACTCGGATTAGAATCGGAATTCGAATTAGAACATCATTTAAAAGTCGTACGAAGAATTGTCCTGCGTGAGAATAGAACCCACAGAACAATATACTCAGATAGATAGAACCTATCTCACTAAATGTGATAGTGTTATCAAGGCAACTGTTCGTCACTTGGGCAGTATTTTTTTTATATCATATTTTCGTTAGGACTGACAAAGTGACCAAAACTGATACAGACATTTCACAATATACTTATATAGTACAGTTTTAAAGTTTGGTCATGTTGCTTACTTAAAATTACTAATCGTCAATTCAATACCTTTAATAGAGCGCTGTTTACCCTAAAAGCTTCCTCTGGGAATTATGGCGGAATACAAACAGATATGTAAAACATTGTTCTACAATTTTTCCTATGGTTTCTCTACATTTTATCACATGTAAATGTTAATACAATTGTTCATTACATATATACATACATTGGATCAAAGAGTAAAGTTATATCAATTGAAACATTAGATATAATTTATGGTACCCAGGTGATTTTTGCCCTTCTTGCCAAAAGTCAGAACCATAAAATGAAATAATTTACAGCCACTTTTAAGGTCTCTAAATACTCCTCGAGCTAGCAAAAGATTTGCATGACCAATTTCAGGTATTACTCGTAAAACACTTCAAAGAAATTTATGAAGCAGTCCTGAGATGGTATTCTAGGATTCGGTGGGTGGGTTAAGCGACGGTAATCTCCCACGAACGGGAAAACAATTAACTATCGTCTTCCATTTGAAAAATTTGTCAAATTACAGCTAACCTAATATCTTAAATAAAAAAAAATCAGTGGATGATAATGTGATGGATAATAGCAGCACACTATCATGATTATTTTTTTTGACTACACCTCGCACTAAGGAAACAATCCTTGCATTGTGGGGAACTTCACAAACATTTAATAACTCAGAACAACAATTAATGGATCCCACAAAGTATTGTCCTACATGGGAATCAAACTCGCGTGATTGGCACATTAGGTTGGCGTTTTAACCACTACGCGATCTGTGCAATCATATATATTCAGTCATTTCCTCTCAACTGAAAATGTGTCCATTTATATTATGAATCATGTTAACTAATTATATTTCGCTGGAAATTCAACATATTGCTGTTTACATTTTTAGTTTAGGGGGGCATAGTCCGGTGCGTGCACGTCGTGTCCCTTGCCAGTCTAGTTAGACTTCAATCCAGCTCAAATGCGTACCGCAGTGCGCGTTAGGGCATAGAGTATTTTAAATATATAGGTACGTTAGGGCGTCCCCCGGAGGCGACGCGTACCGACTCGCCCCCGTTGGTACGAAAATTGGCAGATGCGGCGATGGGGGCCGCCACCCATCAAGTTTAGGATATTTTACTGGAGTATGGTAATAACGGTAAACTGCTGCAAGCTGTGCAGTCCAGTTACATGGGCTGTAGAGCTTGTGTGCGGCTGGATGATGGAATGTCGCCTTGGTTTGACGTCAATATCGGCGTTAAGCAGGGGTGCATTCTATCATCCAGGCTGTTTATCATATATCTGGATAAATGTCTCCAAAGGTTGAACGATATGAATATGGGAGTCCAGATGGGCGACTCAGGGGTCAGTGCTCTGCTCTATGCAGATGATGCAGTACTGTTGGCGCAGTCAGCGACAGACCTGCAGATCCTAGTCGACACAATGACAGAAGATTGTAAGAAAAGGGGTCTAAGCATATGAATGTGAGCAAAACCAAAATAATGGTCATTAAAAGAGATGAAGCCAGAACAGATGTAAGAGTAAAAATAGGTAATGATGTACTAGAACAAGTGGATGAATTTGTATATCTTGGATGTGGATTTAGCCGAGATGGAAGGTACACCACTGATATAGAGCGAAGAGTAAATGCGGGAAATAGAGTGAACGGAGCATTGGGACAACTTCTCGGTAGCCACCACCTCAGCCAGAAGGCACGTGTAGCAATACATAACGCAGTGCTTGTCCATACATTACTATATGGAAGCGAGAGTTGGGTATGTAGAAAAGAGCATGACATTAAAATTAATGCGGTCAAAATGCCATCTCTACGGAAAATCTGTGGAATCCGATGCTCCGATGGTTCGGACAACTGGAAAGAATGCCGAACGAACGTCTGGTTAAGAAGATATACAATGCGAAAATGGAAGGATATAGGTACCGGGGGAGACCGAGACTCACCTACCTAGACCAGATTGGTCACGTATTGAAGGAAGGTGGAGTCAAGAGTCTCCGAAACCGGCGAGCGTGTATGAAGAGAATTATGAATGTTGAGAAAGCGAGTGAAGTATGCAAGGATAGAGTTCTCTGGCACTCTGTTCTCTCTGCCTACCCTGCGTGATATGGCGTGATGATATGTATGTATGTACATTTTCGCTTTCTGTGATTTTTGTGATTATAATACACTGATGTAAAGTACTTCTGGTACTTCACTAAGCGGACACCTCAATCACCCAGCTTGATGATTATACGATTTTTAGAAGTCAATGTACGATATTACGACTGTTTATGTACGAGTTGAAAAGACCTACGTTTGGCAACCCTGATCCATAGATAATGGGCGGGCTTAAAGGACTTGTATCCATAGCCGTTAATAAATTAAAAAAAAAAAAAGATAATGGGCGGTGCTTGCTGTCGGTGACGGCGTCTGTTAAAATATTTTTTGGCAGTTTTCGGCGTTGCGGCATTTTACAGCTTAGATCTGTTTTTTCTTGTTGATATTGTAGATAATTAAATAAAAACGTGAAATAACTGAAATAAGCTTTAAACAAGTACAATGTCTATGGATATTAAATCATTTTTGCACTCTTGGTGCTCCAAGAAAGGAATCAATCCTGTATTTGACATTCGGGCCACAGGTACGACAATTTCAAATAAATATATATTCGCCAATTCCTAAAAGTTCATTATATAGAATTATCTAAATGGTATTAGCAGATTTTGTTATACATTTGTTGAAAAGTATTGTTAGGTACAATTAAATCGGAGTACATATTGTATGTTTTTTAACCTGGCTATAAATTAATCTTCGTTTAATTTTTTGATTTCAGGACCTAGACATCGTCAGCGATTTCTGTGCGAAGTTAGAGTTGAAAATTACACCTATGCCGGTGTCGGCAACTCTACGACTAAAAAGGAGGCTCAAGCAAACGCTGCTAGAGATTTCGTAAATTATCTAGTTAGGAGTGGTGAGGTCAATTCATCTGATTTGCCCGTTGATTCCCGCCTTAAATTAGAAGAAGAGGCAGCGCAGGAACAAGGCGATGGAGACTCATCTCAGCCAAAATCAGTATTTCAGGTAATATAATCGTTCTGTTCTCACATTAGCCTAGTGGCATGGCCTTGCTAATGAATGCCATAAAACATCATCATATATGACCTGAATATGTCCCACTGCTGGGCACAAACCTTCACAATAGAAGGGAAATTTATCTAATATATCACGCTAGTCAAATGGGTTGGTATAGGGTTTTATTTCAAGCTGTCCTTCTCTTGTGTAGAAGTTATAAGCATATTGTATCCCTTAGTCATCCTTTACGATACCCATGGGCAAGACAGGAGGTGATGAATTGTATTCTTACACTGTCACTTTATGGAAAACCATAAAAAATAAAGTTCTTTGGCAGTAAGATATAGTATAAGTATAATATAGATATAAGTAGACATGCGCGAAACAGTACTTCGCGAAGTGATGTTATATGGTATTACATTTCGTGCCGAGTAATATTACATTTTACCATCACTTCAAACATCACACATGACATTTCATTCAATATAAGCCTTAATGTTCTGAAAATAAAGATCAAAATAATTATTGAATTGCCAGACCGAGCAGAACGTTTCGAATTTTCTTTTGTTATCGACCGCAGGCGCAGTGCGGTCCAGTCATTCTATCCCTCTCACTCTCCCGAAAGGACACACGGCGCGTTTGAGAGATAGATGTCCATCACCAAATTACTGAACATTGAAGAAATGCAGAACAGTACACGGGTGTTCGCGTCATGTTTAATGTGATGTGATGTTTAATCACGTAATGTGTAATATGGCAGTACGTGATCGAGTAATATTATGTGTGATACATCACTCGCATTACTTACACATGTCTAGATATACGTATTTGACATTTTGCAAATGATCCTTAGATCCAATGGCAATTATAATATGGATATCTCTTTAAGGTATGATGGGAACACTATTACTGCAATAATGACTGCATAGATGGCATAGTGGTTAAGGTAATGACTTAACCATGCCAGTAGTGTGTTTGATTTACACACTGAAAAATACTATGATTTATAAATGATTGTTCTGAGTATAATTTGTGTTCATTAATTGCATGTTTTAAAGTCGCATGCAACTCGTCGGCTTCTTCCTCTCCTACAATTGTATTGCCTACTTCCTCTCCTGCAATCGTATCGCCTTCTTCCTCCTACAATTGTATTGCCTTCTGGATTATTTCCTTATTACAGTCTAATTAAAAATAAGGTTTAAATGAAAGAGTATTGGTACATATTTTACATGGACAAAAATTTCATAGATTAATTTAAAACATTTATCCAGCTTAAAATCCAAAATTCAAGATATATTCTTTTTAATATATTAATGTGTTAAAACACTATAGAACTGCTCCTTTACTACTTCATCTTATATGTTGGTTATTATGAAATCACATCATCATTATTCTTCTACTCTTATCCCAATTATTTGGGGTCGATTCAGTATGTACGCTTATTTCATACTACATATTGCAAAAGTTATTGGCAATTGTTTTATGACCGGCCACCTGCCTGACGTCAAACCTTTTTGGAAATATAATCGTTTTGTCCAAACGGCAACAGATGCAGTTGGCTCAGGTCGGTTGGCATAAGGCTCTTAGTCGTCTTTTACGACATCTACGAGCAAAGTAAGGGTTGGTAGTATTCTTAGCCGCTACCACACAGCTATATTATGGAATTACAAAAACAAGGTGGACTTATGTATTCAAAAGGCTTTATTGTTTTATAAGCAACTAGTGTTCACATGTACTATTCAATATACACTTAAAATATTTTTTTATAGAAATTGCTTTGAAATACTGCTAATGTTTTGAAATATTATATATACATACATTATCTTATTTTTCCATAATTCTCCTACTCTTATTCCAATTGCTTGGGGTCAATACATATGTCGATATATGTACTCTTCTCTCATAGTACATATTGTAAAAGTTATATGACCGGCCGCCTGCCAGGCGTCAACCCTCCTTAGCAATGTAATTGATGATCAAACAGCATCAGGTGGACTTGGCCCAGGTCGTTATAAGGCTCTTAGTCGTCTTTTACAACATCCACCAACAAAGTAAAGGTTGGTAGTATTCGCCGCTACCACAGCCTAAATAATATTTTTATATATCAATAAAACATAAAAAATAAATAAATAAAAAGTAAGTAAATTTTCATGTTCAATACTTATTTTTTTAAAGACACCACCATGTAGACTAATTACACCCAGACTGAGAACAATACTTTGCGGATTGCACAAAGTATTTATTATATAGTCCTGTATGCCAATTGAACATATGACACTGGCACGGTAGGTATCTATATCTTAACCACTAAGCCATATGTGTAGTAAAATTTTAGACTATTCTTCCATCCACCAACCTATTGATTGAATGCTGAGCCATTTGTATTCTTAATATGTACTGTAATTTTAATATAGAGTAGGTTAACAAATAATTTAAATTCTAGGAAGGCATGGGCCCAGAGAGTATGGGACAAGCGTACCAAGCCTATGGTGGGGAAAGCCAGAACTTTACATATATGGACCGCATGCAGCAACAGCAGAAGAATGTTGAAGATGCAGAAGACTTGGATGTCAATGCAAGTTTGCATGGTAACTGGACAATGGAGAATGCCAAATCTAAATTACATCAGTTTTTACAAATCAATAAGATTAATGCTGATTATGTATATAAGGCTGTTGGACCTGATCATACAAGGTTTGTATAACCTATTTTGGGTCATATTTTTTTTCTTTAATTGAGCATAATAATATGCTCATTTTAAAATGCATCATCATTTTAATGTTTTAAATAATATTGGTCAACCAATAAAGTGTGCACAGCAATTTCATCTTAATAAAAAAAATATATATACAGGTGTGTAAGTTTTGAGATGAAACTATAAGTCGAAATTTGTGAATATGTTTAAATGCTCTCTTAGATAAATAAGAAATGATAGTTAAGCAATGGAGGACCTTGCAGCAAAAGGGGAGCAGATCCACATTTAAGCCGTTTTTCTTTTTTTTACCTACATTTTGAATAAAAATTAGGGCTATCGTTTGGTGCAAGAACTATATAGATACGATAATAAACAAGCGCCCTATTTCAAAATTTGGATCTGCCACCCTATTTTGTTTGGCGCAAAAAAAGTGGCATAAATTTGTTATTTGTTTTAAACATTCGTTCGTTTTGTTTTTTTTTATCGTTTAACCATCCATGTGCTGATTAGTATTCTTGAAATAAAGACATACTTATATTTCATTACCTACAATACAAAATAAAGTTATATTTTTCTTTAATTTTGGTGCATAACGGAGGCAGATCCAAACTTTAAAAAAATCGTAGTTATTCTAAGAAATATTTACCTTAAAATCTTTATTAAAATATGTAAATATGCATATTTTACATTATAAAATTTAACTATAAGACGTAAGTGTAACAATTGATTTTTAGACACGTTTTATTTGTATACCCAACAATTTTGAAATTTTGAGCTGCCTCCCTTTTGCTGCAAGGTCCTCAATTGCATTTTATTAACATATAGTTTTTTATTTACTATGTTAGCTGAGAAATGAATTAATAGATTTTTTTCTACTATAACATTGTATTCCTGACCACAAATTTATTTTCTTTGATAAAATACTAATCTAGCTCCCCATACTCCCTCCTGCTGTCTTTAAAAGTTTAAAATTATAGAAAAAAATGTCTTTTTTTATTTTTTATTTTTGTGTGACTTAGTTGTTAGCCTCAGATGGCTATGACAACTTTACCCGGACTGTGGGTGAGCGCTGAGGGCTCTCAACCCGTAAAAAAAAAGTCTACGACATTTTTATTTTTCTCCTTAAATTTAGCTTTTGAAAGATAAATATTTTGCAATGCTCAGATATCAATGATTAGATATTGAACTCAAAAATTAAATATGTGTCATTGAATGTTGTCTATAAGAATTTTTAGTTATCGAATAAAAAAGGGGTCTACGCGTGAATGTGAGCAAAACCAAAATAATGGTCTTCGAAAAAGATGAAGCCAGAACAGATGTAAGCGTAACGATAGGTAATGATGTACTAGAGCAAGTGGATGAATTTGTATATCTTGGATGTGGATTGAGCAGAGATGGAAGGTACACCACTGATTTAGAGCGAAGAGTGAATGCGAGAAATAGAGTGAACGGAGCGTTAGGGCAACTTCTCGGCAGCCACCACCTCAGCACGTGTAGCAATACATAACGCAGTGCTTGTCCCAACATTACTGTATGGAAGCGAGAGTTGGGTATGCAGAAAAGAGTATGAAAGTAAAATTAATGCGTTCGAAATGCGATCTCTGCGGAAAATCTGTGGAGTTAGGCTGACCGACCGCATTCGTAACGACGACGTAAGAGAGCGAGTAGGTATGAAAGAGAGTATTTGTGTAAAGATGCGAAAGGGAATGCTCCGATGGTTCGGACATGTGGAAAGAATGCCGAACGAACATCTGGTTAAGAAGATATACAATGCGAAAGTGGAAGGATGTAGGTACCGGGGAGACCGAGACTAACCTTCCTAGATCAGATCGGTTATGTACTGAAGGAAGGTGGAGTCAAGAGTCTCCGAAACCGGCGAGCGTGTATGAAGAGAATTATGAATATTGAGGAAGCGAGTGAAGTATGCCAGGATAGAGTTCTCTGGCACTCTATTCTCTCTGCCTACCCTGCAAGGAATATGGCGTGATGATATGTATGTATGAATAAAAAAGGTCTAACGAAAGCCAGTCATTAATTGTCTTGTTAAACTTTATCTTTTGAAAGATGAATTTTCTTTTAGCATTGCTCTTTCACTTTTTTTTTACTATCTATTGAATAAAGCATTTGAAATTCATTCTAATGACAGTAATTAGTATTATCATTATTCTCACCAATTTTTTTTACTGTTTTTGCAAATTAATTCCTAAAGCACAAAGTAATTCTATATGCACTCTTTTATATTATACAAATTTAGCACTAAGAATTAAGTTTAAAAATATTCTTCAGCCATTTCTTTTATTATTTAAGTTCATAATATATTGTTTAGTCTTAGCAATTTTGATAGGTATATTTATAGTCCTTTGATTTTTTAAATAGTTTATTTTTATATTATGTTTTCTATCATTTTTGCATTAATTTGCTATCATTTTTAGAAGTGTAGAAGTCATTTTTAGTAATGTTTTCCATTCACATTTATGTTAGTTTTGAATGAATGCTTATTTAAGCCACTGGTTATTCATGATACTTGAAAAATCATTGGCTAATGGTTGAAAGTAGAAAATCTGGAACTGTGGTCAGTAGCTAAAAATTGCTTACTGCGCTACAGTTTTTTCAGTTGAAACTATTCATTATCAAGTCCTGATTAAACATATGTATGTTGTAGATGCTTTGTTCAAGGCTCTGTATCAACATTATACATGATTTTATCAAATAGAATACATTGAAATTGGTGGTCCTGAATTTTATTTATTTTTCATGTCTCAATAATGTCGGAATCCGGCAACATGTAAAAATATATGGCTAAGTAATGTTTATTTTGTACCGAGTGTCGTGGGTTCGATCCCTATGCGAGACAGTTAATTGTAATCTACAATTGATTATTCTGGGATTGGGTGTTATTTGTGTCTGTTAATTATATGTTTGTAATAGTTTCTCACAACACAAGGATTTTTTTTAAAATATAAGATGATTTAGGACATATATAGAGAACTTTAGGATGCCATCAGCATTCAATGTTTCTGATGCATGCTACAACTCAAGTTCTAAGGGTACATTAAAGTTATTTTTTTTAAATCACCACCCGGCACTAAGAATATAATCCTTGTATTGTAGGGGACTTCACAAATATGCAATTAACTCAGACAAATTACATCTAGAATCAGAACAACACTTTGTGGATTGCATAAAGTATTGTTCTGCATGGGAATTGAACTCACGGCACTGGAAGGTCGGTCTTCTCCATCTTAACCACTACGCCATTTGTGCGGTCAGTCAGTTTACCTTGATTTTCGAAATTTTGTAAGAATATAATGGATTTCTAATTCAATTTAAACATCTTCTGTTTACTCAAGGACTGACTGGCTGCTAAGAAATTTTTAGTAACTTAAAGGACTTGAAATGAGTGCTTTCAACATAGTATACAGGCACCCACATTATTATGATGCCAATTATGCAACAACATAAAGCAAAATTGGCCTCGAAATGTTATTTTAAAGAGCTAAATGATTACCATAGAGAACAAACCCAAGACAAAAGGCATCTACCATAGACAAATGGAAAACAGAAGGTATTTTTTTTTAAAAGGTGTGCATATCATTTCATTTTTATAAACATATATTAAAAAAGTGGTCTTTTGCATCAGCATAAATTGGACTATATATTGTAAGCTTTACAAATGTGAATGTAATTATGACAAGTCTTGGGTTTTGTTTTCTACGCAGGTGCGTTTGAGCTCTTTAATGTGACACTTGGCTACAGTTCCAGATTGTTCCACGATTACGTCTCATATCTCCAAACACATGGTAAGTCTTTAAACGCCTTACTTGTTTGCATGCTTCGTAAGCAGATTTTTAAAAATAAAGGGTGGTCGGTTTTTTTTTTCATTATGACTCGTTAATTTAATTACATCACTTTTATTAAGTAATATCTTCCTACTGAACTCCAATTTTTCATTACTCTGGGTTTGCTGGTTAAGAAGTCTTGGTTAGTTTGAGAGAGAGATTTGATCTTTGACGACCATAAACATGTCATAGTGTGTTTACAGGGCATTTGATTGCGTAAAAACTATTGAACAAAAACAGTTTATTAGTGGTAAGACCACGCTGTCGATAGTTCTCTGTCTACAGCCGCGGACCGGTCCGTCCGGGGCCACACTTGCAGAAGATCAACGTCTGAGTAATGGCAATATGCTATTGCGCTTCGTTCGGTGAGCGAGAGTGTCAGATGCCCAACCGGGTGGGTTTGCTATACTTTTGGTATTGCAAAAGTCCATGGGCGGCAGTGACACTTACCATCAGGTGTGCTGCTTACTCGTTTGCCATCATAAGCAATGATAAAAAACTTATTTATTAATCGTAATTGGTTACATATTTATTAACAGTAATAAAAAAATCTCTAAAATAATGTTCTACCTTTTGAATAAAACCCGAAATAAGTTACCCGGCGATAAATATTACTCAGAAAAGAGAATCGACTAATATCGGATTCGTAGAGCGTGGTCCCTATCGCACACTGCCTATATGACGTCACACAAAGCACTAAGTCTGGTATCTATTGGTAGCTGTTAAAACAATTATGACATTTTGTTATATAATAAAATACATCTATTCCTTTTTTAGTTGTAGTTTTTACAACTATACATATACTCCAAGCGCCGTAGCAAAAAAAGTAGGTTTGTAATGCAACGTACGGGACCTGCTATTTTTTTTTGGGAATATGTTCAAGGTCGTCCCCTGAATGTAAATCCAAGTTGGCGCGGCGGGGGAGGGTTCACTTCAGCCGCCATCTTGGAAAACACGTTTTATTGAATATCTCGCAAACTGCGCATCGTACGACAAAAATTGCAGAGACCATTATTGTAGATAATAATATTTGCCATCTTTTTTATTTGAAACTTTTTTTTGTATAACACATAGGTTTTTAATTATAGCGAATCAAACTTTTTACAATATGGTTTTTACTAAATATTTATTTAATGGTCAATGATAAATTAAAAATAATGGTAACTGAATTGTAGAACATGAAATTACCTATAAATTCTATAAGAAACTTTTTCTCGTAGCATTTATAGTTTAAGAGCTATAACGCTGTAAATGAGATTATAATGCTGTATATTCAATTATGTCCCTATAAGTTGTAGTATATATTTCGGGTCGTTCGGAATTTCTCCCTCTTAACATTCCAACAGTATTCAGGTATAAATCCCAACCGTTTTACAAAATCGGAAGTCTCTATTAACTCGCTTCGCTACAAATGCTTCGGGAAATTGGCGAGTAAGACAAGGTTGAATTTATCACTTCTATCTCCAACACAAGATACGGCACGCTACCATTCTTTCAGAGTGTACCACCAGGTTCAAACTTGGCTTGGATTTTATCACGACGCTGAAAAATGGGGTTGGAAGCGAACTGCACAAGGGCTTGAACCAATTCGAACTGCTATGGCTCCTGCACCGTCGAGTTTGTTGCAAATAATATCGTGCAAATGCACCAAAAATTGCGGAGCTGCCTGCGGATGCCAAAAAGCTGTTCTCAAATGTTCGATTATTTGCTCCAATTGCAGCGGCCAAACATGCGACAACGTGCCAGACATATTAGATGCCATCCCAACCGAAGACCCAACCTTTGATTCGTCTCCTTCGGATATGGCGGAGGCAGAAGAGATAGATCCACAAGACGATGAGTGTCTTCCCTCGACATCGAAAAAAAAAGACTCGCACCGTAAAATAATGCGCCACTTTTTGTTTGTGTAAACAAATGTTTTTTCCGTTTTTTTGAAGTAACATTCGTAAAATTCTTTTCATTTTTGTGATTTCGATAACAATTGGAGATACATAATAATAAAAATAATAACTATTACAATTCTTACGATGTAGCGGGATGTACTATTGTTTTTTGCTACATAGACAATCTTTTATGATGATACCGTTTTAAGTAACAATAAAGATCGATAAATTATTAGTTGTTCTCCACATTATTTATAATTTTAATTGATTTGCTGCACAGCTGTATTTACATTTTTTTGAACACTTTATGCCATTTTATGCGTTATGAAATGGTTTTCGTATACAGCGAGCAATATTGCCACTGATAATGTACGAGGTGCAAGTTTTACTAAGCTGCAGCTCTTAGACTATAAATGCTACGAGAAAAAGTTTTTATAAAATTTATAGGTAATTTCATGCTCTACAATTCAGTCACCATTATTTTTAATTTATCATTGACCATTAAATAAATATTTAGTAATAACCATATTGTAAAAAGTTTGATTCGCTATAATTAAAAACCTATGCGTTATACAAAAAAAAGTTTCAAATAAAAAAGATGGCAAATATTATTATCTACAATAATGGTCTCTGCAATTTTTGTCGTACGATGCGCAGTTCGCGAGATATTCAATAAAACGTGTTTTCCAAGATGGCGGCTGAAGTGAACCCTCCCCCGCCGCGCCAACTTGGATTTACATTCAGGGGACGACCTTGAACATATTCCCAAAAAAAAATACCAGGTCCCGTACGTTGCAAAAAAAAAAGACCCGGCGCTTGGCCTAATATATGTACAAATGTCACATTGATATTAAGCGATAAAGACAACACTACGAAACTGAAATTAAGCAATACCTTCTTTCCAGAGATCAAAGTGCATTGTTTATTAGCGGGTACTGTAACGTTTTATTAATCTCGGTTGATCGCAAACGTATTCATATATTATATGGGAAAACCATTTTAATTTTTCTAAAAATTGTCTTATCGCTATTGTTTTAATTTCACGTATAGTAATTATGTGAAATTAAAGATAGGATCCATGCCCTGAAATATGAGGTAACATAGAGGTGTGACGTCATAGTGTTTGCCTTGGTACATTTAGTAAGTTGCATTTATTTGGCAATTTTAATACATACATATCATCACGCCATATCCCTTGCAGGGTAGGCAGAGTGCCAGAGAACTCTATCCTTGCATACTTCACTCGCCTCCTCAACATTCATAATTCTCTTTAATACACGCTCGCCGGTTTCGGAGACTCTTGACTCCACCTTCCTTCAGTACGTGATCAATCTGGTCTAGGTAGGTGAGTCTCGGTCTCCCCCGGTACCTACATCCTTCCACTTTCGCATTGTATATCTTCTTAACTAGACGTTCGTTCGGCATTCTTTCCACATGTCCGAACCATCGGTGCATTCCCTTTCGCATCTTTACACCAATACTCTCTTTCATACCAATTTTAATAATATTAATAATTGCAAGGGCGATGGCACCCTAAGAGTGAAGTCGCAAATACCACTTCACAACACTTCGTATAGTAACTCAACGTTGTGTACGATTAGCTGTGGTGTACATATAATTTCTTACATTTGATTGCATCGCTCACTATATGGTAGTGCACATAGCAAGGCGCACCACTAATAGCCGTGGTGGGCAGTAAGATTAGGTACTGAAGCTCCACTACCAAAATTAAAACGTTTGAAATCAAAATAAAATACTCGACAATCATCATATAAAAAGCTATCACTAATATATTTCAGTTACAATATCTTTCTTTTTCATTACGCAGTTTTTCGAATGGACATAGTAACCTATTAAATCACAAGCGTCGGAGCGATCATCGAGTTTTTAATATTTAATACTAGGAAAACAGATGATTTGTCATGAACTTCATAGTAGAAGCTCTGTTTTAGTATAACCTTTTTGTAAATTCCATCAACAAATATTCTCCAATTAATGTTAAAAAACTCGTTGTAGGAGCTTCTGTTGCGAGATGTCAATTTTCGTACGGCAACTGGGTCGAAACGTAACTAGTCGTGAGACCGCATCGAACAAGCAAACTGCAAGTAAATCGTGCGCGCTTTCTATTGTGAGACAGTTGTACCATCTCGGTGTGATTGAGGCATTCACTGGTACTTTGAAGAAGGATAGGTAAGTACAGTTTTTTTTTATTATTTTTTAATATATCGTGACTATCTGTGTGGTGATGAAATAAGAATACAATTTATCACTCCTGTTTTTGCCTGTGGATGTCGAAAAAGATGATATAGGAATGAATGCAAATAATATACATAGATATTAAGGTGTCCCAAAAAAATAAAAGTTGTTTTTTTGTAATGCATACACTCTAATTATTTTTCAATCGTGTTAAAACACGTATAAATAAATTTTCATGTACCTAGGACTACAGCAACTCGTGCCGACTTGCATTGATAGATGCCTACATGTCAGTACTTGTAGTAGTTGTGTACTTCGGCGCGTCGTAAATATCGTATCGGTGTTCAGTCATTACTTGTTTGTTTTCTTAGTGAACGCATTATTTTCGTTTAGTCAAGATGTCAGTGGAATTACGCAGTTCTAGAAAAGGCATATTCTTAATAGACGATGTAAAACATCAAATTACCGGTTCAAAATTACCCTCTAATGGCCAAGTATTGGCGGTTCTGTTTTATAATATTCGTGAAGTGAATTTAAGCGTTAATGAAAGCGCGAATCTGACTATAAGAGAGTGTATTATTTACTGGGAAAAGGCCCGTATACCAACTAAAGCTTTACCTAACTGTGTTAAGAAATTAGTTGCCTTATACCAAGTCTGGAGAGATTTACAAAAAAATGCGAACAAAACACAACCCATATTCGAACAGCGTCGCCAAAAGTTCATTACAAGCTTGGACAATTTGCTCGACATTGCACATGGCGATGTCCTTCAATTAATAAAAATAAATGAAGATAGAATATTCTTGGAGCGGCAGAGAGAGCCAGGCAGACTTGATCACTTGGCTGGAGTGGATAAAAAGTTGACCGATAAAGAGGAAAAATCGCGCCTTAGAAATATCCAGGAACAAAAACGTCGATCGAGTTACCATGCATCCCTTACTGCATCGACTTCATCTTATCAAGAAAAATCATCTTCTGATTCTGAATTGATCGAAGTAATGAATTTGCAAGACGATTTGTCCACCCCAACCGAGATTGCATTGTCCAATATTAACAAAATGCCAACGAGCAAAAATTTTATAACGCCAAAATTAGTGGCAGTTTTGGACAGGTGTCAGTTAAGTATGAGAAATTCTGTGTATATTATCGAAGCTACTATCGAGGCACTAAGACTCAATACTGACGATTATCCTATAAGTAAGTCGACCATTCAAAGAATTCGTACAGAAAAACGAAAAGAGCGGGCAGAAGCTATTAAAATCGTTTTCCAAAACCACCAACCAGATACTGTAACTGTTCATTGGGATGGAAAACTGTTGCCAGCTTTAGACGTGCGCAAATGTAAAGAAGAACGCCTTCCGATAGTCATTTCATATGGCGATAAAGAACAACTGATTGCGGTGCCAAAGTTGGACAACTCCACTGGAAGTGAACAAGCACAAGCAGTTTGGAATGCGGTTATAGACTGGAATCTCGAAGATAAGGTCCAAATTCTTTGTTGTGACACCACTGCTTCAAATACTGGTCGTATTAATGGTGCCTGCGCGCTTCTGGAACAAAAATTTAATAGGGATGTGCTTATTTTTGCTTGCCGTCATCACATCTATGAATTAGTATTGAAAGGAGTATTTGAAGCTAAAATTAGCCATGTGACTAACAATCCTGATATTCCATTATTCAAAAAATACCGAGACAACTGGCAGAACATTGATCCCACGAAAATACAAAGTCCTGCAAAAAAGTTATCACACCTGAATGTTTCCGAAAATGACAAACTGTTAGAGTTTTACCGGACTGAATTGACGAAGGGAATTATTAGGGATGATTATAGAGAATTAATAGAACTATCTATCATATTTCTTGGCGGAGATACGGAAAGGAAATATAAGATTCGGCCACCAGGTGCCATGCACCAGGCGCGATGGATGGCGAGAGCAATTTATTCATTAAAAATATCATTACTTATTTCTCAATTTAAAATTACTAACAAAGACAAAGTGGCACTGTTAGATGCCTGCATGTTCATCGTTACATGCTATGTTAAGCCTTGGATGCAATGTATTTTAGCAGTGAAAACACCTTACCAAGATTTGTGTTTTTTAAAAACTATGAAAGCTTATGAAACAGTCGATAAAACGATCTCCATAAATTTTTACTGCGTTGCGTTCAGGAGCACAGACTCATATACCCTGACTGTAAAAAGAAAACTTTAAAAAGAAAATATGATAAATAATGTTCTTTTAATAATAAATAATCTTCTTTTATTAAAAAATATTTAATACATGTGACATAGTTGTTTAATTTAATATTAAAAAAATAGTTCTAAAATTTTCTCCTACCATCATACCATACAATTTTTTTCTAAAAAGTTTGGCATCAAGTCGGCACGGGTTACTGTTATCCGATTTCGATAATATTTTATATTTTAGTTGTTAGGGTTAATTAGAAAAAATATAAAGGGTATGCGTATTCAAAATCGAAAAAAAAATTTCGCCCTTATAGGCTGGGACACCCTAATAGATATTATGCAGGAGAAGGAAAACTAAATAAAACTATATATTAAACTGTTTGACCAGCGTAGTATTACTATACAAGGTACTCCCTCCTATATTAGTAGGCATTGGCCTACTACTATAGGAGAGAGAAAGGACATTGGTCCTTTCTAATCTAGAGGAGGCTTGAATCCACTGCGTGTTATACAGAGTGGAGATGTCAATACGACAATAAATGAAAACACCGTCAATACTAGTGTATAGGAGTATTTTGAAACTATCAAAAAAGTGCTCACATGGAAATTTAAAAAACATTTTTTTCAAACAAACTTTTTATCATAAATATTGAAACAAAATAGAACACGTTTGTAAATATTAGTTCACTAACCTGTAGACAACGTGCAAGCGGCGAGCGACGTCGTGTCATATTTTACGACTTCGGAACGTAGTTAAATAAAATACCTACACCTAAGGTTTTGGGCGGTATTCATTCTCACTTGATTATTTTATTAAATTGATAATCACGATAACTTTAATAATTCACTTGGTCCTTAAACTTTTAAATTTTCGATATGTGCGCCATGGACCCGATCGCACAAATTATATCGTCTTAAAATATTATTCCGAACTCTTGTTAACAGGTCGCCATTGACGGCGATGTATTTTAACTTGTCGAAAGATCGTACAATTCTATTTTTTAAGTCCTCCACATTATCAACGTCTGTTAAATAAACATCATCTTTCACATAACCCCACAAGAAAAAGTCCAATGGTGTGAGATCTGGTGACCGCGCTGGCCACCGTGTTGGCCCATACCGACCAATCCACTGATGTCCGAAAATTCCAGACAAACACTCTCTGGCAGCAACCACGGAATGTGCAGGCGCACCGTCTAGTTGGTACCACATCTGTCTACGCACGTCTAGAAAAAGGTCGTCCATATACTCAGTAACAGGCCCGTTAATTAATTCTAGAAACTTTGCCGCATTTAAATTTCCATCAATAAAAATTGGTCCAATTATAGTATCCCTGTGTATACCAGCCCACACATTGACGGCAAACCTGTATTGGTGCGAACTCTCTCGTGTTAGATGTGGATTTTGGTGACTCCAGTACCGGAGATTTTGGCGGTTCCATAATCCGTTCCTTGTAAATGTACTTTCATCACTCCACATTACATTGTGTAAGAAATCGGGGTTTTCGAAATTTTTTCGTAACATCCAATGGCAGAAGGCTTCTCTGGCCGGCATGTCTCTTGGTAACAACGCCTGTACTTTCTTGTATTTAAAAGGCCTCTGTTTATCGCGTTTTAAAACTTTGTAAATAGTTTTATGGTTTACACGAAAATGACGAGCCGCTCTACGCAGACTAGATGTTGGGTGGCGAGCAAAATAATTTAAAATTTGTTCATCTAGGGTGGCTCTTACACGCGAAGGAGCACTATCCATATGAGTGAGTAAGGATTGATTATCCCGTAACCTCTGGACAGCTTGTACAATAGTCCGGCCATTGGTAGGACAAACACGTGTGTTTCCATACCTCTCTCGGTACGTACGTATGGTTAAAGCTGCATTTCCGTGACATTCTCCATAAATTAAAATCATATCTGTATACTCCGAAGCTGTGTAATTATAACGAGGCATTGTAAATGAGAAAAATTACTATTCTAACACAAAGTAAGCGTCTAATTTAGCACAATTCACTTAAAAAATTACAGTTACCTACTCAGATAGTACATGTTCACTAGAAAAAAAACTTCCTATGTCGCACAACACACTTTTAAACGTCATAAACAAAAGTAGTTGACTAGGTAGGCAGAAGTCACAATTTGCAAATCATCAATACCGCATGCGACGCGACGTTCACGTCACAGGATCACGATGCCACACTGACCTACAGACCTATTAGGTATAATACTTTTGAACAATAAAGCGAAACAAAAAAAAATTGTCCCTTTCGCACATTTAGTTGACCTTGATGAAACCGGGATCTTCTTTCATTATGCCGCATTAGGTAGTTTCAAATTTCTTATTTAAGTCTGATGACACGGTTTATATGGATCTTGAGACTCAGGAATAAGGTATAATATGCATTGATTTGTATTGCGTTTGGCGAAGACTTGAAGTGGTAACATGGCGATATGTAGGTACTACCTTCATATTAATTGATACCAATGCAGCCCGGGAGGTCATTGATCTCGTAGTGATAGGCATATAATTTTAATTTTTTATACAGAGTGGGGTAAATGTTAATAATACAAAGTAATGTGCTGTAGCTAAACTATACGACATATTATATTCAAAGTTTGTATACCGGCTGGGCAAGTCATCAGATACACTAAATTAAAATTATTGTCGTATGGTCGTCTCCACCTTGTATATAGGCTGAAATTAGGTAGGTTATAATACCAAATGCGATCGCCAATTCATTTGCACAGCGCAACGATTGAGGCATAATTCTCCTTAAGATTCCATGTTCGATTATGGGTGATGGATTTATGGATAGTGTCGTAAAAATAATTAAAGAATCTAAACAGACATAACTGCAATTAAAGTAAATCTGTAAATAGAACCAATCCATCTGCTGAATTCTCTTGGCCGTTTCTTATCACAACTGTCGGATAGGAGAGAATGTTGACATTGTGTTCATAATTCATCACCTTGCAGACTTCTTTTCATAATACTAACGGTTTTTTCGAATACGGTTTTTATGTTTATGTTCATAAAATAATACCAGTATATTTGTGTTTAGATCTGCAGAAGGTATTATGAAACCATACCCAGTAGCTATAAGTCCCGAACTGGAACAGCAACTTGAAGACACTTTAAAAGGTGAGTATATTTATATCGTCAAGTCTTTATCCCCGGAGGGGGCATCCAATGTACATTAGATATTTATATCTCAAGTTTTGAATCAATCCACTACCTAGCTTACCGCTTCGGGGCGATGGACTGTCGGTCAGCGGAGTGGGCAAAATCCACATTGGCCTTCTGTTTCTCCCACACACCATATCCAGTTACAACAATGCAGTTTCATAAAGTAGAGCGTTATAAATTCTTCTACAGCTCTGGAAATCGAACCAGTAAACGTGGACGAAGCCCCTACGGAACAGGCACAAGATGAACCGACCGCTGTGACATTACTGCAAGTGGATCGGGCCAAGGCGATTCGCGAAGCAAAGCCTATGCCCAGTGGTGTGGTGCCATGGTCACCACCCCAAGCCAACTGGAATGCCTGGACACAATGCAATATTGGTAAGAAATTATTCTTCATTTACTAAATAACTTTTTTTACTGCCGCCGTTGACAGCAGGCTAGTAGCCAAGTCGCAGCCTATCATGACTTGTTAAAAATTGGAGACGATGGAATGAAGGCAGAAAGGGAGTGGCCGTGGTACTCCGCTATCTCTTGCTCACCGTACAAAGCCTGTAACAATTTGATAATATTCAGATGTTAATTTTCTGCGAGGATGTGTGGACCCCAGACACGGTGGCTCATTTATGACAGCAAGCAGGAAAACTATCAGCAATTTGATCTACCACCATAGACAGGCTCCAACTACACAATGTGTCTTATATTTCGACGTTCATGATTGATATTCGTACCGACCGGATGCCGTCGATAAGACTGGCGAGGATGGCGACGATATTATGCTCGCTGAGGGTAAGAGCGTATATCTTGTGTGACTATTAGGGGGCGTCCATTAATTACGCGAGGTATTCATTCGAGCCGAGTCTTACTAAATCTCACTTGGCAAATATCACATAATTTTTTTTTTTTGCAGAAAATGGTGTAAATTTGCGTGATAGCTAAGTTAAATTAAAGTTAAATGAGAGTAAAAACATGTCTAGTCTAAATATGGCAACATCTGGCATCAAATATCCTCAAAATGCCTCACGTAATTAATGGACGCTCCTAACACATAAATATCTGCGGTGCGGTGGTCTCACGGTTGAAGCGATACCCCGCCGCGAAAAAATCATTAATCCAAAATTGGAATCACCACTTGGCCTTCAGCAATGCCCAAGCCGAGATTTCTTCTCATATAGTGTTCTTGTTCTACTCTTGAGGGATGGCTTCTAACTTACTACCGTGATATGGGGTTCAGAGCTCAGTGCTCATTCATAGTGCGGAACGAGATATCAAAGCCAAAAAATGTTTATAAATATTTCTTGAGTAACGGGATATATACGGCATAGAAAGATGATAACTTTTATCCCTTCACAATGACGGGTTAAAATACAATGATTTCTCGTGGAGGTCATAGAAAACGGTTCAAGGGTGCACTCGTACAAGAGGAAGTGTGGGTCTCGCTGCTCTCCTTGGAAATTCACTACACCAACTGCGACTGCGCTTTGTTAAACGTGGCGATTATAGTCCTATCGTGAGGATTATGTCGTAACATAGGATACACGTTTTTATATCCCTTAGTCGTCTCTTACGATCACCTACGGGTGAGGTGGTGAATTGTACTCTTACTCCGTCACCACACGGAAAATGTTATGTTATAATATTTGTATATTCAACAGACGAAGGACCTCTAGCAACGGCTAATCAAGATGAAATTAGTGCAGATTTAGAAAAACATTACAAAGATATTAATCAAAATAGCAGTCTTTATCAGGTATACAATTTTCCACTTTAAGTATTCCATTATAAAGTAAATTTTTGTTTATAAGTCGAGTATGTATGTGGGTTATTGTCGAGTAATTACAATGAAAATATTCCTTTGGATAGATAAGACTAATCTATAAAAGAGGATGTTTGTATATATGACATTGCTAAACTCAGTAACTATTTGATCGATCATTATGAAAATTGGTATGTATATGTAGTTTTTCACAGAGAAGGTTTGTATTAGACATGCTCGAAACAGTACTTCGCGAAGTGATGTTATATGGCATTACATTTCGTGCCGAGTAATATTACATTTTACCATCACTTCAAACATCACACATGACATTTCATTCAATATAAGCCTTAATGATCTGAAAATAAAGCTCAAAATAAATATTTATCGACCGCAGGCGCAGCGCGGTCCAGTCGTTCTATCCCTCTCATTCTCCCGAAAAGACACACGGCGCGTTTGAGAGATAGATAACCATTACCAAATTACCGAACATTGCAGAAATGCAGAACAGTTCGTTCGTCGTGCAGAAGTGTTCGCGTCATGTTTAATGTCATGTGTGATGTTTAATGTGATGTGATGTTTAGTCGCTTAATGTGTAATATGACAGTACGTGGTCGGGTAATATTACGTGTGATGCATCACTAGCATTACTTACACATGTCTAGTTTATATGTCCCCATTGAATTAACTCGCTACCAGGTGGCGCTGTGATATATCGACTTCTACAAACAAATTAACGGGCTGAGTTTGCTAGTATTTTATATAGTCCATCCCATTCATGTAATTTTCAATATAGAAGTGTGGTTATTATAGTGATAATCTCCAAATAATGGATAATGCGAAATCACCACACTTGGAAACCAGATTGGCGATCACAGTAGGTGCTATGAGTTGCCTCATGAAGTCTTTCTGTCTGTGTTACCCCTGATGCTCTTTTAACTTATTGCTGCGATTCCCACAGGAAAGTAAAGGGTGTCGACTCATTGTATTTTGAGTCTGCCACTTCTTTCTTATTGAAATACAATATAATGCTTACGGCGCAAAGGAGTGAAGCATATACTATAACTATCATCCAATTTGACAAAAATTAGACTAGCTTTAGAAGATTAACCTTCTGGAGTACTTATCAGATGTCCAAAAGGCAATATAATGTAGGATTACTTAAAAAGGACAACCTTAGTCACGGCTAATGTTATAGATTTTACATTATTACTTCTTTCTTCAGGAGAGCATTCGCGAGAGGGAGCAGTTGCCAGTACACGCTATGAAATCTACCATCATGGAATGCATTAACGAGAATCCTGTAGTTATCATTCGCGGTAACACCGGATGCGGTAAGACAACACAGGTTTGTATGTTTTATTTATCTGTACCTACGATTAAGTAGGCCAATTTCCACTAGGTTAAGGAACTGCTTACGGCGACCCGTTTACTAGTTGGAGAAGAAAATACGTTATGGGACTTTGTGTAATTAAAGTAAAACTACTTTTAGGGCAGGTATTTCTAAAATGATTAAACATTACTCATAAAAGATATTGTAATTTTAATTAGTCTTTTCTATTTACTGTATCTATAGGAACATTATTTATAGTATTTAAATGTATCGTAGCCCTTAGCGGCAGACTGTGGAGTGATGAGTTTTAACATGTAACTTAGTTTAGGGAATGAGTTAATGCCATTTGTTACATTACTAAATTTTGCTAAATACAACACCTTGAGGTAAGAATAAAATCCTTGTATTTTAGTGGATTTAACAAATATACAAACGGATACAAATTACAAGTAGATTTGAAGAGAAAGAAGACTAATCATTTGTGGATCACAGAAATGTTGGGAAATAATGGGAATTGAACCCACGAACCCTGACATGGTAGGATGGTATTTTAACTACTACACTATCTTTGCAATTTTTTTACTTTCATTTTAATTCATCTACGTTCCACTACTGGCCTCTAACCTCCTCTATACTAGTAGGGAATTAATCTACTGTACCATGCTGGTTAGACATGTTGGTATAGGTTTTTTTTTTAATTTTCTTACATAAAAGTTATCTGCATACTGTATCTCATAGCCATCCTTTACGACACCTACATACAAGATGGCGGGGTGAATTGTATTCTTGTTGCATCATTACACAGATGTTTATTAATAAATAATTATTTGCCCTATTGTATTATAATTGCCAGGCTTGGCTAGGCAGGTTACCAGTCACAGGTGGTGACATGTATTCTTATCATATGGAGGAGAGAGGGCGCTGTCGTCCGAGTGAAACGAACGTATCCGTATATTTTCTATTCTAAAATTAATTCAAATAAATAAATACATTTTTTTACATATATATAATATTTTAAATAGTTTAATATATACGTGATAATGTTAGCAGTCTAAAATATACAGGCAAAGTGATGCAAATCGTGATAACAGTTAAGCTCTAGTGAATATTGAAAAATCCTTTCAACAATTTCTACTTTGCTTATAAAACCTTTAATACGAATAAAAGTATTAGAAACAGTGTGCTAAAGCTGATATCAGACGGTTCATTTTTTGTTCATTTTTGTCTTTCATTTTGCATCTTTCACTCGAAGTGACGCATCTGAACACAAAATGAAACATTAGTGCCGAATGAATTCATTAGTGAAACGATCCAACAGTGTTGGATATTGGCATTCAGCATCTTTCACTCGCACTCCGAGTGAACAAGAAATGAACAGTCTGAACACTGAGAGAACTTTCATTCGGGTCCGGTCATTTTGTTTCAAGTTCTGTAGCCGAAGGACGTCCCGTGTTGATAATTTTTTGCGCTGCTTTGCACTGGTCGCACGCGGCAAATGTGTGTGTGTTGATCGATCGAGTGGATCGATCAAAATACATTACATTTTTTGGAGAACTTTAAAAAGATTATTACAATATGAATCAGGATCTTCAACTGTTAGTTCTCTCAACAATGTATTTGATGCTGCTAATATTTTTTTCTTTCAATCCATGGTAGCACCCATCACCGTCGACGTTTTCTTTACTTCTTTTTTGTCAACTCTTTGAATTTTTTTAGTGCTCTGGTGGCAAACGACTAAGCAGCACACCTGTTGTTAAGTGTTACTGCCGTCCATGGATCTTTACCACTCTAGAGTTATAACTAGGCCGCTGCCTGCCAATAATCCCAAACCCACCCAGAAAGATGGGCTTCCGGCACTCTCGCTCACGGAACGAAGCACAGCAGCATATTGCCACTGCTCAAGCGACGATTTTCTGCGAGAGTGTGGTAATACCCCGGATGAACCGGCCCACGCCTTTAGACATAAAACTGTCAACAGCGTGGTCCTACCACTAAAAAAAACATCAGTAAAAATTGATTAAATGATCATAAATTAAAGTAATTCCAAGACGCACGACTTCATTCGATGATATATTGAAAGAAATAAATAGTGAATGTTCATTTTTAAATCATTCCCTCTTAGCCGTGTGAACATAAAATGAAAGAAAAATGAACCATCACTCGAGTGAACAATCACTCGAGTGAACCGTCTGATATCACCTTAAGTAACAAAAAACATCAAAATAGTGAATGAGAACAAGGGATTTTGATGATAAACGGTTCTCGACTCAGCTGATTTGTGAGTAATTGAAAATAATATAAATAATAAGTAAAGTACCCACTATAAAAAGTACTTATTCATTGCCTGTTTCTGATAATACTATTGCATAATTTCACTAAAATTAAATATATACGATTTGGCGCACTGGTTAACAACGTTGCTTCAGCGAAGTCTTACGCCGCAAGTTCGAACCACACGAGTATCGAAAAGCACTTTTTGAGTGAGTTTATTATTTAATTTCAAAATGAATTTCTTTGAAAACATTACATATCGTCGCACCAGAAAACATTCTGATACAAAAAGTGAGGATGAAACTTGTTCAAAAACAAAAAATAATAATGACTTAGATTTAACAATGAATATGACCTCAAATAGTTTCCCTAACATATCTGACGATGAAGAATGTCTAGAAATAAATCAATTAAAAAATAAGATCACAAAATTAACCTCTTTATTAGAATCAGCACATCAAGAAGTTGAAAATTTAAATATTAAAAACTCAGAATTAGAAAAAACGATCGAAGAGCTTATTAAACAAAAAACTATTTATAAAAAAATTACTACCGATTTAGTAAAGGATCCAAAAGCTATGACTCCTAAGAAAAAATGCAAGATAAGCTCACCTAAATGTGATTTAAGACGAGAGATAGAAAATAAGTTAAAGACGGCACAATTGAATAATAAAAACTCAATAATAGATACATGTAAAAAAAGCGAAAACAATCCTATACTTCAAACGGAAATTCGCCAAAATATTCTTAGGAATAGCAATGATAAAATTTGTATCATCAGTAGCAATAAAACAAATAAATTACTATCAATAGCCAGAGGCAAACTTAATAATTATGACATTTGTCATTATTTATCACCACATTGTGACATTAAACATTTGTTAAATGGGTTACAATTAAAACTAACTAACTACACAATGAAAGATTACTGTATAATTTTCGTGGGCGAAGAGGACTTTATAACTACTAAAGATTATTTCACTATCATATATTACATAAGAAACATATTAAAAAAAATTGAAAACACGAATATTATAATATGTCTTCCGACCTTTAAATATGACTATTACGCCAATTTATATAATCGTAGAATTGAAAATTTTAATAATTTATTATATCTGGACATTATGACACACAAGCATGCTTATCTTCTTGATTCTAATTTAAATCTCGAATGTAGTTACTCTATGTTTAATCGATACACGGGTAAAATAAACAACCACGGAATGGGAGTTGTCATTAGCGATCTAAATCAGCTTGTTATAGAAATTCAGACTTCAAAATATTATGAATATGATACAGAGTCTATGTCTGGTGATTCGCAGTTTTTTCTTTAATCACATTAATATACTCCACCAGAATATTGCAGGTTTATTCTCGAAATCTGACTTATTAACAGTGCAGTTAGATAATCTGAATAAGCAAGGAAATGATATCGACATTCTATGTTTAACTGAACATTTTGTAGCTACAGAACAGGAAAACTTATTATATATTCCTAATTATTGCCTAGGAGCAATATTCTGTCGCGAAAAAAATCGTGGAGGTGCCTGTATCATGGTAAAAAACGGACATTATTTTAAGGAGTTACCGGAAATTGCTATTCAATCCATACCCGGTGTTATTGAAATGTGTGCAATTGAACTGATAACTTGCTCTGTCATTATTCTATGTATTTATCGATTACCAAAACATAACTCACAGAGCTATATGGCATTCTTTGAAAAATTAGACATTGTATTAAAAAAAATATGTTTAAAAACAGACAAAAAAATTATAATATGCGGCGATTTTAATATTGATATTTTACGAAGAAGCAAAATTACATCAGAATTAGAAAATTTCTTGCTTAGCTTTGATTTAACTCTATCATTAAGACAGCCTACACGACTAAGTAGCAACACCTGCATCGATAATTTCGCTCATAATATAAAAAAAGGCTGCAAAGTAAAAGTAGTTGACCTAGTCCTCTCAGATCATACATCTCAAATACTTACAGTTCCTGTTAAAAAAGTTTATAAACTCAACACGTGGCAAGTGATGAAAAAAGATTATAGCAATGAAAACATGAAAAAATTTGGAAAAATCTTAGAAAACCTATCCTTTACAGAAGTGTATAGCACAAATCGTGCCAATGAAGCTTATGATAACTTTAATGAAACATTTTCTCTTTTCTACAATCTATGTTTTCCAAATATATGGTTGAAAATAAAAACAGAAAAAAAATGTAAATGGATTTCCCGTGGCATAAAAAAGTGTAGTAAAAAGCAAAGACAGCTATTATGGCAATTTCGATTGAACCCTACTAAACAAGCTAAAATTAAATTTCAAAAATACACAACATTATATAAGAATATCATAAAATTAACCCAAAAGGCACAAAATGACTACTTTATAAAATCCTCATTTAATAAATCTAAAGCCACGTGGCACATAGTTAACAAACCTGACAATAACTTACCAAAAGCACAGATAGCGACTATTAAAAGTAGAGATTTGATCTTGACTAAGCCTCAAGAAATAGCGAATACTTTTAATGATTATTTTATAGATGACATAGAAAATAATATATCTGACATTCAATATAATTATAAACTATCTTACTTGACATCTCAATCAATGTTCATGCGACCTATCATAAAAGATGACATAAATATTGCAATAAAATCCCTAAAAAATACATATACAGTGGGCAGTGATGGCGTGTCAACGCATGTCCTTAAATATGTCAGTAATTATATTTCTCCAGTTTTATCATATATTATGAATCTATGTATAACACAAGGCATATATCCTGAAAAGTTGAAAAATACAATCATTAAACCAGTTTTTAAAAAGGATGATAGAAAATGTATGAAAAATTACAGACCAATAGCAAAACTTTCAGTATTTTCAAAAATATTTGAAAAAATAATATACGATGCATTATATACCTACCTAAGTAAATATAACATACTATGTCATGAACAAAAAGGTTTTCGAAAAAATATGTCCACTAACATGGCTATATTTGAATTATTACATAGTATTATAACATCGATTGATGAAAGAAATCCGATTTGTGCAATATATACAGATATGACTAAGGCTTTTGACTACGTAAACCACAACACATTACTCTATAAGTTATATACGTATGGAATAAGAGGTAATGTTCTAGAGCTTATATAATCCTATCTAATAAATAGATTACAACAGACAGAGATAACAAGACTATGTTCTATAAATCAAAGAGAACGAACATTTTTATCGAGACCTCGAATAATTAAATATGGCGTTCCACAAGGCAGCATACTTGGGCCATTGCTGTTCCTAATATATATAAATGACCTTCCAAAGTCAACACACCAACAAATGGTCCTGTTTGCTGATGACAGTACTGCCATAATAAAGTGTAATGAATATAATGATTATCAAAATGACATTAATAATGCTCTTATAAATATAATTAATTGGTTTAATAGAAATAATCTTATAATTAATCTAAATAAAACAAAAATTATGCATTTCTATCAAAGAAAAGTAGCACCTAACATAGTTGTAAATTGTAATAACTGTACTTTAGAGCAAGCAAATAGTACAAAATTCTTAGGTCTCTATATTGACAACCATCTAGATTGGAAGAGCCATATAGAACAACTAAGTAAAAAATTAAATAGAGCAGCATATGCACTTTTAAAAATATCAAGGAAAGTTAATGAAGAAGCTTTATTAATTGCCTATTATGGTTTAGTCGATTCCATATTACGCTATGGTATAATCTTTTGGGGTAATTCCACAAATCAAAATATCATATTTAAAGCTCAAAAAAGGTGCGTTCGGGCAATGTATTACCTCAAACCAGATGAGAGTTGTATGCCATTGTTTAAAAAATTAAGTATATTATCACTACCATCTCTATATATATTTGAGGTATGCGTATTTGTGAAAAATAACCTAAGTATGTTTGCTGAATACTCTACTTCAAGAAATGTTCCATTACGTAGTCAGTATAAAAACCTGCTAGGTACTTTTAAATGCAAAACAGCCTTAGCAAGAAAAAGTATCTTAGGTATGGCTCCACGTGTTTATAACAAGTTACCAGAAGAAACGAAGTCCCTTGACACCACTCATTTTAAAAGAAGACTAAAATTATTATTGACCAAGAAATGTTATTATAGTATTGACGAATATTTAAATGATGAATTTATATGACATTATAAAAATAATTTCAATTTTAACATTGACTATGCCTTGGAATCTAATTTAGAATTGTCTAATTTTAATTATTTTGCCATGGAAAATTAATTTGATTGTTATCTGAATTTTAATGTATAAATACTAATTATTAACAAAATTTGTACGCCTATCGGCATGACATAGTGATCTCCATCATAAAATTTTATCACCTGACATCTTATATTACCTATGTTATACAAATTAATAAATGATTTGATTTGATTTGACATATCTATGTACAGCGTGTCATACATGAAGTTCATTTTAATTTTCTCTCAAGGTGTGCCAATTTATTTTGGACGATTACATCGCAAGTGGTCAAGGAGCATGGGCGAATATATGCGTGACACAGCCGCGAAGAATCTCTGCCGTCAGCGTGGCTGAAAGAGTCGCCAACGAACGTTGTGAAGACTTAGGCAATAGTGTAGGGTCTGTATCATTTTCTATTAGATTAGATAATTTAAATAAAATTAAATAAAGGTGGCATTCAGAAAAATAAATGTTGACATCTGTTGGTATATCTTAATAAACATAGATTTACACAAAAACTTATATAATTCTGCTATGTAACGTTATGTACAATTTCATCCCCTTTCCCCTTTAACCACCTCTAGTATTGGCAAGTATCCTCTCCCTCTCTAGCTTTCACCATTTACTCATTAACATTAATATGGTTTAAATCATTTATGTTACTAAAAAAAACTGTTTGAGCTTGATGATGATAAAATTTGGCTTGACTATGCGGCGAAAACCACACCATATTGCCCCAACCTTGTAACCAAATCTGATATTTTCGAAAACCCCTCTCCCCTCTTGAAAAGGTCACGTGATATAGGTTGCTTTCCATTTAGTTAACACAGAGGGACTCTGCGGTACATTGTGAAACACTGTGTAAATTGTGTAAAAGTTTAAATGAAATAGCTAGTTGTCTCAAAATAACACTAGAGTGCATCAATATCGCAAAATTATGGGCGTTGTATACCTAAATGCAAGTTCCTTGACAA
The DNA here is from genome assembly GCA_905163515.2 of Lymantria monacha. Classification (NCBI taxonomy): domain Eukaryota; kingdom Metazoa; phylum Arthropoda; class Insecta; order Lepidoptera; family Erebidae; genus Lymantria; species Lymantria monacha. Next base: position 7,985,558 of record LR991081.1, on the reverse strand, counting down.
AGTCTTGGCTCAATATTTTATAAACGTAACCACATTATCAGGGCTCACTTCAATAGTGCAATATTTACATTTGAACATTTTATTAAATTTTAATTAGCAGTAAGAGACAAGCTCAATTTAATAATCTCAAATAATACTACTATAATATGCCGTAAATAAATTGCGAGGTTAAGTAATGATACTTAATTCAAGCAAAGTAATACCTATATATTTAAAGTACTCTATGAAAGTAGGTAAGCATCTGTCAAACACCACTTTTTCGAGTGTCGAACAGTGTACGGCTGTGTTCAACAGTGTCGTTGATGGAAAGCGCTTTATCGAACACTGCGTCACTTATTAAATGGAAAGCACACATAGTTACGTTCCCTTATAATTTTACAATAAGAAAATACCTACAAGAGTGAATGCGAAAATAGAGTGAACGGAGCGTTGGGGCAACTTCTCGGCAGCCACCACCTCAGCCAGAAGGCACGTGTAGCAATACATAACGCAGTGCTTGTCCCAACATTACTGTATGGAAGCGAGAGTTGGGTATGCAGAAAAGAGTATGAAAGTAAAATTAATGCGGTCGAAATGCGATCTCTGCGGAAAATCTGTGGAGTTAGGCTGACCGACCGCATTCGTAACGACGACGTAAGAGAGCGAGTAGGTATGAAAGAGAGTATTGGTGTAAAGATGCGAAAGGGCATGCTCCGATGGTTCGGACATGTGGAAAGAATGCCGAACGAACGTCTGGTTAAGAAGATATACAATGCGAAAGTGGAAGGATGTAGGTACCGAGGGAGACTGAGACTAACCTACCTAGACCAGATCGGTCATGTACTAAAGGAAGGTGGAGTCAAGAGTCTCTGAAACCGGCGAGCGTGTATGAAGAGAATTATGAATGTTGAGGAAGCGAGTGAAGTATGCAGAGATAGAGTCTCTGGCACTCTGTTCTCTCTGCCTACCCTGCAAGGGATGTGGCGTGATGATATGTATGTATGTATGTAAAATACCTACAAATTTAATAAAAAAGAATATTTTATAACTGTTTAGAATGACGCGAAGTAATCACACACATGGTTCTTCAAATATTGTATAATAATGGCATTATATTACTGTACAGATATTCAGTACGCTTTGAGTCTGTGCTGCCACGTCCTTATGGCTCCATTCTGTTCTGCACTGTGGGAGTTCTGCTGAGGAAGTTGGAAGGAGGCCTCAGGGGTGTCAGCCACGTGCTTGTTGATGAGGTAACTATATTAATTTTGTAATCACAAATGTAGAATATCTTTGCCCACTGGCAAACTTAACATTTTAATTTGTCGAAATTTGTTAGATTATTCTTATTCAGCTCTTAAACAACCCCACAGAGAGTTACAGATCTCCTGGATATTAAGAGGGAAATTGATTTGCTTTGTATCAACCAGCTCCTTTACCATGTAAGCTAATGGCTCTCGAAATGGTCTGTTAAATGATCTATAAAATTGCTTTAATTAAAAAAATTGAGATTCGTTTAATTGAAGTTACACACTTCAATAAAACGAATCTCAATTTCTTTTTTATTTCCTTAATTTAATGAATTTTCTGAAATCGCCTAGAACTTCCCGTAAGAGTCGTATAACTTTACATTACGGCAGCTGTTGTCAAAACCCTCTATATAACCTCACTATAATGAATTACTTGATATAACTAATATTTTCTAATTCCGTCGCGTTTCGTTATATCGAGGTAGCACTCTGTCTATATACATGTATAAAACATTTTACAATTTTGTACAACTTTTAGGTGCATGAACGCGATGCGGACACGGATTTCGCATTGATTTTAATCCGAGATATGGCTCACACCTATCCAGATCTGCGAGTAATTCTTATGTCAGCCACCGTCGATACCACGCTGTTCACTAATTACTTCGGCAACTGTCCTGTCATTGAGGTAAATAGCACTTTGTTTGGTAGGCTATTATTTACTATAGTCTATCTAATCTAAGAAGTGAACTTTGACAGCTGTCTGAGTAAGTTGTCTAGGTATGTGAACCAAATAATCGCTATCGAAAATATCCGATTTTAGTGAGAAATTGATATTGATTCTTTTTTATTAATAAGCGGTTTATTTTTTTTTTTATTTCAAGGAGATGAATAAATTAAGTGCTAAATGAATACTAAACAAATTTATTTATTTCAACACAAAATCTATCATCATATTTAGTAGGATTACATACATACATAAATATCATCACGCCATATCCCTTGCACGTAGGCAGAGAATACAGAGTGCCAGAGAACTCTATCTTTGCATACTTCACTCGCTTCCTCAACATTCATAATTCTCTTCATACACGCTCGCCGGTTTCGGAGACTCTTGACTTCACCTTCCTTCAGTACATGACCGATCTCGTCTAGATAGGTTAGTCTCGATCTCCCCCGGTGCCTACATCCTTCCACTTTCGCATTGTATATCTTCTTAACCAGACGTTCGTTCGGCATTCTTTCAACATGTCCGAACCATCGGAGCATTCCCTTTCGCATCTTTACACCAATACTCTCTTTCATACCTACTCGCTCTCTTACGTCGTCGTTGCGAATGCGGTCGGTCAGCCTAACTCCACAGATTTTTCGCAGAGATCGCATTTCGATCGCATTAATTTTACTTTCATACTCTTTTCTGCATACCCAACTCTCGCTTCCATACAGTAATGTTGGGACAAGCACTGCGTTATGTATTGCTACACGTGCCTTCTGGCTGAGGTGGTGGCTACCAAGAAGTTGCCCCAACGCTCCGTTCACTCTATTTCCCGCATTCACTCTTCGCTGTATATCAGTGGTGTACCTTCCATCTCGGCTAAATCCACATCCAAGATATACAAATTCATCCACTTGCTCTAGTACATCGTTACCTATTGTTACTCTTACATCTGTTCTGGCTTCATCTCTTTCAAAGACCATTATTTTGGCTTTGCTTACATTCACGCGTAGACCCCTTTTCTTACAATCTTCTGTCATTGTGTCGACTAGGGTCTGCAGGTCAGTCGCTGACTGTGCCAGCAGGACTGTATCATCTGCATAAAGCAGAGCAGTGACCACTGAGTCGCCCATCTGGACTCCCACATTCATATCGTTCAACCTTTGGAGACATTTATCCAGATATATGATAAACAGCCTGGCTGACAGAACGCACCCCTGCTTAACGCCGATATTGACGTCAAACCAAGGCGACATGCCATCATCCAGCCGTACACAGGCTCTACAGCCCATGTAACTGGACTGCACAGACCGTAGCAGTTTAACGTTAATACCATACTCCGGTAAAATGTCCCAAAGTTCCTTTCGTACAACCGTGTCAAATGCTCTCTCCAGATCCACAAAACTGCAGAAAACCCTCTAACCTAGAGCCAGATGCTTCTCCACAATGTTGCGCAGAGAGAACACTTGATCCATGCATCCCCTTCCACTCCTGAAACCTCCTTGTGTCTCACACAGTAAACCATCGGACACCATCCTCATTCTCCTTTCAATAATTTTACCGTACACTTTTGCTGCCAAACTGGTCAAGCTTATGGCTCTGTAATTTGCGCAGTCATAACGTGAACCCTTGTTTTTAATTTTAAACAAAGGCACGATGACTGCGCTATTCCAGTCCCCAGGAACCATTCCCGAGCTCCAACATAAATTGAGGAGCAACAGGAACGCCTCCCAGACACAGGAACCACCAAGCAGAATTAGGATTAGATTTAGTAGGATTAGGTTAAGTAAAAACATAAACTGGATTTGAAAATAGCTATTTATTCAGAATCACTACTATTACTTGAATTATCATCGTCGTGAACATTAATAATTATTTCCTTATCAATAAAATTGTGGAAATATACATCTCTGTCAAAATCTCTATTCGATTAATTATATTATTCTAATATTTTTACCGATTATTTGGATATTCGTGAATTGGAAGTTGTCAAGCACTACTGTATAGAACGTGATTACTTGACATTGTTAGATCGTCAATAACAGTTACTATTTACCATTATTTTAAATTATTTTACGAGTTTCAACATTAGATTATTGTACAAGGAAGTCACCCGCAACGTTAATTATGTAAATAACACGTTAATTATGTAAATAACAGTTAGTGTTTGCAATCATGTGTATACGTTTGACTAAGGTTATTGTGTATTAAAAAATGCAAAACGTCAAAATGCACTTCTTAGATTAGATGAACTATAAATAGGCAACTTATCAGACTTTTATTTAAATTTCGAACTGGCTTGAAAAAGAATCCTGTTTGATAAAGAAAAAAAAACAAATGAACCCTTTAGCACGTGAAAAATGTTGTTTGTCATGAGTACAGGTCTACTTAGTACTACTAAGTTTTAATTTCCGCGCATCATATGATAAAAGTATTATACAAGCCTTGGCCACAGCTAGGAATTGATGGACTTACGTATGTGTGCCTCGGCCCATATTTACTCGTTCGTCCATCGATGTCTCTTTTGTTGGCCGCTGCAGTAATGTACTATTGTCCAACTCAATATTTGAACTTAAAACTTCGTAATGGTTAGCTTTTGCTATTGGACCAACAAAATATAAACTAATTTAAGTGTGAATACAGTTTTTTATGTTAATGTAATGTATATAGGTTCCTGGCCGTACATTCCCAGTAGAACAACATTTCCTGGAAGATTGTGTAGAGATCTGTCGATTTATGCCGCCTCCAGAGACACGTAAGCGTAAATCATCCGGGAAGAAAGCCAGTAGGGATGACGACGAAGATGAAGACGAAGGTAGGACATTGTTCATAGCATATATGATACACAACTATATTTTCCGAGTTCTATGGTCACTTGGAAGCTTTATCCAATATCCTATTGATGTCACTGTTGAATACAAGCCTTTAACTAATGTCGCTTGGCAGGCTGGTTGATGATCGCAGTTTGTGTTACCTACATTATACTCTCATATGAGGAGAGAAAGCTGTGTGGTAGCGGCTTCGAATACTACTAACCCTCACTTTGCTCGTGGATGTCGTAAAAGACGACTAAGAGCCTTATAACGACCTAGACCAACTCCATCTGACACCATTTGGTCAACAATTACATTCCCAAGGAGGGTTGATATCTGGCAGGCGGCTGGTCATAAAACTAGTGCCAATAACTTCTACAATATGTACTATGTAAAAAGAGTACATGTTGTATCAACCCCAAGTAATTGGCATAAGAGTAGGAGAATGATGATGAGGAGAGAAAGCTGTTATCGCCACGCCTGATTGGTTGGCAATCACAGTGAGGTTTTATACATTGTCTAGAAGAGAGCTGCTGCCCACTCCCCTGGCTATTGGTAAAATATTACGGTCTTCCGCGCAATTTAGGGGTGGGTATTTTTATCCCATCACCACACAAGGAAAATATATATTAATAAAAAAAATCTATCTCTCCAGATGATGAGCCTGACGAGGATTTGAACAAGAACTGCCAGCTAGACAGTAGCTATTCACAACAAACTGTAGCTGCAATGCAAAAACTCTCCGAGAAAGATGTAAGAATGATTTCTGAAATTATGCAACTATTAAAATTGAATAAAAACTTTGTTTAAATGTTGTATTTAGTTGTAAAAGAATGCGAACGAAAAATAATTACCACGCATAGCTTTTGAACCCACATTTATTGGAAATCTATACCGAACGGAACACCAGGTTAGGTCAGATTTGGTTGGAATGTCTCTCGTAAAGACGATAATGTGAATCACGGTACTTTTCATGTAAATATAATAAAGCGAGTCATGAGTTGGTTATCGCGATCTCTGGCGAAACGAGCGTAACCTTATGTTAAACAGTTTGCAAGTTACCTGTGGAGTAGTATACTATACGGACCTTGTGGCAACTCGAGAAAATTTCCGTGCGTTCATGCGTTTCTGCCATACCTACTGTAGCAATCAATCTTAACGCTCACATAATAGGCCCCGTTAAGCTCTTCCGTATCCGTGGTGCCGTACGGCTGCGCTTATCGTAGCCGTACACCTCTTTAATTATTATTGGCTGACTAGTCATTTTGTTTTCCTGTCTCCCGCTTTGCCTAGGAGGGAAGTGGAATCACTCTTTGCAACTCCTCCTCTTTAACCTTTTCTAATTAAATTTGTTGCGGGTCCCAAGACAATTAAAATCATATCCCGGGACTGCCTGAGGGTCAAACCTTGGTGTCATTTATAGTGACCATTGTGGATCCTGGCTTACAGGAGTTACAATGGTGGGAATGTGTGGTGGGATAAGTCCCAAAAAAAAAAATGAGTTGGTTATCATAAGTAACTACCAACACTGTTCTAATTGGTAAGACGGTTGGAACGGATCTTCAATACATGTGGGTTCAAATCCTACGTTTAATACATACATACATACATAGCTTCACGCCTGTTTCCCAGAGGGGTAGGCAGAGACTACGGATTGCCACAAACCACGATCCTGTCATACTTCCATCGCTTCATTCACACTCAACAGTCTTCATGCATACTCTACGATTACGCATACTCTTAATATTTAATAAATATATAAATAGCCTAACATGTCAAAGGCTAACTTCAAGAGGGAAATTGACCGAAAGGGTATCCCGCCGGGCTGGCCACGGATGGCACGGAAGCGGTACCAGTGGCCGGCCCAATGGCGATAGGGATAGGGAGGGAATACGGTGGGTTATGGGGCCACTCGCTGCCCTTTCGTCGCCCCGGACGGAACGGATGACGTGTGTCCGGGACTACCCCAAAAAAAAAAACCAAAAAAGAAAAAAAAAAAGAGGTAAATTGATCTACTACACACGTGGGTCAGACGTGTTGTTATATGATTTATTTCGAGTTTGCCTTCTCTTGCATATATGTTATATGAATATTTTTTCCCTTAGTCGTCTTTTATGATCACCCACGGCTAAGATAGGTGGTTGTGAATTGTATTCTTACTCTGTCACCACACGGAAAATATCATACTCTATGACTTATAAATCTATAGCTTTATAAGTTAACCAAGAGTGCTATAGCCTATTCTCATAGCGATCCTCAGCTGTTTTTTTCAACTTTGCGTGGAATATTAAAGTTGACATATTTTTATCCCTCCACTAAATAAGATTTTTTCGATTTCATAGATGAAAAATTCGCTCCTATCGACTTACAAATAAAACGAGTGACTTCTATTACAACCAAATACTCGTTCGCATTGTCTTTATGGGCAACATTCCACAGGCCCACTATCGGCAATCGTTTACATATTCTTCCGATTTATTAAATACAATTCTAATTGTAAAGTTATAATAACTTTTCAGTTAGAATTGTATTAATCCATAAAACAACCCATTTTTTTTTAAAAAAGGCCACCCTTCACCAAGGATCTTTGTATTGCGGGGACTTTACAAACATGCAATTGCAGACTCAGAACAACACTATGGGTCGCACGAAGTATTGTCCTGCTTGGGAATCGAACCCACGGCACTGGCAAACTAAAACTAAATTACTAATATTTGTTAAAAGCGTTAAATATCAGTAATACATCCATTAAGTAATTGTTTTCTTTCCACAGCTAAGTTTCGAACTGATAGAAGCCATATTGCTTCACATCCGTAGCTTGGCGAGTGACGGCGCGGTTCTAGTTTTCCTGCCCGGATGGAACCTCATATTTGCTCTTATGAAACATCTATCACAGCACAAAGTATTTGGTGATACTTCTCAGTATGTCATCCTACCACTGCATAGTCAAATACCAAGGGAAGATCAGAAGAAAGTATTTATAACTCCATCAAAGGGATTAATAAAGGTGAGTTGTTGAAATTCCAATACTGGAGAGTGATATTACTCTTTTGATTCAATGGCATGGCTTTTTACATTGGGATTAATCCCACCAAACTTTTACAATATTGTAAGTCCTGTAAGCCAGGATCCACAATGGTCTTCATAGATGACACCAAGATTTGACCCTCGGGCAGTTCCGGGAAACGCTTTTAATTTTTATTGGAACCTGCAACAAAGTTATGGTATAGATATTCTATCTCACGAAGTCCGCTAGGCTCTGAATGTAGTAGTGATGTGTACCGACAAGCGCGCTTGTGTGTGTGAACGTGGGGAGCGTTAGCAAAGCACATTTTTTCTTACGCTTGCAGTTATATTTAAATCCAGGATTACGCACTTTGCATTAAAATATAAAGGCAAAATATAAAATAAAAAAATTGCGGATATTTTTAGAGCATAGCATTTTGTTTAATTAGAACAGAGTGGAATCAAAATACATTACATTTTAGCATTTTTATTCACTATTTGATAAATATTCTAAGTCTGATTCCGATATGCTGTCCGATATTTCAATCTTATTTTCTCGCTTTCATCTTTTCTTCAAGTGAATTTTGATGATGAGGATGGTAATTCCTTTTCTTCTTTTAATATTCGTTGGACAGTTTTTGTACACACACCTGTAGCCTCAGCTGTACGCCGTGTAATATCTCGTAAATGAGACAAATCACAGTTAGGCTCCATAAATGATTTTGTAAAATCATATTCTTTTCGCAGAAAATGCCCTAATGGCTCTAAAAAAAAAACTGAATAAGTAACAAATACAGCATAATACAAAAACAATAATATAATAATAAATAATTTCAATTAATAAGGTTTTTGTATGAATGTATTTTATGTAATGAAAAATGTATTTTAAACATTGATATAATTATTAATATCATATTATGAATGTAGATGTTATTGCTAAAATAAAAAAAAATTAAATACCTCACTATGGACAACTCTTCTCCGTTTAGTTGCCATGCTGACGTTACTTCGTGTTACAGTTTAGCGAGAACTAAGAACACTAGCTGCTTGGACCGCGTCGCGATCGAGACTGAGTGCTCTTAGAGTTACGCACACTAAAACAATGTGCATGTCCACGCTTAACAACATTCATAGTTAAACGGACTTCGTGAGATAGAATAGCTATAATTTATGATCGAGGATTCGGGAGAACTTAAGACGGCCTATATGTAAGCCTTATTATTGATTACAATAGCAAGAAACGTCGGGAAAATAAAAATCAAATACAAATGCGATAGAATTCTTAAATCATAGTTATCTAGATTGATGAGAATTGATGTCATACAGTCATAGCAGTACAGATTCTCATAGACTTATAGGTTAGATACGGTATTGGTTATTATTGGTTAGTGTGGTAGCAGCTACGAATGCTACCAACCCATATTTTGCTCGGGGATGTCATTAATGACAACCAAGAGCTTTATATCGAAATGGAACAACTACACCTGATGCCATTTGCTTAATTACAATCCCAAGGAGGGTTGATATCAGGCAGACAGCCGGTCATAAAACTATTGCCAATAACTTTTGCAATATGTACGAGTATGTATAGCGTCGACCTCAAGTAATTGTGATAAGAGCTGGATAATGATGATGAGATACAGTATTAATTTAAGTGTATTATATTTTCAGGTTATCCTGTCCACAAATATAGCAGAAACATCAATAACAATCAATGATGTTGTATACGTGATTGATTCGTGCAAAGCCAAAATAAAATTATTTACTTCACACAATAATATGACTTCTTATGCTACCGTGTGGGCTAGCCGTACCAATCTGGAGCAGGTAACTTATAATAATACCTCTATAACTTTTTTTAAACACATCACCCTGCACTAAGGAAATAAACCTTTTATTGCGGGGGACTTTACAAATATTCAATTAACACAGACACATTGCACCCAAGCTCAGAACATCACCTTGTAAAGTATTGTCATACATAGGGTTTGAAGCCACGGCACTGGCATGTTAGATTGGTATCTTAACCACTACGCCATCTGTGCAGTCTTTGGTTATATGTTAAGAGCAGGTACATCATTAACCATTATGATACCGAGGTGTTCATAAAACTTGGATGAGGGATTACCCAGCAATAGACTACAGAGTCCTTTCTTTTTCGTTTGTTGATTGAATAAAGATACAATTCAACAGACCCCATCTTGCCCATGGATATTGTAAAAATGGGTAAAAACGAGTGTATGTAGACAATTTCTATGCAAGAGAAGGAATACTTGAAATCAAACCCTTATCTGTCTGATAAGGGCACTGAACAGTAGAAAAATTTCTGGTATTGTGGAGGAGATTCGAGATTAGCAGAGCAATGGAATGTTACGTGAGCAAAGATGATAATCCTCAGAAACTTATAGTTGCATTTGTGATCGATCGACTGTCGCACAGCCTAATCATGATTTCTCTGCGAGATGAAATCCGGAACGCGAATATCCCCAGAAGAACACGTGTAACCGACACAGCTCAAATTGTAGTAGTAGAGGACAGTCCAATCCTATCAACATGAACTGTTAGAGAAAGGAGTTTCCATAGTGATTGGTCACCTAATAAAAGTATCAGAATACTCTTTGCATTTTTATGGGCAGGCTTTATAATTATGTCCGACTGAATTTATTATCTTTGTTTCAGCGCAAAGGTCGAGCTGGACGAGTCCGTCCGGGTATGTGCTTCACATTATGTTCCAAGGCACGTTACGAAAGACTTGAAGAACATCAAACCGCTGAAATGTTCCGCACACCGTTACACGAATTGGCACTCAGGTATGCTTATCATAAGAGCTTTCAATGAGGTGTTCGATATTATCACTGGCATGCTAGGTTGCTATATTAACTGCTATGCCACCTGTGCATTCAACTATAAGTTATTCTTTCAAATGCGCCACGCATTATTACATCATTCATTCATTCTCATTCACAATTTTAGCTCATATATCCCATTGTTGGGCTCGAGCCTTTTTCATAGGAAGGGAAAATGACCTACTACATCACGCTGGTCAGACTTGTTGGTATAGGGTTTTGTTTCGAGTTTTCCTTCTCTTGCATATTATATGCATTTTAATTCCTTAGTCGTCTCTTACGATCACTCACAAGTAAGATAGGCAGTGGTGAATTGTATTATTACTCTGTCAACACGGATAACAGCCCGCATTATTACATTTATTATGGCATGGATAATGATTGATGTCAATGTGTTGTTTCAGCATCAAGTTACTGCGACTCGGCAACATCGGTCACTTTTTGTCGAAGGCTCCGGAACCTCCACCGTTGGACGCTGTTATTGAAGCAGAAGCTTTGCTGCGAGAACTGGGTTGTTTGGATGGCAGCGACGCCCTCACGCCATTAGGCACTATACTTGCCAAACTGCCTATAGGTATGTCTTATCGTTGACTAGCTTTTTCCGTCCGACGATGTAGTTAGAATGAAATTCATCACACCTATCTTACCTGTGGATATTGTAAAAGATGGGTAAGGAATATAATATGCAGATACTATCATTGCAAGAGAAGGAAAACTCGGTACAAAATCCTTTACATACCTGTCTAACCACTATGGTTATAGTAGATCAAATTCCTTCCTATAGTTAAAGCCTAGGATGTATATGAGCTCACCGAAGACAAAGATCGGGTAGGTACCGAGGGAGACTGAGACTAACCTACCTAGACCAGATTGGTCACACTCTGAAGGAACGTGGAGTCAAGAGTTTCCGAAACCGGCGAGCGTGTATGAAGAGAATTATGAATGTTGAGGAAGTGAGTGAAGTATGCAAGGATAGAGCTCTCAAGCACTCTGTTCTCTCTGCCTACCCTGCAAGGGATATGGTGTGATGATATGTATGTATGTAGTTAACGTAACAGCTACATGAAGTATTCAATTTCGCGTTCACATTCTTTGTCATTAAAAGGTCAACTGTTTCTTTGTTCACAGAACCCCGACTAGGCAAGATGATGGTGCTAGGTTTCGTATTGGGCGTGGGAGATGCTTTGACCACAATGGCTGCCAATTCCACAACATTCCCAGAGATCTTCGTAGTCGAGGGACGTCGACGATTGTCTATGCATCAGCGTGCATTGGCTGGTAATCGTGCCTCCGATCACGTCGCAATGTTGAACGGTTTTCAGGTAAATACATCTCTTATTTGTTCATGCATGTACGCAATATATCAAGCCGGTGACAAACGAATCGCCTGTCATCTTTACGACTGAAATATACACTAAAATTACAGTAGTTCCTTTCGTGCTTTTACGGGCCGCCAGAGAGATCGACCGAATGATACATTCTAAACACCCAAAAGAAGTTAATGCTTATCGTTACTTGTTATCTCGGCTCCATGTATCTACTGTATTACCTTGAACAAACAGGTTGTAAAATATGGGTTGCTGATAGAAAATTATTCTTGTATATCCACGACCTGTCGCGCTGTGCACGGCCTCCAGTAGCTCAGTACTTGTAATTGCAGGCGTCATTATATCAGTATTTGTCCAATAGTTCAGTGTTTTTTTTTGAAAACTTGAGAGAAAACTCGAGACATGTACTATTTCTCTCAATACAGTCAAACCTGGATAAGAGAGAGTTCAAGGGAGCACAATCTCATTCTCGCTTATAGAGGTTTCTCACTAACCCGAGTTTCTCGCTAATGCAGGTATATTGGTAGTGTTTCTCTCTTGTAGAGGTACGCAGCAATAACAAGTCACAGCAATTAAGTAGTAATTTTCGCACGCATTTTTGAACGAATTTCACACACGAAACGCATTTTTTGCCTTTAAATGTAAATGTTTTATCCGGAAGGCACTTGAAAAACAAAGCAATTTCATCCGCGTTGTAAATATCGTCTGCTTCATACCCTTCTAAAAGATTTGGCAGATCTTCAGTCCAGTGGTTGCACACACCTAGGTCCACAGATTTACTTTCCCCAGCTGCTTTTTTGAAAGCTATATCATGACGCCTTTTAAAACCCTCTAACCAGCCGTTGCTAGCAGAAAAGTTCTTGATTCCTAGTTTTGTAGCAAACTGTTTTGATTTTCCTTTCAGCAAAGGTCCAGCTATGGAATGTTCTTATCGAGAGATTGTTTTATCCATTCCAAAAGGCACTTTTCGATATTGGAAAAGTCAGAAACTCTAGTCCTCTTAATATTTCCATGTCCATCAGAGCACTCAGACTTTATAGAGTCTTTTTATTTTATAATTTTATAATAGGTGGATTCTGGTAAATTAAACTCCCTCTGAATTTCGTTTAACGATTTGCCGGATTCAAAAGCATTCACTATTTTAAGTTTGTCACTTAATGACAGTACTTTAATTTTTCGTTTTGACACGATACAGAACTTTCCTTCGCAATTGATCAACTGAGTAAGTCCGACAATCAGGACGGTACATAGGCACACGTGTCCATTCGAAAAGAATGCGATAAAATAACAACGTTATTTAATTCCACGAAATAGAATAGGTACAGTATTGACGAAAAAACAATAGAAAAACAATGGTAGGAAGTTCCACAAAAGTTAAGAATGAGTCATAAAATAGCAGATGTTAAATTTGTAATTTGTAACTGTATGTATGTATTATTATTGTAGCTATAGTTTCTCCTAAATAACATAAATAAATAAAGTCAGACTGTCGCTTATAGAGGTATAGATAAGTAGCAGTCTCCCTTACGGAGGTCCATGAGGGAAAATCGACTCTCTTACAGAGGTTTCTGTTTCTCGCTAATAGAGGTTTTGGGAGCTTAAAATGACGGGTCCTGGCTTTTACTCTCACTTATAGAGTTTTCTCGCTTATCCAGTTCTCACTTACCCAGGTTTGACTGTATATAGTACTAGCTTCCCAAAAAAATCATATGGGTTGCAGCAGCACCTAATGGGTCCAATTGTTAATCTATTTTTGAATTTAATTACATATCCAGAAATTATACAGGTACAGGTTTATATATAATTATAAAGATTTAGTGAACTTTGTGACTTATTTTTTTTTGCAACACAGTTAAATAACAAATAATAACATAAACTTCAGAAACCTATCAATGTACGTAGTTTCACAAAGGGAGGATTATCAGCGACATCCTCCTCTTCCTATTCCTATTTTATTTTCAGCCTTTGTATATTGCAAAAGTTTTAGCAAAACTTTTTATGACTGAACGCCTTCCTAACGTCAACCATCCTAGGGAATGTAACTGTTATCCATGATGACCATGATTTAATGGCACCAGATATAGTAGATAGTCAGATATATTACATATTCCATGAACAATGATGCAGTAGACCAAATACTTTTTAATTGATTTTATTCCATAGATGTGGGAAAGAGAAGCCGCCAAAGGCGAGGATTCTGAGATTCGCTGGTGTGAATGGAAAGGTCTGCAACAAACTACAATGAGAGTCACATCGGAAGCCAAATATCAACTTATTAGTTAGTATTGACAATTTAATTTATCAACAACTCAGAACACATATATTCATAATTTTATATAAATCCTTACTAATAAATGGAGAGCCGGTGTTACTTTTATTTTTTTGTTCGGTTAAACTCTGATAATGACTGTACCAATGCGAATAATACTTAGACAATAAGATACAGCGTGTTTCGGAGAAGGTTTTAGTATGTGATATGTTGGTGATTACTTATCCGGCAACTATATTTCTTTGATTTAGAAATAAAGAATTTTTATTCTAACTAATCATATTCTATTCGATTGTATTGACATTTCCTTAAAATATTTTTTTTAATTTTATTGGTTATGTTTATTATATAATATGCCTCGCGAAGCGGGCAAGGACAGCTGGTAAATAAATAAGTTATAAACTCAATCTATGCCATTAAAAGTTGATTGATAAATAAATAAAATGTTTCTCTTATACAAAAGTTTCACATCGTTTGTCTTTATCGTGTTGAGAGTCCTCGGCGCTCACCCATAGTTCGCGTAAAGCTGTCAAAGCTATCTGCGGCTAACAGCTCAAAACACACAAAAAAAAAATCGTTTCCCTTACGACACGCCCATCCAGCTTTTACTTATTATTTTTTTTTAGTATAAGTGAAAATATTGAAGGAATTTGAAATATCTGATGGATTGAACTTTTTTTATTTTAGATATATTGACAGCAGCGATCGGTTTCTCCGAAGATTGTTGCGTGCCACAACGTTGGGTGCCGACAGGCGAAGATCCCATGCTGGACTTGGTTGTAGCGCTCATGTGCATGGGACTATATCCCAATGTGTGTCTGCATCAAGGCAAGAGGAAGGTGAATTAGAATGTTATATAAATACTAAAATAATATACTTAATTATTGGGATTGTATATTATGGTAGCAATATGGTTTCTAGAAATCGAGATCTGGATAACTGTATTTTATTTTTGATACTGTTGCCAACGCCTCTGCCAAGCTATTACTATAACAGCGCTAGTTTGGCAGATGTCCAATAATGTACTTCAACAGGATAAAGTCCCGCGTACTTGACCCGTGAATATGCCAAACGTAGTGAATGAAGAGCTTCTCTTTCCACCAGGTACTCACAACAGAAGGCAAACCGGCCTTGATACACAAGACATCGGTGAATTGCAGTAATCAAGAACAAAAGTTCCCGTCACCACTGTTCGTTTTCGGTGAGAAAGTTCGCACGCGGGCAATCAGTTGCAAGCAGACGACGATGGTATCGCCTATACATTTGCTGCTGTTCGCCAGCAGGAAAGTTGAATGGGTATGTTGATTTTACCTTCATGTCTTGCACCCTTTTCAGAGTTCCATACGTTTAAATTAAGAATGGAATCCTTACCACTCCTCAATCACCCTGGACCGATGAAGAGCAAATTTGGTACACATATGTGTAAAATTATTTTGAATATAGAGGTAATTTTTGGAATGGCTAATCCAGCATTAAAAAAAATGTCGACCACCATTTGATATATTAAAATGAATGAAACATACGTGGTTTAATAATATCAAAATAAATAGTTTTAGACTTAATAGTATTATCATCATTCTTTTAGTTAACTACCTGGAATAATTCCCATCCCCTATTACTTGGGGTTGATGCAATGTGTACTTGTCTTTCATCGTGCATATTGTCCGCCTCTACCGCATTCCGCCTGTCTAATGTCAATTTATTTATTATTATTTTATTACCGTTTATTTATTCAATTCATATTTGTACATTTTTAAATAGATTAAAGGGGTTAACAAACACGCACACATACATATAAAATAAAAAACAAAACAAAAAACTACAAACACACAATCTATTTAAAAAAGTAAAAATAGTGTAGCACCGGTAGCGGGTGTAGGGACCAAACTACCGGTGGTTAGAGATCCAGAGAGAGAAACTTCCTCACAATTCGTGCCGTGTCGAGGAGAACTGCCTTCTGCATCTGACCCTTGACCCAACCACCTAACGCGAGCCTCGAGAGACGTTGGTCGAGGCTCTTGGCCATTAAGCCATTGACCGAAACAACTATCGGTACAATGATCGCCGAGTCCACATCCCACATGTCGACAATCTCGTGAGCCAAGTCCAGATATTTAACTTGTTTATCTTTCTCAGCCTTCACGAGATTCTCGTCATGTGGAACGGTAACGTCGACTATCATTGCACGACGCTCTAGACGATCTATCACCACGATATCAGGCTTGTTGGCTACAACAGTCCTATCACTGATGATAGATCGATCCCAGTACAATGTGACATGACTATTTTCGAGAGAACTACTTCTGGTACATACCTATAGTACGGAAGGTCGATATCTTAATCTATGCTGTCAATAACAAAAAAAATACATGAATTTTCATGTTTTTTTACCATTCCCCTCCGAAGTCTTATGCCGTGCAAATTCGGATATTAATAAAATCTATATCAGCCAAACATATACTTGTTTAAATAAAACAAAGTTATTCCAATATCGCATATGACAAATATGTTTAAAAAGAACAAAGAGATAATTAGCTACTGTGTGTATGTAATGTTGTAGGTGGAAAATATGGTCCGTTTGGATAACTGGTTGAACTTCCAAATGTCGGCCCGTTCGGCCGCGCTGATAGTCGCCTTACGACCTGCCATAGAAAAAATTGTGGAACGGGCAGCCGCCGAACCTGATGCTGCCCTGCAGTTCTCACCGATCGAACAAAAGGTACGCAAATATTTCTCATGTTTACGAGAATATTTGAAATAAAACTTTACAGATTTCGCGTTTGCATTTTTTTTCCGTGTGGTGACGGAATAAGAATACAATTCAACTCCCCTTATTATTATATCCCGTGGGTGATCGTAAGAGACAACTAAGGGATATAGAAGGCATATAACATCAGCAAGGGAAAGAAAACTCAAAACAAAACCCTATACCAACACGTCCGACCAGCGCGTTAGTGTAGATTAATATCCTCGTTTGGAGGCGGCGTGAGCCCAATAGTGGGACGTGTATGAGCCGAGATGATGATAATTTATATGTTCTATTATTTCTTTCTTTTCTAAAATTTGTATTGTGTATGTAGAATCACTATTAACACATTACTTATGTTTATATTATTTTTACTAGTGTGTCACCAGTATAATAATCTAAATGGCAACCCCGTTGCTATGTCCAATAGTGGAATATCAAGAGACTAATGGATGGATGGGTGGTTTGATAGATAAATATATGGGTTAGTTCCAAATTGAATAAATTCCCATTATAATATTTTTTTCTAAAAATATTAAATAATATAATCTATCAATTTAAATGCGTGTCCATGATTCCGAATTGATGCTTACAGGTAATAGACTGTCTAAAGAATCTCTGCATTATGGACGCTGGTGACTACAATATTTACCGAGAAACCAATACACCGACGTTTAGACCAGATGGAGCCGCAGCCAAGAGAGGTGGCAGCACTAGAGGATGGGGCACAAATGGACCCCGTAGCGGTGTTGGTACCCAAAGCTTGGTTGGTAACCGCAGCGGTTATGGTGGTCAGGGTGGTTCTGGTGGCAATCGTAACGGATCTGGTAATCAAGATGGATTTGGAAGTAACCAAAGTAATTATAGTAGGAACCAGGGTGGATTTGGCGGTAATCGAAGTGGCTTTGGCGGTAACCGAGGTGGATTTGGAAGTAACCGAAGTGGATTTGGAGGAAACCGAAGTGGATTTGGTGGAAATGGATTTGGTGGCAATCAAAGTGGATTTGGCAGCAATCAAAGTGGATTTGGCGGTAATCAAAGTGGATATGGCGGTAACCAAAGTGGATATGGTAGTAACCAAAGTGGATATGGTGGTAACCAAAGCGGATTTGGCGGCAATCAAAGTTCATTTGGTGGTAATCGGAGTGGATTTGGTAATGGGTATGGCAATCGTGGCCCTAATTATGGAAGTGGTAGCGGTGGTTTTTGGCGCAGCGATTAATATTACATTAAAAGTGAACATAATAAGGTGACAGAAGTATTCCAGACATTTAAGTCCGTCTATGTGTTTGTCAAGTTTAGTAAATGGATTATCGGTCTTAGAAAATTAAAGTAGTAATACAAAATAAGGTGTTTTTTTATTTCATCCATGCAATTACAGCAACTCAACCTCCGTGTCGTGACGGGTTAAGAATACAAAATGTCATTACCACTTTCTTGGTTTGCGGGTGTTGTAAAAACCAGCTTAAAGCGCACTGGTGCTCTTTTAGCTGGTTTTTACAACGCTGTTGCTGCTGCTACTACTGCCCTGGGGCAGTGGATAGCAGCGCTTACCTGGTAAACTCGTAACACTAATTATGATCTCGTATTTGCCTTCCCAGAGGTGATAGTAGACGTCGATAGATCGGACGGATTAGCGGGGCGTAACCGATCCGTAGCCCGCCGCCAAAAAAAAAACAATAAAAGACGTCGATAGATAGGCTGTGTATGGAATTCTGAGATGAAATGGTATCGCAATTAGTGGTAGGGCCTTTACTATAAAAAGTTTTTTTTTTACAGCGATGTGTCAGTTCGTTCGGAGTAGTATCACTCGTTTAAAATCGACGTCTCAGCAGTAGCAATGTGCTGTTGCATTTCTTTCGGTTAGCGAGAGCTGGAATCCCAACTTTATGGGTAGGCATTGGCTTAGGTTATACCCTTGGTATTGTAAAAGTCCATGAGCGGTAGTAACACCATCAGATGGTTTGTTTGCTTCAGTACCGTAGTCATCGTCAAGATTAAGATTATGGTGTATTGTTTTTTATCCGTGTGCTGACTGAAAATAAATAGTCACCATCCTTTTCCTTTCCCGTCAAATTGGTTAAAGTGAGTTAAGCAGATAAGGGAACGTACCCAAATTACGTATGCTGTTAGAGGAAGTGAGTTTTTAAAATATAACGGTCACAAGAGCGGAGGAGTGGTTTACGTATTTGTCAGATAATCTGGCTAAATTCATACATTTTCAAGCTTTTATTTCCTATTCGCAAAAATGATTTAATACTATATTAATGACTTACGATATGAAAATTGGAGGGTTTTTGGTAAGTATTACAGATGGTCTTGAGAGCAGGAGGGGTTAAAAAATGTTAAACAAAGATCACGTATTATGAGTACTTTCTGTAATATCACTGCAATAGAACGATAACCCAATTTCAAATAAACTCATTTGCAAAAAAAACGGGCGGTTTTGATTTTCATTCATATTTAAAAAGATACAATACCAAAAAGGTTTCAATCGTTTGTACACGTTACTGGCCGGTTTTAAAAATGCTGTGGTATTTAAAAAAGTACGTTCTAAATTCAATTTTTCATTTGATGTTCATTTTTACAGAAAACCCCTTTTTATCCTACATTTTTGGCGCGAAGTTCCAGAAGTTAACATCGACTTTCATAACTTTTATTCAATTTTTATCGATTAATTTCATATCCTTGACTGTCAAAGCTTTATTTAATGCTGTTTGGCTGTATCAAAAATGGTAGATAAAGTGGTAAAAGCTACCAAAATTATCGCGCTGCTTGAAGAGGGTTGCAGCCAATGTTTCGTGGCTAGGAGGCTAAATGTTAGTCGCTCGACAGTCCAAAGGACCTGGCAGCGATATCAGGAGACTGGTTCCGTCGAGAGAAGGCCTGGTTCTGGAAGAAAACCATGTACCCAACCACGGGATGATCGTTTTCTTGTGAGTCGCGCATTGAGAAATCGCAAATCTTCGTATGTGGATCTTAAGAACAACCTCCAAGAAGTAAGAAATGTGCATATTAGTCTATGGACGGTCAGGAGGAGGCTTCTCGCTGTCAATATACGCAGTCACCGCCCGGCCCGCGGCCCCAAATTACTCCGTGAGCACAGAGTTCACAGGCTTAGGTTCGCTAGAAATTGTGAATCATGGACTC
Organism: Lymantria monacha; assembly: GCA_905163515.2. Taxonomy (NCBI): domain Eukaryota; kingdom Metazoa; phylum Arthropoda; class Insecta; order Lepidoptera; family Erebidae; genus Lymantria; species Lymantria monacha. The sequence continues at coordinate 7,965,456 of LR991081.1, read as the reverse complement.
AAGACGATTGGAATAGGGTTTTGTTCTCTGATGAAGCCAGGATATCTCTGTTCGGTGAAGATCGACGTCGGCGAGTGCTAAGAAGACAAGGAGAACGCTTTGCAGAGGCATGTTTCGAAGAAATCACACCTTATGGTGGGGGCTCTGTTATGTTTTGGGCAGGAATAAATTCAATGGATCGTACAGAGTTAGTCTTCATTGAAAACGGCTCATTGACTGGGCATCGATACATAACGGAAGTTCTAATTTCTCATGCACAACCCGCATTGGCCGCTCTAGGTGAAGACTCGATTTTTATGGACGACAATGCTCGCGCCCACCGATCCCGCGATGTTAATGCGTATGTGCAAGAGGTCGGCATTCGTCGTTTGGATTGGCCAGCTCGAAGTCCCGACCTCAATCCCATAGAGCATGTCTGGGACGTTCTGAAACGGCGTGTGAGATCAGTACACCCGGCTCCGCAGACCATCAGAGAGCTGAAGAATGTGATTACTGCGGAGTGGGAACGTATTCCGCAAGCAAGTATCCGGGATATACTCGCTAGCATGCCCAGACGAATTCAAGCTGTGATTTTAGCTAGAGGGGGTCACACTCGATACTAAACATTTATCTGCTTTTACTTTATTAAAGAAAAACAAACAAAAAAACTTTATTTTTACTTCATGAGCATATGCACTACTAGCGAATATACACTACTAGCGAGGTTTAGCATTATTTCCCATAAATTGTATCTAAATTTTATGAAATACTGATGAAAACGATTATTTTCTTATTAATTTACCAAATTGTGTGGATAAAACTACCTATAATTATCAAACAAAGAAATATTAACATTTGAAATGGTTCATTGCTTAGGTGCCCGTTTTTTTTGCAAATGAGTGTACTAAGCCTACGTGGTAAATTGGCCTGGTTTTCTGTTTGGAGAAGTTTTGTACTTAACAGAGGGAAATATGATATAAAAAGATTCTAAGCTCTTCACCATCCTACAACAATTTTTCTATGCATTTCATTTATTTAATGCGAATATGGTAGGTGTACAATAACGTCTCGGCCACGGATGTCAATGGATCGGTACCAGTGGTTGGCCACACATTGGCGATGGGAAGGGGATGATTATGGGCTCATACGCTGCCCTTTCCTCGCCCCGGACGGAATGTGTCCAGACCATAGCCTACTAGAGAAAGGTGTACAATATAGTTGGACACATTACAAAAACGAACGCTGCATTAAAGATAGCCTTTCAGCATGCAATAATCAAATTAGATATATGACCGCATAATTAAATAAGAATAATATGTTGCAGAATTGATTTAATAACATTAGGTACTTAGGATGAATTAAAATTAGCAAGGAGTTCATTGATAGTAAGTATACCTAGTTTCCGTGTGGTGACGGAGTAAGAATACAATGCACCACCCCATCTTACCGGTTGGTGATTCTTTATTTTTTTTATTGCTTATGGTGGCAAACGAGTAGGCATCTCACCTGATGGTAAGTGTCACTGCCGCCCATGGACCTTTGCAATACCGAGGGTATAGCTTGGCCGCTGCCTATCAATACAAGTCCACCCCAGTTGGGCCTCTGGCTCTCTCGCTTACCGAACGAAGCGCAATAGCACATTGCCATTACTCAGGCGTCGATCTTCTGCTAAAGTGTGGTACTACCCCGGACGGACCGGCCCGCGGCTGTACACAGAGAATTGTCCACAGCGTGATCCTATCATTATTGAAAGAGACGACTAAGGGATATAAAACGCATATGACATCTACGCAAGAGAAGGCAAACTTGATGTATTAGGTCAATTTTTTTCTTAGTGTCAATTTGAAAAACTAGTAGGTATCCTAAATTTTAGAAAGTTACATGAATTACACTTTGATGTTGACTTTTCGAATCACTGTGCTACTGCTACCAGCAGCGACGAATACTAGCAACCCTTACTTCGCTATATGGAAGTAGAGAACCTACATATTGCGTCGACCCCAAGTAATTAGGATAAGAGCAGGAGAATGATGTTGGCTTTTCGAATCACTAACTATAATCGCATTAATTTGTAACGGTTTACAGCAACTGGAAAAGAATATTAATAACTGGAAAAATAAAACCTACATAGACTACAGTTTAGTGTTACTATAGTTTATAATTAGAGTTAATTTCTGCTAACTTCCTCCCGATCATAAAGAAAGTTTGTTCCTAACATTGCAATATAAATTGTATAATCTAAGAAAATAATACGACTATGATACTTCTAAGTTGTCATTAAACATAAATTATTAGAATGACAAAGCTTTTTATTATTCTATAGGGTTTTGCACTACAATTAATATAAATTCTTTATCGGGCGCAACCATCACTTCACTTCTCTTGCTTCGTATTCTAAGGAATATTAAATCGTTCGTCGGGTCCAAATCCCTTACTACCGATTTCGCTTTGTCTACTAAAGCACTCATTAATCCAGCGTATTGAACTGAAATATGATTTTCCAAAGTTGTTTTGATAGGTATTCCTTCTCCATTTACAATAATAACACCAGCGACACCTTTGTGCATGGCTAACTTGCGTACAGTCTCTTCAGCTTCATTCGCCATAATACATAAACTCTCTAATGCATTCCTTCAAGAAATTGAATTAATAATCAGAAATTTCTTTACTTCGTATTATATTTAGTTGTTTGAAAGAATGTTAAACTTGTCAGTTGTTATAATTCGAATTTTAAATGTGGATGAAGCAATAGAAAAGTTTTTCCATTTAAAGTATTGTATTACTTTTATGGTTTTACTCTATGGGTTTTAATATTTGTAGCTGTAATTGAAGTGATTCTTCTAATGACACTGCCAACAAGGTTGCGTTAAACGTTAAAAGCGAGAGTGTTAGCAACGAGTAGCGTCCAATATTCCAACGTAAGAGGGAAAGAGAAAGAAAGATACACAAAGGTAGAAATTAGGAGAGAGAAAGAGAGCGAGTCGGTAGATCCCAAGCACATGCGCGTGGTATTCTTGCTATGCAGCGAAGTAAACAGTGTGAACGTCATGAAATTAGCTGAAATACGTACTTGTTCTATTTTAATTTATAATATTCATTTACTTTTTTTTATTGTATTTTTTTTTTCATAAGTTTAAGTTTTCACTTCTGTCGGCAGTCCTCATGACTGTTTTGTTCTTTTTTTAATATTCATCTATTATATTTTATTTTCTCTAGTTTTCATTATGTCAACCTGCAGTTATGTGCAGTTCTTCAAGCATTTTTGGCAAAGTTACCTACTTGCGTACCGACTGCCATGTTTTACAAAAAAAAAATTTGGAAATTTAGATGGTGTATTTCTATAATTTATATGCAGAATTTCTATATGGTAATTTATACAAATTTAGTTAAAAGGGGCAATTTAAGTAGCTTGTCTACTTGTAAAACTTAACATTTTGTAACGTTATATTATTCTTGTTGGATCACATAAATTAATAAAATAGCGGAAGACAACATGTGCGGATAAAGGTGCTAGTCTTGAAGAATATCTAATTTACAGGTCTACTAATAGCCTTATGATGAGTATAAAAGTACCTTATATAATAAAAAAACACAGCTATAAAAGTTTATAAACCATTTATTTAAACACACATATTCTACTACACTCATTCACATATAAAGTTTTATTTGAACGATTTTAAACTCTATAATATTATATTAAGGAACTAAATTACAAAGAAAATATTATTATTTTTCTAGATTTTTAAATTTCATATAAAATCGTTCATATATAACTTATTAAAATTAACAAATTAATTATGCATTTACATAATAAATGAAACATTATTAAATGAAATATTTTTTTGTTCTTGTATTATTAGTTTATCGAACGATATTCTGTTCCTAAAAATAATAATGGTCACCGTTCTGCTATTGAGAACGCGTTTGACAGTTCGCATAATTGGTTAAAAATCGAATTAAAAGAAATAATTAGAGGCTTTAATTTCGATCTTTATAATTTATGCTAATCATCAAATATTCCCCGAGTAACCAGATCATAGCAAGATACTTAACTTTCAATATCAACTCCATTTTAGACCAATGGTCCACAGAAGTGCTAAATATATTTTTCAAAATGTTTTAAGGCCATAATTATTGTAATTTGTTATGATATTTAATGGTTTCAAACGAAAAATAACTGTCTAAGTGTCAAATATCGGAATGGATTATTTTATATAATATGCTTATATAGACTATTATTATATAAAACCGTTGTGATACGATCGCTTAGTGAAAAAAGCTATGCTGTGTTAACCGCATACACATTAGTATATGACAAAATTAATGGATACTTACTTTATTACCATTAAGTCTATTAAAATTAATTATATAGTTATGCAGACTGTAGTTGCACGTTTTAGGATATATTAAGAATATAATTTATCCCCCATCCTTTCGTTTTAATAAAAAAAAAAATCCACGATATAGGAGAGAAGGTAAAATCACCAGAAGAGCATTAAAATCGTCAAGCCGCTTGACTTAAAGTTGTTCAATTGTATTCCTATAGCGGAAGACTTGGTCCACATATCAGAAGTATTAAGGTAAAAAATATTACGGAAATATAATCCAATAGATTCAAGAAATTCGTTTCATATTTATATTATGACGTTGAAATTTGCCTACGGTACATAAGCAAATAAACATTTAATTAAAAAAAAACTATCAAGTACGTTTAGTTATTACCTTAGAACAATAATATTCAGTAGCTTTCATGTAACGTTTTAATAAGAATATTGTTTTAATATCAAAGAATGAAATTTATAGATGATAGTAATACATATGAGAGAACGAGATAAAGCTATATTTTCACACTAAATTTATAGAGCTATCTCTTGCTGTCTTGAATGAACGATTTCAAGTGACCTTTATGTAATTGGTGGACTTTAGTCACCTCTTTGTAAGAAAATGCTTTATAAAAAGCAATAAAATATAGTGGTAGCCGAGATCTATTTTATATATTATATTCACGTTGAAGAAATTTAGAAAGATTAGCGTTGTATTCAAAATTAAAAAGGGTTAACTTAACTTTATTTATTAAAAAAATACTTGCCATTAACCTTACCAGTAACTTCAAAGCACAAAGAGATTTCTTTTAATAAAAATAATTTACCTTTCTTAATATATTATTGTAAAAGAGAAACATCGTATCTGTGGTGATGCTGTGAAAGTACTATAAGTACTAAGTTCGTTTTCTTTCAAGGCTAAAAAGCTATTAAGGGATGTAAGATAAAGGAACGAGGGAACACATCCATCCTACGTGACTAACCTCTTACAATTTTTAATTTCTCCCTCACTTAGGTGACAATTCGTCTAGGGGTGTCGGGGATAGAATGTCAATAGACGATCTCTCCGGCATCCCGTAAAAGCGCGGAAGGGACCGCTGTTAGGTTTTAGTGGGTATTCCGGCCGTCAATTTCATGGCCGGCGAGTCCCACACACCCCCCCGTCTATCACTGGCGGGGGATGTGCGCAAAAGCATTTCCTCAGCGATAACAAAAAAAAAAAAGAAAAAAGGTGACCATTCGTAATATATAGCCAGCTCTAAACTTTGATCAAGCGTGGTGTTTTAAAGACCCTTTCCCCCTGAATAGATATAGTATTGATATATACCCTAATATCATAACAAAAGTTAAAAGCTACATAACCCTATGCCCCCTAAGTACCTGTCTGGGTAGTGTGGAGTGCTCGACTATTTTCCTCACTTATAGGAGACGCATGCTCAACAAAGGGACCTACATATGTTGAGAAGAAAGTGAAAGCTTATAGTTAGATCTAGTGATGCATAATTCAGGCGGTGAAATAAAGAAACATTTTGTATCCATTAGATTTTAAAACTATGTTAAGGTCGTAGCTCACTTATATAACACCGCTCCCACCTAGCAAAATACTGTTCACTGAAATGTGAACTTTTGAGCGTCCTCTGTAGACACACTTTACATTGACAACACAAATTAGCAGCGTCTTGTAAGCGAGCGGTCTGCTCACATTTCTATGAAAAGTATTTTATCGTGTGGGAGCGGTGTTGAATAAGTAAGCTACGACTCTTAGGCATATTCCTAACTGGGGAAGTCGTAAATACTAAGAAGAATCATCAGTGGAGTGGGCATTATCATTTTCTTGGGCAACTTTATGACATAATCCCTCTCCATCCAACAGCGAATATCGATACGCTGTTGGATGGATGAAAATTCTAAAGCAATTTAATTAATCATTTCAGATTATATATGTTCTTTATAATATTTCATGTAATACTATCATGACTTGTGATTGGTATTTTTATAAGCTAAATTATATGCAAAACAATTAAAAATTGCATAGCTTAAAAAGAATCTATAATCGTAAATTGTTATATATTAAAAAATAACTTCATATAAATATATTATACATAGCTCATTATATTAGTCTTTGATAGTTGTAGTCTTCAAGTTGAGAGAGAATTCCCGTGAAGGGCGTTATATTTTAAATTTTCCATAGTCATTATGCCAAAATATATAAACATAAAAAAAAACTAAAAATAAGCGTGTAGACTTTCAAATTCAAAAAAAAAAAACCATAACTGCGAGGTCAATAATACAAAATATATATTTTTTTGTTTTTATATTCATAAAGTAATTAAATTTTGCTCTAATTACTCGTGATTTGTATCGTACTCTAAAAATGCTACCTTAGTCGACGAGAGCCGATTTTACTAGAACGGAGACCGAGTATGATAACAAACGGGGCGTCCATTAATTATGTGAGGCTTATCATATATAAATACCTCACGTAATTAATGGACGCCCCTAACAATAAATCGAACGAATGAAAGTATATTGTTTCCAATTCAATATATCGAAATTTGTATTAAACAGTTCCTTAAGAAATAGATAATATTTTCAAAATATATAAAACTTTTGTTTCTATAATATTTTGGGGACAATCTAAAAAAAAAGCAGATGAGGACTGACATGTAAATCAATAAACAAGTATGAGTACTTCGACGTTCGATTAAAAATATCATTAAAATAGTCTTTAATATCTTATATTTAAGAGCGATTTTAGATTATCATTGTTAGACTACCCCCACAGTAGTAATATCTAAAACATTGATATTAATTGAACTGATATGGAAGTTGTAGAATTATATAGACCACAGTATGTATGAATTCTAAATATTATTAGCTGCTCTGCTAATTAAGCTACTGTGGCACTGCCTCTCTAACTTAAACACAGGTTTCCAAATAAATATATTCTATGTAACCATGTACTAACTGAAATCATAATTTCAGCAAACTATCATTATTCTGTTTGAAAAACAAATAGGTACTCATATCCGCCCAGATTCAAAGGAAATTAAATTAGTTAATTATTTAACAGATTTAAGATGTGATGTAGATTTAACAGATTTAAGATGTGATGTAATCGGGTATTTATAGATTTAAGATATCCTTTGTACATATTCCAAAAAATTGAGATTAAAAAATAAAGAACTTTTAAAAAAGGAATGTCCTTAAATAGCGATAATTTTTTTTTATATTTGGTGCCGTTTTTTTTTAATGTGGCACTATTTATTATTATTTTTTTAATAGTTGAGTTACGATTGCGCGCGCACTTTAAAAATAATATTTTTTAAATATGGCGCTAATATCAAATTCAGCTCTCAATTTAAAAATATTACATTTAAATAAAGCGTTAATTAAAATCGTCTTTGTTTAATTTAGCGTCCATAATACCATTTAATTTGGTTGTTGAATATTTGTGGTTTTGAAATTATATGTTCAATATAATCTCTTTCGAGATTGTTCTTGACGTTTTTGGTACCACATAACACCAAGTACGAATATTACTATAAGAACGATGGCTACACACATCATGTATAGGAAAGTCTTGACGCCAGACATGGCTGGTTTTGAGTCCTCGATTCGTTCGCGAGGCGCCTCGAATGATGCGGCCGATGGGATTATATGAGAACGGTCTTCGTCTTTGTTTTGCTGAAAACAAAAAGTTTTAGTATTAGCATGGCAAATACAATATTTTAATAATAAAAAATAAATTAAATTAAATATTTTAGGCGATCGAATCAAATCTAAATAAATCTCACTTAGGGGTTTTGGCAAATATCACATACTTTTTTTTAGCAGAAAATGGTGTAAAACTGCGTGAAAGTTAAGTTAAATTAAAGTCAAATCAAAGTAAAAATCTTTTATACCCAAGTACAAGTTTTGAAAAAATCTCACGTGAGATTGCATGGGAATTGTGATGATCGAGAAAATCTAACATCTCACCAAGAGTTACAAAAAAGCCTCAAAAATGCCTCAGCTAATTAATGGACGCCCCTTATGGTGAAAAACAAGCAATAGAGTGTTGCCATTCCTTTTCTTAGTAATCTCTTAATCTATGACCCCACTGGTAACTATCTAGGTATATACATCGGTTTTATATAAATATACGTTTATATAAATGACGTAGTAGTTTTAGTAGACCTCCCATGTCAAACTCCTCAAGGTTTGAACTCCACACTAATTCACAAATAATTATTCTCATCTTGGGTGTTATTTTTATCCCTAAATTGTATGTTGGTCTCTGGGAGATGATGACAGTACGATAACTTTGTTGACTCTTGAAAAAAAAATGTGTCACGTCTCATTCATATTATTATATATAGAAAATAAACTATTTAAATTACTGAAATTTAGCATTTAATATGCTTAATTATTTATAAAACCCAATTACGAAGCGAAAAATGATGTCACAAGCGGGATTCGAACCCGCGCCTATTGGGATTCCGGCCCAATCGTGCTGCCACTACATCATTTTTCGCTTCGTAATCGGGTTTTATAAATAATTAAGCATATTAAATGCTAAATTTCAGTAATTTAAATAACAAGGTTGTGTCATCGTTTAATACAATTCTAACTGCAAAGTTTGAAGTATTAAGCCTATAACAATGTGTAAACATTGTCGGAAAGATGCATACCGTCACCTTAAGACGTAAATATGATACGAAGCGAAATTTGCATGTCCTACAATAAGTCACGGTGGTGTAGTGGCAGCACGATTGGGCCGGAATCCCAATAGGCGCGGGTCCGAATCCCGCTTGTGACATCATTTTTCGCTTCGTAATCGGGTTTTATAAAGAAAATAAACTATTTCGTATTTTGTTTAATTTTCCATCCAAAATGTGAATCAATAATACATTCGTTTTGTTTACTTACCGCTTCCAATAAATCCAGTTCGTACATCTTAATAGCAATGATATCGTGGTTATCACTGAGGTCGCCAGTGGTCGCCGATGCACCGAAATAGTAACCAGTAGGTAGGAGCACATTCTCAACCTTGAAGCATTCCTTCCAAGCATTTTTACCCTCTAAATCAGTGGATACTGAAAACAATAAAAAGTGCGGTTATTAATTATTAATCACCATCTTACTATCATCCCAATGAATCATTATTAAGAAGCCTATGTACTTTAAGAATGTTTTTTCTTGTGTGTAGCGTGTGGTAACGGCTACGAATACTACTAACCCTTACTTTGCTCGTGGATGTCGTAAAGGACGGACTAAGAGTCTTATAACGACCTAGGCCAACTCCATCTGATGCCGGTCATAAAACTATTGCCAATAACTTTTACAATATGTACTATAAAAGAAGAGTGCACATTGTCGATACAAGTGAGTGCACATTGTCCTACTCTTATCTCTTATAAGAGTAGGAGAATGATGATGAAGAATGTTGTTTCTCTATCAAAGCATGTAGTAAAAATTTATGTTTCAATTTAAAGGATATAATAAGCATATAACACCTATGTAAGAAAAAACAAACTCAAAACAAAGCACTATACGAACCCGTCAATGTCCGTCCGTGGGTCAATTCCATCCTGATATGAACGAGGCTCAATCATATTCATCATATATCATTGGCATAAATGAGCTGAGACGATAATGCATCAAACCGAAATTTAAAGGCGTTAATATTCAAAATAATGGTTTTATTGTGTAAGTATTACATGCGTCAAACTCAGAGACCAAGAAAAATATACTCAGCCCGCTTGCTTATATAATTAGATCAATTTGCCCAGTTATTGCTATCTCCCTCGTTGTGGATGAAGATGGACACAACAGTAGCTGTTTACGAGCTGAAAGAAAGAAACTAAGATAAACAACATACCTGTGAGCGTGTCATCCATGTACGTGATAGATACGTGTGTGTCATGGTTGTAGTTGCGGAACTTAGCCTCGCAACCGGAAATCTGTGTATGAGTGCCATCTCTATCGTGATCATAGTGCAGCGACCCGTTGCTTATCATCGCCGATATGAACGGGTGCTGATGCTATATATAAAAACAACAGTTTATGTAAATACTTAAGTATGTAGAGGTAAGAAATTATAATCGTTATTTTCGAAGTAAAAAATTATAATCATAATTTCGAGTTAAGAAATTATAATCGTTTATTTCGAGTTAAGAAATTATAATTATTATTTCGAGCTAAGCAATTATAATCGTTAATTTCGAGATAAGAAATTATAATCGTTAATTTCGAAGTTAAAATTATAACCGTTATTTTGGAGGCATGAAATGAAAATCGTTAATTTCGAGGTAAGAAATTATAATCGTTAATTTTGAAGTAAAAAATTATAATCGTAGTTAAATCGTATTAATTCAAGGTAAAATGAAAATCATTAAAAAATCAAATAACCGTGAGAAGAACTTAATAAAAAGCATAAACAACTCACGTTATGGGCACCATTATGATTACTGTAAGTATCTAGTATGATGGCTAGTCCGTGGAAGTAGTCCTTGCTGCCGAAGACTGGGCCGTTTTGCATACGGTCCCTGACGTACCATATCGCGAAACCATCTCCAAATAGATCTTTGCCGTGTCCATGGACCTTGAATTGAACTTGTAGCTCCCAGTTACGCGTTTGGCATGGCTGAAAGAAGAGAATTAGATTATTGAATATAGACTGCACAGGTTATGTAGCGGTTAAAATACTAAGCAGTTTCGATTCTCAGACAGGACTTTGTGTCCCGCCGTGCTGGCTACAGAGGACAAGGAAGCAGTACCAGTGGCTGACCCAATGGCAGTGGGAGGGGAATACGGTGGGTTTAGGGATATTCGCTATGCATCGATGCATCGAAAACATCGATGTTTACAATGTGATACATCGAATCGATCCGATGTTTACATCGAGTATTTCGATAGCTTTTCAGCTATCGAAATACTCGATGTATCGATGTTTTTTCATAAAACATCGAATCGATGATAACCAGTTAATGTCACAAAAACTCAAGTTTATGTAATAAATTACAGTTTTATAAGGGATTGGAATAGGTATAAATGCCACAAAAAAGACCTTTTTTTTTTAGAAGTATTACTTTTGATATGACTTTAGCTTTGTAATATATTTTAGAAAAAGTAGTACTCGATGTTTACAAAACATCGATGTTTTCATCCGATACATCGATGTACAGTTTCGATGTATCGAATCGATAAAAACATCGATGTTTTTTCAAAGTGGACACCCCTAGGTGGGTTTAGGGGCCACGCAGCGCCTTTCCGTCGCCCCGGACGGAATGCACGATGTGTATCCAGAACATAGCCTGCTAAAAAAAAGGCAGGACTCTGTGCGATTAATAAATTGTTGTTCCAATTTTAGGTGTACTTTGTGTTTGCTAATTATATGTCTGTAAAGTCCCCCCAAAACAAGGATTATCTCTTTAGTTCACGGTGTCTTTGACTTTCCAGGACTTTCATGGGAAATCTGAACCCTGACGGGTTAGTTTGTTGTTAAAAACATACCTACTTTTTTTTAAAGTTTACAGAATATTTTTGTTTTGGTATCTCGAAGTGCAAAATTCATAGCAAATAAATATATACATTTAAAGCAAAATGATTCACATTGTACTATTTTAAAGCAACGTCGTGGATGGGTTACGTCATTTGATTACAATCAGAATATCTAATATTATAGTTAAGATATATTATTATGTTCCTCAAATAAGATTTTGGCTTATAGTGAATTAATGAAAAGCTTACATTATCTACACTTGAATAGTACAACTGACTTTTTATTTTGAATACCGACGTTCAAATACGGATGTAACTAATTGTAAAAAAAATAATTTAAAATGCAGTACGGAGACATTCTGCTCTGGATGCAATCCTGACATTTCTGATAAAATCCTTTTATTTTTGAATTACCAGGGATACACCATACTTATATATCACTCCAACTTCATTCGGAATCATAATCTAGGTAAATGGTTAATTGAAAAAAAAAAGCTTCTATTCCTACTTTTAAATAGAATAAAACATTAATATCTATAGTGGGAGGGAAATTGACCTACTAGACCACGTTGGTCAGACGTGTAGTTGTAGCGTTTCAATACGAGTTTTCCTCCTCTTGTAGTGATGCTACTTACCGTAGTCTTCTTCTACGATCACCCACACGAAATATCCCTCTTCCGTGGGTGATCATTAATTCATGACCATTATATTCATACACCACGCGGATATTATTCGTAATAATTAAGAAATTATATATATATTATTAGGATATTAAGATCGTGGTTATAGTTAATATTACAAAATCATTAATTAAATATAATAATTAATCTTTAATTATTATGCATTGTTACTACTCGTATACTCTGAAATATATGAGAAAAACTATGAAATGATATATATTATTAAGATATTAAGATCGTGGTTATAATTAATATTACAAATTTATTGATTAAATATAATAATTAATCTTTATTTATTATGCATTGTTACTACTCGTATACTCTGAAATATATGAGAAAAACTATGAAATGATATATATTATTAAGATATTAAGATCGTGGTTATAATTAATATTACAAATTTATTGATTAATTATAATAATTAATCTTTATTTATTATGCATTGTTATTACTAGTATGCACTGAAATTTAAGGCAAAACTTTGTTATTAGATTACAACTTAATATTTTCTTTCATATATCTTATTAAATTTGCAATCCTGGGCAATATGGAACGATTTTATTACAATACAAGCTGTACCTTTTTCGCGTTACTGTAGCATGTAAAACGCGAGTGACTGTCAGCGTTAAGATTAGTTATTAGTAGGTAGTTAAGATTAGTTATATACCTTCGTAGTGTAGATATAAATTTTGCGAGTGTTGCGTTTTTTTTTTTTGCGCTATCTAAAAACAGGGAACGAAGTAACGATAATAGAGCAACAGAGATAAGCAGTAAATTTGTAGCTCTGACTAATGGCAACTTTATATATTCTGTAGTTAGGTAAAATAATAATATACCTTTGAAATAAACCATTTTATACAGATTCTATCGCGTATGCATTTGATTTTTAATTTCGCGATATTTCAAACACTTTACAACATCTTCTGTCAAAATTTAATAACTGTTACTATAGCGGGTAGATATAAATTTCTGTTATAACGATGACTTACTGGACGTGAGCCACCTTAATCCTCTCGTCACCATGAACACTGCAGTGTTCGAAATGTCGGGGAAATAAAAAATCAAATACAAACGCGATAGAATCCGTATAAAATGGTTTTCTTTCAAATGTATATTCGCGTAAACATTAAAGATAATGTACCTATTGAGACATTTAGAGATAATTAAAATAAATAGTTTTCGTTAAACAAATTCATTTTATGATATGTAACAAGAATTTAATCTATATATATATATATATATATATTTGTATATATAAAAGAGATATCCATCTATGTATCGACTCATCACGATATCTCTGGAATCATAAGGCCTACAGACTTTAAATTTGGTAGGAATATTCCTTTCGCTGAGTAGAGGTCAGCTAAGAACGAATTTTACGAAATTCCACACTTAAGGGGAGTTGTTGGGATGTAAAAATTACATCTTTTAAATATAGGTCCAACAGATTTGAGTTTAAGTAGACATATTTATGTAACCGAAGCGAAGCGAGGACGGATCGCTAGTTATCTATATAATTGGCAACATTTGCTAATGTAGAAAAAAACAATCGGCTATAATGATAACGATGAAAATATGTAGTCAAATACAAGGGTGGGCCAAATAACTGAAAAACCGGTAGGAGAATTTTTTTTTCTTACTTGGCAATAACTATAAAAATAAATCTATTCTTACAGCTAGCAACTAAAATGTCGGTCCTATACGGACAATGTATGAGAGTGATTTGAACCCAGAAATTTTTAGATTTGCTTTGTTGTCCCTTATTACAATTGCCAAATTATAATAATGGTTAATATCTATTGTTCAAGGTCAAACATTTGTTGTTTACATATATTCTCGTTAGATAGTTCCAAAGGAATCACTTTGATTATCGTTCTCAGTGGCCAGTATAGTATATTTATATGTTTTTGATTCTATAATAGGCACAGATAGCGTGGTTAAGATATCCTGACGGCATGATGACCTGCCATGGTAGCGTCGTGGTTTCGTTTCCCACGCAGGTCAATACTTTGTGCCATCCACAAATGGAAAAACGATAATTTTCCATAGTGCAGAGCATATATAATTCTTAGCGATCGACAAAACTAACTTTACAGATGAAACTATTAAGATCATTACAGTACAATTATGAATACCTAATAAGAGTATTAGCATCTATATACAGTAGAATCAGTTTATTATGACGCCGCTTATAATGACCAACCGCTTAATATGACGCTATTCGCAGCCTAGTTTGGTTTTCATATAAAATTATTATAAGAGAAACGGATATAATGACCCCGATTATATTGACATTTCGCTTATTGTGACCTGTTTTTGAAAAATCAAGGCAGGTTATATTGACCAACATGAGGTATTCCTTATGTATTCGCCTGTTTTCGTTGCCATCTCTCCTCCTGGTGTGTGAATTGCACGTGGATTGTGTTTGTTTTATTTCTTTATGACTATTACTGACTTACTGACGAGTCGATAAATGAAAATTGTTAGTGATTTGCAAATAAAGTGACATCACAATGTTAAATTTTTTGGTAAAAGCTTAACATTGTGATGCCCTTTTTATGATTTGAAGGTACGCATGCAATTATATTCAGACTAGAAGATCGTGATTTATACTCATTTATTGCAAATTTGGAGTTGGTCTTTCGGAAATATCAATAATATTTAAAAACACGTAGAAGATTAAAGAATCATTTAATTAGATTTGAAAGTGAGCGAGGCTCTTTGAAAGAATTACGACAAGAACATGTTAATTCAGCGGTTAATTTTGCAGTTTTACGGTTTATTAAACCGATATTATGTATGTACCTAACAAAACTAAAAAGTTTTGCATTTTCTGAGACTTTCTGCTTTGTATGACGTCCGTTTAGTATGACGGATTTGTCAGTTCCCTTCAATGTCATTATAACCAGATTCTACTGTAATTATGTTGAAGTTATTTAATATTGGTAAAAGCCTTTTCTTCTAAAGGTAACTAAAAAAAAGACATTTAGCGCACATATACTTTAGTTTTTTTGGCAGGTAATAGTCTGGCAACACGCCGTTCGTTCCGTCCGAGACAACGAAAGTGCGGCGCGTGGGCCCATAACCCACCTTAGTCCCTCTCCATCCGCATTGGGCCGGCCACTAGTGCCGAATCCTTGACATCCGTGTTCAGCCCGGCGAGAACATATATTAGAAGGCGTACGAAAATTTTCTTTTGTCTATTGTAGTATTATTTTATACGTAAACGTATATTATTATGTAAATTAATTACGACGCAAATCTGTTGTTCATTAATTGGCATTGAAAATAAGCATAGCAAGTTTTAAAAATAAATATAAAATTTGTAACTAACTCATGATGAGTTCATCATCAGTAGGTACGGGCTCTCTCGAAATAAGGGTAGTTAATCTATTGTTAGCCTGGCGGTTTGGTAGTGTTGTCCTTACAGTAATATTCGCTGCTTACTTCTTAACCGGTTTTTACGTTATCCACCGAGGAGGAGGAAGAGGCGGTTACCACTGTATTTTTATTCCGTTATGATATGTATCATCATCATCACAGCCCATATATGTCTCACTGTTGGGCTCGGGCTTCCTCCATTATGGGAGGGAAATTAACCTACTACCTATACCACGCTGATCAGACGTGTTGGTATAGCGTTTTGTTTCGAGTTTTGCTTCTCTGGCATAGATGTTATATGCGTTTTATATCCCTTAGTCGTCTCTTACGATCACCCACGGGTAACATAGGGGGTGGTGAATTGTATTCCTACTCCGTCACCACACGGATACGTATAGCCAATAAGAATTCTAACACGTGTAAAACTGGAGGAACTGTTGAATGTTTAAATAAGTAGATAATATTTATATGACGCGCTAATCTGTGTACAAAATTAATATAGCTAACCCAATTTTTTTAGATAAAATTAAGGCAATGCTTGTATAATAGTTAAGTAGTTATTATAATTAATGCAATTACAAATAGAATTATATGACCTAATGATACATTTTATAAGTAGACTAATTAGTAGATAAATTATTGGCTGGTTTTATGACCAGCCGCTTGCCAGACGTCAACCCTCCTTGGGAATGTAATTGTTGACCAAACGGCATCAAACAACAGCAACGGCTTTCCGTGTGGTGACGTAGTAAGAATACTATTCACCACCCCATATCTTACCCGTGGGTGATCGTACGAGACGACTAAGGGATATAAAACGCATATAACATCTATGCGAGAGAAGGAAAACTCGTAACAAAACCCTATACCAACACGTCTGACCAGCGCGGTATAGTCGGTTAATTTCCCTCCTATTACAGAGGAGGCCCGAGCTCAACAGTGGGATATTTATGGGCTGTGATGATGATGATGAAACGGCATTAGATGGAGTTGGCCCAGGTCGTTATAAGGCTGTTAGTCGTCTTTTACGACATCCACGAGCAAAGTAAGTGTTGGTAGTATTCGTAGCCGCTACGACACAGTAAAAAAAATAATATATACTTAAATAAAGGTTTTTCTCTAATGATATATTTTATAGGTTATCTATCTCTCTAATGATATCTCTCCGCTTTGTGATGGAGTAAGAATATAATTCACCAGCCCTTATCGTACTCGTGGGTGATCATAAGAGACGACTAAGAAATATCCAAACAAAACTCTATACTAATATGTCTGACCTGCGTGGTATTATTGTTTTACATTTTAGGCAGTTTTATTTATTAAAACATAGGCACTATTCATCTTTACAGTCAATATGTTCTCCTTTCACAACAATCATCCTTCAAAATAGGAGGGTAGTTAGGCAAATTATTATATCACACTAACCATAAAGGTTGGCATAAGAGTTTTGTGTTAAGTTTTCCTTTTCTTGATTGATTGTGTGTTAAATGCCTAAATCACCTCTTTGAATCTACTTTATTTAGTTCATATTACTTTCTAGAAATATTTCTAGATCTTAAATATCCTAGAAAAAAATATGGTAGATTTGTGCAAAAAAAAAAATATAACTCAAGTGTAATATGATTTTTGAATCATTCCATTTTCTGTTCTTAAATTTCATTAGATTTTAAATATATTTTTTTATACTACAACTATTCATAAACTCAGAAATTTTAGCAAAGTAAATGTCTAGAGAAAGTATTTCTTATATTGTTTATTTTTAATATGCATTACTTATGCTAAACACAATTCAAGTATACATTTAGAAGCGTTTAAAATAGACAAAACTACATTTTATTCTTATTCTTCACATGTTGTGAGATGTAAGAAATACAATGACTGTACTCTTTGCATTCCTAATGAGGAAACTTGATACCTAGAATGCTGGGTTTCAAAGAAAAAATAAATGAGTAAAATGAGTAAAATGTTCCACCTATGTGAGACATTTTACTCATTATTTTTTGTATATGCACCTAGCCCTATGGATCGAATATATTATATATCTGTATATGTATAACACAAATCGACCACCACGCCATCTGTTCAGACCAAATGTTCTTTTGTTATTCTATCACATCAATATCATTCTCTTGCTCTTATCCCAATTACTTGTGGTCGATGCAATACGTACTCCTCTTCCTACATATTGCAAAAGTTACTGACAATAGTTTTATGACCGGCCGCCTGCCAGACGTCAACCCTCCTTGGGAGTGTAATTGTTGACCAAATGGCATCAGATGGTGTTGGCCCAGGTCGAAATAAGGCTTTTAGTCGTCTTTTATGACATCCACAAGCAAAGTAAGGGTTGGTAGTATTCATAGCCGCTACCACACAGACACTTGTTTTTCTATCACATCTAATGAATTTAATCATCATGACATCACTTTACTTTGATGTTAATGATAAAAATAAATAGATTTGAGTTTATCTATATCATTATCAATGTATAAAGGATTTATACATTTCATATAGTTATAGGCATATTATTAATATTTCAATTAATTTACTATGACAATTAATACTACAATTATATTAATGCCTTAATACTACAATTAGTTTACCAAGGCATTATATGCTGTATTAAAGTGATGCCAAGATTATATGTATGTTCTAAAGATTGTTTGAATTGTGTCTGTAACTATGATGCAAATCATAAGACCTGCCAACATTGATTCATTAATTAATAATATTAATTTATTTAAAATATTAGAGTAATATTAAACTATGGTATTTTATAAACATAGAAACCTTCTAAATTTACAACAAATTATAACAATCAAAAGCCGAGTTGAAACTGCTCAATGAGATAAACATTTTTTTAAATTGTTCTTGGGTGGCTAACGAGCAAGTCGAGTTGAAACTGCTCAATCAAATATGTTTTTTATAGCTCTTGGTCGCCAACGAGCAAGCAGCACACCCAATGGTGTTACCCCATGAATCTTTGCAATACCAAGGGTTAGAGCTAGGCCGCAGTCTACGAATGAAAAACCTGAACCCAATCAGAAAGTTGAGTTTCCGGCTCTCTCGTTCACTAAGTGAAGCACAGCAGCACATTGCTACTACTCAAACATTGATATTCTGCATGCGTGTGATACTCTCCCGGGCGTCTACACCGGTGGCTGTAGACAAAAGACTGTCAATAGTGTAGCCCAACCACTACTGATATAATATATTATCAAAGAGAAAATTGCAAAAGTATATAGAAATATGTGTTTATTAAGTGTATTAATTTACATAACAATTGAGTAAATAATGAGTAGCGCATTTGTTTTAAATAGGTGTTTCATACATACATACATATCATCACACCATATCCCTTGCAGGGTAGGCAGAGAGAACAGAGTGCCAGAGAACTCTATCTCTGCATACTTCACTTGCTTCCTCAACATTCATAATTCTCTTCATACACGCTCGCCGGTTTCGGAGACTCTTGACTCCACCTTCCTTCAGTACATGACCGATCTGGTCTAGGTAGGTTATTCTCGGTCTCCTTCGGTACCTACATCCTTCCACTTTCGCATTGTATATCTTCTTAACCAGACGTTTGTTGTTTTGTTTTTTCGTTGTTCGTTCAGTGTTTCATACATAGTAAATAATATGTAAAATTGTAAACACAATGTACTTCGAAAAATAAGTACATTAAAAGAGTTTCTATGAGACATTTTTTGCGGTAATGTTAATCATTTTATACTTACTGCGGTATTCCAAATAGCTCCTGATTTAGACTGCAAATCGGGTGTTAGACGTACATAATTAGACGTCACTATTGTGCTGCCTAGGAAGTCCCAATAAGGCAGTGACATTCCACTCCCTGTAGTTAATAGACAAGTTTTATTGTGTGAGAAAATTGGAGTAATAAAATCAAGAGCAAAGTCACCGGCGGTCACTCACCTTGGTAAGGTTTTGTAAGAGAGTGTTCTCGTCGTATATAATCTCGTGTGTTCCATTCTGCTAGAGCTGAGTATACCAAAAGTGAGAATAAAAATACTTGCATCCAGCACAGTTTTTCGTAAAACATTTTTCAAGACTACACGATCATAGGTAAAATACACGATGACAAGACAAACGCCAAATTATGACATGCATGGCAGTTGAATGGCACTTGGCAGTATTAGCATTTAGCTGGCCGCTATTTTTTTAATTTTGTGCCATACTACTAAGCCTTTGCGCCAAGCCTTTACTTATAATCAACTTCATTTAAGGCCGTTGAACCGTACGTCAGCAAATTAAATCATCAGTTTCAGCAGTGTCTGGCCGCACTTGAAATGGTATCAATTGAATATTTCAATGCGTAACGAAAATATACCTAAACCGCTGTAATATCATAAATCATAATCAATACATCCCAAAACTTTCTCCGCAAAAATAGAAGTGAAAATTATATTTCAGGTATTTTTGGATTAAAATTCATTTTAGATTTTTGATAGTTTCGACTATAGTTATAGACCTGCTAACTTGCAAAGAATATTGTAATACGACGCTGGCAATAATAGGCTGGTATTGCTGTCATACGTAGTATCTCTTACTAGTTGCTGTCTGCCAATACAAAATAAGAGAAGAAGATTACGATGTAATATTCACGCTCCAGCCAAAACAGCTTTTATCTTCCCCACAAAACCACAGATTCTATTACAATTTTGTCACCACGGACAATAATATATCAAGTACGTATATTGTAAAGTCTTTTGATAGTTTTATTATATTTTATGATTATTTCATATACTTCTTTACTTTAGAATTTGAATGATTTTAACTTTTAAATCTGCAATTTATTGATGTTGATAAGTATAAAACATATTTCGTATTTATGACACAAGATGGCATCATCAGCTTTCTAAAATTCTTCAATAAAACCAGAAGTGTTTAATGCATTCATTGCACGTGTGCCATTCTGGTCGTATAACCGTTTAATTAATACTTGTATTAACCGAAAGATGGCATTGCTTACTCCAATGTAGCATTAAACTGCAAACAGAATCTTTATAACTTAAAATTAATGGAAGAATTATTTGGCCATATCGTTGTTGTTGTTTAGTTACTATAACGTGTAATTGAAAATTTTAAAATTGGCAATCTGTAACCACTTATCATGGTGTAAAAAACATTGCATTTTATACATCCTCGCATATCAAACATCTGAAATTGATAGGAACAACTTGCACAAAATCTGTTGTTGATTGTTGAAACTCCTAAATTTTCGGCGAAAAGTCAGCTCATTTGAACAGAATGACATTAGGTCATCATTAATATACCTGCTAAGACAATGGCCAGAGACCGGAGAAAATCTGCCACCCGGATTTAACCCTACTAGATGCAGCGACACGATTTGCAGAGTATGCTCGTGTCCAATAGTGTGACTTATATGGGCTGAAGAATAACAATTTAATGAGAATACCCATTGATGCTGGCTCCTTGTGTGGTGACGGCTTAAGAATGTAGGTAACTTGCTATTGATAGTGACCCTTGCCAATAAGAGTCATGAAAAACGGTTGAGATATCACCATAATGTGTCCCAGGAAATACATACATACATATCATCACGCCATATCCCTTGCAGGGTAGGCAGAGAGAACAGAGTGCCAGAGAACTCTATCCTTGCATACTTCACTCGCTTCCTCAACATTCATAATTCTCTTCATACACGCTCTCAGGAAATCAACTGCGATTTCTAACATGTCTACTAAGCGCGATTATTATGATGTACCTAATCGCTCCTGGGAATACCTGCGTTCATCTGAACGTTGATGGGGCCGACGCTGATAGGACTATGATAAAAAGAATCTCATAACCTTTTTTCATTATGTCTTCTGCTAACGTAATTTATTATTTCGTCATATCATCCTAAATCATTAATGTAGGATTTTCATTTCGTATTTTCATTATATCGGGGCCATGATGGTGTCTGGTGAAACATTTCACAAGGAGAGTTGCTGTTGACATTAGGCAAATTACCTAATTGCGATTTGAGTAGGTGAATGATGATAATCGTTTCCACCAATATTATACTTTTTGAACATAAACCTCTAGTGGTGCACAGTGCATAGTTATTTTAAATGCAACCATAGTGTTTTTTTGTGACAAATAAAACACATGACGAAATAATAATAATTAAGAATAATAATTGCATTAAGTAATTATTATTATATATTAAATTACGTACATACCTAAGCTGCTTTCGTTTTCTTAATTATGTTCATACAAGTTTTAACGAGCCTAAAAATATTTAAGTATGAATTTATATGCATTCAGAGCAGAGAAGGGCTATTAAGAAATATTGTAATATATTATAATACCTTCTTTGTTTTCTTAATTCTTAATGTTATATAATGTCTCATTCGTGAAGCTTAATAAATTTTCGCTTTCCTTTATTTGTGTAAATTTATTATTAAAGGTTTAAAAATAAAACGCGTGCGTCTCGGAGAGCCCGATATTAGCGATGACTTAAACTAATCTAACTTGAACTATTTTATATTGAAATTGTTTAAACTTAAGAAAAGCTTCGCTTACCTACTTAAATTTTGTGTATATTAATATGATAATGTAAGGAAAGGTTATTTATTAATAAAATCTTTTATTCCTTATAAAATATATTAATCAATTTTTTAATACCTTACCTTAGAATTTTGTGTATGTATATTATTAGTAACATTATTTAATTCTGTAAAGCGGCCAGACAGACCGGCGCCGTAACGCGTTACGTAACGAAGCGGTTTACTCTCCCAAAAGTAGTAAGAAGGAAAATTATATGATTTATTGATTTTATTATATGGTTAGTTAATACGTAGAAACGAGTTATGTATATGTGAGAGAGACGAGAAGTAAACTAAATAAAGCCCTATGCCAGCCCCACGGGCTAGCGTGGTGAAGTATAGGCTTATTTAACGCATTTTGGAAACGTCTGTGCTCAACTGTGGGCGGGACATATACATATAAGCTAAAATAAGTTGTGGAGGTATGTGGGTATATAAAGTGTTAATGCCAGATAAATACAAGTATCTACAATTTGAAAGAGAAAACGCTTATAACGGATCTTAGAACGGTGGTGGTGTTGGTCTAGGAATAATAGATGTCACTATATAAAGTCCCTTACGCCACCCCCGGAAAAGAAAGAGTACTCTCTTAGTTTATTATTATTTTGATTGGTTCTTTCCTGTTCATTGCTAAACGTAGAGAGAGTCTCTCAGAAAACACGGTATTTTGTATTTGTATACATTAGTATTTTGTGCCACCTTCAACTAAAGACATCATCGTCATCATCAATCCATGAATATGTGGGCGCCATTCGAGCCATGTGCATTGCTATGCCTGCTATCTCCTCAGATGATATAGTTTACTTCCGTTTTACAACAGATCTCGACGTATTGTATAAATTTTTTTTTTGACTTGAATGGTTTGAGTGAGATATGACCAGATAAGAGTCTGTCAAAGCAAATTTTATGTTAAGAAAACATAAGTACCTACCTACTCAAAATAACAATATTTTATTTATTTATTTTATCAAAGCAAGTTCTCATAAAGCCTGGTAGGAGAAGAATTTAAAAAAATAAAAATTTACGACCACAAGTTACATCCATATTTAAAAAAACAATTTGTAGAGTGTAAGTAAATGGTCTTCATAAGAGTCGAAATCATGACATACGGCATCAGGTGCCTAGAACATGCCGGCATATTTGCAGTTAAAGAAACTGTAGTTGTTATAAGCTGCATTATATATTTTATCTATCCGTTTCTTTTTTTATAAATATTAAGAGCAATAATATCTGGATTATGAATCGTGAGTTAATATTTCATGGCCCTACTACATCATAATCAAAGGGTGTCCACTTTCCCTCGAGCAGGTGATGGATGGACCCATACTTTCACTCAAGTTTGCTACATAAACTTCTGTTAAGGTCAAAACCGCAATGGCGGGGGTCATTGACATTTCAATTGCCAACTTTTACCGTGCAAGTCTTGAATTTTGACGGTCTACATGTGTTCGTGTGGTGATTCGTTCATTAACAACTTTTTAGGGTTACTCTATACCAGAAATCATTCGTTATAATCTGAATGGGCGTGATTTATTTCAGTGCTCTGTGCTGGTATCCCATGTAGGAACTGCCAGTCTTCAACGATGGGGCCAAGCTTGGACCAATACTGGGCAACAAGCCTCGGCTGTCCAATGCTGGCCCAAGCCTGGACCGACCTTGTGCAATTGAGCCGTAACTTTTTTTTATCTTGGCCCAAGCTCGGGCCAGTCACGAGCAACCAAGCCTCGGCTATTCGATGCTGGTCCGAGCTTGGGCCAGTCTTGAACAGCCGAGACTCGGCTATTCGATGCTGGCCCGAACTTGGGCCAGTCTTGAACTACCAAGCCTCGGCTACCCTGTGCTGATCCAAACATGGACTAGACCTTGATTAGCCGGGCGTCGGCTATTCGACGCTGGCCCGAGCTTGGGCCAGCCTTGAACAGCCGAGGCTCGGCTATTCGATGCTGGCCCAAGCTTGGGCCAGTCTTGAACAGCCGAGGCTCGGCTATTCGATACTGGCCCGAGCTTGGGCCAGTCTTGTACAGCCAAGCCTCGGCTACTCGGTGCTGAACCGAGCTTGGGCCAGACCTTGATTAGCCGGGCGTCGGCTATTCGATGCTGGCCCAAGCTTGGGCCAGTCTCGTACAGCCGAGGCTCGGCTATTCGATGGTGGCCCGAGCTTGGGCCAGTCTTGTACACCCAAGCCTCGGCTACTCGGTGCTGAACCAAGCTTGGGCCAGACCTTGATTAGCCGAGGCTTGGCTAATCGATGCTGGTCCGAGCTTGGCCCAATCTTGAACAGCCGAGGATCGGCTATTCGATGCTGGCCCGAGCTTGGGCCAGCCTTGAACAGCCGAGGCTCGGCTACTCGGTGCTAATCCAAACTTGGGCCAGTCCTTAATCAGCCGAGCGTCGGCTATTCGATGCTGGTCCAAGCTTGGGCCAGTCTCGTACAGCCGAGGCTCGGCTATTCGATGCTGGCCCGAGCTTAGGCCAGTCTTGTACACCCAAGCCTCGGCTACTCGGTGCTGAACCGAGCTTGGGCCAGACCTTGATTAGCCGAGGCTTGGCTATTCGATGCTGGCCCAAGCTTGGGCCAGTCTCGTACAGCCGAGGATCGGCTATGCGATGCTGGCCCGAGCTTGGGCCAGCCTTGAACAGCCGAGGCTCGGCTACTCGGTGCTAATCCAAACTTGGGCCAGTCCTTAATCAGCCGAGCGTCGGCTATTCGATGCTGGCCCAAGCTTGGGCCAGTCTCGTACAGCCGTGGCTCGGCTAATCGATGCTGGCCCGAGCTTGGGCCAGTCTTGTACACCCAAGCCTCGGCTACTCGGTGCTGAACCGAGCTTCGGCCAGACCTTGATTAGCCGGGCGTCGGCTATTCGATGCTGGCCCAAGCTTGGGCCAGTCTCGTACAGCCGAGGCTCGGCTATTCGATGGTGGCCCGAGCTTGGGCCAGTCTTGTACACCCAAGCCTCGGCTACTCGGTGCTGAACCAAGCTTGGGCCAGACCTTGATTAGCCGAGGCTTGGCTAATCGATGCTGGTCCGAGCTTAGCCCAATCTTGAACAGCCGAGGATCGGCTATTCGATGCTGGCCCGAGCTTGGGCCAGCCTTGAACAGCCGAGGCTCGGCTACTCGGTGCTAATCCAAACTTGGGCCAGTCCTTAATCAGCCGAGCGTCGGCTATTCGATGCTGGCCCAAGCTTGGGCCAGTCTTGTACACCCAAGCCTCGGCTACTCGGTGCTGAACCGAGCTTGGGCCAGACCTTGATTAGCCGAGGCTTGGCTATTCGATGCTGGCCCAAGCTTGGGCCAGTCTCGTACAGCCGAGGATCGGCTATTCGATGCTGGCGCGAGCTTGGGCCAGCCTTGAACACCCAAGCCTCGGCTACTCGGTGCTGAACCGAGCTTGGGCCAGACCTTGATTAGCCGAGGCTTGGCTATTCGATACTGGTCCGAGCTTGGCCCAATCTTGAACAGCCGAGGATCGGCTATTCGATGCTGGCCCGAGCTTGGGCCAGCCTTGAACAGCCGAGGCTCGGCTACTCGGTGCTAATCCAAACTTGGGCCAGTCCTTAATCAGCCGAGCGTCGGCTATTCGATGCTAGCCCGAGCTTGGGCCAGTCTTGAACAGCCGAGGCTCGGCTATTCGATGCTGGTCCGAGCCTTTTCAAGACTATATTCATCATCTACTGTTTATGGTACTATAGAAAATCTAAGAAAAGAAATCTTTGAATTCCCCACTCCGTCAATAGATGTTGGTGTTATGAAATTAGTTTCTTGTGAAAAAGGATAAAATACTGTTCGAAATTCAATACGTACATCGAAAATGTATTTCATTTTAATGTACCTAAACAAGTGTCAATATAATTGACCTTCTAGGTTCATAATTATTTAAGTAGATGAGCGACGGCAAATAAGGATTTATATTAAAAACTTAAATATATATTTTATAAATTTAATTTTTATACAAATTTTATTTTGTTTAAATATAGAATTTAAATAACATAAAATATTTCAATAGAATAGAAGGAGGTGGCCGGATGTCTGAAAATATCTAACAAAAGAATTAAAACGTGTTTAGATTTCACTTATCTTTATAAAAACATAATCTGAATTTCCTAAGTTCCTAGTTAAACATATTTAATTTTTCAGTTGAATTCGTAGGTACTATTCTTGCAATAAAAAAATAATAGTCATTTTAG
The DNA here is from genome assembly GCA_905163515.2 of Lymantria monacha. Classification (NCBI taxonomy): domain Eukaryota; kingdom Metazoa; phylum Arthropoda; class Insecta; order Lepidoptera; family Erebidae; genus Lymantria; species Lymantria monacha. The sequence continues at coordinate 7,938,853 of LR991081.1, read as the reverse complement.
CTTCAACGCCATATTGGTCAGATTGTTGTTGTTGTATTTATAAAATAATAGAGATTGACATATGTATCGATTATGCTTCTGTCGAATCAAAAATACAATTATGAAGATTGCGATACCAGAACGTATTGTTAATGTTTTGTATTTAATGAGTGCATTGGTTATATTAACTTAGCTTAATTATTTTTATATTCAGGCTAGAGATATTTATGTTAAAAAAGGAATTTAAGCTCACAAAAACAGAAAATCTCAAATTACAATTACGATTACTTACAACTGTATAGTCAGTATTAGGCTATATTCATCATCGTAATTATCATCATCATCATCTTCCGTGTGGTGACAGGGTAAGAATACAATTCACCATCCCATATCTTACCCGTGCGTGATCGTAAGAGACGACAAAGGGATACAAAACGCATATAACATCTATGCAGGAGAAGTAAAACTCGAAACAAAACCCTATACCAACACGTCTGACCATCGTGGTATAGTAGGTCAATAAAACTCCTATTATGGAGGAGACTCGAGCCCATCAATGTGAAATATATGAGCTGAAATGATGAATCATTATTAAAATCTCAGCATCATCATATACGTATCTCATATATATCTCAATGCTGGACTCGAACCTCTTCTAAGTCGCCTTAGAAAAATTAAACGATAACCGTGTAAATTATAACAATAAAACTGCTAAGTAGGTACCTACAAAAAAAAATTATAAACTTTTATTCTACTATTAACGATGCATATGCATAGATCAACATAAAATAATGCAAGCCTTTTAGAAAAGTTTATTATTTTTATTATTTAGTGAATTTTCCATTGATATTATATTTTAAAAAAAATGATCGATACATCGATTCGATAATATATTTGCCATACCGAACGCTGATGTAAATTGTCTGTTAAATAAATATCGAATGGACTCGATTCATCGATATTTAGTGTACTGTGCATGTAAGTGTGTACGTCACTTGTTTGAGACCTTAGGTTTAGTTTTGTTGTTTCAATACGTTATACAAATATACACGATAAATAAAAGAATATGTAAATATTGCTCGCATAAGACAATGTTTAATATCATCATTATCGATGGATCTCCAATATTAAGATATATTGGTTCTTCTTCGTTACTTAATGGTTCTTTGAAATACAGCCAATACACAATACCTACAGGTAAATTTGTTTCACATTAGTCATTATTAATGTAGTGTGTATGCAAGTAATGTGAAATTAACCATCCTTATTTATGTATCCTTGACAGATTTTTACTTATATCATAATATTCTGTAACAATATTTTAAGATATCGTATAAAATACTTCAATGAATTCACGCTAGTTCAGATTGGAAGATTATGCTAAAAATACCTACGTATTAAAACTATGTTTGCTTTATACTATGCCAAGAATAGAGATTGATCAATGTTTAGTCAAGAAAATTTCCCCATAATAAAAATATAGTCGTACACCATGTGTCTAATAGCCCTTCTTAGAAAAAAATTCATCATGGCATTCTGAGCATCTAGTATGTTAGTATGTACCAACTCTAAAACAGTAAACTGTTTTAGTATTTATTGAGTCTATATTATTAATATATAGAAGTAGATTATAATAAGAACAAGTTTATGTACTTGTTCTTATACACCACCACATATATTTAATTAAACTAATGTTTAAATTGTATATATTATATAATTATGTAATACTATTTGGCTGTACAGTGTGTGGTGACAGTTGAGACTATAATGTGTTGGTGAAGCTAATAATGGATGAATGTCTAACAGTGGATGTCTATATGTGCTGATCGATGAATCCATCCAGGATTATAACTATATATTTTTTGTTTGATTTACAGAAACATTATTTTTGATTAGAAGCTATTCGTTCCACTAATTATAAAACAGATGTTACAAACATTAATAAAAGTAAAAGGAAACAATATTCAGTTACTGTATAGTGGATGTGGCAGAATGGTCAACGCAGTTGAAAAAAGTATAAAATGAATACTTAATTAAATGTTTATACAAATTATGCATGTAATTATATTTTAATTAATCAATAATAAACATTTCAGATTTTATACTGTCAAAGTATAGTTAATCAAAGGAAAGTGAAAATTATGCATATGATGAGTAAATTGCTAGTAAATTTCTAGAAAGGATAGAGGGCAGCCGATACCAATGATCAAAAATAAAATGTTACTTTTCATTAATAATTTACATGTATTTATTATGAATATGAACTATGTATAGATTGTAATTACTATTATATTAATACTCACAATAATAAATGTAATAATAATACATTATTTAGTTATACAGTGTTTTCTTTTTTATGAATTTCATCATAACATATGTAATATATATGTCATTTTCTATTTTTAGGGCTGCCAATATTTCAGGATTCTGCCAACATTAATTATGCACGGGGTCAACATTCATTGCTAACCTGGGCCCAATGCTGTAAATCAAAGCTAGGCCCAGACATTTACCAAGGTTGGTCCAGCATTGTATGCCATGCTCAGGCCAACGTTAATTGCCAGCCTTGGCCCAATGCTGTAAACCAAGCCTGGGCCTTAGTTATCATCCCAGAGTTTAACCAAGGTTGGCCCAGCGTTGTATGCCACGCTCGGGCCGACGCTAATTGCCAGCCTTGGCCCAATGCTGTATACCAAGCCTGGGCCTTAGTTATCATCCCAGAGTTTAACCAAGGTTGGCCCAGTGTTGTATGCCACGCGCGGGCCAACGTCAATTGCCAGCCTTGGCCCAATGCTGTATACCAAGCCTGGGCCTTAGTTATCATCCCAGTCTTTAACCAAGGTTGGCCCAGCGTTGTTTGCCATGCTCGGGCCGACGTGAATTGCCAGCCTTGGCCCAATGCTGTAAACCAAGCCTAGGCCTTAGTTATCATCCCAGAGTTTAACCAAGGTTGGCCCAGCGTTGTATGCCACGCTCGGGCCAACGTTAATTGCCAGCCTTGGCCCAATGCGGTATACCAAGCCTGGGCCTTAGTTATCATCCCAGTCTTTAACCAAGGTTGGCCCAGCGTTGTTTGCCACGCTCGGGCCAGTGTTTCAAGCCAGCCTTGGCCCAATGCTGTAAGCCAAGCCTGGGCCTTAGTTATCATCCCAGACTTTAACCAAGGTTGGCCCAGTGTTGGCATGTAACGTTGGGCCAAGCTTCAACAGGATTGGCGCAGGCTTGGACCAATGCTGGGCCCGTCGTCATTTCCTACATGGGATATTGTACGATAACTTAGCAATAAAAAAGTAGCAGTATTTCTCTGCAATCCTGTGATTTTTAGTCTTTTTTTCTTGTCTTACTACCGTATTGATTTCCTAATCGCATTAAATGGTTTTCGAAATATGATAGGGAAAACGAAAATGTTGCCGCACTTAGCCGTAGAAAACTAACGGAACACTACGAAGTTTTAAATTATGCCCTAGTAAGTCGGTATAGGATATGTCCTATATTGAACTACTGGACACCTAGATTCATTCATGGTCACGGAAGGACTATCCTCCTGTGACCATGAACTGCAAAGAGTTCGAAACGTCGAGAAATTAAAAATCAAATACAAATGCGATAAAATCTTTAAAAATAGTTTTATTTCAAACGAGACATTGTTTACAATGTACCTACACTGTTATTTTGGAACAGAAATTGTAACTACTGGAAATTTGGGTGTAAAACGAAAACTTTGTAGCACTTTTATATCATGTTTACTTTGTTGTGTTGTTGTTTATTATGTTAACCCAGCAGTTCCTTCACATCATATCACGTAAAATGCCATCAAAATTATTTAATATATTACATGTTAAAAATAAGATATTGAATATAACAGACGACCAACGCATAACACTTTCGTATTCTAACCAAAAGTCTATTGTTTATTATGGAATGTGTATTGCGACTAGATAACAGTAAATGCGTGATGCAAAATTTATGAAAAATTTCTTTTCTAAGGAAGCAAAATAATTGTTTTTAATATTGAAATATTAAAAAACCCACAAATAATTGGTTTTAGAAATCCTGCAAGACCAGTTAGGTATTCGATACGATTTGGGTTGGTACTCGATGCCCGCCGAGAGGGTTCCCCAAGTCAATGAATCGGTACCTAGTTGGTATTGTAGCCTCGGTTGGTTCGAACGGGGTGTGACCAGATTATAGCTTGTCAAAGAAGTTAGGTATTAGACTTATGCTAATAATGTATAGATACATTCCGCAGGATGACGAAATAAGAATCCAATATACCACACATCTCTATAAGTATTGAAATAGACAACTGTAGGTAGTAGGCAGATGACATCACCGCAAGAGAAGGAAGCTCTGAAAAAAAAGGCTGTGCCAATTCGCCATCGTATATTAAAATTGCCTTCAGTTTTAAAGAAAGATTGTGCCCAGCTGATGGAAATGTATGGGTTGAGAAGAAGGTATGGCAAAAAAGGTAAGTCAAAAGAAAGTATGGTATGAGTCGAGAAGAAGGTATAGCAGTATGTGCAAGCCCAATAAAGGCTAGAATGGCCCAATAAAGGTTAGAAATGAATCTAATACTTTCTACCACTGGTACGCAGTAGCAAACTGACTACTGAGTATCCGGCCAGAAACTTAGCGAGTTTGTCATTTTTTAAGTTACTACTTTTTAATGAAATTGTATACATGTATAGTATTTTTTTTAAAGTCACCATCCTGCATTAAATAAAATAATCCTATTATTATTATTGCGGCAGACTTAACAAACATGCAACGCAGACAAATTACACCCAAACTCAGAACAATACTTTGTGGATCACACAAAGTATTGTCCTGCGTGGGAATCGAACCCACGACACTGGCACGGAAGGCCGTTATCATACCACTACGCCATCTGTGCAATTGTTTCTTATTCGCTATATAGATTGTTAGATCCACCAGCCTATCGACTTTTCACAGCTGGACACAGGCGTCCTTACCAGACTGGATAATCTCATAACGCCCGCGCTCGGGTTGCGGGTTTGATCGCCGTTGGTGTTTTGAGTTGATCAGAAAAGCGCATTCCATTGGTGCACTCTCAGACGGTTTTAATAGGTACACCTAAAGCAAAACGGTAATGATAATTTTTTTTTTTACTATTGTTACTATTTCTGGGATCGAGACCCTTGTGCAGGGGTTTTATTTTTTCTTTTTTTTTGATAACGCAGTGGTCCGAAATGCGTTACGCACTTACTCCCCGGATGGGAACTGATGTGGGACTCCTAGCCTAGGGCTAGGTTACCTACTAAAACGTATCCACTGCGATTGCTGTTAGCCTAAGGGCTAGGGGAGCGCTGAGGGCTCTCAACCCGAATTGTGCAGGGGGACGAACGATCACCTATTATACCACGCTGGTCAAACTTGTTGGTATAGAGTTGGTTTATTTCATAATTTCCTTCTCTTGCATATATTATCTGTATAAAATATCAAAAGTATTCTGAAGGGTACGCAAAACACATAATTTTCTGTAGAAAGTATTCTTCACAGTATGATTCACTTTAAAAACTTTTAAATTAACATATTTTTAAAAAAGAACGAGTTATATTTCAGAGAGTATGAAAATGGATTATTTATTTCGGTCGTCGGTAAATAAAAAAGAAATTGCGACGTCAGACATCTTTTTTAACGGGATGACAGTTGTGACAGCTTATTTAAAGGTGTAACCTTGGAATTAAAACTAAATACATATTTTTAAATATTATTTTTTCGCTTATACTTTGACAATAATATTAAAATTATAATGCATATTACTTGTATGATATTATTTTTTTTGTTAATCATCTTTCAACATATCAAAATTAATATTATCTGTGCCGATGGTAGTTTGTTTATTTATTAATTTTATCCGCTTTAACTACTTAACACATTGCTTTGACTATACCTACAGCAAAGATTAATAGGGTATCTTTTATTCAGTAAGAAAGTACTGTACCCGTAGGTTTCCTTGTTGTTTATGTGTGCAAATTTTATTAGAAGCGAATGACGTATTTCATCAGAACAATTTCCAGAAAGCTGTCCCAAAAAAAAATATAAATTAAGAACTTTTAAAAAATTAAGAGAAATCTCCGAAATAAAAATAATCAAAATGCATCAAAAAACGTATGATAATGAACTGATCTATTTACGAACTTATGCATTAATCAAAACCGTTTTATTATATTCGGCGTTACGTTGACACAAAATTTATAACAGCTCTCAATACGGATAGATAGATAGTTGAAAACGACAATAAGGTAATAAGTTCTTGATCTCGTTCTTATATCTTTTTATAAATTTCTGGCGAGAACCTTCAACCATGGTTCATTTATTATATATAAGCTAAAGTATGATTTACCATTGGTTTTGCCACTTATTTTGACATTTATTACAATTAGGTGGAAATAAACAAATGCATGTTACTAGCTCTTGAAAAAAATCTTTTTAATTAACACATATTTTCTTTTCATGCATAGTTGACACAAAATTTCCTCATAATTTTTACATTACACTGAATTTTATTTCTTCTTCTTTTTATGTATTGGCAATCAGCTACTTATACGAGATATTGTTGCCAGTGTCGAATTATAATTTTCTTCACGCCTTTAGTGTTTTCTCGTTAGCCATTGTCCGTCAGTAAATCAAATCGTCATGGTCAACAATGCTATGGCCACACTGTTAATAGTATCTGGGAAATCTGGTGGAAAACAAAAACGTTGTGAAGCAATTTTATATTATATTCACTACATCCTAGCAGTTCCGTCACATTCCATAAAATGCCATCAAAATTATCTAATATAACACGTTAAAACACTAAGATATCGAATATAATACAAGAGCACCACATAACTTTTTCAAATTCTCGCCAAAAGTCCGAATTTTATTTCGTCATTTTAGAATGCTAAATCCGTTCATATAAAAATAAGTTTTTAGGGTTCAGTACCTTGAAAGAAAAAAACGGAACCCTTATAGGATCACTTTGTTGCCTGTCCGTCTGTCTGTCAAGACCCTTTTTTTAATTACTGGCTGCCTTCTTTCTTCTACCTACCTGAAAGATATATTTAAAATCTATCATTTATCTGATTGACTCCTGATTTATGATAGAATTGATAAAAACTAGAATATCTATAAATTATTTTAAATTTAAATTTGATCCCTATAAATGATCTGGTCAACTGAAACTCTGTTTCGAAGCTTATATTTTATAGTAAGATACAAAAGAAAGAAAGATGCGAAAAAAAGATGCTAAAGGGAATGCTCCGATGGTTCGGACACGTGGAAAGAATGCCGAACGAACGTCTGGTTAAGAAGATATACAATGCGAAAGTGGAAGGATGTAGGTACCGGTAGAGACCGAGACTCACATACCTAGACCAGATCGGTCATGTACTGAAGGAAGGTGGAGTCAAGAGTCTCCGAAACCGGCGAGCGTGTATGAAGAGAATTATGAATGTTGAGGAAGCGAGTGAAGTATGCAAGGATAGAGTTCTCTGGCACTCTGTTCTCTCTGCCTACCCTGCAAGGGATATGGCGTGATGATATGTATGTATGTATTTTATAGTTAGTTTTAATGAACTATACAAGTCTTTTCTTCTAGCAGCCTTGTCTGAACTTTTGGTAAAACAAAAGCCTTTTCACCTTTGCGTTGAACAATTTACTCAGAAAAAGCGAATTTTCTTTTTTTTTATTGCTAGTGGTGGCAAACGAGCAAGCAGCACAACTGATGGTAAATGTTACTGTCGCCCATGGGCCTTAAAAATACCAGGGGTGCAACTAGGCCGCTGCCCACCAATTAAAACCGCAAACCCACCCAGAAAGTTGGGTTACCGGCTCTCCCGCTCACCGAACGAAGCACAGCAGCACATTGCCACTGCTCAGACGTCGATTTTCTGCGAGAGTGTGGTACTAACCCGAACGGACCGGCCCGCGGCTGCAGACAGAGAACTGTTAACCTGTGTGGTCCTACCACTATCAGGTATATGCAAGTTGGAAGCCATGACAGGGAGATTTTAGTTTTTTACAAGTTTGTTTCTGCTAATCTTGTATGATAACATATTCTCGTATATAATAACTTGATTACAGATTAGAAACCTCATTAAAAATTCAAAGTTTCAACCATTTTCCGATAGAAAGTTACTTCATGTTAATTTCAAATGTCAATTAATTATCGCGGGTTTCTAATTTTGTGAATGTCATAACTAATAATTAGTATTTTGTTTATATTTGGTTATAATAACAATAAATCTTTATTTGAAATAAAACTACTTTTACGTGTACTATCGCGTTTGTATTTGATATTTAATTTCCCGACGTTTCGAACACGTTACAGTGATCATGGTCACGAGAGGACTAAGGTGTCTTACGTCCAATATATCATTGTTATTACAAAAATTTATATATACCCTAAAAGATATTAAATTTTGACCGACATATTTAATACAAATTAATACAAATTCATTACCAGTACAAAAAGAAAATGATTTTATATATAAAATTTTATATTGTTTATGATCTGTTATTAATATCTTTAGTTAAAATAAAATCTTTAGTATTCGTATTTCTATCATGACGGTCAATGTCATGATAGATTTATCAATTGCTATATTTATCTGTGCAAAGTAAATTATGATGCAGTCATCATTCATCATTCTCCTACTCTTATCCCAATTACTTGGAGTCGATACGATATGTACTCTTCTTTCATAGTACATATTGTAAAAGTTATTGGGAATAGTTTTATGACCGACCGGACGTCAACCCTTCTTAGGAATGTAATTGTTGACCAAACGGCATGAGATTGGAGGAGTTGGCCCAGGTCGTTATAAATTATGATGCAGTATTAACTATAATATTCTAGTCTTCGATCTAGTCGGTCACCAATGAGACCATCGAGGCCCTGCTACGCCTGAGGCAGACGGCCGCGGAGGCTGTCGCCGGCAAAGGAGTGCTGTTGGCGGTGTCGTTGGACATTGCCAACGCCTTCAATAGTCTGCTATTCAGCTGCATCAGGGAGGCGCTCCGGTTCCATGGAGTGCCCCTGTACCTCAGGCGGCTGGTGGCAGACTATTTGGAAGGGCGCAGTGTTCTCTACGCGAGCCCCGCAGGGGACATTGTGCGGACGCCCATGTCGTGCGGTGTTCCGCAGCGGTCGGTTCTGGGGCCGACTCTGTGGGACATCGGTTACGACTGGGCGTTGAGAGGGAGTCTTCCCCCCGGGCTGAGCGTTATTTGTTATGCTGACGACACGCTCGTCACAGCCCGGGGCAGGACACTCGAAGAGGCGGCGAGCCTGACCACTCTCGGCACCGAGGAGATGGTCAGGCGAATTGAGGCGCTGGGGCTCAGGGTGGCCCTAAACAAGACGGAGGCCCTACTATTCCATGGGCCCCGTGTGAGGCTGCCCATCGGCGCCTCGTTAGTCGTCAACTCCATCCACATCAGTATCAAGGCCCATATGAGGTACTTGGGTCTGGTGCTCGACGGGCGTTGGTGGTTCCGGGAGCATTTTCGTCAAATTGCTCCCCGGCTGGTCGGCGCGGCGTCTGCCCTTTCTCGGCTCATGCCGAACGTGGGCGGACCCAGTTTCGAGGGCCGACGGCTGTATGCGGGGGTGATCCACTCAATAGCCATGAACGGCGCACCCGTGTGGGCGAGGGCTCTGAATCCCCAGCTCAGGGCGATGCTGTGGAGGCCACAGTGAGCCATGGCGGTCAGAGCCATTCGCGGGTACCGCACGGTGTCTACCGAGGTGGCATGCCTATTGGCCGGGACACCCCCATGGGACCTAGAGGCGGAGATGCTCTCCGACCTCTACCGGCGGATTACCTCAATGCGCGAAGAGGGTGGCTCCCCATCGTTCAACGAGATAGCCATCTGGCGCGAGGACGCCCGCCGAGAAGTCATCGTCCGTTGGGCTACGCGGCTGGAGAGGCCTAGACACGGTGTTTTGCAGTAGCGACGAGGACACGGCGCAACATACGCTCGAGGTATGTTCGGGCTGGGACGGGCAGCGCCGTGACCTCGTTACTGTCATCGGTGCCGACCTGACGCTGCCGGCTGTTGCGTGAGCGGTGGTCGACAACGTCAGGAATTGGGACGCGGTCGCCGCCTTCTGCGAGGCTGTCATCTCGCAGAAGGAGGCGGCGGAACGGGCCCGGGAGGATTCCCGTGACCCGGGCCGCCGCCCGCGGCTGGGGCGGCGCAGGCGCGAGTACCTGCGCCTGATGCCGCCCTAACCGAGGCTTCGCGTGATCGGACCGGGGAATTGTCCGGTCACCCGACGTAAGGCCACTGCGTGAGGACGACGCTTCGACGGCGAAAGCTGTCGGGGCGTCAACAGGAGAGGAGCCTGAGAGGGCATACCGCCGAGCGAGCCACCGAAGTCAAAGGTCGGGTACCGGTGGCCCGCTCGCACGGCGGAGAAGAGGTGCTTGCAGGGTGGGTCAATGGGGTTGCGCGCCGCCTCTTCCGTCACCCCGGACCGATTTGGCGGGGTGCGACGTCCATAGCCCACCGCAAAAAAAAAAATAAGCGTTATAAGGCTCTTAGTGGCCTTCTACGACATTCATAAGCAAAGTAAAGGTTGGTAGTATTCGTAGCTGCTACCACACAGCAATTTTTTTTATGGCACTTAAAATCTTTTATTTAGAATGGTAAGGCGGACACTAAAAAAAACATTAAAAGAACCAATAGCGACATCATTGAAGAACTAGTTCGTGTTCACCTAAAGGAACGTTCTTCCCACCTAGCGAACTACCCAAGAGTACAATATTCCTTGTGATGAAGTAAGAATATAATTCACCATCATGGCCATGGATGTCATACAGAACGACAAAAGGATATACACATATAAAATCTATGAAATAGAAAGAAAACTCGAAATAAAACCCTGTGTCATATTGATTAACCAGCGTACTATGGTAGATCACTTTCCCTTCTATTGTGTAGGAAGCTCGGAACCAGCGGTAAGATGTATATGAGCTGAGATGACGATGGTGAAGGTGAGCCTTTTTTTTACTATCACTGTTGGAATTTTGCTGTAAGCTGGCTGTAGAAGGCAGTAGATTTGACTCTATAACTATGTTTTAATTTTTGGCCGCTTTTGGAAGCGCATTTACTTCTACATCTGTGTTTACTTCCGTGTAATGACTGAGTAAAAATATAATTAACTGCCACATGTCCCCGCAGTTATCGTAAAAAGCGACTAAGAAATGTTAGTAGACGTCTCTTCAAGAGAATGAAAATTTGATGGGAAATCCTATCAATCCCTCTGATAAATGAGGATGAATTCCCAGCCCACGGTAAAGGCGGCGCGTGCCTTTTAGGAGGGCGTATGTGGGCTGTAAAAGAATTAGAAATTTGTTTACAGCTCTTCAAGGGTATAGGGATTTATTATATATACGTATATTTTTTTTTGATAAGCTAGCCTTTCTGTAAAATTTATTTGGTAAGTAGCTACAATAATATTCCAAAAAGTTTTTTTTTTTTTTTTGATGTAGAAAATGGAAGGTCCGATTTTAGCCTGCAAATTGATAGCAATTTTAGTTTTTCTTGCTAAGAAACTTTTTTCCATTACTTATCGTGGCAAAGGAGCAAGCAACACACTTGATGGTAAATGATATTGCCGCTCATGAACCTTTGTTATACTAAAGACACAGCCGTGCTGTCGCCTACTATAAATATGGTGTTCTTCTTAAACCTCGTTTAAGAAGGAGATGCCATAATATTCGGGTAAGATAACAGCAGGTATTTTATTCCAGATCTTACACGTACGTGGGGGAAAGATCGTTGAAAATGTACAGTTGTAGACCGTCGTTGTAGTCGTTTTCAGATAAAATGGATGCATCCTGCTACGGTATCGAGGGGTATGATAGTAAAAAAGGTGACAGTGGTATCAAGTCAAATAGTTCCTCTGAGCACTCCTCATGAAAGAGCTGGAGTACACAAAGTATCTCCACCGCTCCAGCGACTCCGATTTATCTGTGAGATTGGGATCACGGACGATTCGAACAACATGTCTGTGCTGAGACTCAAGTGGGTCTAGCTGATATTTGATCGCGCTTGGATGTGAGCAGATTTCTATGTCAAGACGAATTTGTGTTTTGAATAGCAGTAGACGTTGTCTCAGCATAAAGTACCACCAAGTTTTGTTCAGGACGCCCAGCTTTTTGCTTGCAAATTTGGCTTTGTCTTTCAAATGACTCTTTCTACTTAATTCAGGAATAATTTTTATCAGATCATCGTATTGTTTTAAAGTAAAGACTGAATGAAATACTCAGTCCTCCCGCCTCATGCTAAGGTGGGGTAGCGAACTGATTGTGCCTTTAGTATTGCAGAGGTCCATGAACGTCAAATATTATTTACCATGAGGTGAGCTGCTTGCTCGTCTATTATTTAAAACACTAAAAAATCTATTCCCAAATTATAAGCCATTTGCTTTTTGTATCAATAGCTCAATATTTTTTAACTGTTTTCCATATCATATCTTGTGCCCGTAATAAGGTGTCATAATATTTCACAATACAATTATGAATACTGATATAACTTTTGAAAGGAAAACAAAATATAATTTAATAATACTTAATTTCCAATAGATGACTTATTTAGTTGCCGATAGTAAGTTTTATGTTCATGCGTTCCTAAATGTGTAATATACCTTATATTCAACAAAAAAGTAATGACTATATAGCAATCATATAATTAAACCGATATTCAACCAGTTAAAACATAACCAGTGCAATTAAACAAAAAAATAATTCAGTAATAAATGAACGTTGTTGCACGAAAGTATCCAACTCCAAATACCTTTGACCCAATTCTCAACTCTCCCCGGCACTTTTACCTTCTACGGCCTAAAATACTACGTCACCACTTTCTACGGGCACATAGGTTAATGAAAGTGACAGATAAAACTAAAAGTGCACCCCGAAGGCCGACCACTGGACCTACGACAATACCAACATTTAGGTCGGAGAAAGTAGTGAAAGTCTAAGTTCGACCGTGATCTACTTAGCAGTACTCTCCCTAGATATTTTTATCGTGTTCTTGACATTAACCATTCACTTTTTTACTGCACTGTACACACTAAAATATACTCTACCATTGTGGCTTCTAAAACTAGACTGGCGTGTCCAAAATGTAGGTCATAAGCAACAATGTCTTATGATTACGATTTAATGATGATTTCTTTTTCATTTTTTTTTTAAATAAGACCGTGGATACCCGCTGTGAAATTGTTCTAGATGATAATTGAAAGAACAGAAATTATTTCATATTTTATTGGATTTAACTACATTAAATTTTATTGGTATATTGGATATTATTGGCAATAATAAGAATTCATCAACATAACTTGTGTGTTAAAATCAAGCAACTTTATCAATTAATATTAATTTTAATATTATAATTATAACTTATTATCTTTGTAGCAAATAAATACTTATAGTTTGTTTTATTGTTCAGCTGTTCAACAGCTGTTGCTGTTATTTTCTCTTTATATTCTTCAGAATTAGACGCGGACACAGGGCTCAATAGATAGATGGCTGTAATTTTAGAATTGGCAAATGTATGTATGTACTCTAACACTGTACTTATGCTAATAACTTTCCACTAAAGACAATAAAGAGATTCAAAGAGCAGACGCGAATTCTACTGAAAGGCAATAAGATAATGGATGAATTTGTTGTAAATTAACTATAGTAAATTAGAAAACTTCGACATTTTAGTATCATGTCTTAACCGCAAAAGTGTACAATAGTGTCAAATAGTAAATGCATAGATGCATTTGTGCGGTCTTTGGGTTGTTAGTAAGATTGTGGGCCCGCCGAGATTTTCTCCACTTTCTATGCGCTTTCACTTCTGAGGCACCGGGTAGGTAGACATAGAATAAACTACTATAACGCAAGCCATTTTGTCGGAACCGTGACTAAGCGCTTTAAAAATAACTAAAGGTTAAGGGTGACATTTGTTTATAATAAATAAAACATTATTCAAATATGTAGTTTATTGCCCTTTTCTTTGTATTTATTTATATTTTTATAATAAACTTTGTGGCTTTCCTTTTCAGTTTGAAATTTTATCATAATAATTTCAGTAGCGTATCAGAGCAGTATCTAAATTAGCTTAGACCTCTATTATCTATGCGACTTCATACAATAAAGGTAATATCTCTTCAGCAGTTCTCGGTCCAGTATCTGGTATATTATTTCAGGGCATTAGTTATGGTACTCTGTTTTCTCTGCCTACCCTGCAAGGGATATGACGTGATGTATGTATGTATGTAAAATATTAATTTCGTCGAATTGTTTTTTACGAGATGATATAGCAAATTAACAAACAGACGCAATTTGATAAGGGTTTTATAATATTGAATGAATCATCATGATCATCTCAGCTCATATACGCCCACTGTTGGACTGGAGCTTCCTTCATAATGGGAGGTGAAACTGACCTAGTATACCACGCTGAACGGACGTGTTTTTATAGGATTTTGTTTCGAGTTTTCCTTCTGTTGCATAGATGATATATGCGTTTAATATCCCTTAGTCGTTTCTTGTTCTTACAATCATCTACGGGTAAGGTATGGAATGGTGAATTGTATTCTTACTCCGTCACCACACGGATAATTGAATGAGTATATTAATATATGTTTATCTTCATTTATATAAACAAAGCGCTAAATAAAACCTTATATGAATCCGTCTGACCAGCGTGGTAGATTAATTTCCTTCTCATTGTTGAGGAGGATTGAGCCCAATAGTAGAACATATATAGTCTAAGACGAACAAAATGTTTCCCGTATGATGAAGGTTTAAGAACACATTATGTCATTACTAATTAAGTATTACCCTCATCCAACCACCCATTCATCAGCCCGCAAACATCCTCTGTTGGACATAGGTCTCCCCACGATAATGTCATTCGAAACGGTCCTGTGCGACCTGTATCCAACGTTTTCTTGCGACCTTTGTAATGTCAACCCCGCTAAATCCGTTCGGGGTAGCAGAAGAAACGGCGCGCGACCCCGTAGACTCGCCTATATGTACCTCTCTTCACCGAGCGAGTGGGCCACCGGAACCCGATCTTTGTCTTCGGTGGCCCGCCCGGCGGTTTACCCTCACGGGTATTCTCTCGAGTCGATACCCCGGCAGCTTTCGCCGTCGGGGCATCGTCCTCACGCAGTGTGGAGTGAGGGGTCATCCTATGCTGCGTCGTCCGAGTCGTGGCAGCCACTTGAGAACCTATCTGCCCAACGGTTATCAGTTCGTCGAGCGATGTGGCCTGCTCATTGCCACTTCAGCGTGCTAATTCTTCGGGCTATGTCGGTTACACTCGTTCTTCTATGAATTTCTGTATTCTATTACCCTCATCTAAAATTAATATGATCGCAGCTCATTAGGTGAATGACTGACGAATTGCCTTCTGTGAACGAGCGAGTGATGGATCACACAATGTAATGCCCTGCGTGGAAATTGAGCCTATGATACTGGCACGGTAAATCTGTATCTTAACCACTACGCTTTCTGTGCAGTCAAACTTCGTTCATGACCAGGCAGATCAAAAATGATCCAATAGAATGTGTGTTCAATTAATCATAAGTAGTTTTGTGTTCCTTATTATCAAGTTTCATTTTTATTTATTACTTTCTTTTTTATTCTTTCATTTACTTAAATATCTTGAATACCAACATGACAAAAATTGAGAAATTCTTTATCATTTTTATCCATCCGAAAGTTTTCCATTAGATGTCAATTGAATTCTTACAATGGGTTGTTTTTCTTTGGTAAGTAATTGCAAAGATATATTCATTTAATTTTCACTAATTTAGTAGGCCACTAAAGGGCCATAATCGCTACCCGTCGCAGGTGGATTGACGACTGCAGTTGATGTTAAAAATTTCTTCTAACTTTGTTTAGCTTTTTATAAATCATATACATAAGTTGTCAATAATTACAATAGAAATTCTGCATCGATTATTTTCAGGTCATTTTCAGATTGACTGATAACTGACTTGAAGATGCTATTACCCGATAAGATGAGGACGAAAATTATTTTAAATAATCTATTCCAGTCATTGCAAATCTTTAACAAGCACAGGTTCAATAAAACGCTGATTGCATACAATAAATTTAATTGATTTATCAAGTGAACTCTGAAATTCAATCAACGGGGAGGTCATTGACTGCTTTCTCGGAGACTAAATTAGTGATTCTTCAATCTTGTATGTGCAGAATATATTCTATACTATGAAATTTTTATCTATTATATTTTATTTAATTTTTATTTACTAATAACAATCACAACGGAATAAGAATATAAAGTGTAGTGACGGACGACCTCCTATCTTATCTGTGAGTGATCGTAAGAGACCACTAAGCCATGTAAAACGCATATAACATCTATGCAAGAGAAAGAAAACTCGAAACAAAACCCTATACCAACACGTCTGGCCAGCGTGGTATAGTAGGCCAATTTCCCTCTCATTATGGAGGAGGCTCGAGCCCAACAGGGGAGAAATGTATAAGCTGAGATGAATTAAAATATAATATTTAAATAACATTACATTTCTTGCAGATATTGTAAGATTTTTTTTCTTTTTTTTTTGTGTGTCTAAGTTGTTAGCCTCAGATGGCTATGACAACTTTACCCGGACTGTGGGTGAGCGCTGAGGGCTCTCAACCTGTTATTGTAAGAGTCGACAAAAAGGGTCATAAGCAAAGAAAATTTAAAACTCTAAAGAAAATCTTCAATCTCTTAAAAGCTAATTTTCTTGCCAATATGGGATTTCTCAAAATGGCCATAAAAGGCTGTAGAAAACCAAAGACAATTAACAATACGATATCCATGGCATTAAAATCTGATGTGATAATGGGTTGTAGTATATCTATAATGGATTTTCTTTTATTTAATATAAATTCATCAATCGTTTTGATACTACTGAGAGAAAGAGATTATGAATATGACTTTTAACTTAAACAGTGATTAAAGTTTCTGTATGTGTCTTCGTTTATTCAGATATAGATAGAGAGTAGATCCGTGCAAATTTTACCATTCATATATTGACCTTTACGAAGAACAAAGTTACATATGAATATGATACAAAAATCGTTTTTATTGTAATTATAAAGCTAAACTGATCTATATATAAGAGGAAATTATATAAGGAAATGAACCAATCCTATGCAAAACAATTAAGAACAAAACGTGTGTGTGTACTTACACGCGTTAGAAGTAATACTTCTTTGGGGTAACAAGATAAAATTCTTTTCAAAAATTTCTTATTCTACGTTTGTAGAAAAAACGACACTAACAATAGAAAAAAGGTATTTAATACATCGAAAGTTTTATTATAACTCATTATCTAGTTAAATAAAGTTTATTTAAATATCAAAAAAAAAAAACTAAAATGTTTAAATTACTGAAATTTAGCATTTAATATGCTTAATTATTTATAAAACTCGATTAAGAAGTGAAAAAATAAGGTTGTGTCATCAATTAATTTAAATAACAAAGTTGTGTCATCGTTTAATACAATTCTAACTGTAAAGTTTGAAGTATTAAGCCTATAACAATGTGTAAACATTGTCGGGTAGATAGCATACCGTCACCTTAAGACATAAATATGATACGAAGTGAAATTTGCATGTCCTATAATAAGTCACGGTGGTGTAGTGGCAGCACGATTGGGCCGGAATCCCAATAGGCGCGGATTCGAATCCCGCTTGTGACATCATTTTTCACTTCGTAATCGAGTTTTATAAACTAAAATGTTGACTGTAGCTCACTTCAGGGTGTCGGTTTTTCGTGACGGTGTGCGCGCGCATCGTAAAAATTTACTCTCATCATTTTTCCATAACGCGCCTAAAGAAGTATAACTTCAAAAATTTATATTGTTGATTGATTTTGTGTTTGACAAATTTTAAATAGCTCTTCTCTAACGTAATGATTATGCAAATGCAACTTTATTCTACGAATAGGTCGATAATCACTTGCAGGTGTAAATTTTGTCTACCTAGCAATAATCTCGTATTACTTATCTGATTACAATACTTTGGCTGATCTAGAATTTGAATCAAAATTCAAATTAAGAATCTCATGATCGACAATTGTGTACTGATGCTATGAGACCATTGAAGCGGTCTTGGACCAAATCATGGATGACATTATAAGTTATTTTTGGTATTGATCGTGTCCGTGGGCGACTTTCTCATACTTAAATGGAGTAGTGGGCTGTGATGACGCAAGAGACAAATAGATTTACGTCATTTTGTTTTTTTTTTTTATAGATTGTGTTATGTACTGTGGATTTAGAACGGTTGAAGATTAACAGTCCACTTAGCTGTAAATATTAACCAATGGTTAAATGGAGAACTAGAATATTTCTGATACGAAGAGGCCAGCATGGACCTTAAGAATGTAGATGGAGAAACAGTCGGTTTTTTTTTAAGACATACCACCGCACAGAAATTTTCATTCTTGCGTCGCGAAGATTTATAAACAAAATTTTCATGTAACACACTTTAAGGGTAAAGGAAGATCAAAGAAAAAATGGATAGACTGCGTGAAGCATGATATGGATAGAAAGGGAGTGACCAGAGAGATGACGTCTGATAGGACTGTATGGAAGAAGAGGACTCCAAATAATTGGGATAAGAGCAAGATAATGATGAGTCTGAAACACACTAGAGAATGAAAAACTAAACCATGGATTTACGCCATTGACGAATAAAAAAACTGCGTTTAAAAAAACCGACCTCAAAAACTAAAAAAATACAAAATAACTTAAAATACTATCATTTGTATGTGCTATCTATTGATAGGTTTGAAATCGGTACCAAGATATAATAGATTTATCTCTTATTGTGGAGGAGGCTGGAGCCTAATAGTGGGTGTGGCATAAAAAATGATGATGATGATACATACACATACATATCATCACGCCATATCCCTTGCAGGGTAGGCAGAGAGAACAGAGTGCCAGAGAACTCTATCTCTGCATACTTCACTCGCTTCCTCAACATTCATAATTCTCTTCATACACGCTCGCCGGTTTCGGAGACTCTTGACTTCACCTTCCTTCAGTACATGACCGATCTGGTCTAGGTAGGTTAGTCTCGTTCTCCCTCGGTACCTACATCCTTCCACTTTCGCATTGTATATCTTCTTAACCAGACGTTCGTTCGGCATTCTTTCCACATGTCCGAACCATCGGAGTATTCCCTTTCGCATCTTTACACCAATACTCTCTTTCATACCTACTCGCTCTCTTACGTCGTCGTTACGAATGCGGTCGGTCAGCCTACGATGATGATATTGATTAACCAAAAGGCAATTATAACGGAAATAAAACTCTGTTAATTTGCCTGACATACAAGAGAAATATGTCCAATATTGTGATATACATATATAGATTGACGATGAAGTTTGTTATAGCAGTTCTATGGCAATTTCAACGGTTCTCCTATGAGGCTTTATAAGATGCAGCTGTTTTATATATCGCAGACTTAGTAATAGGTCTCCGTTGATACTCTTTGAATATGATATAAAAATATTTTGAATGTTATTTAGGGTTTGTATTTGTTTCGTGCTCCCTGTATCACGAACGCTTAAAAACATTCAAAACGTTGGAAAAATAAAAATCAAATAAAAACGTTAAGAATTAGGTAAACATAGTTTTATATTATAGTAGCAAACTCAGCCCGTTGGTTTGTTTGTAGAAGTTGATATGTCACAGCGCCACCTGGTGGCGAGTTATATCAACAGGGATAGCATATAAACATTCGCCGTGAAAAAATACATACTAATTTTCATAATAATCGGTCAAATAGTTTCTGAGTTTCATCATCATCATTATCATCACAGCCCATAATGTCCCACGGGCCTCCTCCGTAATGGGAGGGAAATTAACCTACTATACCGCGCTGGTCAGACGTGTTGGTTTAGGGTTTTGTTTCGAGTTGTCCTTCTCTCGCATAGATGTTATATGCGTTTTATATCCCTTAGTCGTCTCGTACGATCACCCACGGGTAAGATATGGAGTGGTGAATAGAATTCTTACTCCGTCACCACACGGTAAATTTTGAATAATTCTGAGTTTAGCGATGTCATATATCCAAACATCCTCTTTTATATATGTATGTAGACGTAATATTCATGTAAGCATCAGGAAATCATTATCCTTTGTGTAAATACGAACCTTAAAAATAAGAAAAGTGATATTGGCTGGCTGAACTTATGTTGTAAAGTGCATAAATTAAAAGTAAATAACAAAAGTACATCAATTTAAAAGGATGAACTTTATAAATCCGCAGTAGATATCATTCAAAGACCCAATCACGGAAACGTCATAAACATTTACGATTGAATTTTTGCCATCAAATGAACTGTGAATCGGTCATTCTTGATCGGTCATTGACCCCTTAAGTAGGCTGCATAGTGCATACACAGATTAAAAATATATATAGTCTATGTATTGAATGGATTTAATTCCCACACAGATTAAATACTTACATTTTTTTTTAATGATCTGATGTTTATGTGATTATGGTACCTTTGAAATAAAGCTATGAGGTTTTCATGTATCCATGAACGTTGATGTGTTCAAAATATCTGGCAATCAAAACTCAAATACAAACGCGATAAAATCCTTAAAAATTATTTTATTTATATCTACTAATAAATGGAGAGCCGGTTTTTTTGTTCGGTCATACTGCGAAAACTGCTGAACCGATAGGAATAATACTTATACCATAAGATGCAGTGTCTTTCGGAGAAGGTTTTCACGTTTTCTCATTAAATTGATAGAAGCATATTAGTAAGGTTTCACTGAAAATGAATTGTCTTTGTGCCAAGATGATGATGAAGATGATGAAAGTCCCCAAAGATTATTTATTTTTTAAGTGTTGCCTTTAAAAAAAAACTAACTTTAGTATAAAAAACTTGATAAACAATGTCGGGTAGATGGCACACGTATCCTTAAAGATAAAAACATATTACGATGCGAAAATTGAATGTCATACAGCAGTTCACGTTGGTGTAAGTGGTAGCACGATTGGAACGGATTTCCAATGGGTGTGAGTTCCAATCCCATATGTGACAATAATTTTGTGCTCCTAATCAAGTTTTTATAAATAATCAAGCATATTAAATGCTAAATTTCAGTAATTTGATTAACTTTAGTATTTGTAATATTAGCATCGTGTGCTTTCTTTTGATTTATAAAATAACTTAGTCAAAAAAAACTGATAAACTATCACACCGAAGGTCTTGGTTTCAAATTCATGGCACGCATCTCTGTCTTTTCGAAGTTATGTGCATGTTCCATTGTAAATTTTTTGTTGTAGCTTGCTTGAATGCATAGGGAATACAAGATATAGGTGAGCAAAGGAAAGGAGCAAATGATCATCCCCTGCAATTATCTTATTGCAATTAATTTATTTTGGTAGCGAAAATTTGATAGGAGTCGTATCCTCTTCCCCGTGGGACTTGGAGGCGGAGATGATCGCCGGATTTTACCGGCGGGCGTCGGCGACGCTGGCAGGGGGCGGCAATATCGCCTTCCGAGGTGGCCGGACGACGCACTTCGGGACGTCATCGCCCGTTGAGCAGTCCAGCTGGAGAGGCGTCGGTTTGGCGTTCGGACCATGAAAGCTCTTCTGGGCGGCAGCGTATCATCCTATAAAAAATATTCTGTCAAAACTATTTGAACTGTAATCAATGAAGAATATCTGATCTTTACGCGAGTATTACACATTTGAAATAAAACTATACTTACGGATCTTAACGCGTTTGTATTTAATTTTTAATTTCTCGACGTTTCAAAACCTTTACACGGGAGGACAGTCCTTATTTTTATTTTTTTTCTTGCTGTGGTCTATGGAGGTGGTCGCGCCCCGCCAAATCGGTCCGGGGCGACGGAAGAGGCGGCGTGCAACCGCATAGACTTACCCTTCAAGCAGCTCTCTTCACCGTGCGAGCGTGCCATCGGTACCTGATATTTGTTTTCGGTGGCCACGGGAGGACAGTCCTTCCGTGACCATGAACGTTGTAAAGTGTTCGAAACGTTAGGAAATTAAAAATCAAATACAAACGCGATAGAATCCGTAAATATAGTTTTTTTCAACTAATGAGTAGGAAGATGAATATAGTAAAGATATTTTATATTTTATACCAATTGCTCGTTATCTTTGACTCCA
The DNA here is from genome assembly GCA_905163515.2 of Lymantria monacha. NCBI lineage: Eukaryota > Metazoa > Arthropoda > Insecta > Lepidoptera > Erebidae > Lymantria > Lymantria monacha. The sequence continues at coordinate 7,916,672 of LR991081.1, read as the reverse complement.
CTTCGGTGCAAATGGATGGTCATTAATAGATCGCACAAATAATTTTATTGTGTGAGAATCGAACTCACGACGCTCAGTACAGGAGTTTGATACTTAGGGCAGTTTTACATGCAGTTGATGTATTTACAATAAGGCATTTGGGAATAATGAAGAATATTTTGCTGTGTGGTAGCTAGCGGCTACGAATACTACCAACTCTTACTTTGCTCGTGGATGTCGTAAAAGACGACTAAGAGCTTTATAACGACCTGATCCAACGCTATCTGATGCCGCTTGCTCAACAATTACATTCATAAGGATGGTTGACGTCTGGCAGACGGCTGGTCATAGAGCCAATAACTTTTACAATATGTACTATGAATAAAAGAGTACATATTGTATCGACACCAAGTAATTGGGATAAGAGTAGAAGAATGATGATGATCCGTAATATTTATTTCTTTGATAGGCCATGGCCGATCCATCTGAGGCGATGGCAGAAATAACATGTAATCACACACCTATTGTACAGCACCTCTCTGTCGCCGTGTGAGAGTGCTACTGGTACCCGATCCTTGCTTTTAGTGGACCAGAGTTCTCAATATTAATCTAACAAAAGATCAATTCATTTAACAAACTCTTTAGCTTTATAATAATAATATATAATATAATATATAATAATATTGATTGCACAGATGGCGTCGCTATCCGTGTGTTGACGAAGTAGTCGCTATCCGTGTGTAATACCATTCACCACCCCTTTTTTACCCGTGGATATAAGGGATAACTAAGGGATATAAAACGTATATAACATTTCTATGCAAGAAAAGGAAAACTCGAAACTAAATCCTATACCAACACGTCTGATTAGTGTGGTATATTTTTTTTTTGGCGGCGGGCTATGGAGTGGTTACGCACCGCTAAATCCGTCCGGGATGACAGAAGAAGTGGCGCACGACCCCATAGACTCGCCCTACATGTACCTCTCCACGCCGTGCGAGCGGGGCACCGGAACCCCGTAGCGTGGTATAGTAGGTTAATTGCCCTCCCATTACGGAGGAGGCCCGAGCCCAACAGTGGGACATATATGGGCTATAATGATGATGATGATGAAATGGCGTAGTGGTTAAGATACCGATCTACTGTGCCAAGTATCGTACGTTTGATTCCCACGCAGGACAATCTTTTGGCAAATTGTTATTGTGAATTAGGGTATAATTTGTGTCTGTTAATTATGTTTGTAAAATCCACCCGCAATACAAGGATTTATTCTCTAGTGCTGTCTCGAAAGAACATAAAGAGAGAAAAAAGTGATCATTATTAGCTAGTTATCAGCGTTAACCCACGCGTTCTTCAAGGTACGATGAGATTACTAAATATCGTGGGCGGGAAGAGGAAGTGTAAAACATAATATCTATATACTTTATTTATTCAGTGGCAAAATCATTCAACTTGTATTCCCTGGATCCCAATTCTCTAAACTTTGAATCGTAAAATAAAAACTGTTGTAATGATTTCTAATATTTACGCGAGTATTACACATTTGAAATAAAACTACTTTTACGGATTCTATCGCGTTTGTATTTGATTTTTAATTGCCTGATGTTTCGAACACTTTACAGTGATCATGGTAACGGAAGGAGTGTGGGGTCTTACGTCCAAAAGTCATCGTTATTTCAGAAATTTATATCTACTATATAAGATATTCAATTTTGACCTAAATTTTTAATATAAATTAATACAAATTCATTGCCGGTACAAAAAGAAAATGATTCTATATATAAATGATTTTATATATAGTTATATATATTTTTTCTTCAAAAGGCTTTTATACCAAAGGTTTTTATACCAACCCGTCTGACCAGCGTGGTATAGTAGGTCGATTTTCCTCCTATTACGGAGGAGGCTCGAGCCCAACACTGGGACATATATGAGCTGAGCTGATGATGATGATGATGTAATATAGAAAATTTAAAACCTTTTAGTTGATGCTTAATAAACATAATTAATGACCGAAATAAATTGAGTTCTATGGCTATTTTCGAAGCTTGTTAACCAGTTGCTTTAAAGACAGTATAAATGTGTTAGCGTTCCGTTTTTCACAGTTTGTCACGGTTTATTACAGGATAATAGTTCCAAGATACACCTGTCGCATTGTTGTATCTTCGAGCAGGTGTATCTTACTTCGTTTAAGTACCAATACACATCACTTTCGATTTCATATAGTTTTTCCTATCGTGATAGTATACAAGACAAATTAGCGGCGATCGAGTAAAATATTTACGACTAGAATTCTGTAAAATAAATAACATATATTATTGTCTTGTACGCTTCGTAACTTGGCGGCTTTGAATGTTTTTTTTTTTTTATTATATAAATATAATATAGCTATGGTACATAGGTTCGCGCATAGATATAAATAACTAGGCGCACAACACAGACAGGTGGTTCAGGTTATATGAACCCGCCGGCTTGGTGTGACCGCGAAATTATTTTCAAGACTACACCAACCTCGAGCGCACACAGGCACGTAGCTCCATCCATCCGTATACACGTCTCACTAGCAATATGCGAATGTAGTAGTAGTCGTGAGAAACTTGCTATTCTATTCCAGAAGAGCGTAAACATTTTCTACTTGCGAAATAAAACGAACTCTAATTGCAGCTCATACTGATTAAATTCGCTACTTTATCAAAACGTGCTCATGTCATTTCATTGATGCGTAGCGTATGGTAAAGTTGCTATCTTGTTCGTAATGTCCGCGAACGGAGGTACATTCAACTTTTAGCCCAGTAAACTCTCAAAGTTCGTTCACCCACTGCTTGTCAACTGACGTAAAGAGAACGAGAGGGAAGAAGCGATATATAGGCGCGTCTCTGTCTCGCGTTATGTTCAAGTTTAGAAGTTTTTATTGAACGTATGGTTGTCGAAATAGTTTACTTTTGTTTTGGTTATGCTCGCCTGGTACTTTTGACGGTTTACGTTGGTTATATCGATAGATAAACGTGACTATTTCGTGTTTGCGTTACACATCGATCGGTTTCTTGTTATTTTTGTAAGGAAAATCGACAAGTTTCCACATCGATGTAGTTTATAAATATGTACTAAATCTAGAATTGAAAACAATCGGGTAAAGTTTTAATTTACATGTGCACCCATACCTAATTGTAGTTGATTTTCAAAAGCTCAATAAAATCTGATTTATTTATATTACACAAATTCTTCTAAAGTATTATATAATTCTTTCTGAAGGAGGTATCATCATACTATGCAGTAAGGATTTCCAGATGCAGATAATCAGTTCCAAAAATTTAAATAGCTCACAATCTTTATTCAATCTTCGGTAAGAGATATACCTACATGTATTTTCAAAGAAATTATCGTCAAATTTGTTAGACACAATGTCGAACAGTCTAAACTTAGTTGAGAATCTTGCGATAATGCAAATTTGATATATAAACTGACTTGTCTACATAGTTAAAATGTCGACCTATCGTGCGAGTGTCGTGGGTCCAATTCTTACGCAGGACAATACTTTGTCCGATCCAAAAATAGTTGTTCTGAGTTTGGGTGTAATTTGTGTTAAATTATAATAAGTCCCCCGCAACACAAGAATTCAGTGTCAAATTGTTGTCTTTTTTAAAAAAAAAGCCCTTGAGAGTAGCTGATGGTTCAGCCCATCTTTCGAATTTTATAATAGGTATTCTAGTGACATAATTGCCAAACTGCAAATACGGGATTGACGATTCTAGTCCTATTTAGTTTATCAATCTGTACCAGGGCGTCATCAATATCAGAGTTGTATGATATAGCAAAAGATATCTCGTAACAAGGTTCTGAAGATGATATTTCGCGAAACGACGCCCTCGACATTTACTAGATGAGACTAACGATGACATCACGCTTGCTCAGCTAAGATCCTACACAGCCCGCGTGGCTCTAACTTACAAATGTCAGCGACGTCGTCTTGGCCATTGAGATGCAAAACTGCGTCGCGAAAATATGATTAATCTAAACGTGAAAACATCCACTTTGTCTTCAACGTTGCCCCAAACTGAGATCCGCCATAACCCTTTGGCGATATCGCTAGCGAGTTTGAAAATATGCTGCTTAAATTGCTGTTCCTTTTGATTGCGTTGACATAGAAGTTTGATTTTGTTACAGCTTAAAGGTCAGACCTGAGTATTTAATATGATTTTCAATTTAATACCTCTATGCGTTCATGAGGAAAGGGGTAGTAAGTTTAAAATTATTAAAAATATTTTTATTCTATGATGTCACTAAAAATGTACGGTTTTCGCAATTTTTTCTCTATCTGTGCTGTAAGACGTTGCTTCGTACCTAAGATTCTAAGTTCACGAGAAGTACCCTGTAGGTTTTGATTCCCTTGGGAGTGTCGAAAATTTGCCGAAATTTGCGGCATAAACGGTTGTATCTTTTGATTGCGTTGGCTTAGAAGTTTAATTTTTTCATAGCTCTGAAGGACAATAGACCTGAGTAGTTGATATAAATTTCACCTTGATATCTCCACGCGTTCCTAAGAAAAAGGGTCTTGACAGACAGACGGACAGGCGGACGGACGGATGGACAACAAAGTGATCCTATAAGGGTTCCGTTTTTCCTTTCGATGTATGGAACCCTAAACATATATAATATAAGAACTTATTAATTACATACATATCATCACGCCATATCCCTTGCAGGGTAGGCAGAGAGAACAGAGTGCCAGAGAACTCTATCTCTGCATACTTCACTCGCTTCCTCAACATTCATAATTCTCTTCATACACGCTCGCCGGTTTCGGAGACTCTTGACTCCACCTTCCTTCAGTACATGACCGATCTGGTCTAGGTAGGTTAGTCTCGGTCTCCCTCGGTACCTACATCCTTCCACTTTCGCATTGTATATCTTCTTAACCAGGCGTTCGTTCGGCATTCTTTCCACATGTCCGAACCATCGGAGCATTCCCTTTCGCATCTTTACACCAATACTCTCTTTCATACCTACTCGCTCTCTTACGTCGTCGTTACGAATGCGGTCGGTCAGCCTAACTCCACAGATTTTTCGCAGAGATCGCATTTCGACCGCATTAATTTTACTATCATACTCTTTTCTGCATACCCAACTCTCGCTTCCATACAGTAATGTTGGGACAAGCACTGCGTTATGTATTGCTACACGTGCCTTCTGGCTGAGGTGGTGGCTGCCGAAAAGTTGCCCCAACGCTCCGTTCACTCTATTTCCCGCATTCACTCTTCGCTCTATATCAGTGGTGTACCTTCCATCTCGGCTAAATCAACTTATTAATTACTTTGCATAATATAAGCATGCGAAATGAAATCTCTGATGCATTTTTAATGAAACGAAATCTGCATAAATGAAGCCGTAAAAAATTGATAGCAATCACCACTTTGTTAATTTCGTTAAAGATATCATCGCTTCGTAAACATAGTTAATTTACATTTGGGTTAATTTAAGTTATTTTTAAACATATGTGAATTAATCGACATTCATTTAAAAATTGTAAAACATAATCGTGAGAAATCGTATGCCTGAAGGATTTCTTTTGCGGTAGCTGTTTTAGAAGTTAGCAAAATATTTTTTGTACGGGTAAAAATTTTTTGCAGTGCCGTTGTTAGGGAAGAAAAAATAACAATGTTCTTACTCACTAAACTATCCACTAATCCTATAGTATTAGGACCACGCTGTTGACAGTTCTCTGTCTACAGCTGTGGGCCGGTCCGCCCGGGGTAGTACCCCACTCTCGTAGAAGATTGGCGTTTGAGTAGTATGCAATGTGCTATTGCGCTTCGTTTGGTTAGCGAGAGAGCCGGCAGCCCAACTAGGTGGGTTTGGGCTTTGTATTTGTAGGCAGCGGCCTACAAATAACCCTGGTATTGCAAAGGTCCATGGGCGGCAGTGACACTTACCATCAGGTGTGCTACAAGCTGGTTTGCCACCAGATTCAATAAAAAAAAATATTTCTTCATCTATACTAATATAACTTTTGCAATATATATGATGGAAGTGGAGTATATATTGCGTCGACCCTCAAGTAGTTAGGATAAGAGCAAGAACGTGGTGATGATGATACATTTCACTGATGGCGAGAAATTGACCTACACCCTTTTTATACGATCCGGCTTTTATTTTGAGTTTTCTTTTTTCTTTTACAATGCTATACACCCCTTAGTTGCTTTTATAACCGTCGCGGGTTTGAAAGGGTTAGTGAATATTTTCTTAATTCGTCACATAAGACAAAATAATATATTCAAAACACATTGAATTGTGAAATGTTGGCCACTTAAAATCGTGTCTTTCACTACTATTATACCTTGACCTCTGCCGCTTTCCGCATTCCATATGGAATTGAACGATTTACGGACGGAAGTTGGGTACTCCCAGAGGTCGTGTGACCCTGGTTGTTTAAATACTGCATTGTCTATGTTTACTGGGTGGGTGTACCGGTTTCTTATTGTGGGTTTGGTTCATTCAAGCGGTAGGTAGTTTCGGTTAACTTTCGATGTTAGTTTTTATGTATTTTTCGTTGGGAGTATATTTGTATGAATTGGAAATAGCTTTGGTTGATTATTAACTACAAAAAAGACCACTTACTTATATGTTCTGTTCTACTGGTAACTTTGATGCTCTAAACAGAATTTGTCGCCCTATTATTTATTGACTATAATTGATTAATTTAGCACTTTTATCACAGAATTTGAATGTAAATCTTATTTGGAAAACTGACCAACAGTTTCGAAGATTGGCGTTATGTGATTTTTATGCATTAATTGGCGTAGTCTTCGAATAGTGTGATGTATTAAAAATCCAATGCGTCGTCACCCCTATTTCGCGCTTGGGAGTCGTAAAACCGTCTAGAAGAGCACCAAATAGCTATCGACAGCAGCGCTTTTCTGTGGAACTGAAACAGCAGTTGCAATTGCCAACCCACATCCCAAGCGTAGTGGATATGCATAGCTCGTGTTTTGGGAGGTCTATGCCCAGCAGTGGGATGGCAATAGGCTGATAGATGGACGGATCTTAGTTTAAATTTCTATTCATTTTCGTCTTTATAATTTTGTAAAATAAATATCATATAAACGAAACAAGTATTTGAAATTTATTAAGATATGGCTGTAGGCAACCATTATACAAATATAATATCAATAGCTAATTGCTTTTTTTAAGTTGTACGTTTTAAAATAACATATTCATTTGACTTTAGAAATTACTATTATGTCTTTATCAAAATAAGAAATACTGTGCAGGTATTTTAGGAACGCTGTGGTTTTTACATCTCCTCGAATCTATGCATTCCTAGTATCTTGCTGACTAATGTTGGCCTCTGCTTTCTATCAACTATCAACAATAATTGACGGATATCATTTAAAAAGAGGTATTATTTTGTGAGTATTAGAATTTAAATTTGTGTATGGAATACATATTAAATAGTCGCCGCAGCAAACGTTGTGCTATTTGTCTGATAACAATTTACTGAAGATCTTTTAAACAATAAGTTTTAATTGTTAGCCAGTCTGTAATACAAGGTTCGAAGGATATATTGATAGTCATATGCATATTTTTTTTAGATTTCACAGTTAATATGTTCTCTGTAATGAATAGAGAAGTGTTAGTTTTTTTTGTTTCTGAAAACTTTGATAGTGTCTGCTTCCAATTTCAAAAGTCTTTTGCTTGCAAGGATACTGTGCCAGACAAATTACCTGTTTAAAAAAGAAATGGTTTACTCTGTATTGCCCAATCGAATCTCTCCATTAACCACCATTACAGTAAAGTATCGTAGGCTCACTACCACCTACGAAAGCACTAGGACATATATATATATATGTATATATATATATATATATATATATATATATATATATATATATACATATATTTATATATATATATATATATCTATATATATATATCTATATATATATATATATATATATATATTTATATATATATATATATATATATATATATATATATATATATATATATATATATATATATATTTATATATATATATATATATATATATATATTTACGACTATATACTTTAACCACAGCATACACCAAGGACTCATAAAAAGGCTCAAATTCGTTCAGGTACTAAGAGGAGGGCTATGCACGGTATTTATCCACGTGATAGATTTGGAATACGAAAATCCGTTGAAGAACGGGTGTAATAGACAGCTCGAAGAATTAGCACGTTGAAGTGGCAATGGGCAGACCACATCGCTCGTCGAACCGATAGCGATTTTGGAAGAAAGGTTCTTAAGTGGTGTGAACAAATCGGATGACTCAGGGTAGGACGACTCCCCACTTAGTAGACAAGATTATGAGGGTCACAGGAAGGAAGATGGATGCAGGTGCCAAAGGATCGTTCTGAGTGGAATTTTTGTGGGGCGGCTTATGTCCAACGTGTGTGGACATCTATGGGCTGATGAATACATGAAACCGAAGCCAGGAATCGCTAACAGTTTAGGTTTTAAAGATTTGTTTATAGGTTTTTTATTGTGAATTTCATTTTTATAAAACCTTAAATGTATATAACACTAAATTAATTTATCATAGGTTTTGCAGTATAAATTTAATTTTATTATGTTATAAAAATAAAACTTAAGTATTTACGTGTATATTTTAATTAATAATTTCTACATTTTCATCCAAATTTTGATCATAACATGTTGTTTATTTTGGATAATGACCATTTAAATACAATGTGTTTTAAACTTTAGGCAATTTCTAAGCCCACGTACAACATAAAAATTAACAAAAAGCACACGTCTTATTGCAACACTGCCGCCCATCCAATTTCCGTCCTCGACTGGATCATGCAACAATATATGAAAACGCGATAACATCATGTCACTTGAGCGTTCGTTGATCTTTTAGCCCACTGTTGGCAGACGTGCAAGTTAGACGGGTGCAGGACGAACGTGTTTAGATTGATGCTCTCCTGGTAGGGCTGATCGTTCATACGGAGTAAAATATCAAATTATTTTTCTTAAATAATTTGGTTGCTCTATTAATTAATTAATCTATTTATATCGTTGAGGCACCTCATGATCGATATAATTTCATATTAATTCGCAAGTCTCTCAGAAAGGCCATTGATACAATGGAATATCTATTGTTGTTGGATCTACAAAGGACTAGGCTACACACAAAATTTATTCGAGACGTCACCTATCGAAATAAAGGAGGTACTAGACTAGAAATGTTAATGTTATATTAACAAGGCATATCTCTTTAAATTGATGTACTCCTAGTATGATTGGTACTATAAGTGAGTGCAGAATGAAAAGGAGTTAACGAAAGAGCGCTTTTCGTTATTTCCATAATTACCATTACCCTTTTTGTTTGTTTTAGAGTTTTGATGTTAAAATATAAACAGCATTGTATACAACAAAATATAAACTATTTCATAACGAATGGTACAATTAACGTAATAAGTTCAAATGAAAATTATTTTATAAATATTTCCATATCCGGCGAATTTGGGTTATTTATTTTGCAGTTCAAGGAAAACTAATTAAAATTATTATATACCTTTACCGTCCTGTGTGGTTACATGGGTGACAAAAGGCACGTACAGCAAAATATTTAATTAATTTCTCAAAATGTGGTTATTATTAAAAATTATCGAGGACATAATGGAAATAATTTACATTTAGATAATAAAATTATACAGAAATATGTTCCAAACTCAATAATTAGTTTGATTACGATAGCAAGGAATATTATTATGTTGAATTAATTATAGAGATCAAAATTTTACCTTATCTCTTTAGTAACATGGAATAGAAAGAAAGGAAGAAAATTTTTAATTTTAATATAATTACAGAAATAATACAAAATAATACGTAAAATTAATGACAAATAGCTACTAATACGCTAAGTTTACGGATAAACATGCTCTGGATCTGGCTCACCTCGCCCAAACCTTCCGGAATGCCGGAAGAGCGGCGTACGGTCGATAACGTACTGTATTACCATTTAGGCTGACTGGTGCTGATTTTGACTTCGCTGGCCCACCTGGCGGATAATTCTTTCGCGTACCCTACCATCCATCAAAGTCCTGGCAAAATTATTTGTATGTCGCTGATATCCTGTTAAAATCTAATAATAAAAAGGCTATTAAGAGTATTTACTATATTTTATGACCGTATGATGATGAAGATAGTATTTAAAGATGATTTGCCACCCCTACTTGTTATGTACGGGGGGGTATCGAACGACACAAACGTGGATCGATATATCTATGATAAATTCTAATGATCGCTTACTCGATTGTGTCAACTTGGTATCTTGTTTAGATGATAAATCGTAAATGTTTTATCGATAATTACAAGTATACAAATAAGTACATAAAAATTTAGAGAGATTTCCAATTAGTAGAACAATATAAAGATGAAATTGCTATCCAAAAACAAAAAATATATTAGAAAGAATAGATAATAAATAGAGATGTGCCGATTGGGCAGCGACTAGTTGGTAAAGCAGACTATCCGGCCACTATTGTAATCGACGACTAATCGGCTAGTCGACTATTCTGCCAACATTATAGTCAGCACATCTCTAACAATAAGATAATTGTCAGTTAATGTACTATAAATATATTATTATTTGACCTATTATTTGATTTATGCGGAGTGCCAAAACAAAAATAGAAGTAAAAATTTTCAATATGTTGGGCTTTGTTACAAAAAAATAGTGAAGGCCATTAATAAATATAATTATTTATGGGAAAAGAAAGAATATTGTTAATATATTGGCATTAGCAAGAGTTACAAGAGTCATCATTCATCATTATCCTACTCTTATTTCAATTACTTGGGATCGATACAATATGTACTCTTCTTTCATTGTGCATATTGTAAAAGTTATTGGCAATAGTTTATAACCGGCCGCCTGCCAGACGTGAACCCTCCTTGGGAATGTAATTGTTAACCAAACGGCATCAGATGGAGTTGGCCCAGGTCGGCTGTATAAGGCTCTTAGTCGTCTTTTACGACATTCACGAGCAAAGCAAGGGTTGGTAATATTCATAGCCGCTACCACACAACTATTAGTTACAAGAGTAATTTTTTTTAATTAAGATTTTGATCTTATTGTGTAAAGAAAAGTTTGCAATAAAAAGAATAATACTTGGGGACAACTTGAGGAGAGTGAGCTATATGCTGTTCTCGCTGGTTGTTTTGTGTTTCTACTTACCTTTGGTGATAGATTTTGCAATCATCCAACTCATACTATTTTATTAGAAATTCAATAATACGATGATGGTATTGCACGTGTTTCCTTGTAAAAGTTTCACTTCTAACGTGTTGTTAAGACACTATTTTTAAATTACTGAAATTTTTAGCATTTAATATGCTTAATTATTTATAAATACCCGATACGAAACGAAAAATGATGTCACAAACGGGGTTCGAACCCGCACCTATTGGGAATCCGGCCCAACCGTGCTGCGGGTTCGAACCCCGTTTGTGACATCATTTTTCGTTTCGTATCGGGTATTTATAAATAATTAAGCATATTAAATGCTAAAAATTTCAGTAATTTGAATAACAAGGTTGTGTCATCGTTTAATACAATTCTAACTGTAAAGTTTGAAGTATTAAGTCTATACAATGTGTAAACATTGTCCGATAGATGGCATACGTCACCTTGAAGACGTAAGATATAATATGATTCGAAAATTGCATGTCCTAAAATAGTTCACAATGGTGTAAGTGGCAGCACGGTTGGGCCGGATTCCCAATAGGTGCGGGTTCGAACCCCGTTTGTGACATCATTTTTCGTTTCGTATCGGGTACACTATTTTTAGTTTTTTTTTTATCTTTTTTATTACTCTTTCCAATAAAACAATAAAAATTATGCGTGCGTACAAATTACACATATCAAAAGTGAAACTTTGGGAAACTAATTTTTAAATCTCGTTTACATACATCAACCAATAGCGTGTATTCTCTCTCTCTCTCTCTTCCTCTCCCTCTCTCTCTCTCGTGCCGCGTTTCTTGTGTCGCGTTTCATCTGTAAAATATTTACCCTCAGACGCACAAAGAAGTTTCACTTCAAAATAAATATGGCGCGTAACGGAAAAATGTGACTTAGAAATAAAGATGGCGCGTAACAGAAAAACGTTACAATTTTTATTCCATACGTCGATAAAGAAGTTACACTTCAAAAACTTTGTTAAGTATTGGTAATTTAAGTTATATATGCGTGTATTTTATATCTCTAAAAATACATATACAATTCATAAATATTTTATGTACTCGTATATACTAATTATATATTTACTTTCCTATTTACAACCAAGAAATGTAGGAAATATCTATACAGATTAATACAATTTATTTGCAACATGAATATACAAGCAATAAAATAACATAAAATATGTATACATTAGCAATAATTTTAGATTTTCCACCTGCATTTTCCAACTCTCATATTAATTGAAGATCAAGACTATACATTTGCATTAATAGTCATTCACCCCAGGATATCTAACAGGCCATGTGGTGAGGCAGCCAGTTACTACTACCGCATGTGGTATTTACGTTGAATGGCGTTGCTTCAATAATTTTATACGGAACTATTGACCGTGGAACATCGAAGTGCATAGCTGTCTTTATTGATCGTAAACTGATTGCGGAATAGAGAATTCTTTTATGAATCTATCTTTTAAAATGTTAATTTTTTTTATAGGCCTACGTTAATCGATGTTATAGTTTGACTGCACAGATGGTGGAATGGTTAAGATACAGAATTAACGTGTAATCAAACTTAAGACACTGGTCTTAAGTTTGATTCCTATGTAGAACAATATTTTATGATCCATAAATTCTTGTTCTAATTCTGGATGTAATTTGTGTTCGTTCAATTGTTTGTAAAATCACCGGCAAAATAATCCTGTTAGGTCTGATGTTCACGCGAGTATTAAACATTTGAAATAAAACTACTTTTACGGACGATTCTATCGTTCGTATTTTATAACGCTCATGGCCACGGCGGGACGAGGGTCCTCCCGTAACCATGGTCACTGCAAAGTGTTTGAAACATCGGGAAATTAAAATCGAATACAAACTCTATACAATCCGTAAAAGTAGATTTATTTCAAATCCTGATATGATATTACCTCAGTGCCGTTTGTTGTCTTCTTTTTAAAAAAATAAAATAAAAAAGAAATGTTTTATGGTGTTTATTTTTAATTGTTTGCATCTAGACATTTCTAAAAATCTTTTGATTGACGATAATACAATATTATCCATGTACTTATGGGGGTAAAAGCACTGTGGTATTCTTTTCTCGGGCATATTGTGAAAAATAATATAATATTATATCTTGAAAATAGCTAAAATAGCCAATAATATTGGTGATAAAATTTGATTCATGATATCATTCACTGGTATCCTATAATATCCCAAAATTTTTTTTTTTAAATTACAAATTAAGTTATATATTCATTATCAGAAATTAATCCATAACATAAATCATTGCCCCGTGTACTGCGAGAAAAAGTATATTTGTAAGAGACTAACGTTAATCCGATATACCAGAGAGTTGGAGTGTCAGATTATCTGATAATGATAATCTTTTTTGAAGTGATTTAAAGAGGGCATTGTTTTGAAAGGTAGAAAATAAATACTGTAAATGTCAAAATAATTTATTACTCTGTTGAATGACTGGTATCTGTTTTCACCTAAATTTTAAGTTATATTATAATATTAATTAATCATTGATGTAACGAATTATATAAATTGCTTTAGACGTTACTTAAAAGTATTATTTCTGAAAACAGATGGGATATTTTATTATCAAATTTAAAGCTACTATTTCAAAACGCGTAGTAGTGCTACGAATCGTAGAATAAGTTTCAACACAAGAACAGTCGCTCTTTTTTTTTTACTATAAAAAAGTTTTATGTGAATTTACTAGGATAGCATGAGTACACAAGAGGTTTTCGAACCAAGTAAAACTAGTGAAGTGAAATGTGTGGTTTTTGTAGTACTGCATGGTGTGGTGGCGTAGGTATTCTTTTGTAGATATAGATTGCTTTTTCTGCGTTTTCTTTTAAAAAATAAAGAAAAATTTATAATGTTTAAAAATGATAATAAAGCATCCTTATTTTTTGATATTTTTGTATTATATTATTATAAAATTTTAATATATATTACATAGTTATCCCTTGATTGTAGAGGTTAATGACAGTAAGAAAAATATATATGTATATATCCTGCCTTATGCTAGAAATCTGAATCTGATCTTTGTGTTTTTAAACGGTTTTATTTAATTTTATTTGACCTGACTCTGTTTCATTATGTTGTGCTTTGTGAGTCATATAATACTCTAGTTCTAATGAAAATATAATTAAAGAGATTCCTTATCACTGTAAATCTAAGATAGCCGTTGCCACTAAATGAAGGATTGCGTATTTTTGATAATTAATAATAGGGTTTGTATTTATCTTTCTTATTGTCTTTGATGATAGACGAGCACAAAGTCTGGTCATCGTAAATGGTGAGTGGTAACTATCGCTTATGCACATCAGCAATATCAAGATCAGAAGTAAGTTGTCAACTGTAAGAAAAGTGCTCTTCTTAAAACTTGTTTAAAGAGGGACATCCCATATTAGTCGAGCAACACCGCAACAGGTAGTTAATTCCAGAGTCGGCACGTGCATGGGAAAAGCTGCTGTATACGTCCAGCCAAGGACATTATTTTTATTGCTGGTGGTGGTTACGAGTAAGCAGCACACCTCATGGTAAGTGTTAATGCCGTCCATGGACCTTTACCATACACAGGTTAGAACAAGGCCGCTATCTACCAATGAAAACCCCAAACCCACCCCGAAAGTCGGGCTGCGGGTCTCTCGTTTAGTAAGCTTACACATTAAAACTGTACATTTACAAACACTAAGGAATGAAATAAAAATTGATAAAGTAAGAAAATCAAATTCTTTAGTTGCACTATAGTAAAAACAGACAACAATTTTGTGGTAATATTAATAACATTTTTATGATATTTAAGTGAACATTACAGATTTCAAATGCATAGGTACAGTATAAAAATTATTTTACGTATGTTATTGTGCTTTCTTCTCATTTTTACTTTCTTGATGTTCACGATAGAAACTTCCCACTACCCCTGAAAAGTTCATAAACGTACTAAAAGCTAAAAAGTAGAAATAAATCCAAGGTACCAGTTATCACAACATTTTTCTAATCACTTGTAGGTATTGATCAAACTTAGAAGTATGATCGTTCGGTTCGTAAAATTATTGTCAACGACCGTTGTAATATAGAAAATGCTATTTATGAATATACTATTATTTACGCAGGTTACGTGTGCGTATGTCCCATCACTATGTTATCTGCTATTTATGTATTTTTATAACATCCCATTTTTACGTTTGATATATCTTATCTTGTAATTATCTATTTTTTGTGTAATGACGTAATAAAAATCCAAGTATGGGCGTTGAAATCCAATGTCGTCGAAAGAATAGTAGTAACATATTAAAAATAAAATGATTTTTGCCTTTAACGTGTGTACTACAAGTTAATGCTTTCTTTTCTTATTGGTTTGGTGACATGAGGAAGACGCTACTCATAACGTATTTTCTGGTTCGATTTGTGGAACAAGCAGTTTTGTTAACTTTTACTAGTGACTAAGAAGTTAATATGACGGAATGAGAGCAAGTGTTTGTTTGCCTTGACTGTCGGAACCTTGACTGTAAGGCGTGGGATTAGTAAAATATAAACATTAGAAATATCCAATGTAGGAATGCCGTGATACTTGTGGTTACACATTTAAAAGTTGTTTTTAGGTGCGAATACTCGATATATGCATACTTTTCTCAACGCGGAAATGCAAAGACATTTTTAAGAAATGGCCTCGTCAAGCCGGTTGCGTGTTATTTTAAACTGAAAAAAAAACCTGTACTAAAATATATGCGCAAACGAGATCCCCGATACCAGGCTTACATAAGATGACGGAGCTCGCCCAGTCATACAAGTTGAAACAACTACAAGTAAAACTCATTATATGTATAGCCTACACACTCACTCACACACAAATTTGAATATTAATTGCAGTCCTATCTCTTTCTTATTTAATATACGTGAAATAACATAGATGATAGTCATCGAGCAGGTGTCGCTGATCAAATGATAAATTATAACATTTATCATCAATTTGTCTGCGACTTGATTCCGAGCAAACGTGTCATGAATTCATTGCAATTGATTATCGCTGTCCTTCTCTTACCCCGAAAAATCACACACACACACAATGATAGAGTTCATTCACACGTTAAAAATTTAAACAAAGAATTCGATTTTCGAAAAGCTTTAGGGTCTTGTTGATTCTATTCAAACTCGGAAGTGACGATAGGGCTCACTAACGCGAGTGAGTTATCAACATTTCTCACGGTTTGTTTCCACCGGTGTGTGTCGAGTTTATCTTTGTTTCGTTGCATTTTCTGTTTATATGTATGCATGTTATCTTGGTAGCGTTGTGTGCGAGAGTTGAGAGCAATGAGACGCAAGCTCTTCCTAGGTTCGTTCAACTTTTAGCCCAGTAAACTCTGTACGACTGACTATACTTAGCTATGGTTGTGCATCTAGTATCTATGGTGTACAATAGGGTAGACTGTATAATGTTGTGTTTACACTGTGCCTTTGTTCTTGCCATTTCAAATGATCATTTGTTATTCTATGCGGTTTTAAATTGCTTTTATTTTTTTTAAATTATTTTTTATTCTTAAAGAGAAAGTTTGTTTGATTTCTAATATCATTTTATTTTGTGGTAACTACGAATATTAGCAGAATATGTACGCCGACCAGTACCAATTTCAAAGCAGTTGTGTGGTCGAATATAACGTTGCTAAGTAAATGTTGCCGATGTTTTGTAAAACTTAGCGAAAATCTCTACAGTACATATTTTTTGAAGTGAAACTTCTTTATCGACGTATGGGAGGAAAAAAATTGTAAAGTTTTTCTGTTACGCGCCATCTTTATTTCTAAGTTACATTTTTCCGTTACGGTAAAATTTGCGAACGGTCAAATTTCCGCGTCAGGGTAAAATTTTTACAGATGAAACGCGGCACGAGAGAGTGAGAGAGAGAGAGAGAGAGAGAGAGAAAGAGAGAGAGAGAGAGTGAGAGTACACGATATTGATTGAAGTATGTAAACAAGATTTAAAAATTAGTTTGCCATAGTTTTTTTGCGTGTTTCCAGCGAGATGGAAGGTTATTCGTGTAGTTCCGGTACCGAAAGAAGGATTGAAATGTGAAATTGAAGGATTGCAGTATTGTCTTCCCCAGCAAAAGTGTTGGAGTCAACTATACATAAATGCATTTTTACAGAGGTAAGATGACAACTCACAGAATTTCAGCACGGCTTTCAGCCAATAAAGAGTACAACCAGCAACCTCCTGAGCTATATGGCTCATATAGTTCCCATAGTTGATAGTGGCGGTCACGTTGATGCTGCTTACTTCGATTATAAAAAAGCTTTCGACTTAGTAGATCATGATATATTGCTTAAAAAGTTGGCTGCAGTTGGTTTCACTCCGCATCTTCGCCAATTTTTTATTAGCTACTTAAGCGATCGGTTGCAGTATGTTGAATATGCTGGCCAAACTTCAGATACATATTATACCTGGTCTGGTGTAAGCCAAGGCAGTAATTTGGGGCCCTTGTTGTTCATTTTAATGATAAACGATCTGCCACAATCAATAAAAAATGCAAACTGTCTATTATTTGCAGACGATCTCAAGCTATTTTTTGGTATAAAAAATCTTCAAGACTGCCAACTTTTACAAAATGATATTACAAATATAGTAGCCTGGACTAAAGATAATCGATTACAATTTAATATACAAAAAAGTCAAACAATTACTTTTTCTCGCGCAATAAGTCCCATTATGTACAACTACAAAATTAATGCAGTTGAAATGACTAAAGCTACTGAGGTTAGAGATTTGGGAGTTGAGTTTAACACTGGACTAACTTTTCGTAATCATATCATTAAGTGCTGTAGAAAAGCATATAGAAATTTAGGTTTCATGCTACGTACTGTTCGTGGATTTACTAATATTATAGCGATTACAACATTATATAATGCTTTAGTCAGGAGCCAACTAGAATGTAATGCAATTATATGGGATCCACATGAAGCTAAATATAGTCTCATGTTGGAGCGAGTACAAAATAAGTTTTTGAGGTTTTTATATCTGAGACAGTATGGTGTATACCCATATTATCCGCTGATGTATCCAACTCTATTTATTCTGGGTATGGTTGGATACAATGAACTGAAGGTCAGGCGATATCTTGCACTCGCTTCATATTTGTTCAAATTAATAAGGGGTAAGATATATAATGCTGATATTTTACAGCGGGTGGGTCTATATGTACCTGATAGGTATGTGTGGTGAAGACGACGACCACGCCTGCTAGCAGTGCTTCGCGCCCGTACAAACCTACTGCTTGAGGCGCCACTGTCGCGTGCACTTCGAACTATAAATAGTGTTTCTGAAGAAATAGACATATTTTGTTGTTCTCTGAATGAATTTACAAAAACCGCTTTACATATCATATGTTACACAAATAATTAAAGTTTATTTGATAAAAGATTTATAAAATGTTATATGTTATAATTATTACTTATTTTTTGTTACCACGCTATTGCATTAGGCAAATCCTGTAATGATAGTTGTGTGTATGATAAATAAATAAATAAAAGTTTCACTTCTGATATGTGTACTTTATACGCACGTGTTAAATTAGTTGTGTATATGTTATATTTTTTATATATCTATATATAGATATATAAGTATTATATTTAGATATATGTATTATTAATACTCAATATTACCTGTAATAGGTATCAGGTTATTATCATATCGGATAAATAAGGTAGTAAAGCAAACAACCTTATAGCAATACATTTAATTTATGTAGCAATTTATCATAATACTATTCAATGAAAATAAGCAAAAGTCTTACCATTAAATGCACAACTACATAATGATACAAAAATACAACCTTAGATGTTAACAGTACGAAAGCCAACAGCAACTGACTGTTTTACCGCGCTATCGCTCCTTAAATACCCACAAACTGCACAAACAACCGACAACCCACAACTTTGATATCAAATCAGCGAATATTATTTCATTTTAATCCACTTTTCACCCTAATAACACAAATCATATCGTAATTCATCATTATTTTTTAAATCGACGTAAAATAGAATCTTATTACCTTTTTAAATGTTATATACCTATACATTTCTTCTATTATTAATCTAACACACGCATATTTCTTTTTTATCAGTCCTCTTTTTAATACGGATAATAGTGTAGTGGTAAACTATATTTTTACACTGTCATTACAATGATAATAAATTAATAATGAGGTTAATACCATTTAATCATTTAGTCGATAATGAAGTCTACTTTTCCGTGTAAATTAATAACTTTTGTTGACATAGAGTAGTGAGCTAAATAGATATCGGAATATATTATATAATAAATCTGGCAGTCAATTCTTAGCTATGTGATCTAGGTCTTAAACCGGCTTTTGATCTCGTTACATGTTAAATAACCTGTTTAATACTGCTTCGCAGAAGGCGGCGACTGTGTTTCAGCACCTGATGCTGTCCAGAATCGTCTTAACGATGGTTGGCACCATCAGCGTCGTTGCGACGAGTTCACGGCGCTATTATGACCAGGCCGTACAGACTTCAAGTGTGTGCCGCGCAGTGTCCTCGTCGCAATCACAGTGGTGATAGGAAGATGTCCTCTCCCTACCCGCGATCGTGTGCAGCTCCTTGCAGAAGCAACTATGGTCCGTCAAGGCTTCACTAGTCTGAAAGAGAGGATTCCGTGTCGCTTACTACTCCATCAAAACCAGCCGGAAGGCCTCCACGGCCCGAAAATTGAATCGGGGCCACCAGTCTGATTGCCCAACGGGTGAACTTCGAAAGTCCTAGTGGTAAACGGGTAATTTCCGCCTCCAAGTCCCATGGAGGAGTTCCGGCCAAGAGGCACGTTACCTCCATCGCCTTCGTGCGGTATCCACGTATAACCTTGACCGCTAACCCTGGCCTTTTTTTTATTGTTTTTGGTGGCAGACGAACTAGCAGCACACCTGATGGTAAGTGTCTCTGCCACCCATGAACCTTTGCAATACCAAAGGTATAGCCAGGCCGCTGCCTACCAATATAAATCCCAAACCCACCCAATTTAATAATTTAATAATATTTAATAATAGTTGGTCAAGAATTACATTCCCAAGGAGGGTTGACGTCTGGCAGGCGACTGATCATAAAACTATCGCCAATAACTTTTACAATATGTACTATGAAAGAAGAGTACATATTGTATGGACCCCAAGTAATTGGGATAAGAGTAGGAGAATGATAATTGATGACCACGCTGGTCAAACTTGTTGGTAGATGGTTTTATTTCGAGTATTCCTTCTATTGCACAGGTGCATACGCATGTTATATCTTTTAATCGTCTTTTACGATACTCACGGGCAAAGTAGGGGGTGGTGAATTGTATTCTTATTCCATCCCCACACGGAAGGTATTATTACCCGACTATTACAAATTAATATGCCAACCCCAATGGTTCGTGGTTATGGTAAAAGATAACTAAGAGAAAATCGACCTTGGCCAAAACCATCTGACACCGTCTGACCATCAATTACTTATTCCAAGGAGAGTTGATGTCAGTCAGGCGGCTGGTCAAATGGCAGAGTCCGTGGCCGTCCAGCTCAGGGTTCTCTTACGGCGACCTCAGAGGGACCTCAGAGTAGTGGTAGGACCACGCTGTTGATAGTCTCTGTCTACAGCCGCGGGCCGGCCCGTCCGGGGTAGTACCACACTGTCGCAGAAGATCGACGTCTGAGTAATGGCAATATGCTATTGCGCTTCGTTCGGTGGGCGAGAGAGCCGGGGACCAATTGGTTGGGTTTGTAATGGTAGGCAGTGGCCTAGCTATACCCTTGGTATTGCAAAGATCCATGGGCGGCAGTAACACTTACCATAAGGTGTTCCGCTTGCTCGCTTGTTACCATAAGCAATAAAAAAAAATACCCTCAGATGGGCCGCGTGCTCAACTGCTATCAAAGGCAACTCAACTGCTAACAAAAAAAAAGGTTTTTTGTTCCCTATTATTTGTTTATTTAATACATTTTGTCCTGGTGATGAAGCATGAATACATACATACATACATATCATCACGCCATATCCCTTGCAGGGTAGGCAGAGAGAACAGAGTGCCAGAGAACTCTATCTCTGCATACTTCACTCGCTTCCTCAACATTCATAATTCTCTTCATACACGCTCGCCGGTTTCGGAGACTCTTGACTTCCTTCAGTACATGACTTTTTGATGTAAAGATGCGAAAGGGCATGCTCCGATGGTTCGGACATGTGGAAAGAATGCCGAACGAACGTCTGGTTAAGAAGATATACAATGCGAAAGTGGAAGGATGTAGGTACCGGGGGAGACCGAGACTAACCTACCTAGACCAGATCGGTCATGTACTGAAGGAAGCATGAATATGATTTATCATTACCTATTTTGCTCATGAGATATAGGAAATATAATATGCGCATAACATCACTGCAAGACCAGTAATACTCGAAACAAAAATCTATATCAACATGTCTTACCAGAGTGGTTTAACACGCTCCGCCTTTCTGTTGCCCCGGACGGAGAGGACGACACGTCGGATACACGTGTCCAGACCATAGAAAACCAAAAGAATAAAATTATCTCAACAATTTAACCTATTATCTCACACTGATCAGATGTGTTAATATAGGTTTTTATTTCAGGTTTGCCTTCTCTTGCATAGATGTTATTCGTAAATTATATCCATTAGACGTTTTTCATGATATGCAAAGGAAAGAAAAGGGAATGGTGAACTGTTTTCTTATTCCGTCACCACAGGGAAATAAATAAATAAATGCGTTGAGATTATATAAGAATTTATTTGATTCTTGTCCCAACATTACTGTATGGAAGCGAGAGTTGGGTATGCAGAAAAGAGTATGAAAGTAAAATTAATGCGGTCGAAATGCGATCTCTACGGAAAATCTGTGGAGTTAGGCTGACCGACCGCATTTGTAACGACGACGTAAAAGAGCGAGTAGGTATGAAAGAGAGTATTAGTGTAAAGATGCGAAAGGGAATGCTCCGATGGTTCGGACATGTGGAATGAATGTCGAACGAACGTCTGGTTAAGAAGATATACAATGCGAAAGTGGAAGGATGTAGGTAACGGGGGAGACCGAGACTCACCTACCTAGACCAGATCGGTCATGTACTGAAGGAAGGTGGAATCAAGAGTCTCCGAAACCGGCGAGCGTGTAGGAAGAGAATTATGAATGTTGAGGAAGCGAGTGAAGTATGCAAGGATAGAGTTCTCTGGCACTCTGTTCTCTCTGCCTACCCTACAAGGGATATGGCGTGATGATATGTATGTATTTGTTTCTAAGATAACCGACCCCTAGGTACAAGTTGCCATGCCACCAAAGACAAAGATCGGGTACCGGTGGCCCGCTTGCACGAAGAAAGGAGCTTGCAGGGTGTGTCTATGGGGTTGCGCGCCGCCTCTTCCGTCGCCCCGGACCGATTTGGCAAGGCTCGACCACCTCCATAGTCCATCGCAAAAAAAAAACAAATTGTTCTAATGCAGAGCTCTCAGAAACATGTAGTTAATTAAAAACAAATTACCTATATTTAGATTCAAAATAACCATTTGTGGAAACCACAAGGAATTGTCCTACATGAAAGTCGAACCTATGACATGTAGCGTAGAATGATGTTATACTGAACATCACACCCTCTCTGTGTAGGCAAATATTAAAGTTAACTATCTAAATAAAATTTAAGTCACATGATTTTTTAAAATATATTCAGAGGTTATCAGACTCTTCGTGTCATTTAATTTTGTGTAGGAGTGCTTCTGCGAATTAAGTGGGTATACGTGATTCGAAACACGTCCTCATGCACATTTGTAATCAGCCGATATTATTCAAATGATAACTTTTTATGATGCTTCTTTAGAAATATAATTGGTTGCCAGCATAAAAAAAAAGAATGATATAGGCAGAATTTGAAATATTAACTACAAATCTACTGGCAATTTTTCAAATTGGAATATTGTTAACTAGGTAAAGATTTTTTTAAATTGATATATTGGCAATAGATATTTTATTTATGTATTAATTTGTATAATATATGTTATGTTTGTAACGAATCCGTGTGGTGACGGAGTAAGAATTCTATTCACCACCCCATATCTTACCCGTGGGTGATCGTACGAGACGACTAAGGGATATGAAACGCATATAACATCTATCCGAGAGAAGGAAAACTCGAAATAAAAGCCTATACCAACACGTCTGACCAGCGCGTACATTAATGTCCCTCCAATTACAGCGGAGGTTCGAGCCCAACAGTGGGACATATATGAGCTGTGATGATGATGATGATGATTGTAACGAATAATTTAATACATGTTCAGAAATGTATTCATTAATAGTATTGTACACAATTGATTTTTCTAATTGCATTTAAGTTTGTCTTTTTTTTGATAGGTTATGGTCTGGACACACTCATACCCATTCCGTCCATGGCAAAGGAAGGGCAGCGTACGGCTCCATAATCCACCGTGTTGCCTCCCCACTATTGGACCAACCACTGGTATCATCTTGTGCAACTGTGGCCGCCCTGGCAGGTTACCCGAGTATCCATTAACGCTGCGGCAACACAACACAACTGTTTTTTGCCGGGGCATCATCCTCACGCGGTTGGGCTCTTTGCGATCAATAATTGCCTATCTTCTTCCGATTTCAGCTAGGGCCATATCACCCCCCAACGTGGCCATCGTTATCACCAAGAATCCGTTACATCATGATAACTGCTTAAACGGCAAAATGCTCAATGCATCGTTCACCTATGTCGAGTAAAGTGGGTTCAAATAAATATAATTTTTTTTATAGTTATACCAATATCATTTGCGGAGTAAAATTTTAAAGAATTTAATTCAATTCAATTCTATTAACAACGTAGTAATCTTCGAAATAAAACTTATAAGCTAACGCGATCGGTTGCCGTTTGGTAAATAAATTATATTCTCAAAGAGTTCATAAAACTATTGCCAAAACTTATGCAATATGTACGATGAAAGTAGAATGCATATTATATCGACAAGTATTGGAAGGGAAGAGCAGAATGTTGACGATAATAATGATGAAAATTCTACATTAATCTGATCAACGAGGTACATACATTAAGGCTTTTTATGTGACTTATTTGTTAACCGCAGATGGTAATGCAACATTACCTGGACTGTTGGGTGACCGCTGAAGATTCTCAACTCGCAGTAGAGTATAGCAGGGCAACTTCTCATACATTTTTATAGTGGAGGAAATCTGCCTTTTATAGTGTATACCCACAGTCCGTTAAGCCTACCGTTAAGTTAGCTGTGTGGTAGCGGCTTCGAATACTACTAACCATTTCTTTGCTCGTGATGCCGTTTGATCAACAATTACATTCCCAATGAGGGTTGACGTCTGGCAGGCGGCCGGTCATAAAACTACATATTGGTAATTTATAATATGTACTATGAAAGAAGTGTACATATTGTATCGACCCCAATTAATTGGGATAAATGTAGGGAAATGATGACTCACAGGCCGTTAAAGTGAAAAATATACATATCAACTAATATACAAGCAATACTCAATTTTGAGACAGCCTTTATGAAAAAGAAATACATATTGTGATTTTTTCTCGTAGCTGTTTAAAAGTCCATATTTTGAGACTAACAGTTATCAGTAAGGATATAATTATATTACCTAATTATAGACAATAAAATCACTTACAAATATGTATTGATTCAAAAGAGTACTTCAGTGATATTGAAATAGTTTTAATAAAAATATTATTCACACTGGTGCGTATTGTACCAAGCGCGAATTTTTTTTCCGTCTAGTGATGGAGTAAGACCACAATTGACCACCCCTCCATTGCCCGTAGGCATAGTAAAAATCTACTAAGGAATATAATAGGCAATTTATATCTGTGCAAGAGAAAAAAGTTAGATAACAGCCTATAATTATCCATCTGACATTCTGACCAGCGTGGTATACGTACGTCAATTTGGCTCTTATTTTGGAGGAGAGTCGAACTTGGCTGGAAAATATACGAGCTGAAATGAAAATAAAGATAATGATGAATTTTACTTTTTCCATTGTCCACAGTGGTACAGGAGCAAGCACTGTATCTCTTGATAATTGATATCGTCGCCCAAGGAGCTTAGTTGGTACTGACTACTGGCCTTTGCATCCACTTCTTTAAAAACTCGTCTAAATAAGGAAATGCTATAACAATCGTTCGAGTAACAATGTAGCCGATATTTCAATTTAAAGCCTACATAGAAATAGATACTGAAACGTCAACATGATGAAATTATGAGAAAATCCTCAAAACTTCCTACAAAAGAGTCAATAAAATACAGACAGACGTGAAGTCTGCGCGAAAAGTCAGTCTCTGTCATGAGAAAAGAGTGAGATTTGCGTCATTGACGATCTATATAACGATTTACAAAATAGTAGAACTGATATTTGGGCACTCTTGCCCAGATTCTGTTTAAATCTAATGTGGTATGCTAATTGTAAATGAACCTGACTTTAACCTAACACAAGTTGTGGTTTCGACATGAAGTATTGCTTGGATTTAGAATTAATTGCGAGAAAATAATTAAAATGAAAAAAAATGTTCGTATAAATAACCAATAGATATATTTTTATTTCCATGTGGTGACGGAGTAAGAATCCAATTCACCACCCTATATCTTACCCATGGGTGGATCGTACGTGACGACTAAGGGATATAAAATGCATATAACATCTATGCAAGAGAAGAAAAACTCGAAACAAAACCCTATACCATCACGTTTAACCAGAATGGTATAGTAGGTCAATTGCCCTCGCATTATGGAGGAGGAGGCTTGAGCCCAACAGCGGGACGTGTATGAGCTGAGATGATGATGATGATATTTTTAGAAATGCTTAATTTCATAAAGTGGTGGTATTTTATCATGAAACTTGATATCTGGTTAGATCTTTAACCTACCTAGTATTCTTATATAACTATTAAAAAAATACGATAACAAATTATAATTATTTTATAAAAAATACCAACAATAAACTGTTTCCATTTAAAATTCTGCACGTCAAGGAGTATTACGATAAACAACGCCATCTATCGTGGAGTAGTCAAATCACGAACACTTACAAAAGCCGTCATTCCCACAAAGAGACATCGTCCCTGGCAAGTAATAAAGCAATTAAATTGCTAAACTTAAGAGGAAAGCAATAATTTATACAGTTTATTAGTTTGTCTTGATTTGCATTATAAATCGTTCACCTTTATTCTGATTTGATGCGAAGCCACTTTGAAATCACAATGAAATAGTGTTGTACTAACATATTTAAATTATGACTACGCGTATTTAAGCGATATTTATCATTTACAACTGCATGTAAAACATAATTTATTGGAATATTGAACAAAAATAGGTATTTTAAAACGTGGAACATCTCTAAAATATATTTTCTACATAATATAATTTCTTGAATCATCGGTGAAAAAACAGACCTTATTTTTTAGTTATCTGTACATATAAAAAGGCTGGTATAAATTAAAATTAATTCTATGTCATTAATTTAGACAAAGCAGATTTGTATAGCGACGGAAAAATTATTTGGCCATTTTAACTAACGAAGATATCGGACGTCCATCGACAGATTCGATACTTATAGTAATTGGTTTAGAATAGGGGTTTTGGGGTCGACGCCCGAAGTTTTGGTGGTCGTACGTCGATCGAATGAACAATTGCAATGTCTAGACCATAGACAAAACTGATTGATATAAACAGTCTTCCTGTTACTTTTCAAGAACATGATAATATTCATGTAATAAGGAAATAATGAGAAGATTTACTTAATCAATCAATATGTTTTTATGAAGCTGGCATCCTGTCAATAAAAAAAGTTATGAGTTCGTTACTAAGGTTCATTCATATAATTTTTGATGAAATTTTATATGTGGTATTTATTTATTCTTGAGGCAGGTTTTTTTTTTTATTTTCTTCTGCTACCTGATAGTGTGTGTGATAAGTTCAGCTTCTCATTGAGCTCAAGCTTGCTATTTATTAGCTAACGTGCTTAATTTAAAATTACTTATTATGTCTAAATCTCGCCATATTTACATTATAACTATTTTTATCATAAATTAATCCAATAAACTACCACTGCCATTCAGAAGATTATTCAAGAAACTCAGCGGCTTTATCAATTATATTTATTTGTTGATTTTTTTTTACGTAACATTGCATACGGATATTTTTTTATTTTTATACATATTTTTTTTTGATGACATCTTTTATATAAAATTGTATACATGTTAAATAAGTATCAACGTCAGTATGATACTCTTCGAATCACGATATAATGTCATTCTCAAATATAATATAATACAAAACTAAATGTCACAAGCCGCACCCGATTAACAATTAATTGCTAGGGATTAACCTAGTGCTAGGGATTAACCTAAGACGTAAAATCTTAGCTCATTCATCAGTTTGAGCTAAGATTTTACATTTTAGGGGAATGTTCATGAATGACGTTCGTTACGTCCGTGTTATAATTCCTGTACTGCATAATAATATTATTTTTTATATTGTTACAAACATTGGAACCAATTTCCAATTGGTTGCATTATTCGTGATCATATATAATGATAACGGATAAACACTTCCTTCTTCTTCTTTAGGAAGTCATAAGAAGTCACGAGGCATATAAGATAATGAAAGGGAAGTAATTTGTTGAGAGTTTCGATAGAAAGAATTTAATAATATGCAACAAAATTACCTATGTATATTATACCTATATTTAACTAACTATTTAAGTAGCTATTACATATAGAGACATGGCATATTAAATATATCCCAGTAGAGAATAAACTAGTTTATAAGGATTTGAATGGAATTTAATATTTATTAATATTAATTTTAAGAAGCTGTCTATATAATACTCGGTGCATTGGAGAGATGGTTCATGGCTTTAAAAAAATATTCAAATTACGGAAATATAGCATTTAATATGCATGAATATTTATAAAAACTTGATTACAAGCGAATAATTATTGTAACATATAGGATACGAACCCACACCTATTGGCAATCCGTTCCAATCGTACTACCACTTACACCAACGTGAATTGTTGTATGACATTTATATGTGACATCTGTAAGTGTATATGACATCCCATATGTGACAATCATTTTTCGCTGATAATCAAGTTTTTATAAATTACCTCTTTAATGAAATATTTTCAAATCAATTTTCTATTTTTTTTAAATTAGGTTTCAGAAAAGGCTTACTATTAGCGCGACTAATTTCCCAATGGGAAGGCAATTCAACCAGAAAGTGAAGAAGGCAAGGGTTTAGTACTTTTTATTTTTGCGTATGGTGATGAAATAACGATACAATTCACTAATCCTTAGCTTGTCTGTAGGCAACATAAAAGATAATTCATCATCATTCTCCTACTCTTATCCCAACTACTTGGGGTCGATACAATATGCACTCTTCTTTCATAGTACACATTGTAAAAGTTATTGGCAATAGTTTTATGACCGGCCGCCTGCCAGACGTCAATCCTCTTTGGGAATGTAATTGTTGATCAAACGGCACCAGATAGAGTTGGCCCAGGTCGTTATAAGGCTCTTAGTCGTCTTTTACGATATTTTCGAGCAAAGTAGGTAAGGTTTGGTGGTATTCGTAGCCGTTATTGTACAGCATACCTGTATTATCTGTATCCATATTATAAAGACCCAGCGCACAGGAAATTATCCTTGTATTGCAGGGAACTTAACAAACATATAATTAACGCAAACAAAATACACCCAAATGTTGAGAAAAGAAAGACGTTGTTTGAGATTTCAAATTTGTCAAACTCTATAAGTACACCTAACTGTTAACTATTGACGCCTGGTAACGGATCGAGAGTGCAATTTAATATAATCCTTGCCTTTCTTCGCTGTCGTTGATGATAATGACAACACCAGATAACATCATAAAGGGAAATAAAACTGGAAACAGAATATTATGATATCTAAAAATAATTGCTATCTGATGTCAGTGTGGTACAAGGAGACTAATATCCCTCCTATTCTGGAGAAAACTTGTTCCTCAATAATGCAACATTTATAGGTTTGAAGAAATAGTTCTAAAGTAATCACTGATTAAAATTACTGAAATTTAGCATTTAACATGCGTGATTGTTACATATGGGATCCCATGTGTGACAATCATTTTTCGCTCGTAATCAAATTTTATAAGTAATTACTGATTTCAGCTATATTAATTTGCTTAAAACAAATATTCTAAATAGCTTGAATATTGCATGAAACTTTGTACAGCCTCGGGCACACACACACACACGTGCGTTATGGTGTTTCTGGTCTCATATAATTGTATCAACTCAGCTCATTTAGGTACATCCCACAGCTGGGCTCGAGGCTCTTCCATAATAGGAGTGTAATTAGTTTGCTATGCCACGTTGGTTAGGTGGGTTGGTATAGGGTTTTATTTCGAGTTATCCGTCTCTTGCACATGTTATAAGCATAACACATCGTTTAGTCGCCTTTTACGACATCCATAGGCAAGATAAGAGAGTTTAGAAGGGGGCGTTCGACCATCGGGGCCCTGCTACGACTGAGGCAGACGGCCGCGGAGGCTGTCACCGGCGGGGGAGTGCTGTTGGCGGTGTCGCTGGACATCGCCAACGCATTCAATAGTCTGCCATTCAGCTGCATCAGGGAGGCGCTCCGATTTCATGGGGTGCCCTTGTACCTGAGGCGGCTGGTGGCGGACTATTTGGAGGGGCGCAGTGTCCTCTGCGCGAGTCCCACAGGGGACATTGTGCGGACGTCCATGTCGTGCGGCGTTCCACAGGGGTCGGTTCTGGGGCCGACTCTGTGGGACATCGGGTACGACTGGGCGTTGAGAGGGAGTCTCCCCCCCGGGCTGAGCGTGATATGCTACGCTGACGATACGCTCGTCACAGCCCGGGGCAGGACACTCGAAGAGGCGGCGAGCCTGGCCACTCTCGGCACCGAGGAGATGGTCGGGCGAATCGAGGCGCTGGGGCTCAGGGTGGCCCTAAATAAGACGGAGGCCCTATTGTTCCATGGGCCACGCGTAAGGCCGCCAATCGGCGTCTCGCTAGTCGTCAACTCCGTCCACATCAGCATCCAGGCCCATATGAAGTACTTGGGTCTGGTGCTCGACGGGCGATGGTGGTTCCGGGAGCATTTTCGCCGAATTGCTCCCCGGTTGGTCGGCGCGGCGTCCGCCCTTTCGCGGCTCATGCCGAACGTGGGCGGACCCAGCTTCGAGGGCCGACGGCTGTATGCGGGGGTGATCCGTTCTATGGCCATGTACGGCGCACCCGTGTGGGCGAGGGCTCTGAACGCCCAGCTCAGGGCTGTTCTGTGGAGACCCTAGAGAGTCATGGCGGTCAGAGCCATTCGCGGGTACCGCACGGTATCGACCGAGGCGGCATGCCTACTGGCCGGGACACCCCCGTGGGACCTAGAGGCGGAGATGCTCTCCGACCTCTACCGGCGGGTGACCTCACTGCGCGACGAAGGTGGCTCCCCATCGCTGAGCGAGATAGCCACCTGGCGCGAGGACGCCCGCCGAGACGTCATCGCCCGTTGGGCTACGCGGCTGGAGAGGCCTAGACACGGTGTCGTCACCGTCGAGGCTCTCCGGCCCGTATTGATGGAGTGGATGGAGCGGCGGCACGGAGTCCTCTCTTTTCGACTGGTGCAGGTGTTGTCGGGGCACGGATGCTGCGGCTTTTACCTGCACACGGTCGCGTGTAGGGAGTGGACTTCGTTCTGCCACCATTGCAGCAGTGACGAGGACACGGCGCAACACACGCTGGAGGCGTGTCCGGGCTTTGACCGGCAGCGCCGTGACCTCGTCGCTGTTATCGGTGCCGACCTGACGCTGCCGGCTGTCGCGAGAGCGATGGTCGACAGCGTCAGGAACTGGGACGCGGTCGCCGCCTTCTGCGAGGCTGTCATCTCGCAGAAGGAGGCGGCGGAACGAGTCCGGGAGGAATCCCGCGACCCGGGCCGCCGTCAGCGGCCGGGGCGGCGCAGGCGCGAATACCTGCGCCTCATGCCGCCCTAACCGAGGCCTCGGGTGATCGGACCGGGGAATTGTCCGGTCACCCGACGTGAGGCCACCGCGTGAGGGCGACGCCCCGACGGCGAAATCTGTCGGGGCGTCGACGAGAGGAACCCGCGAGGGTAAACCGCCGGGCGGGCCACCGAAGTTAAAATCGAGTACCGGTGGTCCGCTCGCACGGCGAAGAGAGAAGGTTTTACGGTGGGTCTATGGGGTCACGCGCCGCCTTTCCGTCACCCCGGACCGATTCAGCGGGGCGAGACGCACCCATAGCCCACCAATAAAAAAAAAAAAAAAAGGCAAGATAAGAGAGAGGTGAATTGTATTCTTACTCCATCATCATGATTGTAATAATTGTGACGTGGTGTATCCGATATAAAAGTACTGTTAATTTTTGCAACATGAGAAACCCACAAGAATTTTATTTTTAAACGTATTGGCGAGTAAAATGTAAACTGCGTAATTTCTTATATATGCTTGTTGCCAGGTAATAAAAGTTGGTTTTAAAAAGAAATCGCCAGCGTAACATAGACAAACTTGGCTTTTAATCGAGACTTAATCATTTCCTGACATCCTGATAATTAGACTTCTTTAGTTTTAATTACCAAAAGCAGTTGTTGCATGAGGGGAGGGGGGGCTAGGACGGACGTTGAACTTCGCGAGTGCGAGATAAATCTGCTACATAGAACGACTTAAATCACATCACTCCTATCAACTCGAGTTCAATTTTATTGCAAGTATTTAGAGTTGATTTTTCATTTATTACGAAACAGGGATCATTGAGCTTTGTAGCAATTTATCTTGGCAAATTAAAATGTCGTAAGAGCATTCCTTTGCTATTTTCTAATTTAGACTCTAAATAGAATATAGAAAGCATAATTTCACATAAGAAACGGAAGTGGTAAGGTCGATTGTACCGTCTTCCTGGTACATATCATATCAATTAAGTATATTTATTCACTAATTTATAGAGTAGTTAATCAGGGCAGTTCATTCACGCATCGTAATAAAATGTCTGATTTAATAATAATAGCCGTTTATTAATGTTTTAAATAATTATCAGTGTACTTTCTACTGCATGTGAGGTCTCTTCTATTGCTTACAAAGTCCAATACCATCTATTTTGCGGAAGGGAGCCCTGTATTATGGATACAACTGTATCTGGTAGAGGGCGTTAATTTTACCCTTATTACTTACTACACAAGAAATCAGACCTAAAAAATTGGTGAGTTGTATTTTTACCACAGGAAAAGCATAAATTGTATATGCATATCTTGGATTCTTTGACTGCACAGATGGCACAGTGGTTAAGATACGGACCTTCCGTGTCAGTGCCATGGGTTCGATTGCCACACATGACAATACTTTATATGATCCACGAAGTGTTGTTCTGAGTCTGAGTGTAATTTGTCTGCGTTAATTGCATGTTTGTAAAATCAACCGCAATCCAAGTATATATATTTCCTTAGACAAGGTTGTGTTTAAAAAAAAATATAGGTGGATATTCAAAGTTATTCTATCAAGAATTTTGCTCAATATAGATTCCTAGATATATAATCTACTAATACTGTAGTAGACAGATACAAAATGATATTACTGTGAATTGTTGAACGTGAAATACATAAGTGGTCCTATGACCATTTAATTCTGAAATATATTCGAAATTTGGGTATAGTAAAAACAAAATTAAAACGCGATTAAATCCGTAAATTTCCGTGTGGTGACGGAGTAAGAATACTATTCACCACCCCATATCTTACCCGTGGGTAATCGTACGAGACGACTAAGGGATATAAAACGCATATAACATCTATGCGAGAAAAGGAAAACTCGAAACAAAACCCTATACCAACACGTCTGACCAGCGCGGTATAGTAGGTTAATTTCCCTCCTATTACGGAATAGGCTTGAGCCCAACAGTGGGACATTTATGGGCTGTGATGATGATGATGATAAAATCCATAAAAACACTTTTTTATAATATTAATAATTTTGTATAAATAATATTAATGATAGACGCAATAATTCCACCTTTAGAGTGATGTCTTCTTATTATCAGAGCAACTTACACCCTTTTTTTTTTTTTTTTTTTTTTATTGGTGGGCTATGGGTGCGTCTCGCCCCGCTGAATCGGTCCGGGGTGACGGAAAGGCGGCGCGTGACCCCATAGACCCACCGTAAAACCTTCTCTCTTCGCCGTGCGAGCGGACCACCGGTACTCGATTTTAACTTCGGTGGCCCGCCCGGCGGTTTACCCTCGCGGGTTCCTCTCGTCGACGCCCCGACAGATTTCGCCGTCGGGGCGTCGCCCTCACGCGGTGGCCTCACGTCGGGTGACCGGACAATTCCCCGGTCCGATCACCCGAGGCCTCGGTTAGGGCGGCATCAGGCGCAGGTATTCGCGCCTGCGCCGCCCCGGCCGCTGACGGCGGCCCGGGTCGCGGGATTCCTCCCGGACTCGTTCCGCCGCCTCCTTCTGCGAGATGACAGCCTCGCAGAAGGCGGCGACCGCGTCCCAGTTCCTGACGCTGTCGACCATCGCTCTCGCGACAGCCGGCAGCGTCAGGTCGGCACCGATAACAGCGACGAGGTCACGGCGCTGCCGGTCAAAGCCCGGACACGCCTCCAGCGTGTGTTGCGCCGTGTCCTCGTCACTGCTGCAATGGTGGCAGAACGAAGTCCACTCCCTATGTGCGACCGTGTGCAGGTACGAGCCGAAGCATCCGTGCCCCGACAACACCTGCACCAGTCGAAAGGAGAGGACTCCGTGCCGCCGCTCCATCCACTCCGTCAGTACGGGCCGGAGAGCCTCGACGGTGACGACACCGTGTCTAGGCCTCTCCAGCCGCGTAGCCCAACGGGCGATGACGTCTCGGCGGGCGTCCTCGCGCCAGGTGGCTATCTCGCTCAGCGATGGGGAGCCACCTTCGTCGCGCAGTGAGGTCACCCGCCGGTAGAGGTCGGAGAGCATCTCCGCCTCTAGGTCCCACGGGGGTGTCCCGGCCATTAGGCATGCCGCCTCGGTCGATACCGTGCGGTACCCGCGAATGGCTCTGACCGCCATGACTCTCTGGGGTCTCCACAGAACAGCCCTGAGCTGGGCGTTCAGAGCCCTCGCCCACACGGGTGCGCCGTACATGGCCATAGAACGGATCACCCCCGCATACAGCCGTCGGCCCTCGAAGCTGGGTCCGCCCACGTTCGGCATGAGCTGCGAAAGGGCGGACGCCGCGCCGACCAGCCGGGGAGCAATTTGGCGAAAATGCTCCCGGAACCACCATCGCCCGTCGAGCACCAGACCCAAGTACTTCATATGGGCCTGGATGCTGATGTGGACGGAGTTGACGACTAGCGAGACGCCGATTGGCGGCCTTACGCGTGGCCCATGAAACAATAGGGCCTCCGTCTTATTTAGGGCCACCCTGAGCCCCAGCGCCTCGATTCGCCCGACCATCTCCTCGGTGCCGAGAGTGGCCAGGCTCGCCGCCTCTTCGAGTGTCCTGCCCCGGGCTGTGACGAGCGTATCGTCAGCGTAGCATATCACGCTCAGCCCGGGGGGGAGACTCCCTCTCAACGCCCAGTCGTACCCGATGTCCCACAGAGTCGGCCCCAGAACCGACCCCTGTGGAACGCCGCACGACATGGACGTCCGCACAATGTCCCCTGCGGGACTCGCGCAGAGGACACTGCGCCCCTCCAAATAGTCCGCCACCAGCCGCCTCAGGTACAAGGGCACCCCATGAAATCGGAGCGCCTCCCTGATGCAGCTGAATGGCAGACTATTGAATGCGTTGGCGATGTCCAGCGACACCGCCAACAGCACTCCCCCGCCGGTGACAGCCTCCGCGGCCGTCTGCCTCAGTCGTTGCAGGGCCCCGATGGTCGAACGCCCCCTTCTAAAACCGAATTGAGCGTCCGACAGATCGGGCCCCACCTCCTCCAGGTGCTGGACGATGCGGGCAGCGAGGATGCGCTCCAGCAGCTTACCCACATCGTCGAGGAGCACGATGGGCCTGTAGGCCGACGGCGAATCCGGGGGCCGTCCCGGTTTTGGCAGGAGAACCAACCTCCCCTCCTTCCAGCACTCAGGGAACCGTCCAGACGCCAAACAGGCGTTGTACAGCTGCCTGAGGCGAGGCTCGAGGTGCTCGAGGAGCGACGTCAGCACCCGGACTGGTATTCCGTCCGGGCCGGGGGCCGTGGTCGCGGAACGAATCCGCGCCACAGCTGCTCCCACTTCCGTCTCCGTCACGGGCGGAACACTCTCGTCGTCAGCCTCCCGGTCTTGTTCTGGCGAGGCCATGACCGGGGGCGTGTGTTCCGACTGCCGTGGAAACAGCTCCTCGACCACCCTACAGAGGAAGTCGGGCTGGAGGGTCTCGGTGAGGGGGGGGCCCTGCGCGCGAAGCTTATTCAGCGACGCGCGATACGGGCGACCCCAGAGGTCACGGTCGAGACCGTCCAGCATCTCCTGCCAACTCGCACCCTTGGCGGCTCGGATGGCCAGCCGAAAGGCCGTCCGCGCATCGCGGTACGCCTCGTACAGCTGGCCCTCCCGCTCAGCGTCGCGGTGACGCCGCCGGCTGCGGGTGTAGGACCTTCGGGCTCTGATACATGCCGCACGAAGGTCCGCCAATCTTGGGGACCACCAGTAGACCCCCTGCCTCGGAGGTAGACGCCGCCGCACTCTGGGCATGGCCGCATCGCAGATCTGCGTTAACGCACTGCGGATGCGGACAGCCTCGGCGTCCACCCCGTCCGCTGGGGGCGGTGAGGACAGCCACGTGTGAACGATGGCCGCCTCCGCCAGTAGGTCCCTGTCAAGACGACCCACAGCCCACCGCGGAAACGCGGGAGCTCCGTCCGCCCTGTGACCCCTACCGGGGTCCCGGAGAGGGGAGACCTCCATCCGGATGTACCGGTGGTCCGATAGGGTCTCCGCCTCCTCCAGGACACTCCAGTTCCTCACCCGTGGTGCGACAGCGGGGCTAGCGAACGACAAGTCCACTATCGACCCGCCCTGCTGCCGCACACACGTGTTCACTGAGCCCCTGTTAAGAACACAGAGGCCCAGTGAAGCCGCCCACTCGATGACTGCCCGCCCGCGGTCGTCCGTCATAGGGGACCCCCACGCCGTGGATTTGGCGTTGAAGTCCCCCAGAACCAGGACGAGGCCCGGTGCCAGTCGCCGTATCGAGGCCTCCAAGTTGGTGAGGGAGGCCCTGAAATCGTCCATTCTCCTGGTAGGGGAGAGGTATACGCTGTAGAGCGTGACCCCTCCCCACTCCGCCGCGACAAATTCCTCGCCCCTATCCAAAAGAGACAAGGACGGGAAGTGCCGCTGCGTAGAGACGACGATTGCCGCAGTACCGTTTCGGCTGACCACCCAATTGGGGCGATCAGGCACGCAGTACGGTTCCGCGACTACGGCTGCACCAATCGACCACTCCGCCATGGATTGCAGGAGTAAGTCCTGCGCACCGGCGGAGTGGTTGGTGTTGGCTTGCAAGAGGTGGTACATGGATGGTGTAGCCATTAACGGGCTGTATCCATGACCTCCCCCTCGCCGGCGGGCGATCGGACCGCGCTAGGAGCGGGAGCGGCCGTGGTCGGAGGGCCGCCCCGCCCCTTTGGGGCCGAAGCTGGAGGTTTGCACGCCCCAGAGCCCATGCGGTGCTTGGCGGGCTTATTGCCCGCCGCACACGCGGGGCAGTGGGGCGGGGCGGCGCAAGATGCCGCCACGTGCCCGGTTTGACCGCAGCGGAAACACAGTCCGCCGCAGTCGAAGCAATTAGTGCACGTCGGTCGAGTATGTCCGACCGCCATGCACTTATAGCACCTCGCAGGCCGGTGCTCAAGCACGGTCACCCGCGCCGAGCTCCAGCCCACGAGGAGCCTGCCTGAGCCGGCCAGTTGCCTGACCGACTCCACCGGGCACTGCGCCCAGGCGGCACCTACGCCGCCCGGACCGGGGCGGATGACACCAACCCGGACGGTGTCTATGGGACACCCGGTTCTCGAGGCAATAGCCTCCCGGATGTCTTCCACCGTCACGGAGTCGTCCAGACCCGCGATGCGCATTTCGGCGCACTTGACGGGCCTGGCGATCCTGATGCCACCCTCCTCGGCAAACAAACCTCGCAGCTTGTCAGCTACGCTGTCGGCCGTCTTGGAGCCCTCGGCCCCGGGGAACTCGAGGATTCGAGCCCCTGTCCGGCCCTTGCGGGTCCTGGCTTCGACGCCTCCAATATCGGAGACGTCTAGCTCCCGCCGGGCCTTCCTCAAGACGGCCTCGTAGCTGAGGCCCTTCTCAGCCGCCTCAGGCAGCACAGTGATCACCACTGCGGCTGTCTTCGGCGACTTGAGCCCCTTGCGCGGCCTCTTCTTCTTACCGGCTCCTGCCTGTGGAGCGGGAGCGGGGACCTCAGCGGCGCGCTTGGCCTCCGCTCTCCTCCTCTGACCGCGACTCTTCCGGTCGCGCTCGGCCACCTGCCAACCCTCGGGCGCAGCAGGCGCGACAGGCGCGGAAGGCGCAGTCGTTGACGCGCTGGTCGTCGCCGGCGGTGTTGTTGCCGACGATGACTGCGGTCCGGCAGGAGCCGGTACCGTCCTCTTCCTTGGCTTTGGCGCGGGCCCCTTGGGCTTGGGCGCCGCCGCGGCCGTGGCGTAGCTGCCCCCCACGCGGCCACCCTGACAAGGCAGCGGGGCGGGGGCTGATGCCACATGCGGCCGCTTGTCCGCGGCGAGAGGCGGCCGGACACGTGGTTCTGGAGGCAACCTTGCCTCCAGAACGGCCATGCGCGCATCGACGAGTTTTCCGACTGCGTCGATGATTTGGCGCAGGGCCTCGTCCGGTAGGCCTCCCACCGCAAGTATCGGGGTCGGCTGGGCCTCTTCGGGGGCCCGTTCCGCAGCGTCTGGCGGCTTTGGCGCCGCAGGGACGCTAGCCGGCGGCATGCGGTCCGCAGCGAGAGGCGTCATCCTCACCACGGGGACGAGTTTTGCCGCGGCGGCTGGGCCAGCGCCAGCCAGCGACGCGCGCTTCGCAGCGGCTGGCGTCTTTCTCGCCATGGGCACGGGTGTTACCGTCACACCAGTGCCCAACGTCGTCGGCACCGCGGCGCGAGGCGGCTTTGGCGCTGCAGCGGCCGCTGAGTGGCCGGCCTTGGCCGGTGGCGCAACTGGCGCAGGCGGCGCGAGCAGCGCCATTTGCGCCTTTAGGTCGGCCACGTCCTTTAATAACTGGCGGTTTGCCCGCCGCATCCCCGCCAGCATATCCCCCAACTGCCGGTTCCGGGTCCGAATGGCGGACATCTCGCCATTAAGGCGGGCATTTTCGGCCCGCAGGTCGGGGGGGTCGCCGTTGGCGCGGGCAGCAACCGCCGCCGCCCTTTCCTCTCCCGAGGCCCCTCGCCCTCTTCGGGAGGCGACCTTAGGTGGCGGCATGTTGGCCACGCTCCCTTCAGAGTCGGCACCCGAGCTGCCACCCTTACTCAGGTGGCGCTTCCTCTGCGAGGGGAGGGCCTTCTCCTTGGTCGTCAGCGTTGTCGCTGTCGGCGCCGGGCTCTTTGCCACAAGACGCGCTGACGACCTGGCAGGGGCTTCAACAGCCGGCCTGCTATCCTTCTTGGACGGCCCTGCGGGAATGTCACCGCCCTCGTCCATTTTGGCGGTAGAACCGCCACCCCCGTCTTCTCCGGACGGCTCTGCGACATCGCTGTCGCCCTCGTCCGTCGACGGCTCCGTTTCGGCTCTACCGCCGTCCTTCCTCGCTTCCGCGGCGGCAGCCTTTCTGCGCGCTCGCCGCTCCTCCAAACGCCGTTTGAAGCTGGAGGTCTTCCCCCGGCTCCTCCTGGGCGACCTCCGCTTCGATGTTGTTTGGGCCTCTGCGTGTTGTGCCGGACCCTCGGCGGACGCCTCGAGTCCCGAGGACGAGGCGTCGTTTCGGTCAGTTTTCCGTTGGCATGACCGGGCCTTGAGGTGGGAATCACTATGATCCACGTAGCTTTTAAAATTGAAATGAGTATCCATAGTTAAACCCACGAGTATGGGAGATACTATTACGTCGACCCGGGCAGAGATCCCTGTACCCGGGCAAGCCTACATTTACCAACCAGGGGGGCAGCCGGTACCCTGGCTGGAGCGTGCTAAGAACAGAACAACCCATCTGCCATGCATCTTCTCGCCGCACGCCAAAACTTAAGATTATGGGTGATTTCCGAATTCGAATGTACATTCGAAATTCTTTATAGAGGTTGTCTTCCTCGCGGTCCGGGCGGTTAAGCCAAGACCCTCGTTCCTGAAACTAAGACAAGCAAAGAATCAGGTTTACGATTTGACGACGGTGGCGGTGGAACATGCCTGCCCAGCCCTCAAATGAATGAGTGACTGAGCCCGTCGCGGATTCGCGTCCGGTCACCTTCTACGGATAGAAGGCTAGGAGCGAAGCGCCAGATATTCGCTACGAACGACAGTACAACAGAAGAACTGGGGACCGCCGTCCGCACCCAGGGTACACCGCGTGGAGGTTTCTGACATCGTACCCCAAGCAACTTACACCCTGGGCGACAGCGGGAGAGAGCAGTCGACGTCTCTCTCACTACCATAAGCCTCTCCACCACTGCCGCCCAAGGTCTACTGCTTCTTCAATAATCTTATTTTTAAATTACACTATAATAGTTTAGGTATATACTAGCAGACCTGACCACGCGTTGCTGTGGCCAAGGTAGCTTCAGCAACACGTGGTGGTTATGCTAAAAAATTGTAGCTTATATGAAACGTTTGTACATTTAACATAGCGCCATCTATTAAATACTTACTCAATCCAGTCAACAGATACCGCTATCTGTTAGAATCGGTCGGAGATAGCAGATAATTGTGACTGTCAAATAATAAACAAATAATTTGCAATAAAATAATATTGCGACTATAAATTGAGATGGAAGCTATCCTAT
This sequence comes from Lymantria monacha, assembly GCA_905163515.2. Lineage (NCBI taxonomy): Eukaryota > Metazoa > Arthropoda > Insecta > Lepidoptera > Erebidae > Lymantria > Lymantria monacha. The sequence goes on along the minus strand of LR991081.1, from coordinate 7,876,425 downwards.
CTTTTAAGTTGGATCAAACTACATATGCTGTGCAAATTTGATTAAAATCGGATAAGTACTATAAGAGTCCATCGCGGACAAACAACGTGACGCGTAAGTTATATATATTAAGATTATGATGAAGTTTTGAATGGTTACGACGATATCTGAACTAGTATAAATTGTGCGACAGACATCGACTTGTAATGTGTAAGTATACCGATTTCATATGCGTAATACAGGCGTAATAACTAGAAATGGTTAAGATACCATTCAGCTGTGGGTTCGATTCCTATTTAAGGCAATACTTTATGCGATCCACAAAGTGTTGTTCTAAGCCTGGGTATAATTTGTCTGCGTTAATTGCATGTTTGTAAAGTTCCCCGCTATACAAAAGATTATTTCCTTAGTGTAGGATCATATCTTATAAAAAAAAAAGTAAAAAAAATTAAATTATTGAAATTTAGCATTTAATATGCTTAATTATTTATAAAACCCGATTACGAAATGAAAAATGATGTCTGCTGTGTAGTGGCAGCACGATTGGGCCGGAATCCCAATAGGCGCGGGTTCGAATCCCGCTTGTGACATCATTTTTCATTTCGTAATCGGGTTTTATAAATAATTAAGCAAGTAAAAAAATTGTTTTAAATGCTTTGTTTTTAAATTCAATTCTTCGTAGTTATATGTACATGTATATACAAAATATATTCATCACGATTACATTGTCCAAACAGCCAAATCACAACGTAAGATCTGGTAAGAAATTCCAGAGAGATATTTTTAAATTGCCAATTATGTTTTGTAAGTATATATGTACCTCAAATATGAGTGCAAAGAAAGGTTCTGCAAGATAAATAAGACGCATATTTTACTTTGTTGTACAAAGTGAATTCTATTTATACAACTATTCATCCATCCAATCAACAGCTTATCAATGTCCACGAAAGGGATAATGCCATAATTTTCAGTTACTTTTTATAAATTTACTGATTTTTTTTTAATATAATAATAATAAATCTTTATTGTACACCATATATACAGGAATAAAATAAAAAAGACAATAAATAAACTTTGGTACAATTAGGCGGTCGTATCGCATACTGCAATTTCTTCTAGACAACCTTGGGATGGATTTTAATTTTAGTGAGCAAGAACTTGAAGTGTACTAAACAATTAAAAGAGGAGAGGAGAAAAAGTAGAGAGAGAGAAAAAGGAGGAGAGGAAGAAAAGTAAACAGAAAAAAATTACATAATAATACACAGTATATCTATACATATATTACTTATCACATATACCTATTTTTTTGGTAGTCTATGGATTGGACACACGCCATCCGTTTCGTCCGGGGCGACGGAAGGGCGGCGCGTGATCGCATAACCCACCTTATTACCTCCCTATCGTCATTGAGCTGGCCACTGGTGCTGAATCCTTGACGTCTATGGCCAACCCGGCAGCGAACCTATATTTGGCCACTGACGACAAGTTCACGCTGCTCCGGTGGCCGGTCCAACGACGCAGGCGAAGTTCACGGGTGGGTTACGAGTATGCGTGCTTACGCCCCTCTGTCGCCCCGGACGGTGTGGTGCGAGGAGTGCGACGACCGTAGCCCAGACCCAAAAAAAGGCTGTCTCGGAAAAGGCGCCGACCACGTCCGAGCGCATGATGCTGTCGAGCATCGCCTTAGCGTTAGTCGGCAGCGTCAAGTCGGCACCGATGATTGCGACGAGTTCACAGCGCTGCTCAAATTTACTGACCTCCACGTAAACATCATTTCAAATATTATAAAGAAATATATTATTTACACCCCCTCCCGTGGGATTTAAAAAGATGACTAAGGAATTTTTCTACTTTCCGTGTGGTGACGGAGTAAGAATACAATTCACCTATCTTACCCGTGGGTGATCGTATCAGACGACTAAGGGATATAAAATGAATATAATATCTATGCGAGAGAAGGAAAACTCGAAACAAAACCTCTATACCGACACGTCTGACCAGCGTTGTACGTCAATTACCCTTACATTATGGAGGAGGCCTGAGCCCAACAGTGGGACATATATGGTCTGAGATGATGATTAAGGAATATTATATGCAGGTAACGTCGATGCAAGAGAAGGACATTTCGACATAAAAACCTATGCTAACACGTCTGGCCAGCGTGATGCAGCAAGGCCTATTCATACGGTCACATTATTGACAGTTTTCTGTCTACAGCTGCGGGCCGGTCTGTCCGGGGTCCACACTCTCGCAGAAAATCGATGTTTGAGCAGTGGCAATATGCTGCTTTGCTTCATTCGGTGAGTGAGCGAGCCGGCAGCTCAATCTTCTAGGTGGGTTTGGGATTTTCATTAACAAACAGTGGTCTAGCTATAGCAATAGCCAAGGTTCATGGGTAACACTTACCATCTATGTATGTATGCTGCTTGCTCCGTTTGCCACTAAGAGCAATAAAAATATTCTCTTTTAATATAGAGTAGTCTCGAACAGTGAGACTTCGTCATCATCATCACAGCCAATGTCCCACTATTGGGCTCGGGCCTCCTCCGTAATGGGAGGGAAATTAACCTACTATACCACGCTGGTCATACGTGTTGGTATAGAGTTTTGTTCCGAGTTTTCTTTCTCTCGCATAAATGTTATATGCGTTTTATATCCCTTAGTCGTCTCGTACGATCACTCACGGGTAAGATATGGAGTGGTGAATAGTATTCTTACTCCGTCACCACACGGATAACGAGACGAGAAACGTGTGACTTATAATCAGTTGATAATATTGACAAAAAAAATAGACTTTTAGCGCAACGTTCGTACTAGTTGACCTAATACGACCAGAATCAAAAAACACAGCGTCATTTTCCAATGTATTATATTACTCTATGAGCGTCATACACCACTAACATAAACTAGGCTGATCGATATCAAACTCGCAGCCATAAATAAAACATAAAACAACACACTTGGCATTCAGATATAGTGCAAATGGTAAATACAATTTTAACAGCCATACAAAAACAAATTGTATTCACATGTAGAACAACGTGATTCTCTTGCGACAATACACATTTGGGTTACTTGAATTTTGTATTACCGTAAACGTCATAATACATTGTGATGGCTTATGTTATTCTGTTTACTTGTAAACGAATTTGGTTTGATAAAAACCTTGTTCTAAATATATAGTCCTTGGTATTTTTTTTGTGATGGTAAATCAAAGTTAAGCTTTATGCCAAGTTTTGTGGTCAGCATGGAAGAGAATGCTAATTCACTATTCATAGATGTGTTTCGTGCCCCACATGAAGAGTTAATAATATCATCATCATTATCAACTTGCTCTTATCCCAATTTATTTGGGGTCGACGCAATATGTCTTCTCCTTCCATGTGGTCACTCCTTGTCTATCCATGACATATTTCACGGAGTCCGTCTTTTCTTCGGTCTTCCCAGTTAGAAGAGTTAATAATAATGACCATTTATGATATGCTTGCTCTTATCCTAAATATTTTTATGAGGGGTTGCTTGCCTGCCGTTAACTTTCCTTAGGAAAGTAACTGTTGATCAGACGGAATTAGATGGAGTTGGTCCAGGTCGATATAAAGCTCTTAGTCGTCTTTTACAACATCCACTAGCAAAGTAAGGGTTGGGAGTATTGTCGATGGCCTCCTTTTGTGAGGCCATCATGAAAAGGAAGGAGGCCGCGGAGCGGGAACGCGAGGCGCTTGCGTCAGCTGACGCGCTTCGCCGCCGGCGACCGGGGAGGAGGAGGCGCCGTTATGCGCACCTCCTCTCACCGCCTTGAGGGACGATAGGACGTGGCCAGAAGGCCAAGCGTGGGGGTGCCGGGGATCGAATGTCAGTAGACGATCTCTCCGGCTCCCCGTAAAAGCGCGGAAGGGGCCGCTGTGGTTTTAGTGGGTATTCCGGTCGGATTCCAGCTGGCCGGTGAGTCCCACACTCCCCCTCGTCTGTCACCGGCGGGGGACAGCGCGCAAATGCGTTTCCATAGCGATAAAAAAAAAAGGGTTGGGAGTATTCTTAGCCGGTACCACACAGCAAACCTTACATTCATAAACATATCCCAATGCTGAGCTCGAGCTTCCTTCGTAATAGGAGGGAAATTAAAAGCGTGTATATTAATACTATGCAGATCAGACTGGTTAGTAAGTTCTGTTACGGGTATTGCTTTTCTTGCAGATATGTTGTTGCTCATCATAGTCAATAGTTGCCTTTTAACACACTTACGTGCAAGAAATGGAGTGGTGAATTATATTTTTACACCGTCATTGCAAATTAAACTATCTATAATAACAGATATAAAAATATCATCATCTCATCATCATTTGAGCTCATATATGTCCCACTGTTAAGCTCGAGCCTCCTCCATGATGGGAGTCAGATATATGTTGGTATAGGATTATACATACATACATACATATCATCACGCCATATCCCTTGCAGGGTAGGCAGAGAGAACAGAGTGCCAGAGAACTCTATCTTTGCATACTTCACTCGCTTCCTCAACATTCATAATTCTCTTCATACACGCTCGCCGGTTTCGGAGACTCTTGACTCCACCTTCCTTCAGTACATGACCGATCTGGTCTAGGTAGGTTAGTCTCGGTCTCCCCCGGTACCTACATCCTTCCACTTTCACATTGTATATCTTCTTAACCAGACGTTCGTTCGGCATTCTTTCCATATGTCCGAACCATCGGAGTATTCCTTTTCGCATCTTTACACCAATACTCTCTTTCATACCTACTCGCTCTCTTACGTCGTCGTTACGAATGCGGTCGGTCAGCCTAACTCCACAGATTTTCCGTAGAGATCGCATTTCGACCGCATTAATTTTACTTTCATACTCTTTTCTGCATACCCAACTCTCGCTTCCATACAGTAATGTTGGGACAAGCACTGCGTTATGTATTGCTACACGTGCCTTCTGGCGGAGGTGGTGGAATGTATAGGATTATTGTTTCGAGTTTTCCTTTTCTTGCACATATGTTATATACATATGTGTTTTATATCCCTTAAACGTCTCTTACGATCACCCCCGGGTAAGATAGGGGGCTGTAAATTGTATTCTTACTCCGTCACCACGCGGACAAACGTTGTAGTTCTAGAGAGAGTTATGTAATAATTAAATATATATTTTTATATATCGTATCGTGTTGTACAAATATTATGACTATTTATTATTGCAGGTTTTGTAGTTTAGCAATTTCCCTAGATCGTCTTTATCCGAGGAGCATTTGCCATTTTCCGCTTAAAATTCAAAGGGAATATCCCTTTGAATTTTTACTTTCTAGGAAAATAAAAACATAATATTATGAAATTATTAATAAGTAATTTATTTTTATTTATAGATATTACAAAGATATAGTAAGTAGATTGCAACTTGCTAAAAAAAAAAACGGCTGTCTATTTTTTTATTTTATTTTATATATAACATATTAGCAAAGGAAATAAATATATGAACACATATGATGTCATATGCTACACTATTTTTTTTTTACGAGCTACGAAAAACTGTCGAAACACTATCAATTGTCAAATATATAAAAATTGCACATATAAAAAAAATCATGATCAGAAGGCTGGCCTATATTTTTCACAAATGGTATTCAATCTGGAAACACTGCCAGCCTTGTGGGCACATTACCGGTGGAGGAGGAGGAGGTGGGTGGTGATGCGGAGGAATATTTCGATGCCTGATTGCGTTTTTTGTTTTTTTTTATTCTATTTTTTTCTGTAAATAGGTATTTTAATTTAAAACTTAGTTTTAAATGTACATATTATTTGTAAAATATTTTACTTAAGTGCTTAAAAATAGGTGAATAGAAATACCTAATTGCCAGGATTTTTTTGTAGCTTATAGTCCATCAACTATCGGATATTTTAGATTTATCGTCATCATTTCTATTCCTATTTAAATTATTCAATGGTTAACTCTAGAACTACAACGTTAAAATGTAAAGATACCACATTGTAATCGCATGAAAACAATTAATATTAATGGGTATATTGTTCGAGAATATCCTATTTATGCAAAAATATTCTGATGCATTTATTTTTCAGGCGCCGTAGTGCATTTGCGTCGGTGTAAAGTTTGTTGACCGATATCCTTTTGAAATATCGACTTCATAGAAATTATTGATATTTCTGATAATGCAAAGTGCAATAAAGATTTATTATTAAAATATGAATGTTTTGTTTATTTATTATTTTAAAGCTTTTAGTTTATTATTTTAATATATCTTTAAAATTTAATTCATGTTTTTTCTAATGTATCATGTCTTAGAATAATAAAACTCTGTATAGGTAGGTAATAGGTAGCGCTGTCGATGGCTTGTTCAATAGGGGAAGAAAGGACTTAAGGCAGGTTATGAGCCTTATGTTTTCATTCTATCACTCCAGGGAACTGAGCGGGTTGCAGGTGCAACAGAGCTAAAAGGATGCCTATGGGAAGATCTTCATAATTATAGAAGAACTTTATATTTTTCTCAAAAGTTTTCTTGCCTATACGCAGCATTTCCTCTTTGTTACGGTTCCCGTGAAAAGAACAATTCTCCTATCATAATTTTGAAATAGCAAAATAGTCATACTGGAAACTAAAGTTTCACTATTATAATGCAAGAATTCGCTTTTTGTTTTTTTCCCCGGCTCAGAAATTTAAATTACGGCTAAGGAAAAAAAAATTTATAAATCTTAAGAAATGCGTATAAATCTTTGATATGTGAATAATTTTGTATTTTTCCATGTGATGTTTACTCGTGGACCACCACGTTTTCTTGAGGCGTACATGTTGTATATCTCATATATGCTTATCGATATTGATTTTGTTTTGTAAATTCTGGGTTAAGCAATAAAAGGTTTCCTGTAAAAAATCTCTTAACTTTTATAAATTTTCAAAATACGTATTATATTTTAGCTTACGCTATTAGGAATAGCCATTAGGGATTGCTTAACAGTGGATATGAGCTAAGAAGAGTAATATTTTTTTTTAATAATTCTATGAACTAACCAAAAAGTGTTAGTGACTAAATTCAGTTTGATAGTTCTTTGACCCGTCACTGGGCTTACGTGATCAGACCGCCGCGTTTAAAGATATTAGATGTACTCGTATATATTTGAATGTATTGAATGCAAAGTGAGTCAATTACTTCTAACAGAGTATATAGTGAATATACTTATCTATCGTATTTATTTTAGTAACGTTTTTGGGCCTGGATGTGATCGTTAATTGTATATTTATGAAGCCAACACAATACAAGGATTATATCTTTAGTATTGCCTTTTAAAAAAAAATAAAAAAAACACAAAACAGTCACGAGGACTGCCGATAGAAGTGGAAAATTAATCCTATGAAAAAAATACAATAGAAATATAAAAAAACATGCCTCAGGGAGTATGTATGGGTGTGATCTTATCCTAGTCAGCCGGTGTAATGTGATGCTATGGTATGCATAGCCAGCCGTCAAAAAAATATTTTGAAATGGTTAGAGAATAATTTTGCAGGAATTGCTTTATTTATCAGTATAAATGTAAGTAGTATCATTTATGTGGTTAAAAACAATATTCTCCTACGGTCTAATGTCCCTCTGTCTTACGAATTTCCTCTCCTACAGCCTACTCTCCGTCTCTTCGTAATCTCCACCGTCTTACGAATTTTCGATCAGGTCACGTGTCCTGACGCGAGTTTAACATTTTTTACATATACCAAAAAAATACACAAAAGAAGTTTTCACTTCAAAAATAAATATGGGCTACGGTCGGCGCACTCCTCGCACCACTCCATCCGGGGTGACAGAGGGGCGTAAGCGCGCACACCCGTAACCCATCCGTCCCCGCCTTCGTCGTTGGGCCGACCACCGGAGCAGAGTGACTTGACGTCAGTGGTCGGCCCGACGGAATACCCCTGAGGAGTACCCTCTCCTCGACCGACATCCCCCCCTCGGGTAGGATGTCGGTCTTTCCTCACGCGGTCGGCCTCTCGGCGGGTGACGGACTAATTCCCCGATCCAGTCACCCGCGGCCTTGGCTAGGGCGGCATCAGGCGCAGGTAATCGCGCCTGCGCCGCTCCAGTCGCCGGCGGCGGCTCGCGCCGTCGAGGAGACGCTCCTCGCGCATGCGCTCCGCCGCCTCCTTCCGCGAGACTACTGCCTCGCAGAAGGTTGCGACCGCGTCCCAGTTCCTGAGCAGCGTCAGGTCGGCACCGATGATTGCGACGAGTTTACGACGCTGCTCTGCCTAAGCGGCACAAACCTCGAGCGTATGCTGCGCCGTGTCCTCGTCGCTATCGCAGTGGTGGCAGAACGGTGTACTCTCCCTCCTGACGACTTTGTGCAGGTATTTGGCGAAGCATCCATGCCCCGTCAAAACCTGCACCAGTCGGAAGGAGAGCACCCCGTGCCGCCGTTCCAACCACTGAATCAGCACCGGCCGGAAGGCCTCTACGGTCCGCACACCGAACCGAGGCCTCTCCAGCCGGACTGCCCAACGGGCAATTTCATCATAAATATCTTATTAATAGAGAGTATAAAGAGATATCTCTTTATATTTTGTTAAATTTTGCGTAATTTTAATAAAACGTTTCTTAAAAATATTTCTTATACAAAACTATATACTATATTTCAAATTTATATTATATATGTATACTATATTTCAAATTTTAAATAATATTTGAGATTAAAATAAATTTCTGATATAAATTGCTCTTCACACTATGCGACAATGGATGTCACAATGTAATGAAGTTATCTCAAATTAATAAGAAAAATATGAGAAAGAAAAATTATTAATTTTGTAAACCTCACATATAAATTTAGTATATACCTTAAGAAAATGCACAAATACAAAACACGGTGTCTATCTTAGCTTATGACGCAGCAGACATACTATAGCGCTGATATTCTGATGAGCTCGTATAATGAAGTTGCGGATATCAAGTAATCATAAATATACTTAAAATATCAAGACTTAGCTCACGAGATTGTCGACATGTGGGATGTAGACACTGCAATCGTTGTACCGATAATCATTTCGACCAATGGTCTAATCGCCAAGAGCTCGACACATAAAGAGGCTCGCGTTAGGTAGTTGATTTGGGTGTCTGATGCAGAAAGCGGTGTTATTCGACACGACACGCATAGTGACAAAGTTTCTCTCTTTGTAGCCCTAACCACCAGCAGCTTGGTCACTGTATTCGCTGCCGGTCAACACGCTTTTTATATTTTTAAATATATTATTTTTTGTATTATATATTTAGAAAATGCGATCTCTGCGGAAAATCTGTGGAGTTAGGCTGACCGACCGCATTCGTAACGACGACGTAAGAGAGCGAGTAGGTATGAAAGAGAGTATTGGTGCAAAGATGCGAAAGGGAATGCTCCGATGGTTCGGACATGTGGAAAGAATGCCAAACGAACGTCTGGTTAAGAAGATATACAATGCGAAAGTGGAAGGATGTAGGTACCGAGGGAGACCGAGACTAACCTACCTAGACCAGATCGGTCATGTACTGAAGGAAGGTGGAGTCAAGAGTCTCCGAAACCGGCGAGCGTGTATGAAGAGAATTATGAATGTTGAGGAAGCGAGTGAAGTATGCAGAGATAGAGTTCTCTGGCACTCTGTTCTCTCTGCCTACCCTGCAAGGGATATGGCGTGATGATATGTATGTATGTATATTTAGAAATGTATTAAGTAGTTATAAGTTTTAATAAAGAGAATAATAATATACATATATACAAAAAGAAAAGCAATAATATAACGTAAAAAGTTCAAGAAAAAAAAAAAGGACATTGCTGAAAATCAGCGTTGTGGTGTTACATTGACATCACAACAAATGCTGAGCAATTATCCTTTTTTCTGCCTCAGCTGAGACGTTCACTCGATGTAATTATTATTATGTTCTCCTTATTTAGTTTATAGATTTTGTGTTTTCATTTATTGTAAGGTTTATTCTTGTTTTTCTGCGTGTTCCTAACGTTTCTTCTATGTGGCACAAAATAAATACTTTTCTTTCTTTCTAAGAATAATATGAATTCGTGTGGTGATGAAGTAAGAATACAATTCATGGCCTCCGTAAAAGACGACTAAAGTATAAAACACTATATCTCTGACCAATATGACATATTATGGTGAATTTTCCTCATTTTGTGGAGGAGACTAGAGTTCAACAGTGGAACATATAAGAGCTACAATGAAGATGATGATGATGGTGAATATGAATTCATATAATATTAAAAAAAAAAACTAGCCGACTCGGCAAACTTCGTTCCGCCTAACAGTCAATGAATGAGCAGATTTAGATTAATTCAAAATTAATAAGTTAATTTTTTTATTGCGATAATTTATATTATCTATATATGTATATATATAAGAGATTTCCACCTATGTATTGACTCATCACGATATCTCTGGAACCATAAGGCCTACAAACCTTAAATCAGGTAAGAATATTTCTTTCGCCGAGTAGAGGTCAGCTAAGAACGGATTTTATAAAATTATATCCCTAAGAGGGTGAAAAAGCAAGGCAAAGTTTGTATGGGACAACGTGATTCCTTGGTCCAATCTATTTCAAATTTTGCATAAACATTCTTTAACAGAATTGATGAAAGATGTGATTCATATTTTATTGAGATTTATCTCCTAACTGTATTAAAAAGGGGTGGAAAGTTATTTTAGGGGTGATTTGCTTTAAAGTTGATATCAATACTTCTTAGTGATTTTGATTTAAAAGATATTTTATTTTGACACATGTTTGAAAACTCAATTCGATTATATTCAAAAAATCGGCTAAGAGCGACTCGTCGTCGCGCACGAAGGGTTCCGTACCATTATCTATAAATGGCAAAATAATCATGTTTGTTGTATGGGAGCTTAAATTCTCTATTTGTTTTATTTTAATTTAATTATTTATTTCTAAAGGGAATATATTACTAAATATTCTGTGAATATTTCAAACGTCTACCTATTTTTGTTATCAATATCGAGCAAAAACGAGCAAAAAGATTACCTCTGTTGTGTGGGAGCCCCCTTAAATATTTCTTTTATTGTCTGTAGTATTTGTCGTTGTAGCGGCAAAAGAAATTCATCATCTGTGAAAATTTCAACTGTCCAACTATCACGGTTCATGAGAGCAACCTGGTGACAGACAGGCGAAACAACGGATGGACAGCAGAGTCTTAGTAATAGGGTCCTATTTTATCTTTTGGGTATGGAACTCTAAAAAGGTTGATGTCACATAAACGTTCTTCTTCTTCTCTTTGTGTATTGGCAATCAGCTACTTATACGAGCTATTGGTGCCAGTGTCAAGTTATAATTATTTTTACGTTTTTAGTCTCTCAGGTTAGTCATTGTCTAAGTCAAATTGTCACCATCATCAACAGTGCTATGGCTACACTGTCAATGGTATCTTGTGGGAATTTTGATGGAAAACGAAAACGTTGTAAAGCAATTTTATATGATATTCACGACCTCCCAGTAGTTCCGCCGCATCATCATCACATCATCATCACAGCCCATATATCATCCATGCACTCTTAAAGTATTTAACCGATTTTAATCAAATTTGCATAATATGTGTAGTTTTATCCAACTTAAAAGATAGGATGGCTTCCATGTCAATTTATAGTCACAATATTATTTTATTGCAAATTATTTGTCTATTATTTGACAATCACAATTATCTGTTATCTCCAAACGATTCTAATAGATGGTGGTATCTGTTGACTGGATTGAGTAAGTATTTAATAGATGGCGCTATGTTAAACGTAGAAACGTTTCATATAAGCTACAATTTATTAGCATAACCACCATGGGTTACTGAGACTACCTTAGCCACAGCAACGCGTGGTCGGGTCTGCTAGTATATATATAATATAAATTATCGCAATAAAAAAATACGACCGTTGATATTAAACATTCATGACAGAGGTTTTTTAAACATTGTGTCTATGATAAGAAATGTTGAAACACGTATCAGTGCCGTTTACAGGCGTGTCAATGACATCGCTTCGATTACAGTTGTTGTTACACATAGGTAAATTATTCAGTCACTAGCTAAGTGATGTGAACGTGTTGTCATCTATCCCCATTAGATTTTTGTTCAAAAAAATATAATGGGGATAGCATATAAACCTTCTTCGCCAAGAAATACATATACATACCAATTTTCGTAATTATTGGTCAAATAGTTTCTGAGTTTAGCGATGTCATATATATACATATCCTTTTTTATAGATATAAATAATACTTCTTCAGGTTGAGAGCCCTCAGCGCTCACTTAATAAGGATTTACAGAGTATAAATTGGAAGAACATAGAAAGCGCTCCGGATGTGAATGATATGGTTACAATGTTTAATACATGTATATCTAATCTATTTGATTTGCATGCACCTAAAAAATCGGTTCTTATTAGAAATAAGTCATTCCCATGGATCACTGATACCATAAAATTAATGATGAAGTTACGTGACAAATCTCATACTAAAAACAAGTCAACAAAATCTGAACGCGACCTTAACTCCTATAGAGAGCTCAATCATATTGTTCGCGCAGTAATAGATAGTGGAAAACGTGCCTATTTCATCTCCCACATTAATAAAAATATTAGACAACCAAAGAAATTATGGAAGCAATTAAAATCCACCATATGCATTACAAAAAAAAGGGATAATAATCTACCCCACTTCTGTAATGACCCTGATGCCATTAATACACATTTTTTAGATATTCCTAGCAATGACTTGGTGACAATATCCGATTTGACATACTTCGAATTCTTACGAGCTGCAAATGTGTTCCAGATGCAGACAATATCTGAAATAAACGTGCTTCATTTTCTGCGCAGTCTTTAGTCTAATGCTCTAGGATCAGATAATATTTCTTTAGATATGCTCTTAATGACGTTGCCTTCTACTCTTGGCATAATGCAACCAATCCCTAAAACAGCCAATCCTGCTAGTATAAAAGATTTGCGCCCCATCCGTCTTCTTTCTTGTCTCTCCAAGATACTGGAAAAGGTTGTATTTAGTCAATTGAGGGCTTATTTTGAAGAATCTAAGATACTACCTGTCACCCAATCTGCGTTTCGTCAGAAGCACAGCACAACTACAGCATTACTCGATGTAGTTGATAACATATTGGAAGACAGGGGTATGACAACTCTGCTAGTTCTCCTCGATTATTCTCGAGCTTTTGATTCAATCAACGTTTCTTTCTTAACTGTTCTTCTATGGTTGTAGTTATGAAACTATAAAATGGTTTCATAGCTATCTGTCCAACCGCTCTCAACAAGTCTTAATAAAAGGCAGGAAGGGGAATTATGTTATATCTTCTCCAGGGGAGGTTCGTAGGGGCCTATCTCAGGGTTCCATATTTGGGCCACTGCTCTTCATCCTGTATACTGCTGACATCACCAACTGCATACTTCATTGCAAATTTCATCTTTATGCTGATGACCTACAGTTATATATATCGTTTCAGCAACAAAATGCTGAAGAATCTATAAAAAAGCTTAATGAAGACCTTGAGCGTATTTCGGAATGGTCAGGCAGAAACTCTTTAGTTCTGAATCCTGAAAAATCTAAGTTTATCGTAATAGGCTCCAGTAACAAATACAATACATTTTCTACATCAATTTTATTATATTCCTTACAACCTATCTATTAAATAAAGAAAAAAAAAGATCATATTTGTTTAATTCATCAAATATTTAACTTTACTTACTTTTTCTATGAAACAAATACATAAGCATTATAGTTTTATTTCTATGAATATGTTTACACTTTCCTACTATTGACACTATGTAAGACGGAAGAGGCGGCGCGCAACCCCATTGACCCACCCTGCAAGCACCTCTTCTTCGCCGTGCGAGCGGGCCACCGGTACCCGATCTTTGTCTTCGGTGGCCCGCTCGGCGGTATGCCCTCTAGGGCTCCTCTCCTGTCGACGCCCCGACAGCTTTCGCCGTCGAGACGTCGTCCTCACGCGGTGGCCTCACGTTGGGTGACCGGACAATTCCCCGGTCCGATAACCCAAAGCCTCGGTTAGGGCGGCATCAGGCGCAGGTACTCGCGCCTGCGCCGCCCCGGCCGCGGGCGGCGGCCCGGGTCACGGGAATCCTCCCGGGCCCGTTCCGCCGCCTCCTTCTGCGAGATGACAGCCTCGCAGAAGGCGGCGACCGCGTCCCAATTCCTGACGCTGTCGACCATCGCTCGCGCAACAGCCGGCAGCGTCAGGTCGGCACCGATGACAGCGACGAGGTCACGGCGCTGCCCGTCCCAGCCCGAACATACCTCGAGCGTAGGTTGTGCCGTGTCCTCGTCGCTACTGCAACGGTGGCAGGACGGAGTCCACTCCCGCCATGGGTTGCTGTGGCCTCCACAGCACCGCACTGAGCTGGGCGTTCAGAGCCCTCGCCCACACGGGTGCGCCGTACATGGCCATTGAGCGGATCACTCCCGCATACAGCCGTCGGCCCTCGAAACTGGGTCCGCCCACGTTCGGCATGAGCCGAGAAAAGGCGAACGCGGCGCCGACCAGCCGGGGAGCAATTTGACGGAAATGCTCCCGGAACCACCATCGCCCGTCGAGCACCAGGCCCAAGTACCTCATATGGGCCTGGATACTGATGTGGATGGAGTTGACGACTAACGAGGCGCCGATGGGCAGCCTCACACGGGGCCCATGGAATAGTAGGGCCTCCGTCTTGTTTAGGGCCACCCTGAGCCCCAGCGCCTCAATTCGCCTAACCATCTCCTCGGTGCCGAGAGTGGCCAGGCTCGCCGCCTCTTCGAGTATCCTGCCCCGGGCTGTGACGAGCGTGTCGTCAGCATAGCAAATAACGCTCAGCTCGGGGGGGAGACTCCCTCTCAACGCCCAGTCGTAACCGATGTCCCACAGAGTGGGCCCCAGAACTGACCCCTGCGGAACACCGCACGACATGGGCGTCCGCACAATGTCCACTGCGGGGCTCGCGTAGAGGACACTGCGCCCCTCCAAATAGTCTGCCACCAGCCGCCTGAGGTACAGGGGCTCTCCATGGAACCGGAGTGCCTCCCTGATGCAGCTGAATGGCAGACTATTGAAGGCGTTGGCGATGTCCAACGACACCGCCAACAGCACTCCTTTGCCGGCGACTGCCTCTGCGGCCGTCTGCCTCAGGCGTAGCAGGGCGCGGTCGAACGCCCCCTCCGAAACCCAAATTGAGCGTCCAACAGATCGGGTCCCACCTCCTCCAGGTGCTGGACGATGCGGGCAGCGAGGACACGCTCCAGCAGCTTACCCACATCGTCCAGAAGCACAATGGGCCTGTAGGCCGACGGCGAATCCGGGGGCCGTCCCGGCTTTGGCAGGAGAACGAACCTCCCTTCCTTCCAGCACTCAGGGAACCGTCCAGACGTCAGACAGGCGGAACGAATCTTCGCCACGGCTGCCCCCACTTCCGACTCCGTTTTGGGCGGAACACTCTCGACGGCCTCCCGGTCGTGATCTGGCGAAGCCATGACCGGGGGCTTGTGCTCCGACTGCCGCGGGAACAGCTCCTCGACCACTCTACGAAGGAAGTCGGGCTGGAGGGTCTCGGTGAGGGGGGGGCCCTGCGCGCGAAGCTTATTCAGCGACGCGCGATACGGGTGACCCCAAGGGTCGACGGCCGAGACCGTCCAGCATCTCCTGCCAACTCGCGTCCTTGGCGGACCGGATGGCCAGCCGAAAGGCGGTACGCGTACTGCGGTACGCCTCGTACAGCTGGCCCTCCCGCTCAACACCGCGGCGACGCTGCCGACTGCGGGTGTAGGACCTTCGGGCACTAATGCACGCCGCACGAAGGTCCGCCAGTCTTGGGGATTATGAGAAGTTCTAAGGTATTTATATTTTCATTGATCAAAACTCTTTAACTCTCTGTGCCACAGTCATCTATTAAATTTATAAAAGTGATAAGTGAATGTGTATAATTATATAGTTATAAGTGAATTGTACATGTATGTATGCGTGTATGTATGGGTAATCATATGTGTGTGTATGTTTATGTATGTGTGTGTATGTATGTGTGTCTATGTATGTGTGTTGCATGTTGTAACGAACCGTACTCACTCCCTGAAGGTTTCACCTGAAAATCAGTGCTGTAGCACATTTGTGACGCAGCTTATGCTGAGATAAGACCTTTTGCGGTATCCTACGTGTATGTGTTTTTAGCTTTTGTTTAGTTTGTTTACTTCTAAGTTTTGGAAACCGTAATAAATATTTTTTCTTTCTTTCTTTCTCACCCACAGTCCGGATAAAGTTGTCGAAGAGACACAAAAAAAAACTAAAGGCTGCTTCTATTACTGAAGACGACGACGGCAGAATCATTTCAGAAAACTTACAGTGGAAAGCTGTGAATATTGTTGGTAAAATAATATACCTAGTCATCATTCTCCTACTCTTATCCCAGTTACTTGGGGTCGATACAATATGTACCCTTGTTTCGTAGTACATAATTATTGTAAAAATTATTGGCAATAGATTTGTGACCGGCCGCCTGCCAGACGTCAACCCTCCTTGGGAATGTACCTAATTGTTGAGCAAACGGCATCAGAATAAGTTGGCCCAGGTCGTTATAAGGCTCTTAGTCGTCGTTTACGACATCCACGAGCAAAGTAAGGGTTGGTAGTATTCGTAGCCACTACCACACAGCTTAAGATAGTATTATACAATATTTCACCCATGGCAATCGTAGGATTCAATCTCTAAGCAATATGATCAGCAAGCACTAAATGAACGAGGATGAGATGACAATTTACATAAAAAAAAATTAACAATAAAAATTATCATTTCAGCTCAAATATGTCCCACTGTTGCGCTCGAGCCTCCCCCGCAAAACTAAGGGGGCATTCCATGCCAACTCATCCTACCGATTGGATTTGCATCTCCGATTTCGCTGAAATTTGGGCATCTTTTTGTACCCTTCGAAAAAGGTTTCTATGAATTTTTTCAAATTTTTTCATTCAGCCAATCGAGAGATATGAATTTTCGAAAATTTCGGGTATTTTTTTTTTAAATAGCCATAACTTGGTGAAAAATTGTCCGATTTGGTACTTGTTTTTTTAAATTTCGTGTTTTTTGATGAACTTTTTCAAAAATTTATGCAAAAAATTATTCATCATAAATTTGATTGTTTTTTTTTTCATTCCAAAGTTAAAACAAGAATTTTAAGATTGTTTGTATCCTTCAAATTTTTTTAAAAAATTCTCAAAAATTCTACTCTTCAAAACACAAATTTTAAGCCTAGTCTCGTAATGGGATAATAATGGGTTATAATTTTTTTTTTAATTTTTAAATTGTTTTTTTTATGTTCCATTTACAGTTTTTTTTTTACTTTGAAGAGTATTTTATTCATTGCATAAATTACAAAAAAGAACATTTGAGGTCGCTGATGTCGTTATTAACTAATCATTCGGCTACGCAACGCTGCTGTCGCCTGTCATCTGACATTTGTTTCGATTCTTAATCACATTCCCCAATACGCTTCTAAAATTAAAGTGATTATAAGTTACAATATCTACTTATGTTTCATGATAACGAAGAGAAAAGACAAATTATTATATCATACGACATAATGTCAACTTTCAACAAATTCAATGTGTGCTGTAATCCATTTAACTTAAATAATCACGTAGTGAAGAAGTCTTTGAGGTTAGCGTCTATAAATTTACAACTGAAGTTCAATATTGATAGTGCCGATTATCTATGTACAGCTTGTCGGAAAAAATTGAGTCTTAGTTTAAATGAAGAAAAAATAGAAGAACAAAACAACGAAGAAACAATATCTGCAAGTAGTAGTGACGATGCTACTTCTGATATTGAGGAGATAGATGCAGTTGGAGAACTTCTCGACCGAACTTTGTCAGGTATATTTTTGAAAATAATTCTTCTGCTTATCAATTAACTTTGTAAATAACCGATTTGGCATTTTTTGAAATGATATTAATTTGCAGTGTTTATTTTTTGAGGAATAACTTCATTATCCGGTCCATCTACATCTTGGAGTAGTAGTCATTCTCAACTGAGTATCAATACACAATTACCTGTCATCAACAATGCCTTACAATTTTTAAATCAGTCTCCTATCGATAATGAAAAATTTAGTAATCAGAAATATTTAGAACAAAAGATTCTTAACGTAAATACGTATTTGTCAACTGCCTTTGGCTTAGAACAAAAAACTGATGATCGCAATCTAATAACTTGCCAAAAATCGAAGTAAGATATTCAACTATTGCAGATTATGAAAAAGCTACGGAGAATTTAAATGTACGTTATTCAAAAACTATCACAGGTACACAAAAGTATCATTGCGTTATACCAAATACAGATGGATCACTCACAATGAAACTGATTTCTTGCTCAAATAAAACTTATTCTTGTAAAATATTCAAACGCCAGAAAAAATAAAAAAAAAACCTTTAAAACGTTATAAATAAAATTTACCTTAGAAATTGAAATTTTGACTTCAATTATTTATTATATTGATGTATGATTTTTTTTGAATCTCATCTAATAAAGCCGCCAGTAATACACAAATAGTGAAAAAAAAACAGGAAAAAAAAAATTAATTTAAAAATTAAAAAAAAATTATAACCCATTATTATCCCATTACGAGACTAGGCTTAAAATTTGTGTTTTGAAGAGTAGAATTTTTGAGAATTTTTTTAAAAATTTGAAGGATTCAAACAATCTTAAAATTCTTGTTGTAACTTTGGAATGAAAAAAAAACAATCAAATTTATGATGAATAATTTTTTGCATAAATTTTTCAAAAAGTTCATCAAAAAACACGAACATTAAAAAAAAAAAGTCCCAAATCGGACAATTTTTCACCAAGTTATGGCTATTTAAAAAAAAATACCCGAAATTTTCATAGAAACCTGAAAAAAATTCATAGAAACCTTTTTCGAAGGGTACAAAAAGATGCCCAAATTTCAGCGAAATCGCAGATGCAAATCCAATCGGTAGGATGAGTTGGCATGGAATGCCCCAATATATAAGAGATTTCCACCTATGTATTGACTCATCACGATATCTCTGTAACCATAAGGCCTACAAACCTTAAATTTGGTAGGAATATTTATTTTGTCGAGTAGAGGTCAGCTAAGAACGGATTTTACGAAATTTTATCCCTAAGGGGATGAAAAAGCAGGTCAAAGTTTATATGGGACAACGTGATTCCTTGGTCCAATCTATTTCAAATTTTGCATAAACATTCTTTAGCAGAATTGATGATGAATTGATGAGATGTGATTGATATTTTATTGAGACTTATCTCCTAATTGGGTTAAATAGGGATGGAAAGTTATTTTAGGGGTAATTTGCTTTAAAGTTGATATCAATATTTCTTAGTGATTTTGATTTAAAAGACATTTTATTTTGACACATGTTTGAAAACTCAATTCGATTATATTCAAAAAACCGGCTAAGAGTGACTCGGAGTCGCCCACGAAGGGTTCCGTACCATTATCTATAAATGGCAAAATAATCATGTTTGTTGTATGGGGGCTTAAATTCTCTATTTGTTTTATTTTAATTTAATTATTTATTTCTAAAGGGAATATATTACTAAATATTCTGTGAATATTTCAAACGACTACCTATTTTTGTTATCAATATCGAGCAAAAACCTTACCTTTGTTGTGTGGGAGCCCCGTTAAATATTTATTTTATTGTTTTTTAGTATTTGTCGTTGTAGCGGCAAAAGAGATTCATCATTTGTGAAAATTTCAACTGTCCAACTATCACGGTTCATGAGACCAACCTGGTGACAGACAGGCTAAGCAACGGATGGACAGCAGAGTCTTAGTAATAGGGTCCTGTTTTATCTTTTGGGTATGGAACTCTAAAAAGGTTGATGTCACATAAACATTCTTCTTCTTCTCTTTGTGTATTGGCAATCAGCTACTTATACGAGCTATTGGTGCCAATGTCAAGTTATAATTATTTTTACGTTTTTAGTCTTTCAGGTTAGTCATTGTCTAAGTTAAAATGTCACCATCAACAGTGCTATGGCTACACTGTTAATGGTATCTTGTGAAAATTTTGATGGAAAACGAAAACGTTGTAACTTTTATATACACTTTTATATGATATTCACTACATCCCAGTAGTTCCGCCGCATCATCATCACAGCCCATATATCATACATGCACTTTTAAAGTAATTAACCGATTTTAATCAAATTTGCATAATATGTGTAGTTTGATCCAAATTAAAAGATAGGATAGCTTCCATCTCAATTTATAGTCACAATATTATTTTATTGCAAATTATTTGTCTATTATTTGACAGTCACAATTATCTGTTATCTCCAAACGATTCTAACAGATGGTGATATCGGTTGACTGGATTGAGTAAGTATTTAATAGATGGCGCTATGTTAAACGTAGAAACGTTTCATATAAGCTACAATTTACTAGCATAACCACCATGGGTTACTGAGACTACCTTAGCCACAGCAACGCGTGGCCGGGTCTGCTAGTATATTATATGCGTATTATATATATCCCTTAGTCATCTTTTATGATATCCATGCAGGTTAGGAGGTGGTGATCTATGCCCTTACTTAGTCACTACACGGCAAAACAATTAATATATTTGGAATAAAATATTCTGAAGTATTTGATAGTGGTTTAATTTTATTTAAAATGTCGCGATTTCGAATCATTTTTATTTCTTAAACTGTGAATTATGATTTAATATTGTAGGTCAAAGGGTTTTAGAGAAGAGAGTTGGTGCTTTTTTAGAAGATCTCGCTTGGTACTTTCGACGGATTTACGAACTGGATAGAGACTGAAAAATATCTGAATTGTGGGAATAATAAAAAAAAAATTTGGAAAATCCAAAAGCGCATGCCTCATAATTTCTAATTATTTATCATTTACTATTAGTCAATGCCATAAATGAGGGAAACAAATCCCATACAGCCATGAGTTTACAATGTTGCAATCATTGTAAATAAACAGCTATGTTTACATCTACGTCGAGAATGGCACGAAATTTCAAAAGTATTTTTCTTTTCCTTTTCATTTCATTATCATTCTTCTGCTCTTGTCCCAATTACTTGGAGTCGACGCAATATGTACCCCTATTCCTACATACATATAGCAAAGGTTGAAAGGTAATAGTTTTATGACCGGGCGCCTACCAGACGTCAACCCTCCATGGGAATGTAATTGTTGACCAAACGGCATCAGATGGAGTTGGCCCAGGTCGTTATAAAAAAAAGTTGGAAAAAAAGTTCAAAAGTCTCTCTCTTTATCTCTCTCTCTCCCGTTTTTCTCTTTTGTTCTTACTCCATCACCATACGGATAACTCATGCGCTTTACACTTCAAAATACATATGACGCGTAACAGAAACACGTTACAATATAAAATTTATCCCATTCGTCGATAAAAAATTTCACTTCAAACAGTTACAGAAATTAAAACAAAAAATACAATATTCTTATGATACTGAAGTTAACACACATGCGACAATTTTTTTTTATTTATCATTTACTATTAGTCAATGCTATAAATAAAAATGTAAGAAAAATTTCGTCCCATTCTTGACGTAGTACTACAATAGTTCGTTTCGTTCGTTTACAATAGGCTGTATGCGATCTATTTCCTTCGATTGTCCCGAGGGACAGACAAAAAATGTAAACAAACCTAATTTTCATAAAGTATACATACACTAATGACTAAACAGTTTAGTTTATTTTATTAATTGCAATTAAACGACAAAGAATTACCAAGCCATTTTCGAAAGGAAACAGCGCGTTGCGATTATGAAGCTTTTAAAAAAATTTACATTTTGATGCATTAATTTTTACGGTCCTGATCCTGCCAGATACAAAATATTTTATTCGACGTCCTCGAATATTTTTTAATCAACTATTTTTTTACTTTAAACAAAATAATTGCTTTTTAAAAATATCAAATACGTTTAAACGAATGTTTTTTCTTGACATATGTATTATAATATTATCCTATAAGTGCAATGTGAGAAAAATACAATCATTTTTATGTTTGAAAAGTGCTTGATTTTCATATGGCGAGAGTAGAGCAAGACCTCAACGCTTCGCTTATGAGGCGTGCAATAACATAAAAAGATGAATGATTGTAACAACCACTTGTGATAATCATTTTTCTCTCGTAATCGGGTTTTTATAAATAATCAAGCATATTTACATTTCAGTATTTTGAATAACAGGGTTGTGTTATCGTTTAATACAATTCTAACCGCAAGGTTTGAGTATTAAGCTTGTACTATGTGTAAACAATGTCGAGTAGATGGCACACGTCTCCATAAAAGACGAAAATATAATACGATGCGAGAATTGAATGTCCTACAATAGTTCACGGTGGTGTACTTGGCAGCACGATTGGAACGGACTTGAACTTTGCGTGGGTTCGAATCTCACTTGTGACAATAAGTTTTCGCTTGTAATCGGGGTTTTATAAATAATCAAGCATATTAAATGCTAAATTACAGTAATTTGAATAAAAAGATGTATAAATATGGTTTTATCTAATTAATTAAATAGATAAACATTAAAAATCATAAAATAAAATTATTTTTGAAAATTATATAAATTTCTAAATATAACAATATTGCGTTCCGACACTAGAAGTGCATACGATTATCGGTCATACATAATTCTGCTTAGGTCTGAATAACCTCCTAGTCTTTGACGTAGTTGAATACTCAGCTCGGTTATTGACAGGGCAAATATACAATCATTTACAATCGCTGCTGTTTTTAAAATACCTATCGCTTCATTTCTAGTTTATAGTATGTTAATGGCCGTTTTCTTTTTCTTGAATATCCGTTTTCTTTACTGTTTACTTAAATATTCTTATAAGAACGTTATGGAGAACGTCTTGCATCTAACGAATGCTTATAAATATCATTATTTTAAATCATGGGAAGCTGTGATGTGTTATGATTTTTTACGTGAGTAGATTTTAAACTTTAAAACTAAAACTACTTTTACGGATTCTATCGCGTTTGTATTTGATTTTTAATTTCCCTGCCTTGTCTTACGTCCTGTTTGGACGTAAAATACCTTAGTCCTCCTATCACCATGATCACTGTAAAGCGTTTGAAACGTCGTGAGATTAAAAATGCAATACAAACGCGATAGAATCTGTAAAATTAGTTTTATTTCAAATGGGTAATGCTCGCGTTAACATTAGAAACCATTAATTAAAACTATTTTAATGGATTTTGTTACGTTCACTTTTGTTTATTTTTCAAATACTTTAAAGCATCCGCCTGTATTGACTAACATAGTGAACGTTTTTGTGTGGTGACGGAGTAAGAATATAATTGACCATTCCCTATCTTATCCATGATTGATCTAAATAACTAAAGGATATAAAACGCATATAACATCTATGCAATAGAAGGAAAATATGAAACAATACGTTTTACTAACACGTCTCGAGACTCGAGCCCAACAGTAAAACATATATGAGCTAAGATGATGATGATGATTGTCAATATAATTGGTTATATTTGCACAATATATTATCATCTCTTCGTACACTGATGGACGGGTGGACAGTTTTTGTTATTAATTTTGATCCACACATTGATTTAATATTAATTAACTAGACAAAAACACAGCAAGTTATTAGAAATGTATATTTTTGATTAACTATTAATTGATAATTTATTATATAGTAATTTTAATAAGGTTAATACGAATTTGAGATACAAAACCTTATGTGCTACCTTCGGAACTATACAAGTGATTATCGAAACAAGAGATAATTTGATTACTGAATTAATTGAAAATTATGTACCACGAATTGTAACAATTCTAATAGTACAAAGAAATAAAGTTCAGACAATTTTTATAACAAATAAAAGTTAGTGTTTTTATTATAATATACCTATTTTATTTTTATTTTATGATTGCATATACGTTTTATTGTTTTATGCGATTGTTCCATATTGTGCTGTATGATATTGGCTACAAATACTATCAACCCTTACTTTATTCGTGGATGTCGTAAAAGACGACTAAGAGCCTTATAACGATCTGGGCCAACTCCATCTGATGCTGTTTGGTCAACGATTACATTCCCAAGGAGAGTTGACGCCAGACAGGCGCCCTGTTGTTAAACTATTGTCAATAAACTTTTTCAATATGTACGAATACATATTGCGTAGACTCCAAGTAATTACGATAAGAGCTAATGATGCGACTGTTCTACATTAGAAAGATATTATAAACCTATTATAAGACACTGGCCCCACAGATTAGTACAGGATAATTTCAGATATGTCCTCATTCAAAGGTTTCATGTATCTACGCTTCTAGTCGCCTTTTTTTTCTATTGCTGTGGACTATGGATGTAGTCGCGCTCCGACAAATCGGTCCGGGGCGACGAAAGAGGCGGCGCGCAACTTCATAGACCCACCCTGCAAGCACTTCTCTTCGTCGTGCGAGCGGGCCACCGGTACTCGATCTTTGTCTTCGGTGGCACACTTCTAGTCGCCTAGAGAAAGAAAGGGTTTGTATAGAATTATTTCAGGATATTGCCCGTTTTCACAATTTTCAAGCATATTAGTGTTGCTTTTCTAGTTTAATTATTCTGGTGTAATATCGCTTTTCCATAGAGTTATAGCCATTTGACTTAATAACTTAAAGCCATAAAGATCTTTTAGAATTAGACCAGATACCAGGATCTTCGCATTATTATTATTTGTGTCTGCAGATGCCTCTGCAATACACCTCACAGATTTATCCTTCCATTCTATCGACGTCCACTATTCAACATAGATTTCCCCAATGGAGACAAATGCTAAAATCGTTATCCTTGGCAAGCTCAGCTGCTGATATAAGCTTCCCAGGAGAATACTGCTACCCATTCTCCTGGTAATCTCTCAACTTGTTTTCATCATCATCATCACAGCTCATATATGTCCCTCTGTTGGCTCGAGCCTCCTCCATAATGGGACGGGAAATTGACCTATTATACCACGCTGGTCAGACGTGTTGGTATAGGGTTTTGTTTAGAGTTTACCTTCTCTTGCATAGATGTTATATGCGTTTTACATCCCTTAGTCGTTTCTTACGATCATCTACAGGTAAGATAGGGAGTGGTGAATTGTATTCTCGCTCCGTCACCATACGGATACAACATGTTTTACGAATCCCATATTAAAACATATATATGTGATATATAGTATTTTAACTTATACATACATACATACATATCATCACGCCATATCACTTGCAGGGTAGGCAGAGAGAACAAAGTGCCAGAGAACTCTATCTCTGCATACTTCACTCGCTTCCTCAACATTCATAATTCTCTTCATACACGCTCGCCGGTTTCGGAGACTCTTGACTCCACCTTCCTTCAGTACATGACCGATCTGGTCTAGGTAGGTTAGTCTCGGTCTCCCTCGGTACCTACATCCTTTCACTTTCGCATTGTATATCTTCTTAACTAGGCGTTCGTTCGGCATTCTTTCCACATGTCCGAACCATCGGAGCATTCCCTTTCGCATCTTTACACCAATACTCTCTTTCATACCTACTCGCTCTCTTACGTCGTCGTTACGACACGTCGTACGAAGTTTAACTTATAAATTTAATTTTATACATATATGGTAATATATAGTATTTTTAAATCATTAACATGTATGGAACCACACAATATCTCTCTGTGGGAAATGGATGGAGAAGCGAGCCCTTAGTATGAAAGAGAATGAGGTATGCATGTTGGAATATTGATGGACTGCGTGAAGCATGATATGTATAAACAGAGAGTGACTACAGAGATGACGTCTGATAGGGCTGTATGGAAAAAGAGGACATATAGAGTCGACCCAAGTAGTTGGTACAAGAGGAAGAGAATGTAATGTATGCAACCACACAAATACAAAGACAAAATAATATTTATAACAAATACGAATCGTATAAATAAAATAAGAATAGACGTAAGTAAAGAAGGCATTATCCCTAGCATACGTATTTACACGTGATAAATATATGAACATAATTTTACAAACCCATGGCCCCATTAAAACCCTAGTACATTGACTTTAACAGGGTGTTGAATAAGTATGATTTTACGAAGGTTCATTTCGTAAGATACTTTATTCAAATTTATTTTTGATCTCCTTGAATCACTGCACTTACTTCGATAATATTGATATTGTTTTATAGGTGACTTGTTTTTTTTTTTCATAAGTTTTGTCTTTTTTTTTTAGAGAATGTAAGCAAAAGCATTAACATACCTTAATTTCAGGTTTGGTTATGAGCTAAAAATACTTTTTTTTATTGCTTATGCTGACAAACGAGTTAGCAGAACACCTGATTGAGAATGACCTGAAGTATTACTGCTGTCCCCAAACTCACTCAAAAAGTTTGGCTACCAGCTCTCTCGCTTACCGAACGAAGCGTAACAGTATATTGCCATAGCTCAGATGTTGATTTTCTTCGAGAGTGTGGCAATATGCTGCTGTGTTTCATTCGGTGAGTGTTGAGAGCTGGCAGGCCAACTTTCTGGTTAGGTTTGGGATTTTCTTTGATAGGCAGCGGTCTAACTGTACTCGTGATACTACAAAGGTCCATGGCCGGCAGTAATACTTATTATCAGGTGTGCTGCATGGTCGTTGCCAGCTCGCTCTGAAATTTAATTAAAATTTAATTGTAAAAGAATGAAATATTATCTATTATGAAATTTATTAAAATGCGAATAATAATATATATAATGCGAATAATAATTTATTAAAATGCGAAAGTGGAAGGATGTAGGTACCGAGGGAGACCGAGACTAACCTACCTAGACCAGATCGGTCATGTACTGAAGGAAGGTGGAGTCAAGAGTCTCCGAAACCGGCGAGCGTGTATGAAGAGAATTATGAATGTTGAGGAAGCGAGTGAAGTATGCAGAGATAGAGTTCTCTGGCACTCTGTTCTCTCTGCCTACCCTGCAAGGGATATGGCGTGATGATATGTATGTATGTAAATTTATTTCTACTATCTTAATTAATTAAGCTGCTGTGGAAAAGAATCTATAATTCTGGTCTACCTTATACATTATGTTTTCTTGCTATATATCAGATATACGTGCTGAAACGTACAAAACCATGACTTAATTTTCTTAATCATCATCTCAGCTCACTTTTATGTACCATGATTTTTAGTTATTTTTGGTCAAACGGTATGAAATATGATTTTGTTTCAAGTTTTCCTTCCCTTGCGTAGATTTTATATGCATAGTAAGACAAAGCGTTGATACGTCGTTCCCATTATTCTATTCATCATAAATATAATATATTGGATATCTATTATTAATGATATTTAAAAGTGATAGCAAATTATTCTCATATAGTTCGTAAGAAGGTTGAATATAAAAGGTTCCTTGCGAAACATTTAACATATTTCAATTTGATCCCTTCAAATTTGTAACTACTAAGTAATATCTATATATTTTCTTTCATTCTAATGTTTAAGCGAGTATTACACATATGAAATATCACTAGTTTTACGGATTCTATCGCGTTTGTATATGATTTTTAATTGGCCGACGTTTTGAACATTTTACAGTGTGTCCATGGTCACATTACAATTAAGACGGAGGCCCTATTGTTCCATGGGCCACGCGTAAGGCCGCCAATCGGCGTCTCGCTAGTCGTCAACTCCGTCCACATCAGCATCCAGGCCCATATGAAGTACTTGGGTCTGGTGCTCGACGGGCGATGGTGGTTCCGGGAGCATTTTCGCCGAATTGCTCCCCGGCTGGTCGGCGCGGCGTCCGCCCTTTCGCGGCTCATGCCGAACGTGGGCGGACCCAGCTTCGAGGGCCGACGGCTGTATGCGGGGGTGATCCGTTCTATGGCCATGTACGGCGCACCCGTGTGGGCGAGGGCTCTGAACGTCCAGCTCAGGGCTGTTCTGTGGAGACCCCAGAGAGTCATGGCAGTCAGAGCCATTCGCGGGTACCGCACGGTATCGACCGAGGCGGCATGCCTACTGGCCGGGACACCCCCGTGGGACCTAGAGGCGGAGATGCTCTCCGACCTCTACCGGCGGGTGACCTCACTGCGCGACGAAGGTGGCTCCCCATCGCTGAGCGAGATAGCCACCTGGCGCGAGGACGCCCGCCGAGACGTCATCGCCCGTTGGGCTACGCGGCTGGAGAGGCCTAGACACGGTGTCGTCACCGTCGAGGCTCTCCGGCCCGTACTGATGGAGTGGATGGAGCGGCGGCACGGAGTCCTCTCCTTTCGACTGGTGCAGGTGTTGTCGGGGCACGGATGCTTCGGCTTTTACCTGCACACGGTCGCGCAAAGGGAGTGGACTTCGTTCTGCCACCATTGCAGCAGTGACGAGGACACGGCGCAACACACGCTGGAGGCGTGTCCGGGCTTTGACCGGCAGCGCCGTGACCTCGTCGCTGTTATCGGTGCCGACCTGGCGCTGCCGGCTGTCGCGAGAGCGATGGTCGACAGCGTCAGGAATTGGGACGCGGTCGCCGCCTTCTGCGAGGCTGTCATCTCGCAGAAGGAGGCGGCGGAACGAGTCCGGGAGGAGTCCCGCGACCCGGGCCGCCGTCAGCGGCCGGGGCGGCGCAGGCGCGAATACCTGCGCCTGATGCCGCCCTAACCGAGGCCTCGGGTGATCGGACCGGGGAATTGTCCGGTCACCCGACGTGAGGCCACCGCGTGAGGGCGACGCCCCGACGGCGAAATCTGTCGGGGCGTCGACGAGAGGAACCCGCGAGGGTAAACCGCCGGGCGGGCCACCGAAGTTAAAATCGAGTACCGGTGGTCCGCTCGCACGGCGAAGAGAGAAGGTTTTACGGTGGGTCTATGGGGTCACGCGCCGCCTTTCCGTCACCCCGGACCGATTCAGCGGGGCGAGACGCACCCATAGCCCACCAATAAAAAAAAAAAAAAAAAAAAAAAAAAAAAAATGGTCACATTACAATCCTCACATTTTATATGCATATTTTATACTCTAATCATCTTTTACGACGTCTACGGACAAAAATGAGGTGGTTGAATTGTATTCTTACTCAATAACTACGGGTACGTATATAAACTACGTATATAAATATTTTCCGTGTGGTGACGGAAAAATAATACAATTCACCACCCGTTATCTTACCCGTGGGTGACCGTACGAGACGACTAAGGGATATAAAACGCATAAAACATCTATGCGAGAGAAGGAAACCTCGAAACAAAACTCTATACCAACACGTCTGACCAGCGTGGTATAGTAGGTCAATTTCCGCCCCATTATGGAGGAGGCTCGAGCCTAACAGTGGGACATATATGAGTTGAGATGATGACGATAAAAAATATAAACACCATAGCAGGGTTCATTCTTTTTACATAGAAACGTTATAATCTTCAACTGTACGTTTTCAGCAATAATTTGTCTCATGTATTTCCAGAGTCTGGAATGAACTACTTGCTACTGTGTTTTCCGAGCGCTATGACATATACATACTTCTTTAAACGAAGTTTAATAAGAACACTTTTTCACGGTAGGTAGACACTTAGCTATGTCTAGTATTGTAAAGGTCTTTGAGTGGGAGTACCACTTATCATCAGATGTACTGCTTGCTTATTTGCCACCATCAGCAATAAAAAAAAAACATATTTTATTTCTAAGCCATCATCCTTCTACTCTTGTCCCAAATACTTGGGTCGATACAATATGTACTCTTCTTTCATAGTACATATTGTAAAAGTTATTGGCAATAATTTTATGACCGGCCGCCTGCCAGACGTCAATCCTCCTTGGGAATGTAATTGTTGACCAAACGGCATCAGATAGAGTTAGCCCAGGTCGTTATAAGGCTCTTAATCGTCTTTTACGACATCCACGAGTAAAGTAAGGGTTGGTAGTGTTCGTAGCCGCAACCACACAGCATATTTTATTTTCAAGTATTTTTTTTTATTTGGCTTATGATTACGACATCAGTGACAAAGTAAGACAAAGCGTTGATACGTCGTTCACATTATTCTATTCATCATAAATATAATATATTGGATATCTATTATTAATGATATTTAAAAGTGATAGCAAATTATTCTCATATAGTTCGTAAGAAGGTTGAATATAAAAGGTTCCTTGCGAAACATTTAACATATTTCAATTTGAGCCCTTCGAATTTGTAACTACTAAGTAATATCTATATATTTTCTTTTATTCTAATGTTTACACGAGTATTACACATATGTAATATCACTAGTTTTACGGATTCTATCGCGTTTGTATATGATTTTTAATTGCCCGACGTTTTGAACATTTTACAGTGTGTCCATGGTCACATTACAATCCTCCCGTTCGCGATGGAATCCGTAAAACTAGTGTTATTACAAATGTTTTATTTTTAATTTTTAATATAACTTTCACCTCAGCCCACATATTTTCTACTGTTGGGCTCAGGCCTCTTTCATAATGGGAATTGACCTACTATATATACCGTGCTGATCAGACGTATTTGTATAGGGTTTTATTTTGAGTTTTCATTCTCTTGCACAGATGTCATATGCATATTATATCGCTTAATCGTCTTTTACGATACCCATGGGTAAAAAAGGGAGTGGGGAACTGTATTTTTACTCTGTCACCACAATGAAAGTAGAAATATAATAGCATTTAGTATTTTTAGACATGCTTAAGAGTGAATTATTGATAAAATATATATTCAGAACATCATTAGAAGCAAGTTATCATTCAGATTTTTGCCATCCAGTGCTGAGTATAGGCTTCTCCCACAAATAAGTAGATAGCTATAATTACCACGCTTGGCAGGCGGGTTGGCGATCGCAGTGAGGTGTTATACTTTTCTCAGGAGATAGTTACTTCCCACCATCCTGGTGAGATCCTTAGCCGATTTTTATGACATCAACGGACGAGTAAAGGGTGTAGACCAATGTATTCTAAGCCCGTCGCCATGCAACTTATTAGTTCTACCCAAACTCCACATAAAATTATGAGCTATTCAAACGCATCACCATACCACCTCTTCCTTTTCGCCATAAGAGATCACAATGAAACATGAATAAGTAACAGTACAAAAGAAGGATATATGTTTGTTTGTGTGTAGGCGCAGTGCACCTTATAGATACACGAAACTTATAACATCTCTCTTTTTGCATCGGGGATTAAAAAATAGGTAAAACAAGAATGCATCACGTAGAAAAAATAACAGAGCTGTGCGGTAGCGGCTACGAATACTATCAACCCTTACTTTGCTCGTGGATGTCGTAAAAGACGACTAAGAGCCTCGTTTGGTCAACAATTACATTCCCAAGTAGGCTTAACGTCTGGCAAGCAGCCGGTCATAAAACTATTGCCAATAACTCTTACAATATGTGCTATGAAGGAAGAGTACATATTGTATCGACTCCGGCAAGGAGAGACCCATTCGATATGAATTTGATCGGTAGGACCATCCGTTTCGACTTACGTTCATCAACAATGAACATTGAATAGTCTTCGAAACGTCGGGAAAGTAAAAATCAAATTTATGGAATTCCCTTATTTATATGTGATGACAGACTGAGAATACTATTTAGCACCCCTTTCTCTTACTTGTGAGTATCGTTAAAAGGCGATTAAGAGATACAATATGTAAGAAAAATTCGAAATATAATCCTTATATCAGCACGACTAACCAGCGTGGTATAGTCAATTATCCTCCTATTAAGAAAAAGGCTAGTGTTTAACATTGAGGCGTTTGTGTGGCTGAAATAATGATATTTCAATGTATAACAATAAGTAAAGTGACAATTTTTTTTCGTGTGTTGATGGAGTAAGAATACAATTCACCACCCCCTATCTTACCCGTGGGTGATCGTACGAGACGACTAAGGGATATAAAACACATATAACATCTATGCGAGAGAAGGACAAATTCGAAATAAAGCCCTATACCAACACGACTGACCAGCGTGGTATAGTAGGTCAATTGCCCTCCCATTATGGAGAAGGCTCGAGCCCAACAGTGGGACGTGTATGGGCTGAGGTGATGAGATGAGATGAAAGTGACAGATGGATGATAAAAAAAAGTATATGTGTCAACTCCGACGCACGACTGGAGTTTACTCCTTAAGTACGATTATCAAAACAGGCCCAAAAAAAGCTCATTTGACTAAAAATAATATATATGTTTTTATTTACATTTATTAAAACTGTTCAGTGCAGTATTATTTCACGTCAGAAAGTGAAAGGTGCGCAGAATATGTTGCGCACCAAAAACGTAACGAGGTCATTCGATCACTAGATTTTACTCCTCAATTTTTTCTCATACCAGGCGCCTTATATAAAAATCGATTCTTAAGGAGTAAACTCCAAAAATATAAAATTTTTGTTGTGATTTTTATAAACTAACCAATTTTTGTTACACGCTCGTGTCATTGCTCGCTGAAATCAATAAAGAATTGCAAATCGTATGTTTTTTAAAAATCACACCGCTTGTCAACACGGCTATGCTTAATTCATATTGCATAATGTAAGCATAACATTATGGTTGACCGTCGTTCAATTGAATTACAAAGTGACAGGGGAATTTAATATTATTTATTATCTACCAATTAATAATGTAACACATGCCCACGTATATTGGATGATTTAAGGCAACTGTTTTGGTACCGGTATTGGCGAATTGTTAGCGTTATTTATCTATCTTCTATATACATACATACATAGCCTCACGCCTGTTTCCCAGAGGGATAGGCAGAGACTACGGATTGCCACAAACTACGATCCTGACATACCTCCATCGCTTCATTCACGCTCATCACAGTCTTCATTCATGCTCTACAATTACGCGTACTCTTAATCTGACCTTTCACTAACACATCTTCAATTTGATCCAGGAAAGTACGACGTGGTCTTCCCCTTATCGTCCCACTCACACTCGCTTTGTATACTTGTTTCGTCAACCGTTCTTCACTCATTCTTTCCACGTGTCCAAACCACCTCAGCATACCCTTTTTTATTTTTGTCACTACTTCTTCATTCATACCACAGCGCACCACTATCTTCTATATATATATATATATATATATATATATATGTAAAAGATTTCCACCGATGTATTGACTCATCACGATATCTCTGGAATCAAAAGGCCTACATTCTTAAAATTTGATAGCAATAATCCTTTCGCCAAGTAAAAGTCAACTAAAAACGGATTTTACGAAATTCCATCCGCAAGAGGGGTTACTGGGGTGTAAATATCACATTTTTTAAATATAGCTCCCTCAGACTTGAATTTCGGTAGGCATATTTATGTTACGATACAGAGGTAAAGTAAGAACGGCATTTTAAAAATTTCAGGGATTGCGTGGTGTTATATGTATTTTCCAATACTGCCCCTACAGACTTAAAATTTCGTGTGCACCTTCTTTCTGACCTGTAAAGGTTAGATGATGCAGGATTTCAAGAAATTCCTTCTCCAAAAGAAATTCTATATAGCGAAAGTAAACTACACAACTGAACCAACGTAACTGAAGCGATACGAAGGCGGGTCGCTAGTATTTTATAAAAGCGCCCTCTGACTTTTGACGGTAATCTGAAAACGTCATGTGGTGCTCTTGTATTATATTCGATATCTTAGTGTTTTAACGTGTTATATTAGATAATTTTGATGGCATTTTATGTAAAGTGATGCGACAGAAGTACTGAGATGTAGTGAATATCATATAAAAGTGTTTTACAACGTTTTCGTTTTCCATCAAAATTCCCACAAGATACCATTAACAATGTGGCCATAGCATTGTTGATGGTGATGATTTGACTTAGACAATGACTAACCTGACTTAAAAAAGACTATAAACTATAAATTTGACTATAAATTTGACTTAAAAAAGACTATAAACGTAAAAATAATTATAAATTGACACTGGCACCACCACCACTAGCTCGTATAAGTAGCTGACTGCCAATACACAAAAAGAAGAAGAAGAAGAAGAAAGCGCCCTCTATATTCGTCAAAAATATTTGACATTACCTTGTACCTACTATTGTTTTTTTAAATATAATAATCCTAGATTGCAGTCTGTTAGAGAGAGTTCGATTGTGTAGTTGAACGTAAACGTGAGTGATATAGGGATGTTTCATCACATATTATCATCACCTAATTCTTCCTCTATCCGACGCTACTGCTCATATCCCAATTATATATATCATGAAGGCTCCTAGGTCCAATAGTTGGTCTCGTTGGGCAGTTGTAGGAATAAATATATACCTAGTTGAATTGGGTAAGTAAATTAAGTGCTATTAAATAATCAACGTAACATCCATATGATGACATAACTATGGAAAAAGTAACTAATTGGTTATTAAAACATTACACACTTAAGACATTTGAATTCAGAACGATTAGGCAAGCATTTTTTTTTAAATTTATTAAAGGCCTTGGCAGAACCATCAGCCTAACAGAAGCTTAAGATTAGGAAAGCAATAACATCTAAAAAAAAAATACTATGACCATACAGCCAACTCTTATTTAATTTTCTTCATAAATTATTTAGCATTTCTTTATATGACTGCACAGATGGTGCCAGTGTCGTGGTTTAGATTCTTAAGCAGGACAATACTTTGTGTGCTTCACGAGCTATTGTTGTTCTGAGTCTGGGTGTAATTTGTCTGCGTTAATTATATGTTTGTAATGTCCCCCGCAATACAAGGATTATTTACTTTTAGTACAGAAAATAAAATAGAATAGTCTATTATCAGTCACTGTTCACCAGTAAGTCAAGTCGCTATGCCATTAATTAGGCACTGATAACCAAATTAATATATTTTTTTTTTGGTTTTTAGCAAAACGTAAAAATACACAAAAACCACTATTATCATACTCACTAACTATTAGCACAGCACTTTAAATGTATTATCTATAATAATATTATAAAGAGGAAAGGTTTGTATGTAAGTATGTTTGTAACGAATTGGCTCAAAAAGTAATGGACCGATTTTAAAAATTCTTTTACCATTTGAATGCTACATTATCACTGATTAATATAGGCTATTTTTATTGCAATAAAAAAATAAGGATCCCTACTAAAACTACAATAATGTTACCCAAGGTGCAAAAATTGCCTATAAAATATCTTTTATCGCATGTGCTGCGAAAACTATTGATGGTAGAACAAAAAAATGTTCCACAATGTTAAAGAACATATCAATATCTACAAAAAATGATGTAATAGCATGTGTCTAACTATTGTAGTTATGTCACTATAAATACTTCAATATATAAATAGTTTTCAATCATCAAGTCACGTACACAAAAGGAGCCCGCGATACGCTATTGCTAAATACCTTATTATTTAGGTATGTCCTGCATTTACTGTACGTTTATGCCAAAATGTTTAAAAAATAAATGTCCACCCGTGCGAAGCCGGGACGGGCCGCTAGTATTCTATAAAATACCAGCAAAATTATTCAATATAACACTACAAAACACTAAAGAAATGAATGTAATGTAAAAGCGCGACTTGAAATTTCCATATTCCCGCTAAAACCCTTTATCATGACCAAATTTGCTGAACTCTTTTAAATTTAAAAATAATGTCAAAGTTATGTTATGCAATTATAATTTAACAACAGCCATATCGTAGTAGTTAAGGATGTTTTTATGCATGCGAGGGGGAACCTATGTAAATATATGTTTTAAAATTCTAATTCACCATGTTCCGGTCAAATTTTGTTTCTTACCTTGAAACGGTCAAAGATTTCTTTTTATATTATCAAATTTGAATTGCCGTTTTTTTGTTTAAATTCTTAACATATGCTTTATTTATTTAACACAATATTATAATAAATGTATTTCTAGAGATGTTTCAATTAAAATTACTATTCAGAATTTTAAAATTGCTTGCATTAAGAAATAAAGCTTTGTGTTGTAGGAGATTTTAAAAACACTCAAATTATATTTTTTTTTATTAGATTAAGATACAGCCGCATCCCTTAGAACTTATAACTCACCGTGTGTGTCTACGGTCCGCTTATTGAGCAGGTCACCTGTTCCATTGCTTTGGATTCAGTGGCCCGATCGATAATCTAATTTTCAGATACCTACTTTAGTCGAGGTTCTGGTGATATTTGAATCGCCATCATACAGCTGGCTGTACTCGCCTGTAGGTGGAGGTCTTGGCACCTGTTTGATAATCCACGATCCGAGTGGCATCTGGCATGGGTAAAATAAAAATATAAAATTGTATTGTATCGTAATCCAACCAATGATTTTCAATTCAAGGGTATACCTATACCATTACACCATCTGTGCAGCAGTAAAATAGTTAAGATGATTGTATTTAGTTTGAAAATATTGTATTTAATATTACAATAATACGCACGCACATACACGCACGCATTTACACACATACACGTGCACACGCACACACGTACACATGCGCGCACATATACACACACACACGCACGCATACACACACACACACACAAGTACACACACACACACAGAGATAGAGAGAGAGAGAGAGACATGTACACACACACACGCATATACACAGACAAACACGCGCGCGCGCGCGCGCACACACACACACGTACACATACACACACACACACGCGCACGAACGCACACATATACACATACACACGCGCATATACACATACACGCATACACACACACATGCACACCACACACACACACACACACACACACACACGCGCATACACATACACACACATACACACACAAACACACACAAACACACACAAACACTCATACACACACACACACACATACAAACACACATAAACATAAGTACACACGTACCTACACTTTTTAACTTTATAATTACTTTTTTTTTTAATATTATTGTTAAAAATCACCGTAATTTAAATGGCTTTGACATATACTAGAAAATATTTTAGTAATTGTATGCTGAATAAGCGAGCAAGGTAATTAACCAGTCCTTTTCTTGTCCATGGGCCGCATAAAAGAAGACTTGGGAAGAAGGAAGATTTACAGATTTATTAGTGGTAGGACTACACTGTTGACAGTTCTCTGTCTACAGCCGCGGGCCGGTCCACTCGGGGTAGTACCACACTCTCGCAGAAGATCGACGTCTGAGTACTGGCAATGTGCTATTGCGCTTCGTTCGGTGAGCGAGAGAGACGGAAGCGCAACTGGGTAGGTTTGGGGATTGTAATAGTAGGCAGCGGCCTAGCTATAGCCTTGGTTATAGCAAAGGTCCATGGGCGGCAGTGACACTTACCATCAGGTGTGCTGCTTGCTCGTTTGCCACCATAAGCAATAAAAAAAAGATAATGAATATGTTATAGAAATACAATTAAAAAAATACCCCAATCTGTCTCTGTGGGAGGCTCGGGCCCAGCACTGTGACGTGTAGGAGTAGAGATGAATGAATTAATGAAAAAGCTAAATAAATCAATTAATATCACGAAGTGAGCTCGTTAGCCACATCATTATAATCAGCTCATATATGTCCCACAGCTGGGTTCGAGCCTCCTCCACACTAAGAAAAAAATTCACCTACTACACCACGGTGATCAGACGTGTTGGTATAGGATTTTATTTCAAGTTTCCCATCTTCTGCATAGATGTTATATGCATATTTTACCCCTTAGTCATCTCTTACGATCACTCACGGGTAAGATAGGAGGTGGTGAAATTTAAGCTAGAATAAAAATAAGCAATGGTATTTGTAAAAATATATTCTGTTTCGGCACCTCAGGTATCTAAGAATTGAATAGATTTTATTTTTGGATTAGATTATTTTGTACAGTTTTCAATATAGTTGTAAAAAGCTGCTAATTAAATATCCAGTATTGACTACACATATGGCGTAGTGGTTAAAATACCGATCTTCCGTGATAGTGTCGTGAATTTGATTACCGCGCTGTGCAATACTTTGTTCGATCCAATTATTATATGTTTATAAAGTTCCCTGCAATACAAGGTCATATTAAGAGTATACGTAATCGTAGAGCATGCATGAAGACTATTATGAGCGTGAATGAAGCGATGGAAGTATGCCAGTATCGTGGTTTGTGACAATCCGTAGTCTCTGCCTAACCCTCTGGGAAACAGGCGTGAGGCTATGTATGTATGAAAGATTGTTTCCTAAAAGCAAAAAAAAAAGTAAAAGTATTGATCACCAATCCCCGGGTTCTAATTTTATGTTGCTGGGCCGGCCACCGAAGACAAAGATCGGGTACCGGTGGCCCGCTCGCACGGCGAAGAGAGGTGTCTGCAGGGTGGGTCTATGGGGTTGCGTGCCGCCTCTTCTGTCGCCCCGGACGATTTGTCGGGGCGCGAACACATCCATGGTCCACCTTGCAGAGAAAAAAAAGAAAAAAAAAGGATTCTAATTTTATGTTAGATCAAAAAATGCTTTTGGGGTTTTCTATTATGAAATACTCAAGTCGCTAGTCCGCATATTCATTATCTTCTTCGTCTCAGCTCGTATATATCCTCGACTCGAATATGCTTTACAATAGGAGTGAAATTCACCTACTATACCTCGCTGGTTATGCAGGTTGGTATAGGTAAGGTTTAATTTACAGTTTTACATCTTGTATAATTTTTATTTAAATTTGATTTTATTCTCTGCCTACTCTGCAAGGGACATGGCGTAATGGGGTATGTATAAATTTTATATTCTTATTATATCCGTTAGTCGTATTTTACACAGAGGCAAATTTATATAGATAGTGAATTATATTCTTACTCCGTAACCACAAGGGAAACTATATATTACGCAAGACTAATCATTATTATATATATATATATATATATATATATATATATATATATATATATATATATATATATATATATATATATATATATATATATATATATATATACATATACATTGGCTATTTTACATTGTATTTAAACTATTAGGTTCGAAGGGCATCACACTGGAGCTATTTCTTTCAATGTACTATTCTATTTATATATATAAAAAAATAAAAAGAAATAATAATAGACAAACCCGCTGAGTTTCTTGCCGGATCTTCTCAGTAGTGGTCTAGTTCCGATCCGGTGGTAGTTTATTAGATTAAAATTAAAATGTTAATACTGACAATATGTAAGTGCCCTCACGGGGTTTATACATAATAAATGAATTTGAATTTGAATGTTATGATGTTTTATTATATTTACGCGAGTATTAAACTTGAAATAAAACGAATATTTCGTATTTCATCTCGTTTATATTTCTTTTTAGTTTCGAAGAGGAGTATATAGGTTGTAAAGAAGTGGATAGAAGAAAAGTCTAAAGCTTATATATACTTCTTATAGTGGTAGGACCAAACTAGGCCACGGGCCGGTCCATCCGGGGTAGTACCACAATCTCACAGAAAATCGACGTCTGAGCAATGGCAATGTGCTGCTGTGTTTCGTTTGGTGAGAGAGGGAGCCGGAAACCCAACTTTCTGGATGCGTTTGAGATATTTATTGGTAGGCAGCGGTCTAGTTTGTGCCCTTGATTGCAAAGGTCCATGGGTGGCAGTAACGCTTACCATCAAGTGTGCTGCTTGCTCGATTGCCACCAAGAGCAATAAAAAAAAAGTTATTATCCGTCTATATATTACTGACGGTTAGAATTTTACGTTAGTTAAAACTAAAACCATCATTCTTCTACTCTTATCCCAATTACTTGGGGTCGATACAGTACGTACTGTTATTTCATAGTACATATTGTAAAAGTTATTGGCAATAGTTTTATGACCAGCCGCCTGCCAGACGTCAACCCTCCTTGGGACTGTAATTGTTGACTAAACGGCATCAGATGGAGTTGGCCCAGGTCGTTATAAGGCTCTTAGTCATCTTTTACAACATCCACGAGCAAAGTAAGTTTTGGTTGTATTCTTAACCGCTACCACACAGCACAGTTAAAACTAAAACCATTTTTCATTTATAGTTGTGACAATATTATAAAAATAAACGCATGTACATCATTAATATAGTTTAAAAGACATCGTGGGCTTGTAATACACACATTTTAGTCAATTGTAAACTATTGTCAATATAATTCTTTTGTGATTAGTCAGTAAGTATAGAAGTTTTGAAGCGGCCTGCATTTTGTTCAGACAAGGTGCAAAAAAATATGTTCGGACATGAATGACCAATGAAACTTTAAACAGGGGGTTACTTAAAAATGCTATTATATAATAATACTTCATAATTGTTTCAAATTAATTTCTTAAAGTTATTATGATTTAAAAGCTGTGGGAAAGCTGCAAATATTATATTGGGAAAGCTGAAAATATTATATTTCGTCTTAGTCAAACTAAGACGAAATATTCAAATTATTGAAATTTAGCATTTAATATGCTTGATTGTTTATAATAACTTGATTACGAGTGAAAAATGATTGTCACACATGGGATTCGAACCCACACCTGTTGGATGTCCGTTCCAATCGTGCTACCACTTGTCACACATCGTTGGTGTAAATAAACGTGAACTGTTGTTTGACACTCAATTTTCTCACCGTATTATATTTTCGTCTTTAAGGAGACGTGTGCCATCTACCCGACAATAAAGATAAAAATTAATGGTAAAAATATTTTTTGCCTTTTTTTTACGGCACTACAAAAATTACCTTAAATTCATGCCTCTAGACCAGAATACTCCTTTAATAATGCTAATATAATTATTACCATTATCATCATTATTACTACAGATGATCGAAACCCATTTCTTTTGAAGCCATAGGAGAAATTACGCGTAAAAGTATAAAAAAAAAAATATGTGAGATTATCCATGCAGAACAATTTCCTTATACCAAGATTCCATCAGCAAAGGTTCTTAAACGGGTGTTTAAAAGCAACTTGAACGCATTTAGTTGTTAATTTATCGAACATCATTACGACTTATAAAAATGCAGCAATCAGATGCTTTCGATATTATCCGTTTTAAAAGGTTCTGCGTAAGTAAATATAGTGATTTCTTTATAGTGTTTCTGTATAATTTAGTAAGTATATTTTGTGTATTTCAATCATTCTTA
Source organism: Lymantria monacha (assembly GCA_905163515.2). Taxonomy (NCBI): domain Eukaryota; kingdom Metazoa; phylum Arthropoda; class Insecta; order Lepidoptera; family Erebidae; genus Lymantria; species Lymantria monacha. Next base: position 7,835,421 of record LR991081.1, on the reverse strand, counting down.
AACAGCTAAATGGATTTTAAATAAATTTGGCATTCAAATTTATTATATCACTAGCAGACCCGGCAACGCGTTGCTGTGGCTAAGGTAGCCTCAGTAACACGTGGTGGTTATGCTAATAAATTGTAGCTTATATGAAATGTTTGTATGGTTAACATAGCGCCATCTATTAAATACTTACTCAATCCAGTCAACATATAGCGCCATCTGTTAGAATCGTAAGGAGATAACAGATAATTGTGACTGTCAAATAATAGACAAATAATTTGCAATAAAATAATATGGCGACTATAAAATGAGATAAAAGCTATCCTATCTTTTAAGTTGGATCAAACTACAAATAGTGTGCAAATTTGATTAAAATCGGTCAAGTACTTTATGAGTCCATCGCGGATAAACAACGTGTAATTTATATATATTAAGATTAAGATGAAAAATTTTGAGGCTATGAAAATAAAACCGAATTATGTGTAAATTTCTTGATTTATATTGATTTTAATACCAGTAAGGCGTACGATAATACAGTTTTCTTTTACATTCGGATGTAGTAATATCAATAGGCCAGTTTCAAATTATGTATCCAAATTAATAAGCCTCCACTTAATATTTTGTTAAGAATTTAAAAAGCTATAAAATAACACGCTGTATATAATATATGTACTTTCAGCGGGTGATTTAGGGCTGGACAGCACTCCCAAGCTGTTGTAGATACAATGAGATGTGGACGTAGCACGTAATTCGCGCGTCCTCGACCGCACGAGTCGTCTATGCACGACTTGACGAAAGTACTGGTCGACCAATATTTGACAGCTGTCAATTTTGACGTAGGAGAATGTTGACGTATTTTAATTTTCTAAAGCTGTCTTGTATTTTTGAGCGTAGTATTAATACAGGACAAACGTTACCGATATTTTGCATTTAAAGTTTGCGCTAGGTATTAAGTAGCTAATCACACTGCTCTTAATTTCAATTTCGTTAAACGAAAACTTACAGCTTATAATGGGATTACACTATTCTCTTGGAGCAAATAGTAACTACATTCGTGTTACCTTACTACAGTCAAAATAATCATCTTTCACTCTATAAACAGTGACTAACTTTAAATATTTAAAAAAAATATATCAGGAAGTAAATGTTATACTTTTTTACATTGTTATTTGATTAGAAAAAGCAATAACGCTTTATTTTTAAAGAGTTTGTCTATTCTATCTATAGCTAATATATGCATCTATCTATAATACGTCATTGTATTACTTTTAGTTTACTGATTTTAGAAACTTAACATATGAGTTATGATGATAATCTAATTGCAGATCTAATGAAATATCGTGTAAGCAAAAGTCGACAAAGCCATGTTAGAAAATTTCAATGTATTGTTTGAACCCGTCGAAAGTGCCCATCCAGATTGTTTTTATTTATAAAAACCCGATTACGAGCGAAAAATGATTTTCACAAGTGGGATTTGAACCAACACCTGTTGGAAATCCGTTTCAATTGTGCTGCCACTTACACCGCTGTGAACTATTGTAGGACATTCAATTCTCGCATCGTAATATATAGTATATATATATATATATATATATATAGTTTGCAGTATATGTATATAGTTTGCAGTTAGAATTGTATTAAACGATGACACAACCCTGTTATTCAAATTACAGGAATTTAGCATTTAATATGCTTGATTATTTATAAAAACTCGATTACGAGGGTGATGTGATCGTTTAATACAATTCTAACTGCAAAATTTGAGTATTGAGCCTGTACAATGTGTAAACATGTCGGGTAAATGGCACACGTCTCCTTAAAAGACGAAAATATAATACGATGCAAAAATTGAATGTCTTACAATAGTTCACGGTGGTTTAAGTGGCAGCACGATTGGAACGGATTTCTAATAGGTGTGGGTTCGAATCCTACTTGCTACAATCATTTTTCGCTCGTAATCGGATTTTTATAAATAATCAAGGATATTAAATGCTAAATTCCAGTAATTTAGATTGTTTTTAGTTAAAAATTAAAGATTATTTATAATATAATTATTTATATTCCGTATGGTGATAGAGTAAGAATACAATTCACCATCCCCTCTCTTGTCCATGGGTATCGTAAAAGACGATTAGGGGATATAATATACATATGATATCCATGCAAGTGAAGGAAAATTCGAAATGAAGCCCTATACCAACATGTCTGAGCAGTGCGGTATAGTAGGTTAATTTCCTTCTCGTTATACAAGAGGCCCGAGCCCAACAGTGGGACATATGTGGGCTGAGAGAATGATGATGATCATTTATTATATACTGTATATAATTATGTATTTAATAACTGTTTGTATTAAGTATTCTAAGTTTATAATTACAAACTATGGTTGGATATGTTTAGTATGTGCATTATTTGTTAAGCAAATAAAATGTAGATTATATTATCTTCTCATATACATACTTAAGTAATATGTATGTATAAGTGGCACGTGTAAATTTCTTATATACTAGATATATAAATATTAACAATGAATAAATTATTATTATTATTATAAAATAGTCCATAATTTGTATGAATATTAATTTCATCATCATCGTCATCATCACAGCCCATAAATGTCCCACTGTTGGGCTCAGGCCTCCTCCGTAATAGGAGGGAAATTAACCTACTAAACCGCGTTGGTCAGACGTGTTGGTATAGGGTTTTGTTTCGAGTTTTCCTTCTCTCGCATAGATGTTATATGCGTTTTATATCCCTTAGTCGTCTCGTACGATCACCCACGGGTAAGATATGGGGTAGTGAATAGTATTCTTACTCCGTCACCACACGGAAAGAATAATAAATCATAAATGAATATTAATTTACTTCAACTTAAATATATAAAATAAAAATACTGTTATGGATTTCATTTATGATCAGGATCCGTAATTATAAACGCTGAAAAGAGTTTAATATGTAAGGCAACTCGAAATCAAATATAAATGCTATAAAATTTATTAAAAAAGAGTTTAATTTCATATGTGCCATACTCCCGTAGACATCAGGAAACATCATCATCATTCTTCTGCTCTTATCCCAATTGCTTGGGGTCTATGAATTATGTACATATTGCAAAAGTTATTGGCAATAGGTTTATGACCGACCGCCTGCCTGACCTCAATCCTCCTTGGGAATGTAATTGTGGACCAATTGGCATCAGGTGTAGTTGGCTCAGGTCGATATAAAGCTCATAGTAGCCTTTTACAACATCCATGAGTAAAGTAGGTAAGGATTGATAATTTTCGAAGCGGCTACCACGATATCGATTTTTACCTACATAATTTTATTAATTACTAATGTTGACGTTATTGGATAACTATCAAATTATTATTATTACGTAATTATTATATTTACAGCAACGATAGACAAATGAGCGACCAACAAACTTCTACGCAGTAATCTTGGCGCTGATATTTCAGAGTCCACTGTATACAAAGACTTTTCGGATATCTTTAATGTGATGAAGACAGAGAACATGTAGGGCGGGTTTATGGTGTCGCGCACTGCTTCTTCTGCCTGCCGCCAAAAAAAGTTTCATCAACTTGACAATGCGTTATATTCTTATTTAGCTGCAGAAGGCCAATTTCAGCAATTATTAATTCCTTTTCTTATATCACAAACAAATAAAAAATATTTAATTAACACAAAATTATAATATTGTAATAAAATTTTAAGTAAGCAAATGATACGAACATTTTTACCGTGTTTTAAGTGTTAGTCGAGCACTTTCGTATACCCGTGCACACGGATATCCCACGGCGACCCTTCAATACCCAAGGTACATTGTGTCCCAACTTGACCATATTGTCTGTAACAAAAAAAAAAATATAAGGATTATAATCTTGTAATACACTCGGGACGTTTAAACACCGCGTGAACATGTTTTTTTTGGTTATGAAAATTATGAGTGGGATTGAGTCGATTTGGTAGGGTTAATAGTGATTTAATTTGTGTATTTTATTTATCGATATTTTACATTTCATTACTATAATTTAATAGCTGTGGCTTATCGTAGCTGTACACTTCTTTACTTATTAACTGACTAGTCAATTTTGCTTCCTGTCTTCCGCTTTATATAGGCTAGGAGGGAAGTGGAATCACTCTTTTCCAATGCCTTCTCTATAAATTTTCTAATTAAATTTGTTGCGGGTTTCAAGACAATTAAAAGCATCTCCAGGGACTGCCTGGGGGTCTAACCATTTATCATAGCAGAAGTTACAATGGTGGGAATGTGTGGTGGGATTAGTTTCAAAAAGAATACGTGTGCAAATGATTTATTTATGTGGTAAATAAATAATAAGTGCACACTTAAAATTAAAATAATTGACATTATTTAAAGATTAGTTATTTAGACAGCATGAAATTTGTGTTTAGTTCAATCGTGACAAGGTCATATTAATAAGTTATTCACCAATAAACGCAAGTGTAAAATTAAATACTTTTGAGAAAGTTGCAATATACATTCAATCTGTATTACGAAAAAGAAATATATGTACCAAATATATGTACCCCAATCCTATAATGTATTAAAAGAATGCGTTACCATTTTTTTTTCAATAACACAGTACCGCTAACTAATTTGTATTTATATTTTAAAGTCATATAAGTCTCCCAGTTAACATGGAAGAAAAGAACATATAAAAACAGGATTAAATACGTAAAGGTAGTTATATTTCATATGTGTAATACTTTCCGTGTGGTGTCGGAGTAAGAATACTATTCACCATCCCAAATCTTATCCATGGGTGATCGTACGAGACGACTAAGGGATATAAAGCGCATATAACATCTATGCGAGAGAAGGAATACTCGAAACAAAACACTATTTATTTTTTTGGGGTGGCCACGGTCAGCGCACTCCTCGCACCACTCCATCCGGGGTGACAGAGGGGCGTAAGCACGCACACCCGTAACCCACCTGTGACGTCGCTGGTGGTCGTTGGGCCGACCACCGGAGCAGAGTGACTTGACGTCAGTGGTCGGCCCGACGGAATACCCCTGAGGAGTACCCTCTCCTCGACCGACGTCCCATCGGGTAGGATGTCGGTCTTTCCTCACGCGGTTGGCCTCTCGGCGGGTGACGGACTAATTCCCCGATCCAGTCACCCACGGCCTCGGCTAAGGCGGCATCAGGTGCAGGTAATCGCGCCTGCGCCGCCCCAGTCGTCGGCGGCGGCTCGCGCCGTCCCGGAGACACTCCTCGCGCACGCGCTCCGCCGCTTCCTTCCGCGAGACTACTGCCTCGCAGAAGGTTGCGACCGCGTCCCAGTTTCTGACGCTGTCGAGCATCGCCCTGGCGATGGTCAGCAGCGTCAGGTCGGCACCGATGATTGCGACGAGTTCACGACGCTGCTCTGCCCAAGCGGCACAAACCTCGAGCGTATGCTGCGCCGTGTCTTCGTCGCAATCGCAGTGGTATCAGGACGGCGTACTCTTCCTCCTAACAACCGTGTGCAGGTATTTGGCGAAGCATCCATGCCCCGTCAAAACCTGCACCAGTCGGAAGGTAAACACCCCGTGTCGTCGTTTCAACCACTGCATCAGCGCCGGCCGGAAGGCCTCCACTGTCCGCACACCGAACCGAGGCCTCTCCAGCCGGACTGCCCAACGGGCAATGACGTCTAGGCGGGCGTCGATGCGCCAGGCGGTGAGTTCCCTCAATGAGACCACACCGCCCTCCGCGCGCACCCCCGACACCCGCCGATACAAATCGGCGAGCATTTCCGCCTCCAGGTTCCACGGGGGACTCCCGGCCAACAGGCACGCTGCCTCCGTCGCTACCGTGCGGTACCCGCGTACAGCCCTGACCGCCATGGACCTCTGTGGTCGCCACAGAAGAGCCCTGAGTCGGACGGTCAGGGACCCCGCCCACACCGGTGCGCCGAACAAGGCCATCGACCGGACGACCCCCGTGTACAGCTGTCGGCACGTAGCGCTCGGTCCGCCCACATTCGGCATAAGCCATGAAAGGGCGGACGTCGCGCCGACGAGCCGCGGAGCGAGCCTGCGGAAATGCTCCCGAAACCATCAATGCCCGTCGAGCACCAGGCCCAAATACCTCATATGTGCCCGGATGCTGATGTCAACCGAATTGACGGTGATCGAAACGCCGATTGGAGAGCCCATGCGGGGAAACAAAACTCTATACCAACACGTCTGATCAGCGCGGTATAGTAGGTTAGTCCCTCCCGTTACGGAGGAGGCCCGAGCCCTGCAGTGGGACATTTATGGGCTGTGATGATGATGGTGATGATGATCATGTAAACTTCAGAAATATAGTTATCGATACGAGGAAGCATTCAAGAATACGATAAAAACCAAAATTATGAACAACGCAAAATATCGACAGTATGTATTTACAAACATCACTAGTTTATAAAAACTGCGGATATGTCGCAAAATATTTTAAAGCAAGGTGCTGGTTGACCACCGGTTCTTAGGGCACAAGGGAAAGGATGTATCATAAAAATAAGCGTACAATTGCATACGATGATCGATGGCCCCATGTGCGTATTAACTGATCGGTCATTGAGTGAGGTTAAGAAAGTAAGGAATCGGGTTAGATTAATTATTGATTACCCGACTGCGTAACATAGCGTAGCATATAAAATGTTTGCAAATGATTGATATATATATACATACATAAATATCTTCACGCCATATCCCTTGCAGGGTAGGCAGAGAGAACGGAGTGCCAGAGAACTCTATCCTTGCATACTTCACTCGCTTCCTCAACATTCATAACTCTCTTCATACACGCTCGCCGGTTTCGGAGACTCTTGACTTCACCTTCCTTCAGTACGTGACCAATCTGGTCTAGATAAGTGAGTCTCGGTCTCCCCCGGTACCTACATCCTTCCACTTTTACATTGTATATCTTTTTAACCAGACGTTCGTTCGGCATTCTTTCCACATGTCCGAATCATGATATTATAATTGATATATGTATAAGTTAGAAAAAAAATGGTTTATTGTTATAGAAGCAAGAACAAACGTTTCAAATGTGATTCGTGTTCAAGAATTACCATAAGAAATTATGGCTAATGGAGTAATTATTCATCAAGATTCAAAACTAAGCATTAAATACTCCTCGTTTATTTGGCGAGGTGTATTTGACCACTTTACATCTTGCAATACAAACTTATAAGAGTACTGCATGGTCCTTTTAATCCAAATTACGACCTCCTTAAGCCTTTTGAGACGACTACTAAGGACACATTACGGAATATCGCCACATGAGTAAATAAACGTACAGAGACCAAGATTCTAAGGAGTGAGAGAAATTGTTACCTATTCTGATAGGGTTGGCACATGAGGATGAAAATAAATACACAAAACGTTTGTTAGCTTTTTTATGTATGGATATTTTTTTACAAATTACTTACTCTAAATAGTTTTTTTTTTGTAATTTTTGATTTTTATTAATTTGTTATATCTCATAATCGAATGAATAATTCTAAATCTAATATAAAGTTTTTTTAAATAATCAATGGGAAAGCACTTGCATGGCATATCAAATTTACAATCTTGTATACCTTTTAGTATATCACTACCAATATTAACAATATTTATTTCTAGATCGAAATATTCTCGAAATTTCTTCTCAAGCAATTCAACAAATTCGATGAAGTTGTCAGGAGGTATTATTAAAAACCCAATTGTATACTGCTTTCGTTAAAGTGTTTGTAATGGCTGAAAAAGTTTTTCCCCATATTTATAGGTTGTTCAGATCTATTAACATACAATGTTATTTCCAAAAAAAACATGATTTTATTTTTCGATTGTTGTTCATGCACATAGTACAATAAACCATATTTATACTCTTTCCAATTAATTCAAATTTCAAATTAAAACAAACACGTACGACGTGATGCACAGCGAGCGGTGAGTGAGCCCTTTGTTTGAGCACTGGCCAAACCAGCCTAAACAAGTTTCGTTCCGTACATGACGAGCCGCCAGTACTCACGCACACACGCGCATCATACTTGTAGTGACGTACCTACCGTGGCGCGGTTGTTTGAATGTTTGTCTCTGTTCGTTTATTTACACATGTAATATTGCTGCTAAGCAGTAAGTAATCCTTCGTCAAGGTCGGGACAGTCCATTCCGTCCGGAACGATGGAAGGGTGGCGCGTAGCCCCATAACCCAACGCACTCCCACCCGCTGCCATTGGGCCGGTCACTGGTACCGCTTCCTTGATCTCTGTGGCCAGTCCGGTGTGAATTCGTCAATCCCTGGTGATTTTTCATAGTACTGCTCTGAAGTTGTTTCCAGACAGCTTTGGTAACTCCAAACTCTTTCTTCTGGATTCTGCAACCCAAAGGGAGAATGGTATTCGAAGATAGAGTAATTAAGAAATTTTCATATAGAGATTATTATTAGATAGTGACTTTTGTGAGCCTTCTATCTAGCTATCAGTCAGCCAAGTTAAAACACTTTGCAGATGGGTTTTCGACAACATTATGCGATTTGATGTTTCTGGAAAGCAATTTTAGTAGCAATACAATATATCAACCAGTCACCACACCTCGAGCAAAGAGCGGCATTCAACCCCAACCTGCTTGGTGCCCATAACAGGTATCATCTTCAATATATTTAAGCAATATGCTCGCCTTTTATTTCGTGAAACTAAATAATTTCATGGCCAAATACAGATTATGCCTCTATCTGCCGCTTAAGGGATAAATTTATCTGCGCCTAATGCCGCCCTAGCCGAGGCCGCGGGTGACTGGACCGGGGAATAGTCCTTCACCCGCAGAGAGGCTGACCGCGTGAGGGCGACGCCCCGGCAGTTAGCTGGGGCGTTGACGGGGGATGGTACCCGAAAGGGTAACCCGCCGGGCTGGCCACGGAAGGCAAGGAAGCGGTACCAGTGGCCGGCCCAATGGCGATGGGGAGGGAATACGGTGGGTTGTGGGGTCACGCGCTGCCCTCCCGTCGCCCCGGACGGTACAGGCGACGTGTGACCGGGCCATAGCCTATAAAAAAAAAAAAAAAGGGATGAATTTACGAGACTAAATAAAAAGAATGCCTTAACAATTTATGTTTGACTAACATATAAGGTTTTCAGAGTAGTCTTGATCGCGAGGTATACCGATTCTGAGAATTTACAAGACCTTTGGTACGTAAATTGCGGTCAAACATCGACCCTGTTGAATCATTTTGATTGTATAATTTTTTTATTCACTAAATACTTTTTTTTTCTTCTTTTTAGAATATATGTGCCATATTGGTTGGCAAGAGCTTTCATCTTTATATGCGACACATAAGAGGGAAAGACTTAGAGAGCGAGTGGTAGGCACACATAACACGCAGCGCATGCAGAAAACCCTCAAAAGAAATAAATTTTCTTTGTTTTTACAATATCTTTTATTGATGCCCCTTTTATTATTTTTACAATATCTTTTATTTTGATTTGATATGGATTCACCATATCAAATCAAAATAATCAGAATTTCCTTCAATGCAATCCCTTTTTTCACTTCTATAAATTATCGAAGTATGACGAATCAAAATTTATAAAAGCCATTTCTATATAAATCACTCCCAGTATCAGATTGACAAAAGTGTCAGAAAGCGCGGTTACATTACTGATAAAAAATAATCCTTAATATTTTATTAGTAAGGTTTATATTTGATAACTATATGATATGTAATATTTTACTAAATGCTTGGTATTGTCGTGTATTATAGTCTTCAGCACGCGTCGTTGAAGCGAGTATTTATTGAGTGTTATAAGAAGCGATTTGAGATATCGTTTAATATTTGAATGAATCAGGCAATACTTTTAAACAGTAAATATTTTTTTTTGTATGTAGTCTTTATAGTAACGAAAAAAACGATAGTATATCTATGTGCTATTACTACCGAAGACAATTCGGTGTCGTTGGTCTACCCAAATGGTGGAATAGAGATGCAGAACGGCAGGTTGCGGGGTTACATGTCACCACTTAAGGCCGCATGCTTTCAACGGAGTGTGATTACATCATAACTTGTCCCTAAAAAGGGCCAAAAAATTTTATTTGGTAAAAATTATATAAAAATAGTTGTCGATTCGAAAAGATGTAGTTCGACATCGGCGGCTTTATCTTCTGTGTGTTCGTCCTCCTTATCGACGCACTGTTTGAAGTGAAGGCAACCACTAGCGACACCTTGGCAACAAAAACTGTAAGCATGAACCCACGGATACAGGGTAGTCGTTGAGCAATTCTAATAAATTATAACAAGAAACTTTCCGTGTGGTGACGGAGTAAGAATACTATTCACCACCCCATATCTTACCCGTGGGTGATCGTACGAGACGGCTAAGGTATATATAGGTATAGGTTTGACTGCACAGATAGCGTAGTGGTTAAGATACCGACCGTCCGTGCTAGTGCCGTGGGTTCGATTCCCACGCAGGACATTACTTTGTGTGATTCACAAAGTGTTGTTCTGAGTCCGGGTATAATTTGTCTGCATTAATTGCATGTTTGTAAAGTCCCCCGCAATACAAGGTTTATTTTCCTAGTGCAGGGTAGTGTCTTTTTTAAAAAAATATAAAACGCATATAACATCTATGCGAGAGAAGGAAAACTCGAAACAAAACCCTATACTAATACGTTTGACCAGCGCGGTATAGTAGGTTAATTTCCCTCCTATTACGGAGGAGGCCTGAGCATAATAGTGGGACATTTATGTGCTATGATGATGATGATGATAACAAGAAAATAAAACTAAAAGAAGAATTTATCCATTCATCAGCCTATTGAACTCTACTGGTGAATATGTCTTATTAGAAGATGATGTGGAATGTCATAATGGTCTCACTGAGCAGGTAGTTTGGCGATCGCAGTTGCTGCTATAAGTTTCCCAAGACGTTACGGTTTCCAATTCTCTTGGTAACGTCTCAGCTTGTTTTCATGACTATGGGAAAGTGACTCTTGTTTTTAGAATCTGCTATTTGACCAAGAAATCCTTCACAATATACCTTCGTACAACCGTTCTTCGTTCATACTAATCGAGTGATAAACACAGGGATGATGACATGTTTTCTTAACACGTTATTACAAGTGTTATATGGATAAAGATTTCGTCATCGTACTTAGCTTATAATAAAAAAAGTGTGTGTACTAATGTACACGCATTTGGAGTTATACTTCTTTGGCATAACAAAATTAAAATGTTTTTAAAAATTTTAACATACATACATACATATCATCACGCCATATCCCTTGCAGGGTAGGCAGAGAGAACAGAGTGCCAGAGAACTCTATCTCTGCATACTTCACTCGCTTCCTCAACATTCATAATTCTCTTCATACACGCTCGCCGGTTTCGGAGACTCTTGACTCCACCTTCCTTCAGTACATGACCGATCTGGTCTAGGTAGGTTAGTCTCGGTCTCCCTCGGTGCCTACATCCTTCCACTTTCGCATTGTATATCTTCTTAACCAGACGTTCGTTCGGCATTCTTTCCACATGTCCGAACCATCGGAGCATTCCCCTTCGCATCTTTACACCAATACTCTCTTTCATACCTACTCGCTCTCTTACGTCGTCGAGTTTTAACTTTCGCCTTATTCTACGTTTACAGAAAAAACGACCCTAATAATAGAAAAAAGGTATTTAATACATTGAAAGTTTTATTATAACGCATTATCTAGTTAAATAAAGTTTATTTATATATCACAATAAAACTAAAATGTTGACTATAGCTAACGTCAGGGTGTCGGTTTTTCGTGACGGTGTACACGCGCATCGTAAAAATTTACTCTCATAATTTTACCCTAACGCGCCTAAAGAAGTTTAACTTAAAAAAAAAATATGTTGGAAATGAAACGTATACAAAAAAAAAAAGTGTGTGTGCCAGATCCGACGCACGACTGGAGTTTACTCCTTAAGTATCTACGATTATCAAAACAGGCGCAAAAAAAGCTCATTTGACTAAAAATAATATATATATTTTATTTACATTTATTAAAACTGTTCAGTGAAGTATTATTATCTCACGTCAGAAAGTGAAAGGCGCGCAGAATAGGTTGCGCACCAAAAACGTAACGAGGTCATTCGATCACTAGATTTTACTCCTCAAATTTTTCTCATACCGGGCGCCTTATATGAAAATCGATTCTTAAGAAGTAAACTCCAAAAATTGCATTATTGTTATGATATTAACTAAAATAGCATACCCCTCCTACATTTCAAAAGCCGCTCTTTGCTCTTAAAATATACTCTTAAGGATAATAAAAATGCCACCCAAAATATATTATTTATGGTGTATTTAACTTTACAATTATCACCATAATAAATATGATTAGTGCAAAATTGGGTGAACGTATTTAGAATTTTTCTTGGGTGGCAGTTTAAGATGCCGAACGAGCATTCAAGTGGTCCTTTCAAGTATTTATTTAAAGGATTACACGCATTAAGGCACTGTACGTACGTATTATGCTTTGTTGAATGTGTTTTGTTACGAGAAAGCCTCCTTACATATCATTATTTACTTATAATAAGGATGCAACATTCAATGACGAAGTTTTAAATCATGATGTAAATTCTTTTGTGAAAAAAAGAAGACACTCAAATTGGTACTGTCATATATAAATCTATTGCATGACAAAGAAATTTTGTATAAATTCAATTTGAACATGTATTTCTCTAAATCGATACATCTATACATATTAATGAAATTGAAGTGTCTGTATGTAATTCCAAATTAACAGTTTTTCAATATACATATACAAAAATAGATTTTTTTTATGCTAGTAACTTACATAAAAATGTCTATATTTAAATTTTTATCTGTCTGTCTGTTTGTTTCAGCTAATCTCTGAAACGGCAGGACCGATTTTAACAGGACTTTCACTGGCAGATAGCTGATATTATAAGCATTAATTGATATTTATTTTAGAGAAAAAGTTTCTCGAAAACACTATTAAAGGCATTGGGTCTTCCCAATGCCTCTAATTTTGTTTTTGAGATACTTTTTTGCTCTTGCATAGGCTACCTTTTTATCAACAAACCACACAGACAAAATTGCGGGCGAAAGCTAGTTTAATATATAAAATTACCTGTATATGTAGCTCTACAAAATCTATACAGCTTTCACGCAAACTATAATATATATACCAATTTTACAATGATTTCCTTAAGAGTTCAGAAGGCTAGGTTTATCTGATTTTGATAGATATTTCAAACGTTTTCTGTATGGATTCCGATTAACTTTTTTTTAGCAAGTAATTGCCTAAACAGATTAATTATTTAGTTCAACTTGCTTATTTTGTCTATGTTTAATTGTACATACATACATATCATCACGCCATATCCCTTGCAGGGTAGGCAGAGAGAACAGAGTGCCAGAGAACTCTATCCTTGTATACTTCACTCGCTGTCTCAATATTCATAATTCTCTTCATACACGCTCGCCGGTTTCGGAGACTCTTGACTCCACCTTCCTTCAGTACGTGACCAATCTGGTCTAGGTAGATGAGTCTCGGTCTCCCCCGGTACCTACATTCTTCCACATTCGCATTGTATATCTTCTTAACCAGACGTTCGTTCGACATTCACATTCCACATGTCCGAACCATCGGATCATTCCCTATCGCTATGTTTAATTGTATATTGATACAAATTTAAAAAACTGAGATATATTAAATGATTTTATTTAATTTAATTATTGACATTTTTAATCAATATAGTACTGAAATTAAAGGTTTATGTGTAAAGTAGAAAAACTAAACAAATGCAACATTCTCCTTAAAGAAAAATCTCTTATTTTAAGGTTTTATCATAGATGTAATAAATAAATAATCAAAATAAAAAATAATAATTAATAATCTATATTTTAATAATCTCTTATTTTATAATAAATCTATTAAAATGATAAAATAAAGACTCGCACAAACAAACATTTACACACACTATAATAATAATAATAAAACCTTTCATCATAAGAAACATTTATATTGGTATTGCAACAATTGTGTTGAAGCTTCAGAAAAAATTAAAGGAAGCGGCGCTAACTTCTAGAAGGGATAATCCTAAGAGACCCGCAACCCTTTTGCGGTTCGCGGATTTTTTTGTGGCCCGAAATGTTATTGAATGGCGTCATTGTGCTAGTCTAATGTATGAGAAACTATTTGTTTTGCGAATATATTTTTGTACTTATAAAGTTGTTTCGTTAATATATTTTGTAGAGTCACTGAGGGCAGTTGTGTGATATGTGATAATGGTTACAAACACTACTAATAATAAATTAAAGCCACTTCAAGAAACCTTGAATTATATAACATTAATATAATAATCACGGGCAAAAAAGCACGGACAAAAGTCTGTGGACCAAAACTTTAATATATATATATATAAACCATTACATTACTTGTGGATGTCGTAAAAGATGATTCAGTGCTTTCTATGACACTAATCTAACTCTATCTCACGCTGCCTGGTCAATAATTACATTCCTAAGAAGGGTTGGCGGTAGGAGGGCTGCCGATTTTTTTTTGCTCTTGGTAACGCAGTGGCAAAAAAATGCATTTTAAGTACTTCCGCCCGGGCGGGGTATGTGGGACTCACAGGCCCTGAAGGGGTGACTGAATACCCACTAAAAAAACCAACTGCGAGCTGTTAGCCGTTGAAGCTTTGACAGCTGAACCGGTCTATGGGCGAGCCTTATGGGCTCTCAACCCGAAGAGGGCGGCCGATCATAAAACTATTGCTAAAATACTTGCAATATGTACGATGAAAAAAGGGTATATATTGCTTCGACTCTAAGTAATTGGGATAAGAAATGATGATGATGAATTGTCAGTTTTTTGGTTGCCAATGGATTTGAGATGTAGCAATTTGCTGCTGCGTTTTGTTTGGTGCTTGAAACAATTGGAGGACCAAACACTCTCTTCTTTCTTTCCTTTTCTGATTTCATTCTATCTAATCCTTTATCTTTCTTTGTTTCGATAGTTTCTTGATTATAGATTGTGACTTCATCGTGCCCCTTGTATAGTTGAAGACTTTCAAAGGCAGTTACCATTAAGTATCACAAGTGCTGCTTTTCATTTGCTACAAGTAGAAAGGAGCTTGGATTTTTTAAAGTTTTCTTTCAAGTGACATTCATCATCTCAGCTCATATATGTTCCACTGTTGGGCTCGGGCCTCCTTCATATTGAGAGGGAAATTGACCTGTTATACCACGCTGGGTGTTGATATATGGTTTTGTTTCGAGTTTTTCTTCTCTTGCATAGATGTTATATGCTTTTTTATATCCCTTAGTCGTTTCTTACGATCACCCACGGGTAGATAGGGGGTGGTGAACTCTATTTTTAGTCTTTCATAACATGGAAACACTTTTGTAAGTAGATTCGCTATATTTAAATTAACACCAACCACGTATTCGCTATGATAATAATATTTTGATAATACTTTTTTTTTATTATGAGTTAAGATCAGGTTAAGATTAAAAATATGACGTTACACGTCATTCCGTGCTGTGTTAACACTGGTCTCGAACATTCCCAACTCAGAATTGGGATGAACTTAAATGCAAATTACTAAAGTTTGATGAGAATGATATTTAACTTAAATTTAAGATCTCTATATCACCTCTTTGTGTGGTGACGGAACGATTACAATTCAGCACCCACTTTCCATCGGTGGGTCTCGTAAAAGGCAACTAAGGGATATTATATGTAGATTATGATTATGTAAGAGATATAAAACTTGAAATGAAACCTTATACCACCCAGTCTCAATAGCATGGCATATTTCATAATTTCCCTCTCATTTTGAAGCAGGCTCGAGCCCAGTATTGGGACGTATATGAGCTAAGATGATGATAAGGGGAGAGATGGCTGTTCTAGTAGTTAACTCGTGATCGGGTGCTGTTTGTGGCATCTGGTCCAGGCTAAATTATTTTTATATTTTTGGTTTTTTGTATTATACCTTGAAAAAGAAAAGTGTATCTTGGTTCGAAAGGCATTACACAAGATTATTGTATAAGTATACATACAATTTTATTTAAAATATGTAATTTAAAAAATTATGATCCTGCTTAGGGGATCTTTTTTTCATTGCGTTTGGTGACAAACGAGCAAGTAGCACACCTGATGGTAAGTATAACTGCAGCCCATGGATATTCACAATACCAGGGGTAAAGCTACGTCGCTGACTACCAGTAATCCCAAACCCACCAAGAAAGTTGGACTGCCGACTTTCACACACCGAACGGTCTTCCTATTAGTCAATCTTCTCAGTTTGTGACTGCGTTTCGATCCGGTGGTAGATAATTAGATTAATTTCAAAAGAAATGCTCTTATTCGGCTTATGCATCACAAATTAATCTGTTTGATTTGATGAAAGACTCAAAAAATAAACCAAAGTTTCTTTTCATCATCATCGAATTTAATTTATTATCACCATTTAGTATTTCAAGCATTAATTTCTCTTTATCTTTTTGTAAATTAACAAAAAAATTGGCGAGTTCAATGTGTATAATAACATCAGCGACTTTAAAAAACTAACTACTAACATACTTTGCGATAATATGTTAAACAGATATAAATCTTCTCTTGCGCTAATGATGAATAACAAAAAAAATCAACTCGGTCAAAAGTCAGACTTGTATAGGGTTGTCAATTGTAGATTATTCACGTCTTCATTATTATCATCATTTAAGCTAAATATATGATGGAACAAAAACTAACAAGCTGTGTGGTAGCCGCTACGAATACTACCAACTCTTACTTTGCTTGTGGATGTCGTAAAAGACGTAAGAGCTTTATAACGACCTGCGTCGAACGACAAACGTCGAACGTCAAACGACCTCTATCTGATGCCGTTTAGTCAACAACTAAATTCCCAAGGAGGATTGACGTCAGGCAGGCGGCCGGACATAAAACTATTGCCAATAACTTTTACAATATGTACTATGAAAAAAGATTACGTATTGTACCGACCCCAAGCAATTGGGATAAGAGTAGGAGAATGATGATGATATGGAACAAGAGTAAATATTGTGTCGATTTTAAGTAATTCAGAAAAGAACAAGATGATGAAGATGACATGTTTCAATAGTATGTAATTTTCATATATGAGCTGGTGGTGGAAGAATTTTTCTTATTTATCATCATTAGTCTATCATTATTTATCCGTGTGGTGACAGAGTAAGAATACAATTCACCGCCCCCTATCTTACCCGTGGATGATTGTTGGAGATGACGAAGGGATATAAAACGCATATAACATCTATGCAAAAAAAGGAAAACTCGAAACGAAACCCTATACCAACACGTCTGACCAGCGTGGTGTAGTAGGTCAATTTTCCTCCCATTACGAAGGATGCCTGAGCTCAATAGTGGGACATATATGGGCTGTGATGATGATGATGATTAGTCTATCTTCATGTTACACTAATTGGTGTTGGCACTGTGGCACATTCATATATAAACTCTTTAGTAGAACGACCTAACATTTTTTAAATTTCGATTAACGATAAAAAATAAGAGTTGTCAAGATAGATATAAGAGAGATTGACAACTGTCATAGATGAGCCATATAAAAATATATTTTTATCTAATACATATAACGGTATTATTTATTATAAATTGATTAGATATCATCTATCTACAGCACAACCTGTCTTTCCATATCTACCTTCCATTCAGACACTTGTCTATGGCCTTTTAGAAGTATTGTTTTGCGTGGAAATTGTACCCAATATATTGTTAAAGTATCAACCTACCAACGTTGGTAATTTAATCACTACGATACTTGTGTCTGTATTTTTTGTAAGAATTTTATTTGAAATCATTACTTAGTCTTTTAAGATACGGAAGAAAATATTGATAAATTGCGTACTTATTTTATCACTACATGTAATTCGAGTTATTATTGGTTTTTATTGCTTATGCTGGCAAATGAAGAAACAGCTCACCCGATGGTAAATGTTTGCAATATCATTGGTATAGCTAGGCCACTGAATACGCGGTCACCGAAAACAAAGATCGGGTTCCGGTGGCCCGCTCGCACGGCGAAGATAGGCACTTTGCCCACATCCTATGAAGGAAAACCTTAAACCCATCTAGAAAATTGGGTTGCCGGCTCTCTCACATAGCACATTGCAACTGTTCAGACGTTGATTTTATATCAGAGTATGATATTACCCCGGACCGATTGGTCTATGTGTCTAGACAGAAAACTATCAACAGTGTAACCCTGCTTATATATTTTAACCCTAATTATATTTAAGTATTCACCTTTCGCCAACCCTAAACCAAAAGACCATTAGAATAACCACGACTTCACAAGTTAACAATAAACTACTTCAACAAAACCTATTCGTAAGTCAGGTCATTGTGCCATATCGAGTATTTTTTTTCCGTGTATGAATCATTTGCGAATCGCTCTTCTCTTTATTATTCAAATTAGCACTTCGTTTTTCCGGCTTTCAGTAACTGTGTCAATGAAACAAAGATAAATTGTTATTTCTAAGAGTTGTCTACAAAGCGGGTCATAAGATATTTGTTTAGTAATTACTGCAATTTGGTTTCATTATGGCGAAGAACTTACAATTTAACCCGTGACACCTCACTCACTTGACGTCAGTGGCCGGCCCGACGGGATACCACCTTAGGGGTACCCTCTCCTTGACCGATGTCCCCCCCCTCGGGGAGTATGTATGGTATACCTTACCCGAACTTTATAGGGCGATAAAAAGGCTGTATTATATTATCCGTGTGGTGAAGCAGTAAGAATACAATTCATCACCCCGTGGGTGATAGTAAGAGACGATTAAGGGATATAAAACGCATATAATATCTATGCAAGAGAAGGAAAACTCGAAACAAAACCCTATACCAACACGTCTAACCAGCGCGGCATAGTAGCTTAATTTTCCTTCCACTACGGAGAAGGCCCGAGCCAATAGTGGGACATATATTGGCTATGATGATTATGATGATAAAAAGGCTGTATTATCTTTTTCAGACATTTAAGAATCCTCGGTACCAATTTTTAACTTTCGTCTCCCTCTCGCCAGGTTAGCCTTATCCTCTTTACGTCCTCGCAAAAAAATGGTCAGCATTTTTAGGTTTCGGATCCAATCCTATTATTAGATTAGGGTCAAATGTACTGAATGTCATTACGAAACGAGATGAAAATTAAATTTAGTAAAACCTAATTGGAAGCGTTCAAGATATAGGGCAATATGACATGGTCATAAGCATAGACAAAAATTTAAGTTAAAGACTTATACTCAAGTAATTTATTTTCTTAAATAACTATTAAATTATTTGTTGTAATATAACAACTATAAGAGTCCTGTATTTTCCTTTTCAGGTACGGAACCCTAATAAACAGATTTAAGGCTTACAAGCATTATATTTAATATTTTGCATTATGAAAATCGAAATTATTAAAATTTAATTTTGACTCTCGAAAATGAAGTTCAAAAAACGTTTGGGTCATAAAAATAGGTTAAATGTGTAATTTCAACTCAAACCGGGCCTTAGATTAGGAGTATATTGGCTGTGACACATAGACAAACAGAGAAAAGACTGATCTTATAAGATTTTTGTACCTTGTGTGGACATACGGCACTCTAAAAACAAGCAAATTTACTTCCCAACTTAAAAGAGGCTTATATTCAGTGGTGAGACGCAAATGTAGACTACAAAAAAATAAAAATCAGATGTTTAGAAAACCGTCTTTAATAATGTTACAATAATAGACTTCTAAATGCGAATACGAAGTCTATGCAGGTTGAGCTGGGTGAAACAGCAAGTATAATATATGCTTAGTAGAGGAAGTATTTATATAGCCAACGATCGGAAGGAGGAAGGTATGCGCGGGCACCGAACCCGTTCAATTTCCCCTTTCACTTAACTCGTTACCTATTGCGGCTAATACCAATTATTTCTTACGTTGTGGGGAGTTCTGAGAAACCTTTGTCTATATCAATATATTGTAATGCTGAAGATTTTGTTTGTTTCATCATCATTCTCTTGTTCTTCCCCCAATTACTTGGGCTCGATGCAATATGTCATTTTCTTCCACACAATCATATCCGATGTCATCTCTGCGTTCACTCCCTTTCTATACATATATATATATTTCACGTGATCCATCCATTTTTTTTTTTCGGTTTTTTAATTGATATATATCATACATAATTATATACATACATATTATCACGCCATATCCCTTGCAGGGTAGGCAGAGAAGATAGAGTGCCAGAGAACTCTATCCTTGCATACTTCACTCGCTTCCTCAACATTCATAATTGTCTTCATACACGCTCGCTGGTTTTGGAGACTCTTGACTCCACCTTGCTTCAGTACGTGACCAATCTGGTCTAGGTAGGTTGTCTCGGTCCCCTCCGGTACCTATAAATATCATCTTCCTTCTATTCTCTTCTTTTATGCGAAGTCAGCACACATTTGCAAGGATAGTTGACGTCAGGCAGGTGTCCGGTCATAAAACTATTGCCAATAACTTTTGTAATATGTACGATAGAAGAAGACATATTGTATCGATTGCAAGTAATTGGGATAAGAGAACGATGATGTGTAATATTCATCATCTCGCGTTAGGCTGGCTGATTCGTAACGACGACGTAAGAGAGCGAGTAGGTATGAAAGAGAGTATTGGTGTAAAGATGCGAAACAGATTGCTCTGTTGGTTCAGACATGTGGAAAGAATGCCAAACGAACGTCTGGTTAAGAAGATATACAATGCGAAAGTGGAAGGATGTAGGTACCGGGGGAGACCGAGACTAACCTACCTAGACCAGATTGGTCACGTACTGAAGGAAGGTGGAGTCAAGAGTCTCCGAAACCGGCGAGCGTGTATGAAGAGAATTATGAATGTTGAGGAAGCGAGTGAAGTATGCAGGGATGGAGTTCTCTGGCACTCTGTTCTCTCTGCCTACCCTGCAAGGGATATGGCGTGTTGATATGTATGTATCATCTCGCGTAAACATCAGAAATCATTCAATATACGTTTCTATTATCATCGATATGGCTACTCGTACGGTGACTTAATAAAAATACAATTCTCAACCTTCTATTTTACCTGTAGGTGTCATATAAGACGACCATGGGCTATCATCATTTCAGCTCATATATGTCCCACTGTTGGGCTCGAGTCATCTCCATAATGGGAGAGAAATAGACCTTCTATACCAGGCTGGCCAGACGTGTTAGTATAGGTCTTCGTTTTGAGTTTTCCGTCTCTTGCATAGATGTTATATGCATTTATATACCTTAGTCGTCTCGTATGATTGCCCACGGGCAAGATAGGGGTGATGAAATGTATTCTTACTCCTTCACTACACAGAAAGGGCTAATCGTGGGCTATAATTAATATATAACACTTATGAAAGACTTAAGCAAAATCCCGACGCATGTAGGTTATAGAAATAACTTATAACATTTCTCATCTCAACAAGGAAGACAAAATAATCATAAGCATTATTTTTTTTTATATTACACATGAATTAAACACACTATCGAATTAAACTAAAAAAAGTTTATTGGCTATGTATATTAAGCTATCCGGTCTTTATAATGGGGTAAGAATATAATTTACCATCCCCTATCTTACCAGAAGGTGTCGTACAAAGCAAATAAGATATGACTGTCATGATTAATACACATATAACCTGTATAAATGAAGAATAATTCGAAATAAAACCGTGTATTTACCCGTCTAATCTGATTCTATCGCGTTTGTATCGGATTTTTTTTTTGCGGTGGGCTATGGACGTGGTCGCGCTCCGCCAATTCGGTCCGGGTCGACGAAAGAGGCGGCGCGCAACTCTATAGACTCACCCTGCAAGCACCTCTCTTCGCCGTGCGAGCGGGCCCCCGGTACCCGATCTTTGTCTTCGGTGGCCCGCCCGGTAGTTTACCCTCGCGGGTTCCTCTCGTGACGACGCGCCGACTGCTTTCGCCGTCGGGGCTTCGCCCTCACACGGTGGCCTTACGTCAGGTGACCGGACAATTCCCCGGTCCGATCACCCGAAGACTAATTTACCGACCTAACAAATACTTTACAGCATTCATAGTCATGGGAGGAGTCTGGTGTCTGTCTGTTGTCCAATAAACTATCATTATTACAGAAATTTATATCTGCACGCTACAGTATTAGTTATTAAATATTGACCCACATTTTAATACAAATTCATTGCCAGTACAAAAAGAAAATGATTCTATATCCATATAAAATTTTATATGTTTTATGATTAGTTATTATGAAACATTTAATTTATGATAATTATTGTATAGTGGCAATTTACTAATTTAAAAACTAATAAATCTATTTAGCTACCACCGGATCGGAACGCAGCCACACTGAGAAAGATCCGGCAAGAAAACTCAGTGGTCATAATACAAATTATTGAAGTTTAAAAGGCGGCCTACTTTCTCATCTCAGCTCATATATGTCCCACTGTTGGGCTCGAGCCTCTTCCATAATGGAAGGGTAATTGACCTACTATACTACACTGGTCAGACGTTTTGGTACAGGGTTTTGTTTCGAGATTTTCCTTCTCTCGCATACATGTTATGTGTATGCGTTTTATATTACTTAGTCGTTCGTCTCTTACGATCACCCACAGGCAAGATAGGGGGTGGTGAATTGTATTCTTACTCCGTCACCATACGGAAGGCCTATCTTATTTTACTAAAATTAAGTAAATTAATATTTAACTATTAGGAGAAGATTAAAAAAGGATTTTTCTTTTCTAATTGAAATGTTTCGTTAGAGAATATTTTATAAGTTTTGTAAGAATATAAATTAAAGTGATTAGCTTACAATGTTATGAAGAAAGTACAATAGTATTTGTCTTTCAAGTCGCGACTATGTAATAGTAATAAAACATTAGACAATACTACTCATAGCCTGACGAGATGTCGTCTAGAATAATTAAACAGTTTGACATTGCAATGTGCATCCTGTCCTACTTTCTATATGTAGACAGGAACGCATACAGGACATTATTACATACTTAAAAAAAAACATACTTTTTATTGGAGTTTACTCCTTAAGAATCGATTTTCATATAAGGCGCCCGGTATGAGAAAAAATTGCGGAGTAAAATCTAGTGATCGAATGACCTCGTTACGTTTTTGGTGCGCAACCTATTCTGCGCACCTTTCACTTTCTGACGTGAGATAATACTTCACTGAACAGTTTTAATAAATGTAAATAAAAATACATATATTATTTTTAGCCAAATGAGCTTTTTTTGCGCCTGTTTTGATAATCGTACTTAAAAAGTAAACTCCAGTCGTGAGCCGGAGCTGACACACACACTTTTTTTTCTTTTTGTATTACTTAAACTAGTGATTTTCAAATAAAAAAAATAAAATTTATTCGATGGGTTGCCATTGTAAGAAAAATGGATGAGTCGTTACATGGCAACAAAAAAATAATTTCTTTGAGTAAAAAAGATTGTTTATTTTTCAAATAAAAAGGGAAAATCTCTTCAGCTAGTAATAACATTCAATGCTCTCACAGCAACTTGATTGTATTAATCAAGACAAATAAAAATTATATTTAATTTTACTTTGGTTGTTGAGATGGGGTTATTGGTTAATGCTAATGAATATCCGTGTAGTGACGCAGTAAGAATACAATGTACCACCCCCTATCTTACTCGTGGGTGATCGTAAGAGTAGACTAAGGGATATAAAACGTATATAACATCTATACAAGAGAAGGAAAACTCGACACAAAACCCTATACTAACACGTCTGATCAGCTTAGTATAATAGGCCAATTTCCCTTCCATTATGGAGGAGGCTCGAAAGCAATAGTGGGTCATATTTGAGCTGAGATGATGATGATGAATGGATGGTGGCACTATGTAAATCATCGAAATCAAACCATTACGCTGTTTAAAGGCAGAGCGATATTGCACAACCAGTTATGGGATACTCCATGTCACCTTGCCACTAGTATGTCAAAAAAGGGTCTCTTCGCCATTTTTTTCTACACTTATCATCTTTCACACATTTCATGCATTATTTCAGTCCATCTCTGGCCCTCTCGTCTTTGCTTTTTAAATGCAAAACATCCTTTTTATTTATCAGACAAGTTAGCAAAATATTTTATTAAGTGTACTCTTGCAATCTATTAAGTGTACTACTTGTATTAAACAATTAATTATCTTATTATTTTATAACACCCTTCTTCCACCCTCATATACTTAGCTCATCATAACGATGATACCAAATTAAATCGGGTTATTTCAGTACGGTGTGTCATTCTCACGAGTTATAAGTTCTTGGACTATGCAATTCACGTTGAAACAACGTGGGACATCCGTTTGCAGTACTATTGCCAACTATTAGGTTATCAAACAGGACATACTACATTCGATCAATTAGGAAAATAGTGACAGTGTGATTGATACATTTGTATTATTTTATTAAATCAGAGTTTTTGCTTGTATTAATTTGGTAAGAATACAATTCAGAACCCTTTTTCTTTCTCGTAGGTG
This sequence comes from Lymantria monacha, assembly GCA_905163515.2. Taxonomy (NCBI): domain Eukaryota; kingdom Metazoa; phylum Arthropoda; class Insecta; order Lepidoptera; family Erebidae; genus Lymantria; species Lymantria monacha. The sequence continues at coordinate 7,810,918 of LR991081.1, read as the reverse complement.
ATCGTTAAGGACTAATAAGGGACGCAAGCAAATAATATCAATGCAAAAGAAAGAAAACTAGAAATACAACCCTATATTAGCAAGTCTGATCAGCGTGGTGTAATATGTCAGTTACCCGTCGATTGCGGAGAAGGCCTGAATCTAGTAGTAGGACACGTGAGAGCTGAGATCATGATGATAAAGTTACAGAAAAAAAAACAGTCCAAAATTTATGTTGAAAGCTTTTTCAACTTAAATAATTTAATATTAAAATCTCTATAATTGTACTTTTTTCCTTATGGCAATGAAGGCATTTTCATGATGACATTTTCCGTGTGATGACGGAGTAAGAATACAATTCACCACCCCCTATTTTACCCATGGGTGATCGTAAGAGACGACTAAGGGATATAAAACGCATTTAACATCTATGCAAGAGAAGGAAAACTTGAAAGAAAACTCTATACCAACAAGTCCGACCAGTGTGGTATAGTAGGTCAATTTCCCTCCCATTATGGAGGAGGTTCGAGCCCAACAGTGGAACATATATGAGCTGAGATCAAGATAAATGATGCCATGATTAATATTAATCCTTAACATCTATTAATAAAACTTATTCACCAATTAATTTATGCATTCCAAAAATAAAAAAATAACAATATATTTTTGGTTAAATGATGCCACATTTATGATGTATAAAACGATTAGGACAATAGACTCAGTATAAGAACAGTCTGCATATTAAAGTCTGCATTATAAAATATATTGCGGTCACAAGAGTTGAAGGTATGGCTGTAGGCCAAGGTTAAAATAATGTCTGACGTAAGTTGTATTTTATACTTGGAGTGCATATGAATACATTCGTTGGGAACGTTTGATTCAACATCACATTGTTTCCTTCGCACGTCACCATACGGACGTTTCAATTTATATCCTACTTCAATATTTTCTTTGTAAAGAGATTATAGATAGCATCGTCATCATTTCAGCTCATAATATGTCCCACTGTTGAGCTCGAGTCTCCTCCGTAATGAGCGGGAAATTAACCTACTATGCCGCGCTGGTCAGACGTGTTGGTATAGGGTTTTGTTTTGAGTTTTCCCTCTCTTGCATAGATGTTATATGCGTTTTTTATCCCTTAGTCGTCTCTTACGATCACCCACGGGTAAGATAGGGGTGGTGATTTGTATTCTTGTCATCACACGGATAAATATCATAGGACAGTCTTTAAATGTTGAAAGAAATGGCTATCGACGTTATGTTTAACTATTTAAAACAATTTGCAATTCTATTTAAGTTGAAGGGAAATACCCAGGCATATGACATAGCAATTGGAAAGTGTCAATGGAAATGCTATGATAAGTGCTGTGTAATTAAAATGTAAAATTTAATTTATAATCGTAATGAACATGACATTTGAATCATGACTCTGAATTAATTCATTTGATTAGAAATTGTACGCTTATCCTAGTTTTATATTTCAAATAGTTTTTTTTTATTCTGGGTGTGAAGTTCGTAAATTATATGTAATTATATAAATTCATTTTTTTTTGGGACCGTCTATAATATAGTCACATCCCGCCCAATCGATCCGGGGCGACAGAAGGAACAGCGCGTCATCCAAAATCTGTACGTATATCTCTACGCCGTGCGCGCGGGCCACCAGATTCCAGTGTTTGTCATCTGTATATGAGGTCTCTTGTGATATATAGATATATTCTAGAGTGCAGTGTATCTTTATTTTTGCGTAGGTGTTGTAAAAAACAAATAAGGGATATAAAATGTCTACAACATCAGTATTATCATTCTCCTACTCTTATCCCAATTGCTGGGGTCGATACAATATGTACTCTTCTTTCATAGCACATATTGTAAAAGTTATTGGCAATAGTTTTATGACTGGCCGCCTGCCAGACGTCAACCCTCGTTGGGAATGTAATTGTTGGCCAAATGGCAGATGGGGTTGGCCCAGGTCATTACAAGGCTTTTAGTCGTCTTTTACGATATCCACGAGCAAAGTAAGGGTTGGTAGTATTTGTAGCCGCTACCACACAGCAGTATAAGACTATACAATATAAGACAATACAACATCAGTATAAGAGAAGGAAATCTCTTAATAAAACCTTACGGCTGTCTGATAAGCGTCTGTTAGTAAACTATGAACGATGGAAAATTTATGTCCAATGTAAAAGCGAAACATATATGAAATGAGAAGTAAATCTAAAAATATTGATAATATTTATCGAACTCAACGGTTATTGAACTTTTATATCGAACTCTATAACTTGGTAGTTCGTGTCTAATCACAACACGAATCTTTATCATTCAAATCAATATTTACACTATTAAGATAAGTATAATAGCTAAATGATTACTTGTTAACATTTTTACGCAACGTTAAGATAGCATTATTACCTACTTCAATATGAATACTAATTAAATCTCCATTAAGTAGCTTCTTTTTTAAACATTATAAAAAAAGTGTGGATAGTATCCATGTATATATTAAAAATATTAAATTGTTAACTTTTTTTGAATGATTATTGAATATTATACTTGTAGATGTCAATCACATCTATTTATTATTATATAAAAATTTACGACGTAAAATGGTAAAATTTTCTTTCAATAATTAATTGGATTGTATATAAAATAAAAAAAGTGTGTGTGTGTACTTATGTACACGCGTTGCAAGTTATACTTCTTTAGCGTAAAAAGATAAAAATCTATTCAAAAATTTTATATTTCGCCTTATTCTACGTTTGTAAAAAAAAAACGACACTAACAATAAAAAAAAAGGTATTTAATGCATTAAAACTTTTATTATATTTTTTTTATTATAACGCATTATCTAGTTAATAAACTAAAATGTTGACTATAGCTAACTTCAGGGTCTCGATTTTTAGTGACGGTGTGCGCGCGCATCGTAAAAATTTACTCTCATAATTATTCCCTAACGCGCCAAAAGAAGCATTAACTTCAAAAAATATCTGTAATTACGAATTATAAATACAATACTTTTAAAAATAGTAGACATCTTAGAGACAACTAATTGATTTAGGTGACAGCACTGCAAGAGAATAAAAACAAAATTTAACAGAAGCTCTCATCATCATCATCATTTCAGCTCATATATGTCTTGCTGGGCTCGAGTCTCCTACATAATAGGAGGGTGATTGACTTACTATTCCAAGCTGGTGAGACGTGTTGGTATAGGGTTTTGTTTCGAATTTTCCTTCTTTCGCATATATTCTATAGATGTTATATGCATTTTATATCCCTTAGTCGTCTCGTACGATCACCCACAGGCAGGAGCGGCTCTAGCACATGTAGCACCCGGGTGCAATCAATAACCTGGCGCCCTCTTGTATCAAAATGGAGAACAAAATGGAATAAGTTGATAGTTACAACACGTTCGACTAAACTCCGAACGTCGCTGGAATGCGTTATCGCATGCTTAGTCTCGTTGTTTTGACACAAAATCAGGTAAACGCGATCGGATTATGAAGTTACAGTGAGCATGGGGACAAAGCAACCTACCCAAACCTGTCAAATAACGCACCCACTACGTGTATAGATGGTGAGACACTGGCTGCGTACGGTGTGCCCGCTCAGTGTGGAGCGTTACAGTGGAGGCTCTATGTGTCTCGAGCGGCTTTCGGCGCCCCCTAACACACGGTGCCCGGGTGCACCGCACCCTCTGCACTATAGGTGAAGCCGATCCTGCCCATAGGTAAGATAGGGGGTGGTGGATTGTATTCTTACTCCGTCACCACACATAAGCTCTATTAGCTTTTATTTGCAGAAGCTACGCGTGTAGTGACGGTTTAAATATATAATATTTCGTTACCTGTAAGAACATAATGATAGGCTAAAGAGAACCAGGCAACTCATAATAATTATTGCTGAACCTGAGTGTGGCGATTTTGACGTTAACTGCATATTATAAGTATGGAAAACACTTAAAGAAGCATGGTATAGTAAGGTTGTAATATTATAAGGGAGAGGAAGGGATACCTGGAAAGGAAGAGTCGATAAATTGTATTCTTATATCATCAACAAACAAAAATGATTTATTTAAATATAACAAAAATATATATATTTTTTGTGTAAAAATTTTAGCCGCTAAACGAACTTTATGTGTTCCGTGTATTGACATTTTAATAGGTTTTCTAACCTCCTTGGGCAGCGGCGGATCTAGTGAATCTTAATGGTGGTATCCACTTACGTAAGTCCATTTAAATTCGTTTAGGATGTGGTGAGTGCAATGATACTTTCATCTAAATCACGTCACCTAAAGTTCAAATGTACAGAATAAATAATATAAATTTTACAAAGATGATAAATCTATTGACAATCGTAAATTATTATCCTTTTATTTTTGTTGTAAAACAACATTATTTGTTTAAGGAAAGCTCCTTATGCTACGGGGAATATAATAATTTATTACAATTCATATACCTGTCCTTTTTTTTTTTGCGGTGGACTATAGATGCGTCACGCCCCGCCAAATCGGTCCGGGGTGATGGAAGAGACGGCACGTGATCCCATAGACCCACCATACAAACTCCTCTCTTCGCTGTGCGAGCGGGCCACCGGTCCCCGATCTTTGTCTTCGGTATTCATATACGTCCTGCTAATAGGCTCGAACTTAAAACACAAGGAGGAAAATCCTTTTTTTTTTTTATAAAAACTACCCGACATTAAAAATCCTTGTATTGCGGGCGACTTTACAATCATATAATCTAAAGATCACAGATTACACCCCGACTATAACCCACAATTTTTTGGATTGCACAAAGTATTGTCTTGCACGGGAATCGAATCCATGGCACTGGAACGGTAGGTCGCTATTTGAAACACTTCGCCATCTGTGCAGTCAAATTCACCCTTTATATCACACAATTGTCTTTTTCGATACACGCGGACAATGTAAAGAGGGTGTATTATCACACGGCAAGAAGATATATTATTAACGAATATAAATGCCATCCAGACTAACCTTTCTTTTGACAGTCATTCTTATGGTCTTCACACACCCCGCCAAATACATCCTGGTTGATGAAAGGGCAGCGTGTCGTCCATAACATACCCTATTCCCTTCCCAATTGCCATTATATTGATCACTGCTAATGATTCCTATATCTTAGTGATAAAAACTTAATGACCTAGTACAACAGCAATAATGTTATAATATTCAAGAATAACGACTGTATATTATGTCAACAGTTGTCATGAAAGCGGTGACTGACGAAGATTTAATTTTTATTTACAATCTAAGCTATCGCTTCTATTTATTGAATATATTCAGTACATCATACATAACATATATTAACATAATCTGGATTATGTCATAGGTTTACTAGAACTTGAATAATCACATTTCACTCGAGGTCAGTCGTGGTGCCAAGCGAGCATTGAGCATTTTACAATCGAGTCACGTTGTATACTCATTGGTTATGCTTGCCTGGTATATTCACAAACGCACCTAGCCTAGCCTAGAGACTGTAGGAGCACTATGATTACTAAATTAACGTATAAACTATCCTATTATAGTTATTTTGAAACGAATAGACTTTCTTTAAACATATAAAGGAAAGAATAGTTGTTAGCACTGTAGAATTAATTAACAAGTATTTCGAGATACAAAGTATTTAATTGCAAATATTTCGACAAAGAACTGTGCAATTTTTAAGTTGCTAAGATTAATGAATGTATTCATTCATAGCACGTGTATCAAACACGAACAATAGATCAGAAGCACCGAATGTTCCTTTTACATTTTATCGCTACGAGCTCAGAAAATTCCTAGTTAAATGTTTTAGAATATGTTAACTAACTATAATTGTAAATTTAATAATGATAGCACCATGCAGTTGACATTTCTCTGTCTACAGCCCGCAGGCCGGTCCGCCCGGGGTAGTATCACACTCTCGCAGAAGATCGGCGTCTGAGTAATGGCAATGTGCTATTGCGCTTCGTTCAGTGAGCGAGAGAGCCGGAAGCCCAACTGGGTGGGTTTGGGGATTATAATGGTAGGCAGCAGCCTAGCTGTGTTTGGTATTAGAAAGTTCCATGGGCGGCAGTAACGCTTACCATCAGGTGTGCTGTCTATTCGTTTGCCACCATAAGCAATAAAAAAAATGGTATTATAGAGTATAAAAGTTACTATTAATAGATAGCATGCAAATAACATTTATATGTATAGTTTTATATGGTGTTTTACTTCTCTTCATCATCATTATCATCATAGCAAAAGAATGTCCCACTCTTGGGCTCGGGCCTCCTCCGTAATGGAAGGGAAATTAACCTACTATACCACGCTGGTCAGACGTGTTGGTATAGGGTTTTGTTTCGAGTTTTCCTTCTCTCGCATGGATATTATATGCATTTTATATCCCTTAGTCGTCTCGTACGATCACCCCCGGATAAGATATGGGGTGGTGAATAATATTCTTACTCCGTCACCACATGGAAAGCTTTTTATTACTTCTCTTGCAGTGATGTTATCTGCCAGCATCTTTTAGCCATCTTTTACTATCACCTGTGGGATAGAAAGTGGTGGAGATGCATTCCTACTACGTTACCACAGGGAATAGTGTTGTATTCCTTCGACCGATTAACGTTGAGGTATTAAAAACAATACTAAAACGATAACAATATTTTTGTTTCAATGCGTAAATATCATAAGACATTTTTCATTTTTTCAGCCTATATATCTGTGTGATGACGGAGTAAAAATACAACTCACCACCCCCTATCTTACCCGTGGGTGATAGTAAAAGACGACTAAGGGATATAAAATGCATATAACATCTATGCAAGAGAAGAAAAACTCGAAACAAAACTCTATACCAACATACCTGACCAACGTGGTGTAGTAGGTAAATTTCCCTCCCATTACGAAAGAGGCTTAAAACCAACTGGAACATATATGAGCTGAGATGATGATGATAACTTACATACATCTAACTATAGGCCACTGATGAGAAATTAGCCTAAATAAAAATTAGTTCATAAAAGAGAAAGTGGTCTTCTTGATGACAATTGAGTCAAAGTCAAAATATGGAGTAATAGAGAGATATACAAGCAGCTGGGGTCTATGTTCATAGCTACCCTACGCTGCAGGTCAATGGTGCAGTGGACTAAGTCGCGTCCGCTCCTAGCCACCATTCCTACTGCTAATGCACATTACATAGAGTAACTTTAAACTTAAGAGACTACATATATAAAATAATATTAACATTTAATTTTACGAATTTTAACGCGTTTATATTTTGTGTTTACTATCTCGACAGATTTACAATTTCGGGAATATTTAATGCTGAAAAATATTGTAACGCCGAGATAGTAAAAACAAAATAAATACGCGGTAAATCCTTAAAAATAGTATTATATAAATATATGTGTAATAACCGCTTAAATATCAAAAATAATTACGCTCGGAATATTTTTTAAATAATTAATATATATTTTATCAAACATACTTGAAAATTTGAGCATTATTTTGACAACCTTCTTCGAGATAAATCGAAATTGCTGCACCGACCAAATACATGCGAGCAGCGGCTGGCAAAAAATGTATGAAAATCCATATCTGTGATGTTTTAGCGGCGAAATATACATGTAAATTCATATCTATCGTGTATTTTCAAAATGGAACGATTTGTTACTCCAAAACATGGTAACCAAATAGGCAACTTATCAGAGTTTTATTTAAATTTCGAACTGGCTTGAAAAAGAAACCTGTTTGATAATGAAAAAAAAAAACAAATGAACCCTTTAGCACGTGAAAAATGTTGTTCTTTGTTCGTCATGTATACAGTTCTACTTAGTACTACTTAGTTTTAATGTCCGCGTATTATTTAAAAAAGTACTATATAAGCCTTGGCCACAACTAGGAATTGATGGACTTACGTATGTGTGCCTCGGCTACGCTTCGGCCTACACTTACACGTTCGTCCATCAATGCTTCTTTTGCTGGCCGCTGCAATAATGTACTATTAAATTAATATTTGGATGATAAAAATCTGTGTTTTATAAATTAATAATACTAAATTTCATATTTATACTACTAAAAGAATCAATAAATTATACTACTAAAAAGCCATCACCGTCTACTTGACGATTATTCATTTCAATCATTACATATAACATATAAATATCATTACCATCTCATCTCAACTCATATATGTACCACTGTTGGGCTCGAACCTCCCCCAATAGCAGGGCAATTGACCTACTATACCACGCTGGTTAGACGTGTTGGTATAAGGTTCTGCTTCGAGTTTTCCTTCTCTTACATAGATGTTATTTTTTTTTTTTTTGATAACGCAGTGGTCCGAAATGCGTTACGCACTTACTCCCCGGATGGGAAGTGTGGGACACCTAGCCTAGGTCTAGGTTACCCACTAAAATGTATCCACTGCGATTGCTGTTAGCCGAGAGGGCTGTGACAGCTTAACCGGACTGTGGGCGAGCGCTGATGCCTCTCAACCCGAATTAAATAAATAAATAAATATACGTATTATATACCATAGTCGTTTCTTACGATCATCCACTGGTAAGATAGGGGGTGTTGAATTGTATTCTTACGCCCGTTACCACACGGGCCATTATACAATTAAAGAATGTCTTGTATGTCAGTTAAATACTGTTTATAAAAGATAGACATTTTACAAAAACAAAAAAAAATTACTAAGTATTTTTAGAATTTTATCTAGGTATTTTATTTATTTTCTCTTATCAGTCCGTATACGTACTCTTGTAGGGATCGGGCCTCCTTCGCAAAAGGGGAAATTCATCTATTGTACCACGTTGGTCAGTCGGGTTGGTTAAGGTTTCTGAATCGATGGTATTTAAATATCATAGCCGCTAGGCTTAGAATACTATCAACCCTTACTTTGCTCGTGGATGTCGTAAAAGACGACTAAGAGCCTTATAACGACCTGGGCCAACTCTACCTGATGTCCTTTGGTCAACAATTACATTCCCAAGGAAGGTTGACGTCTGGCAGGCGGCCGGTCATAAAATTATTGCTAATAACTTTTACAATATGTACTATGAAATAAGAGTACATATTGTATCAATCCCAAGTAATTGGGGTAAGAGTAGGAGAATGATGATGATTTAAGAGTAGTGAATTGTTTTTTTATTCAATCGTTTATAATGTTTTAATATTTCTAATAGAAAAATAAGTTTCATTTTAGAATAAAAAGTACTTGTTTCTTTAATATAATTTAATTGTGTAACTTAAATATATTTATCCACTATTATATTATTACTTGATATCATATAATAATTAAATAGGCAGATATTGCACTGATATCTTGCTAAGTGTTGTTGGTTCGATTCCAATGCAGAACAATAATTTATGCGACAAATTTGTCCAACTCTGGAAGTAATGTGTGTACGTTGATTGTATATTTGCTAAGTCTCCAGCTAAGGAAGGATTATTGGTAAGGTGGTTTATAAGATGCACGGTGTTTGTCTTTGAAAAATATAATTTAAGCAATGCTTAAATTTGGAAATACAACCACATTCCCAGACAACTTAATAACACCAAATGTAAATTTTTATGGTAATCCTTTTGAATCGGCTATATATAATATTGAATAGCTTAATCGTTATAATTCAAAATCGACCACAATATAAGTTATAATATACCGTTATACATTTTAAATTAATACAAGGAAATATATATATATATATATAGAGAAATAAAAATAAATAAAGAGATGAAGCCAGAACAGATGTAAGAGTAACAATAGGTAATGATGTACTAGAGCAAGTGGATGAATTTGTATATCTTGGATGTGGATTTAGCCGAGATGGACGGTACACCACTGATATAGAGCGAAGAGTGAATGCGGGAAATAGAGTGAACGGAGCGTTGGGGCAACTTCTCGGCAGCCACCACCTCAGCCAGAAGGCACGTGTAGCAATACATAACGCAGTGCTTGTCCCAACATTACTGTATGGAAGCGAGAGTTGGTTATGCAGAAAAGAGTATGAAAGTAAAATGAATGCGGTCGAAATGCGATCTCTTCGGAAAATCTGTGGAGTTAGGCTGACCGACCGCATTCGTAACGACGACGTAAGAGAGCGAGTAGGTATGAAAGAGAGTATTGGTGTAAAGATGCGAAAGGGAATGCTCCGATGGTTCAGACATGTGGAAAGAATGCCGAACGAACGTCTGGTTAAGAAGATATACAATGCGAAAGTGGAAGGATGTAGGTACCGAGGGAGACCGAGACTAACCTACCTAGACCAGATCGGTCATGTACTGAAGGAAGGTGGAGTCAAGAGTCTCCGAAACCGGCGAGCGTGTATGAAGAGAATTATGAATGTTGAGGAAGCGAGTGAAGTATGCAGAGATAGAGTTCTCTGGCACTCTGTTCTCTCTGCCTACCCTGTAAGGGATATGGCGTGATGATATGTATGTATGTGTATATATATATATATATATATATATATAAATTAATATAGGAAGTTGAATAGTGGTAGAAGTAGTCAGTAGAAAAAAATCATATCAACGCAGATGAGGTTTAGATAGCAGAGGTCCGTCCAAAAGGCGATATAGAAGATATAATACGCGTCTATTTAAAAGAAGGAGAAATCGGAATAAAGCCCTATACAAAGTTAATTTCCCTTCTATTGTGTAGAAGACACGAGTCCCGCAGTGAAACATTGAATATTGGGAGTATACGAGCCTAGATGATGATGATGACTGAACCAAATTAAAGTTATATCACACCACAGAGATGTCTACGTTTTTCTTAACCGGACTGAGGCAAGACAAGAACTACTACTTTGATTTAATTTCAAATTGAACGTATTAATCCGTCACTACACGTTTCTTTTTGTTTTTTGGTAACGCAGTGGCTAAAAATGCATTTTTCGCATACCCGCCCGTACGGGGTATGTGGGACTCGCAAGCCCTGAAGGGGACACTGAATACCCACTAAAAAACCAACTGCGAGCTATTAGGCGAAGGGGCTTTTACAGCTGAACCGGACTGCGGGCGAGCCCGAATCACTACATGTGGATACCATCCCCATATATACTACTAGCGACCCGCCCTCGCTTCGCTTCGGTTACGTCAGTTCAGTTGTGTAGTTTAGTTTCGCTACAAGAGAATTCTTTAAAATCCTGCATCATTTGACCTTCACAGAGCAGAAAGAAAGCCCAAAATTCCAAGTCTGTAGGAGCTATATTTAACAAATGTAATTTTTATATCCCAGCAACCCTCCTTGCGGGCGGAATTTCGTAAAATCCGTTCTTAGCTGACTTCTACTCGGCGAAAGGAATATTGACTTGACTCCACCTTCCTTCAGTACATGATCGATCTGATCTAGGTAGGTCAGTCTCGGTCTTAAACTTATATTCACCGTTTCAACTCTTTTTTTAATAATTAAGAATTAGAATTTCTTTTCTTAGTTTGATGTCACTTCTGTGCATGCTGTGATAGCTTAAATAATTGAGAATTATTTTAATTTTATGTTATATTTATATTTTAATATCAATAATGTATCATTTACTAGCTATCCTTAATATAAACACTTCTTCTTCTTTTTATGTATTGGCGATTAGCTACTTATACAAGCTATTAGTGCCAGTGTCGAGTTATAATTATCTTCACGTTTTTAGTATTTTCAGGTTAGTCATTGTCTGTCTGTAAGTCAAATCATCGCCATCAACAGTGCTATGACCACACTGTTAATGGTATCTTGTGGGAATTTTGATGGAAAACAAAAACGTTGTAAAGCCCTTTTATATGATATTCACTACATCCCAGCACTTCCATCGCATCACATTACATAAAATACCATCAAAATTATCTAATATAACACGATAAAACACTAAGATATCGAATATACATAATACAAGAGCAACACATAATGTTTCCAGATTCCCCTCAAATGTGTCTTAAATAAATATATAAGTTAAAATGTCGCAAAAATCTCTCGCGTATATTCACTCTATAATATATGTATTATTCTTGTCACGTATGTGCATAGTAAAAGTACTTTCATACGAGGTCGTATTGTCATTCATGATGGCTCTATGGTATCTACTGGCGAACTATCAAACTGCAATGACTACCTACTATTAGAATTGACATAGTCGTTAATGACCTGGCAAGCTTTGAGCTTTAAATAAATATAAACATTTTATGTATATTTAAAATTTTGTACAAATACACATATTTTTACCACTAAAGGTATAGGGTTTTGTTTCAAGTTTTCCTTCTCTCGCATAGATATTATATGCGTTTTATATCCCTTAGTCGTCTCTTACGATCACCCACGGCTAAGATAGGGAGTAGTGAATTGTATTCTTACTCCGTCACGAACGAAATTATAATTGAATGATCGAATTTTCCTTATAAAGAATTAGCATTCTAAAGTCACGATGCTAAAGCCAAATCGCATGACGAGTGTATAACTATTGGGGAAGAAAGTTCTTGAGTGGCGACGCCCCAGCTATGGGAATTGACGACTTGGCAATGTTGCTAGGAACAGATAAATGCAAGGGTTACAAGAGTGCGCTTTATGGATCTTCATAATGTCGTAGATCTACGAGGGAAGCTTACGTACAGCAACGGGCGGCAATGGGTTGAATACCTGTATGGCGATGAGTGAAGAATACAATATGTCGCTTCTTACTTTCTTGTGGTAGTCGCAAAAACCGTCTAAGGTATCATTAGGTAAAATGGGTAACATATTTTCTAGGCAACACTTATGTGTTTCCATCAACCCATCTGTCAGCGGTTATCTCTCTTCGTACAAGAATAATAATAAAAATAAAAATAATTAATGGTCAGATTTATGAAATGCAATATGTTCTATTAAATTTAATTTAAATTTACTCCCCGTTAATAATTTTTAATTTAAATATCACAATAATACTATTCACCACCCCATATCTTACCCGTGGGTGATCGTACGAGACGACCAAGGGATATAAAACGCATATAACATCTATGCGAGAGAAGGAAAACTCGAAACAAAACCCTATACCAACACGTCTGACCAGCGCGGTTTAGTAGGTTAATTTCCCTCCCAATTACGGAGGAGGCCCGAGCCCAACAGTGGGAGATCTATGGGCTGTGATGATGATGATGATGAAGAATATCATATTATCTAATAAAACGTTAATTATAATTCAAAGATTTATAAATAAATATGGACATATTTGATAAGAATTATTTGCATTCAAAGTTACGTAAATTCAAATTATTTTCACCCACGTCATATACGATGTGTGTTATATCTTTTATTGAACTCGTTCACTTTTACCTACTACTAACTAAATTTCCGTAATGATTTTCATTTTCTAGAATATTGTTTTTTAATATTTACGCGAGTATTACACATTTGAAATAAAACTACTTTTACGAATTCTATCGCGTTTGTATTTGATTTATATATTCTAGAGTAGTATTGCCCAAATTATAATTATAATATTAAATTATTGAGAGATGAGGCTGATTCATGAAACTATTTAAAATAATGTCAAATTTCTCCGTGTACTGGTATGAAGAATACAAAATTTTGATAATCTCTTCCTTGCCAAGGGAATCGTAAAATACTGTCTAAGGTAGAACTGCGAGACTCTTACAGTCTTGGTCTTGCATTTGGGCAATACCATTCTAGAGTACTAAAATAAAGGCAGAATAATATATGAAATTTTAAATATTTAGGAATATATTGGAAATTTAATAATTTTTAATGTTTACGCGAGCACATTTGAAATAAAACTATTTTTACAGATTCTATTGCATTTGTATTTGATTTTTAATTTCTCGACGTTTCAAACACTTTACAGTGTTCATGGACACGAGTGGAGTCTACTCCCGTGCAAAGTGTTCGAAATGTCAGGCAATTAAAAATCAAATACAAACGCGATACAATACGTAAAAATAGTTTTATTTCAAACATTGGAAATAATTTTTATTCACGACATTGACTCTGTGCTTTTGACTCAAATACTGTTTTTTTATAAGATGCATAATAATATGCATCTTATGAAAAAACAAAACAATTACAAAATTATCTTGTACATTAACTTTAATTTTAATGCTTTAAAAATAAATAACAGCAATTGACTAAGACCGCCATAATTTATTTTGTATTTTTAAATTTCGAATGCAATATCAATTCAGGATATTACGCAATAGTTCTGTAAAGACTTTACATATTTAGAAAATGAAAATTTTATACAAGAAATAAACTAATGTATTGTATAATGTATAAATTAATTTATAATTCGAGGGGGGAAATTCAAATATGGGACTTAAAAGGAGGGTCTATTCGTTTACAATTTTAATCCATCAATGACGTCTGTACAAATTTTGTAAGATTTATCAATTTTATATGTATTTCAAATCAGAATTCATAATATTGTGATAATATATTTTATACGTCTGAATTTTAACTATTCTTTGATATTACCATTAGAATTTTCTTCGTCTGTATTTTAGCGATGGCAATTGATCAGCTGCTAATAGTTTTTGAGATTTCATATAACCGCAATCGTTGTTCCTCTTACAATCTTCTGCTTTCTTGTCGCATTTTCGAGTTTTTTGTCGAGTTTTCCTCTCTTGTATAGATGTCATATGCATTTCATATCTCTTAGACGTCTCTTACGATCATCCATGGGGAACATAGAGGGTGTTGAATTGTATTTTTACTCCATCATCACACGGAACAAGACAAAATATGGTATGGTATGTTCATTGTCGTCGGTGGCCTTCTGAAACGTTTGCCATTTTACGAAAATTAAATTGTCTTATCGATCAAATTTATTCCTTTATGGGTCAATTATCACTTGTCATTGTCAAAATAATATTAATAATTTGAAAACGGTATGTGGTGCCCTTGTATTATATTCGATATCTTAGTGTTTTAACGTGTTATATAATTTTATGTAATGTGATGCGGCGGAACTACTGAGATGTAGTGAATATCACATAAAAGTGCTTTACAACGTTTTTTTTTTTCCATCAAAATTCTCACAAGATACCGTTAACAGTGTGGCCATAGCGCTATTGATGGCGATGATTTGACTTAGACAATGACTAACCTGAAGAGACTAAAACGTGAAGATTATAACTCGACACTGGCACCAATAGCTCGTATAAGTAGCTAATTGCCAATACATAAGAAGAAGAAGTGAAGTAAAAGACTATTTAGTCTGGTAACACCTCATTCTGAATCGTCCAGGACGAAGGAAGGGCGGAATATGGACCCATAATCTACCGTATTACATCCTTAGCAATTAGGTTGACCACCAATCCTTTTACTTTGGACGTTTGCAGTCCATTTCGAACACACCATCGTTGAACACGGCAACAAAATGTTAGAGTGTCGCCCTCACATGATCTTGCGAGTTCCTATTTCATACGGGTAACAATGTAGGTAGAAATATTATAATTATAAATACGTGCACGTGCTACGAATAGATCAAACTAAGACGCATTTAGTTATTGATTCAGTCACGAGACATTACTGTATTTATTAGGTGTTAATTCCTGGCTAGGCGATTTTAAAGTATTTTTAAAATCCAGCGTAGAAAAATTTAATATGTTCGAAATAAGAGTGTTGAATAAATTGGATGAAAATTAATAAATTAATAAAGATATATAATTATTTGCGATATGTATATCCATCTATTCGTCCGTCAATCAACCTTCATTATCAGACATAATCTGCCTCAAAGAAATGCTGAACACTTTGTAGTAGAAGCTACGAATACTGATAGTGTATACACATACATTGTTCGTGAATGTCGTGAAAGACCACTAAAATCTTCGCACTGGGCTCTCTATCTGATACTGTCTCATCAACGATTACATTCCCAAGGAGATAACAGCAGAATGATGATAATGATGTTGATAGAACTTCCTCAAGGAAGGATATACCATAATCGATACTTGGCTTGTTTATTCGCAAATGCTGTTATAAATTTTTAAGCAGAGTGTTCTTCATTATTCTCCTGTTGATGCCTCAATCGATTTGCGACTCCTACTTGAAAGTAGTGACACATTGTATTCCTAAGCTGTTACTATATGGAGAATTGGATTTATCATATAAGTTCATATATTATATGACTCCACGGATAAGTAAGGGGTGACTGCAATTGTATTCCTATCCCATCACTACACGGGCATATTTTTGAAAAACCTGGTTCGAGGTGAGTGAATATTTACAAAATATGCAGCACATCATTTTATTTTTTAAATAAATATTTTTAAAAAATAAGGCTAACTTTCTGAGTTCGTGGTTTCGTCCCGATCCGGCGATAACTTAATGTATTCATTAAGGTAAAATGTATATTTTATAATATTTAAGTGTATTTTTTATATATAAACTTGTGAATACAAGTTTATATAGGTATAAAAAATACGTATATGTACAATCATCATTCTTCTACTCTTATCACAATTAATTATTGTCGACGCTATATGTACTCGTTTATATTGCAAAAGTTATTGGCGATAGTTTTATAACCGACCAGCCAGACGTCAACTATCCTTGGGTTAAACACATATATAAAAAAATACTAAATATAGACTATTCCATTATTTTTTTAATGCTCATTATGGCAAAGAAGTAAGCAGCTCATCTGGTGGTATTACAGCCGCCCATGGACTTTCGCAATACTAGGTGCATAGTCTAGGCTATTGCCTACTAATGACCCCAAACCCACACAGAAAGTTGAGCTGGTGACTGTCTCCCTCAACGAATGAAGCGCAACAGCACACTGTTGCTATTCAGATGTTGATTTTCTGCGAAAGTGTAGTACTACCTCGGACAGGGCGGGGACACAACCGCCCTACCTCTGTTGGTTTATTACTTAGATACTTAATAATAGTGGTATAAGTAAATACATAATGCAGTGCTTGCCCCAACATTACTGTATGGAAGCGAGAGTTGGGTATGCAGAAAAGAGCATGAAAGTAAAATTAATGCGGTCGAAATGCGATCTCTACGGAAAATGTGTGGAGTTAGGCTGACCGATCCCATTCGACGACGTAAGAGAGCGAGTAGGTATGAAAGAGAGTATTGGTGTAAAGATGCGAAAGGGAATGCTCCGATGGTTTGGACAAGTGGAAAGAATGCCGAACGAACATCTGGTTAAGAAGATATACAATGCGAAAGTGGAAGGATGTAGGTACCGGGAGAGACCGAGACTAACCTACTTAGACCAGATTGGTCACGTACTGAAGGAAGGTGGAGTCAAGAGTCTCCGAAATCGGCGAGCGTGTATGAAGAGAATTATAAATGTTGAGGAAGCGAGTGAAGTATGCAAGGATAGAGTTCTCTGGCACTCTGTTCTCTCTGCCTACCCTGCAAGGAATATGGCGTGATGATATGAATATATGTACTTAATAATCAAGTAGTAATGCTAGTACAAGGAACTGGTGTTTCAATAACTACAAAATGATTAAGTAACAAACAAATTTTGTATGTAAATTAACCGCAAATTCAAGCTATTCAGTAATTTGTTGTTTGCGGTTTATCTCGTTGACTAATCATATTACTATAATTCTAATGTTTCTTTCCTGATTTCAAGATAATAATCTATTCTAATATTGTAAATGTGAATCTGTTTGTTATGCTTTCACGTTTTAGCTACTTAACTTAAAGACAATTGTTTTGAATTCTCGTATACACATTGCCAGGAATATAGAAAAGGCTATGGAGTACCTTTCATCCAGAAAGCAAAGAGCCATAGAAAATTACCTAACAATTTCTATATTAACGTAAGCGAAGCTTCATTTATAAATAATAACGATAAAAATCAATGTTTACGCGAGTATTACACATTTGAAATATACATTTGATAATGGTCATGGGAGGACAGTCCTCCCGTGACCTTGATCACTGTAAAGTGTTCGAAACCTCGGGTAATTAAAACTCAAATACAAACGCAATAGAATCAGTAAAAGTAGTTTTATTTCAGATATAAAATCAAGACAACATTTTTAATAATATATATAAGGAATATTGAAAAGTTTATAAGTCATATCTGACACGTGTTAACAGAGTAGGAATACAATTCATTATCCCCTATCTTGCCCGTGAGTATCGTAAAAGACGACTAGTATGCAGATAACATCTGTGCGAGAGAAGAAAAACTCGAAATAAAATCCTATGGGTATAGGATTTTATTTCGAGACGAGTGGGTACTCGTTTGAATAGTATGGTCAATTTCCCTCCCATTATGTAGGAGGCCCGCGATGATGATTTCATTGTGTTTGTATTAATATATTCATTTGACCATTGGCGTCTCCTACTGGTGTGGTGTTTCCACTAGTAGACAACGATGCCGCGTCCCTCAAAACTTTTATTGTTTAAGTTTGACAGAGTTACATCGTTAGGTAGAGATAGTTATTAGCTATAGATTACTGCCTGGCTTAAATTTAAAACACTAACACAAATAAACATAAAATTGACTAAAAAGTGTAAATCGATAGTTAAAAAATCGGCACTTAATCTGTCTGTATTTAAAATTATATATAGTTTAATTTAGTCTTTGCTTAATGGTGAAATATAATGAGTTTTATAATTATATCTTAGCAATGTACAATAGACAATGTGTTTCCTATTCTCATTACATAAATACTATTCATTAGCTAAGCCTCGTACGTTAGGGATGTCGTGAAATTCTTAAAGAATGTTTTTTTAAATAATTAAATATTGATATGACTGCTAATTAATACATTTTAATTGCAAGGTTACATTTTGAATACAGGGATGTTTTAAGGCCATTTATTTTTTACAAGTTTAATCCAATTTTAATTGCCTATTTCGCCACTAATTTCTAATCTTATAAGACTCATGACACTAGAAAAAAAAAGTGTGTGTCAGCTCCGACGCACGACTGGAGTTTACTCCTTAAGTACGATTATCAAAACAGGCGCAAAAAAAGCTCATTTGACTAAAAATAATATATATATTTTTATTTACATTTATTAAAACTGTTCAGTGAAGTATTATCTCACGTCAGAAAGTGAAAGGTGCGCAGAATAGGTTGCGCACCAAAAACGTAACGAGGTCATTCGATCACTAGATTTTACTCCTCAAATTTTTCTCATACTGGGCGCCCTTATATGAAAATCGATTCTTAAGGAGTAAACTCGAAAATGGCGCTACTATACTGTGCTGATACCGAACTTTTCTCCTTTTGCGTCCCTTAGTTGTCAGCGTCACCTATGGAAAAAAAATGGGTGGTAGATAGTAATCTTAACGAGGGTAGTATTTTTCTTCGATAGAGTTCTCTGGCACTCTGTCCTCTCTGCCTACCCTGCAAGGAATATGGCGTGATGATATATATATATATATATATATATATATATATATATATATATATATATATATATATATATATATATATATGTATTACACATACTTATCATTATAGATAAAAATTCACACCTTTTGTGGAAGGGATATTTAGTAATAAACACACATTTCAACATGTAGGTAATTTTAATCCCACAGAGTTATTATTTCCATCTGATACAAAAATAATATTTGTTTATGAGAATTTATCGAAAAAAAAAACTTATAATTTGAACACAGGATTACATATTTATAACTTAAAATAAATGAGGTAGTCCACTTACTATAAATTAAGTAGATACTATAACTACATGCTTTAACTTAATTGTATTTTTTTTTTTAATTTATTGACAGCCCTATTCCCGCCGTCGGATGGCAGTGATTCAGTGCTGTGTTCCCCGTGTTTTTGCGAGTGGCCAGGGTGTTGCTCGCACCACGTGCTCCAGGCCATCGAACCCGGCACATATCTCCTAAAGGAATACTATGTGAGGCTACAGGGTATACTGAACAGTTATCGTCCATTTAAAATGTTTTATTTACTTTGATATATTAAAACTTGCCATTACTATTTACAGTATAAGATTTAGTAGAATAAATTTTAATTTCAAAATCAACGGCAGCATAGAGGATATTTTATTTATTAAGTTTTATGTGCATTGGTCTTTTATACTATATCTATATATATATTAGTTTTGATTCCCACGTAGGACAAATCTTTTAATAATTTACAAATCTTGAGTATAGTTTGGGATACTTAATTGTATATTAGTAATATGCTCGTGATACAGGATTTATTCCGTGAATTGCTTACCTTCAAAATATTTAAAAAAATAAACACGATAATAACGCTAATTAGGGTGGAAATAAGTTAATAACTTAATAATACAATGTATAACATAAGGATATAGTTAATACTCTTCGCTCACTACTATTATGTTCATTTAATAATATAAGGCTACGATTATAAATTGTGAGAGAGACCTCATTAAAAGCGAGAGCGTTAAAATCCTAAATCGGATAAAAATACTATTATTGTACTTAACTGAAAATTATCTCTATTATCGACGATTTTCATAAAAAAATAATAAATAACCGAATTAACGTTTCCCTTATGGTGACGAAGTCAAAATATAATTTACCACTGCCTTTCTTGTCCGTGGGATTCGTAAAAATCGGTTAAGGTATATGGTATGCAAATAACATCTATGCAAGAAAAGGAAAGCTCGCAATAAAATCCTTTGCCAACTCATCTGACCAGCGTGGTATAATGGGACCATTGCCCTCCCATTGTGAAAGCTGAACAGTAGGACGTGTATCACCTGAAATGATGATGATGATGATTTTATACTTGTACTTGTACAATAAACCATGGTCTTTTACATTGTATTTGAATTATTGAGTTCAAAGGCCATCATATTGGAGCTAATTCTTACTAAGCATGTTCAATTTAGTTTTTTATAAAACGAAACAGTAAAGAAATCGCAATAATAAATAGACCTGCCGTGTTTCTTGCCGAATCTTCTCAGTACTCGTTTCGATCCGGTGGTAGTTCATTGTATTATTTCTTAGTTATTAGTTCATTAGTTCATTAGTTCATTCATTAGTTTATTAGTTCATTAAAAAAAAGCTCACAATATGTAAGTGCCCTCGTAGGGTTTATGCATAATAAATGAATCTGAATTAAACTTATTATTCTTCAACTAAAAATTGTGTAACAAAATGTGGTTATGCTAGTTATTAGATTGTCGATTCGGAATAAGTAAAAAAAGAACCCACAAAGACACTAATAATCTCTTTCACCTCATAAAAATGCTAGCAAAGTACATTCTATCGTAGTTTTTTTTTTCTTTTAACTAAACAGTTCAAGTAAGGCATTGAACATGTCAAGATCGAATTAAAAGTCATTTGACGAACTCCTTTGCACGGCAGATATATTGTTTTTATTACTTAAGAGTCGCATTCTATTCGAGGAATGCTTATTAATATAATCTGTGTGGTCGCAATCATTATCTTTGTAATTTAATTTGTAATTTGTGTTTAATGTAATAAATTTATCTGTGTGGTGACAGAGTAAGAATACTATATACCATTTTTCTGCCCGTGATTGTTGTAAAATAAATAAATAGCTGTGTGGCTACGAATATTACCAACCCTTACTTTGCTCGTGGATATTGTAAAAGACGATTAAGAGCGACAACGGCCTAGGCCAACTCCAGCTGATACCCTTAGGTTACAATTAGATTCCCAAATTGGGTTGACGTCTGGCAGGCGGCCGGTCATAAAACTATTGCCAATAACTGTTACAATATGTACTATGAAAGAAGAATACATATTTGTATCGACCCCAAGTAATTGTGATAAGAGTAGGAGAACGATGATGATTGTTGTAAAATACGAATTAAATATATAATATGTAGTTTTCAAGAGAAGGAAAACTCAAACTAAAACCATTGGGTTTTAGTTGGTATAGACCAAATCATTTGACCAGCGTGGTACATCAATTTTATTTGTATCACAGTCTCTAGCTCAGTACTAGTATGTATGATGATGATGATGTAAAAGCTTCTTAATGTATTCCTTTATGTATGATGAAGAGTGCCAGTGTTGTAGAGATGAACAAACGTCGTGACGCCGCTCAGGAACGGAGTCACAAAGCAAGCAAATGTGGTTTGCTTAATACACGCGGAGTGAGTTTTTCTTCAGGTTGCAAAATCTCATGTTGAAATATGTACTATTAATCCATAGGGTTAGGTGACTTAATAGTAAAAAAAACAACGAAAATCAAAACATCTAAAATCATCAATAGATCGCTATACCTACTCGATTTTGAACACTGATCAAACTATGTAAGTTTGTACAGATTTATGGATCATCGTTACCAATAATCACCGATGTTAAAGATATCCCTATTATTATTTTATTCTTCCCAGGCTGGCTACAGATGTTAAGGAAGCGGTCCTAGTAGCCGGCCCAATGGCGATGGGGAGGGAATACAGTGGTTTATGAGGCCACGCTCTGCCCTTCCGTCGTCCTGGATGGAAAGGACAACTACAAAAAAAAAATATTCAAGTTTTCTATTTTATCAGCCTCATCATTTCAGCTCCATATACGTTCTACTGCTGAGCTCGAGTTTCGTCCACGATAAGCAGGCATTTGGCCTATTATATCCCACTGGTGATGCGAGTTGGTGACAGACTTAATTCCGACTTTTCTCTCTCTAGAATATACACATATATATCTGTCTATAAGCGTCCCTGAGTAGAAGGGTAATGTTATGACATTGCTCTTCTACGCGAGAATGAGGGGTATTTGTACATCCCTTAAGTTACTTTAGATCTGCAAGACAAAGCAAGGCTAAGAAATATAAGTTTCTGTAAGAGAAATAGTAGAAAATAGTGTTGCAAAATATGATGTAGTTATAATGATCTTTGAAATTAAATGAAAAAAAAACAACTGTCAGTAAACACGCAACAAGCAAACAACAGAATTGATTACCAAAAACAATAAAGAAATGAACCATAAACAATAAAGAAACATACACGAAGATTTATTCCTAATTGCTGATATATTATTAAAAAAAAAGGAAAAAAATGTAACAAAAGCCGATCAATATTTTCCCGCGCTTACGAACATAAACAAACAGTGTTTACCACGTGGTGCGCACAGACGAACTTCACGCGTGGGTTATTGAACTCGCACATAATAAACGCCTTTACAAACTCATATCAATATACTTATGTTTTAGTAGCGTCATTGAAATGGTTAATAGTGTAGTAATTATGTTTTTATCGACTTAATTAGGTATAATTATTTATATATTATCCGTGTGGTGACGGAGTAAGAATACAATTCACCACACCCTATCTTACTCGTGGATGATCGTACGAGACGACTAAGGGATATAAAACGCATATAACATCTAGTTAAGAGAAGAAAAACTCGAAACAAAACCCTATATCAACACGTCTGACCAGCGCGGTATAGTAGGTTAATTTTCCTCCCATTACGGAGGAGGCCCGAGCCCATCAGTGGGACATATATGGGCTGTGATGATGATGATTTATATATTAAAATCTGTATCCGAATTAAGATTCATTTTGAAATGATATTGGCCAGAGATGGGGCGAGAAATGATGGCTGAACAATAATAGCATACATACATACATACATACATATCATCACGCCATATCCCTTGCAGGGTAGGCAGAGAGAACAGAGTGCCAGAGAACTCTATCTCTGCATACTTCACTCGCTTCCTCAACATTCATAATTCTCTTCATACACGCTCGCCGGTTTCGGAGATTCTTGACTCCACCTTCCTTGAGTACATGACCGATCTGGTCTAGGTAGGTTAGTCTCGGTCTCCCTCGGTACCTACATCCTTCCACTTTCGCATTGTATATCTTCTTAACCAGGCGTTGGTTCGGCATTCTTTCCACATGTCCGAACCATCGGAGCATTCCCTTTCGCATCTTTACACCAATACTCTCTTTCATACCTACTCGCTCTCTTACGTCGTCGTTACGAATGCGGTCGGTCAGCCTAACTCCACAGATTTTCCGCAGAGATCGCATTTAGCATAGATTTCAAAAAGCATCCTAGAAATATTACAGTATCTTGTGCTGTTTTTCCAACTGAGAAATAAGAGCATACTGCACCGACCATATACTTTGGGAAGTTCGGGATAAGACTGTACGGACAATTTCTGAAATCTACACGTGTACATATCGGCAGAAAACATATTATACCTGATGATTTCTGATATTTGCCTGAGTATTACACATTTGAAATAAAATTATTTTTACAGATTTTACCGCGTTTCTATTTCTTTTTCGATTTCCCAATGCTACACATTGGGAAATCGAAAAAGAAGTTCTTTGCAGAGTTCCTGGTCACGGGACACTAAAGTCTATAAAAATAATATTTCTTTTTAATGCTTATTGCAGCAATTGGGCAGGCAGCACACCTGACCATAACTGTTACTGCCGCTCCTGGATCTTTATATTACCAAGGGTATAGCTAGATGGTTACCTACCAACCAAAACCCACCCAGAAGGTTGTGCTACCGGCTCCCTCGCTCACTGAACGAAGCGCAAACATTGTCACTGTTAAGTCATCGATTTTCTGCAAGAGTGTGACACTTCGCATACACAAGCAAATTTCAGATAATGGCGCACCCTCACATTATAATTTAACTCTTCATTTATCTATTCATTTTCTTTATCTTTTATTTTATGTTATTTATTATTTGGTATATGTTATTATTACTACTCTAGTTGTAATTATTTTATTTTATCCTTTGACTCTTAAGAGGTTTGCTGAAAACCATTACTATTACACTTATAGATTTTATAAAAACATAGTTTTATAGGTAGTTTTAGTCAAGTTTTCAATAATTTTAGCATTCACGGTCACGGAAGGACTAATATTTGTAACGTTCATATATTATTACTACAGAGATTTTTATCCACCCATCATTACTAGCTTAGAATATATATTAAAATGTTATATTAAAATTTGTAACTTAGTATAGTCCGGTCAAATTAGACCAAAAAATAAGAGTAAAGCTACATAAATTCCCAACAAGCTGAAAATCAGTAAGATTGTTTAAAATATGATTAAAAATAAAATTTGAAAGTTCCCCATGTTTCCCCTGTATGGAAAAAAAATATTCAAGGTCAAAGATCAAAAAAATGAGTGGTATGATGAATGCAGTGAAATGATGGTAGTTGGTAATATTCTTATAGTTATAACTTATGTATATTTTATATTATAGGTGTAAATTATAATAATCAATAGAAACATATTTTAACATATATTACAACTGTAGAGATTTACTCGTATATACGTGGCGTACTCATGCATATTATGACGATTACAACTTTTTGAATCGTTATATCTCAAAAATGGTGGCTCGTCGGAAAAAAGTATTGATACATTTTTTGTAGATAATTTTATGATTTACAATTTTTGTCTAAAGTATTTTATGATAAAACTTACCGTTTTGGTGAAAATCGCGAAAAACTCATTTTGACCTTGACTTTTTTTTCCATACATGGAACTTTCAAATTTTATTTTTAATCATATTTTAAATAATCTTACTGATTTTCAGCTTGTTGGGAATTTATGTAGCTTTGAATGTCTAATTGGACCAGACTAGTATGCGAGAAATACGTTTGATTTTTTAAAAGGTCGCAAAGAAATTCTTCTGATATTTCACTAAATTTTAATATAATTTTGCTCTCGGTATCTTTTGGATACTTCTACGGTATCCATATTGAATATAATATCCTTAACGGAAGGATTAATCAAATGTTTTATCATCGTTATTATAGACTCACTTTCTTGTTTCATTTCATCAAATTAAATTGTAATAAATTCCGTAAAAATAGTTCTATTTCGAAGAGAAGATGAAAAACTCTTGTAGTGTTGCTATGCGCGCAGTGGACGCCAAAGGCCACTGAACGGCTTTCAGCCTTCATGAATCATTGCACCGACCGCGGTAGATAGGGCAGTCCGTCGCCCTAGCCGGCCGGTTTATTTCCGTACTCGTCATTCTAATGGAATGAGGGTAAGGTCCCTAGAGATGGGGCCGCGGTAATTTTTGGTGGCTATTTATTTTGAATCATTGATGTTATGACGGTAATGAACAATGATATAGTATAAATATATAATAACTATACAAGTTTATTTGTGTGTCACTATCACTTCTACATAAAAAAAATATAAAAAAAAAAAAATATCCATCTCACAAAGAATTGTTTTTTTTTTTGGATTCAAACCCGCTGCATCTGAGTATAATCGCTATTTAGAGTACTAAACTATCTGTGCCGTTTTTGTTTAAGAATAGCTATTTAGTTTTTTTTTATATCCCTCTGAATCAACAGTCAATCTTTTTAAATTTACTGGATTATTTCAGTGTTGCAAAGAAAATAGTATTTTCTTTATCATTATCTTCACAACCTGAAATTATAAAGTTATACCATTATTTATTATATGCGTGGTATAGTAGATCGATTTCCCTCTTATTATAGAGGCGACGCGAGCCCAGTAGTGGGGCGTATATAAGCTGAGATGACAATGACATTCATCGTCATCACAGCTCATATATGTATATACAGGATTCTTTGCCTGATAATGAAAAAAAAAAAGTTACTAAGAGCTAGAAACAAATAACAACACAACAAAAGAAATAAAAACCTCTACGAATATGTGGTACACTAGAAATAATTTTCCAGAAGACAGTAGTACGCGGTATACGTACGTGGTAGAACGTGGTATATTCGAACTAATTTTCCAGAAGAGAGTAGATAGTAGTGGTACGCATACGAATTGAAGAAGAAAATATTATATGTAAGTTCTGGTTAGTCGATCTTTTCTAGTCATTGCTTTGCTTTGTTACGATTCGCCTTACGTATATGTATGATGAACAGAGTGCCAGAGAACTCTATCCTTGCATACTTCACTCGCTTCCTCAATATTCATAATTCTCTTCATACACGCTCGCCGGTTTCGGAGACTCTTGACTCCACCTTCCTTCAGTAAGTGACCAATCTGGTCTAGGTAGGTTAGTCTCCGTCTCCCCCGGTACATACATCCTTCCAATTGTCTTACCGTACCTACGCCGTACCTACATCCTTCCAATTATGAATTATTTGAACACGCATACAATAGTATTATGGTATAATAGTATTATATATAATTTCGCCCTAATTATTTACTCAGTGTTTTTTTTCTTCAACATCTTATTATATTATTTAGATGATTTCAATCAAATTTTCTCAATCTACTAAATTTCCTCGGAGCGACTGCAGGCTGAACGCTGTCTAGAACAAGAGCAAAAGTACACGCTGGCTGCCTGTATACAAGCAAACAAGAAAAAAAAGACAAAAAGAGAATATGTAGATATTAAATGTAGGCTATTTTGTTTGTGTTTGTATGGCACTAGCAGTAATAGAAAGATATCACATATTTTGTTTACACTCCAACAGTCAGTCATCATCATCTTACTCTTCATCATCTCAACTCATATATGTCCCACTGCTGGGCCCGAGCCTCTTCCATAATGGGAGGATAATGGACCTACTATATCACGCTGGTCAGACGTGTTGGTATTGGGTTTTGTTTCGAGGTTTCCTTCTCTCGCACAGATGTTATATGCGTTTTATATCCCTTAGTCGTCTCGTACGATCACCCACGGGTAAGATAGGGGGTGGTGAATTGTATTCTTACTCCGTCACCACACGGAAAAAGTCTTATCTCATCTTACTCTTATTCACATTAATTAGAGTTGATGCAATATTTACCTATTCTATCACAGATATTGCAATAGTTTTATGACCGGCCTATCTGACGTCAACCCTCCATAGAATATACAACTTTACGATATCAAATGGATCGTCCAGGTATATATTAACAATTCTGAGTTATTTATTACCTAACTTTTTTTTGGTGGTGGGTCGGCGCACTTCTCGCACCACTCCGTCCGGGGCGATAAAGGGGCGAAAGCACACACACCTGTAACCCATCCGTGGTATGTCGCTTTCGTCGTTGGGCCGACCACCGGAACAGGGTGACTTGACGTCAGTGGTCGGCCCCACGGAATACCCTCTCCTCGACTGACGTCCCCCCCTCGGGAAGGACGTCGGTCGGACTCTCCTGGAAAATATAAATGTTGACCAGACGGTAATCAATGAAGTAGGCCGTTAAGCTCCTAATCGTCTTTTACAAAACCCACGAGTAATTTAAGTATACTACTCTTACTTTGAAGCGTTTACCACACAGTAGCTGACCGAATAATTAATAAAAATTAAATATATATCACTACAGAAAGAACCAGTACTAAATTTTTGTCTAATCACACGTAACCCCAATCTGCAAAACATGACAGCTACCACATAATTTAGAACGTCAATAATGAATAGAAAGAAATACTGGTTTTACCCAACGAGTGCTTAGTAATAAACATATTGATTTAAAAAAAAAAAATATATATAATACATGATGCTCTTAAAACTTCATGATATTTTATTATTTAGATTGTTATGTCATTTCAGTGGCATGTGATTCGATTACCAATCATAAATTGTGAGGATTCTATCCTGAATTAAGATGTTCTGTCAAGAAAATCACAATAGTAAAACATAATATTGGGCTGGTTAAGGCGGAAGCATGGGCACTTATCTTTCGCGTTGCTGCATATATTAGGGGTTAAAGTATGAAATTGCCGTTTTGTACTAATAAATTAAAAGCATTTTTTTGAAGTTTACTCCTTAAAAATCGATTTTCATATAAGGCGCCTGGTATGAAAAATATTTGAGGAGTAAAATCTAGTGATCGAATGACCTTGTTCCGTTTTTGGTCCGCAACCTATTCTGCGCACCTTTCAGTTTCTGACGTGAGATAATACTTCACTGAACAGTTTTAATAAATATAAATAAAAATATATATATTATTTAAGTATTTTCATTGATTTTTTGCGCCTGTTTTGATAATCGTACTTAAGGAGTAAACTCCAGTCGTGCGCCGGAGCTGACCCACACCCTTTTTTTTGTTCCTAAACAGATTTCGTTAATCAAAGTATTTACCCTTGTTATCTATACATTTCTGCCATCTAATTGGAAGATCATTTAGGCCTTTGCGATAGAACTCTGAGGTCCTGGACTCAACAAACTGTGTGAAGTTATTTTGTACTGCTTCCTCGGAAGAAAATTTTTGTCCGTGCAAAAAAATGTCCAAATCGCAGAAAAAATAGTAGTCGGTTGGGGCGAGGTCTGGCGAGTACGGAGGATGACTTATAGTTTCTAAGTACAACTCTCGTAGTGTTAAAACAGTTCCTCAAGCAGTATGAGGTCTTGCGTTATCATGGAGCAATAATGGTGAAGATCGATTGACAAGTCGGGGCTGTTCTACTGTGAGTTTCGCCATCATTGTTCGGAGTTCTGCATGTATGCAATAAACGCAGATGTCTACTGTTTGACCAGATCTGAGGAAGCTGTAGTGAGTTACACCATGAAATGACCACCAAACAGTTACCATCACCTTTCTATGGGTAAGCTTTGCTTTAGGGCATTGATATGACGTATGACTTGGGGTCAGCCATTGCGTTGTTTGCTTGCGATTATCATAAAGAATCCACTTTTCATCACACGTCATAATTCGGTCCAAAACCTCTTCATTTATATACCGGTTTAACAGAATAAGGCAAGCTTCTACGCGCACTACTCTCTGCAGATCAGTCAAATCATGAGGCACCCATTTTACAATTTTTTTTTTACTATTGGTGCAAATGGATCAATATTGTGGGTATGGTAACGTCATACCATTCAGCTAATTCCTTGGTAGTTTGACTTGGATCGGCTTCGTAGTACTGGTAGTTGTTACAACATAGCATATGGAACATCCATCATTTATTTATTTACTAAGAAGAAGCAATTACAATATTTTTACAGGACTTAACCTAATGCGATATTATAAGTAACAATATGAATTATATTATTAATAATAATATGTTAAAACAAATTATGATAATAATAAATTAATATAATATAATATGCTCGGGGGTGGAAGTGTCATTTTCAAGGGTAAAATTACGGGGAAATCATGGGTCTGTTTATCGCAGACTTAATGGTGAAACCTGCGCCGCACCGCTCGACACCCCTAGCCACTGTTGTTGCCCTCTGTAGCCCGTATGGCTTGGCGACTATTTAGAGGGCTCATTCAGTGAGTTGGCGAGTCACAGTCTGCCACCGTTCATCTCTTAATATGGGTTTGAAGGCAGACGACAGTTTAAAATTTCATAGATTTAAGATGAAGCACTCCTATTTCTATGGACTAAGTACCCACTCCCATATTCAGATATTAAATACCATCATCACACAATAGTCTTACACTTACTGCTGGCATTCCACGAATATTATGTGCAGACATGGAATGTCATCGGTAGGTGGGACACCTACCGATGACATCCCAATATTTAGATTAAATTTCTCCAAAGGCTTCTACGTGTCGGATCCATATCCCCATGTAAGCCTCCCAAAGGACCGGACATCTTCCCTTCGGAAGATCCCGTGATTTAAAAGGAGATACAATTAATATAAATAATAAAACATAATATCAAAATAATAATAATAGTTTAATTTTTATTTAGCAGGAATGATGGAAGGTACACCACTGATATAGAGCGAAGAGTGAATGCGGAAAATAGAGTGAACGGAGCGTTGGGGCAACTTCTCGGCAGCCACCACCTCAGCCAGAAGAGACGTGTAACAATACATAACAAAGTGCTTGTCCCAACATTACTGTATGGAAGCGAGAGTTGGGTATGCAGAAAAGAGTATGAAAGTAAAATTAATGCGGTCGAAATGGGATCTCTGCGGCAAATCTTTGGAGTTAGGCTGACGACCGCATTCGTAACGACGACGTAAAAGAGCGAGTAGGTATGAAAGAGAGTATTGGTGTAAAGATGCGAAAGGGAATGCTCCGATGGTTGGGACATGTGGAAAGAATGCCGAACGAACGTCTGGTTAAGAAGATATACAATGCGAAAGTGGAAGGATGTAGGTACCGGGGGAGACCGAGACTAACCTACCTAGACCAGATCGGTCATGTACTGAAGGATCAAGAGTCTCCGAAACCGGCGAGCGTGTATGAAGAGAATTATGAATGTTGAGGAAGCGAGTGAAGTATGCAAGGATAGAGTTCTCTGGCACTCTGTTCTCTCTGCCTACCCTGCAAGGGATATGGCGTGATGATATGTATGTATGTAATATTATATTTTATCATATTCAATATCATGTGCGCATATAATTTGTGTCCTTCAAATATGTTTCTGAAGTCAACCGCAATAAAAATAATGCATAGTGCAGGATATTGTAAAATAAAGTAAGCAAATTTTATTATAATGAGACTTAGTAAACCAGTCTTTTAAATAATTTATAAACACTCTGTACATTTAAAAAAGTTGTCATCATTTTGACAGATATAAATTGTCCTATAGAAAGAAGGATTAAAAAGAAAAAAAATAATTGATATTCACAGGAAATACTAAAAAAGTTATATGATTTTATTACCGATGATTAGTTAAATCATTTGCAAGCCTTATTGAGATGAATGAATGATATGTCTTGAATTATTTATGGTTTCAACCGGAATTCAAAGAAGTTAATTTAAAAACAAACGTCTAATACTCTTTAGTCTTTCAAAAGCAATTAAGTATATACTACTTACATAACATTAAAACAAAAGCACAGAGCAGGTTGTATAGCAAAAATAATAACACAATATAGAGTGCATTGTCGTATGAGACAAGGCTGAATAATTAATACGTTTGCCACACAAGTGACGGAGAAATCGCGAGGGGGAATGAACGCTAAATTGGAGCGGCCGCGGAACTAAACAACTAGGAAATGTACAACGCTTCTGTCATAAAATATGTATGTATATGTTTCTTCGGTTGATAGACATTGTAACGTATAATGACTTCTAATATCTACACAAGTATTATACAAATATAATTAAAACATTTAAAACAAAAATCCCGCGTTTATTATTCTATTCTTTTTTTTTTGTTTTGTCAATCAGCTATTAATATGAGGCTATTGTTACCAGTGTCGGGTTTTTAGTCTTTATTTATAAATTATTACTTCATTTAAAGTCATTGTCCACCAGTAAATCAAATCGTCGCCTTTACCAGTGCCACGGCCACGCTGTTAACGTTATTTTTTGTTAATTTTGTTGGCAAACTAAAACATATGTAAAGCACTTTTATATCATATTTACTACACCTCA
Organism: Lymantria monacha; assembly: GCA_905163515.2. Classification (NCBI taxonomy): domain Eukaryota; kingdom Metazoa; phylum Arthropoda; class Insecta; order Lepidoptera; family Erebidae; genus Lymantria; species Lymantria monacha. The sequence continues at coordinate 7,778,798 of LR991081.1, read as the reverse complement.
GCAGTTTCTCCGCATTACACTACATAAAATACCAGCAAAATTATTTAATATAACACGTTGAAATACTAAGATATTGAAGATGATACAAGATTCTCTGACATGATATGACGGTTTCTGTTTCCCGCCAAAACTTCGTCCTTCTTTATGGGTAAGTTTAATATATAAGCTGAGAAAAAGACGAGATAGATTTATGATATTTTCTTTTCTACAATAAGATTGTTTGCTTACATTTTTTATTTGTCTCGTAATGAAGGAAAACAGGCATGACATAGTACCTACATGCATACATTTTGATTCCAATTGGAAAATTATCTATGACAAGCAAACATTATTAAAATATCCATGGTCTATTGACCTTGGATATTTCTTATCTCAAATATGAATTGTTGAATTGATGTATAGAGAAAAAAATAATCGATTGATTGGCATTGCTGAATAATCTTTCCGTGTGTGAAGGAGTAAGAATACAATTCAACATCCCCTCTCTTGCCCGCGCGTATCATAAAAGACGATTAAAGGGTATAGGCATCTGTGCAAGAGAGGGACACTCGAAATTAAACCCTATACCAACACGCCTGATCAACGTGGTATAGGTCAATTTCCTTCCTATTGTGGAAGAGGCTCGAGCCCAACAGTGGGACATATGAGGGCTGAGATGGTGATGGTGGTGCTGAATAATCTATGATATTTTGATTTCCATATTATAAGTGACTAAAATATTTATTTTTAATAATAATAATAATAGAATATAAACATATGCGTGTCATCTACAAAAGAAAATTATTTAAGTGCCTCTAGTTTCGAAATCATTAAATTGTAATATTTACCCAGGCGCATATAATATACGGGTATATAATATAAAAAAAATGCATTTAAAATAACTATAACGGTATAAAATTTATATTTTAAAAATATTTAATATATTTTATTTATTTTTAGTTACAGAAATAAAACAAAGAACATAAAATAAATGTTAATATTTTTAATTTTCAACTCATTATTAAACTACCAAAACAAATATATGTTACCTATTCCATTATCATTAATTAGCACTTAATAATATAAGCATTAACATTTGATATTTGTTAAATTTTACAATATCAATAATATAATTCTATTAAATAAATACATGTTATTATTTTATTTTGAACGAGAATACCATAAATTTCTAATTGGCTTTTAATAATATTGCGAATTTATTCGGTTGCTTAAATAAATAAATGTCAAATGAAAAATATTATCATTATACAACCCATATATTACGATAAACTATTTAATTCATCATTATAGTTAGTCATTTTAAAATTTAAACTTCTTTAAGTTATATATTTTGAATAGATTTTAATAAAATCACGTTTAAAATAGATCATTATCAACCGGTTTTAATAATATATTCTTAGTTTTATTTATTGAAAATGCACAAGTTTACATGATTATTTGTATTAATAATTTTAATGTTTATTAGCAAAATGGATATCCGTGTTATAATGGAGTTAGAAAACAATTCGCCGCACCCTTTTTTGCCCACGGAGATTGTAAACGACGAATAAAAGATATAACATGCAGATGACATTTGTGCCATAGAGAAAGCTCGAAATAAACCCCAACGTGAATCTGTTTGACTAATATGCTATAGATTTAATTCTCTTTCGTTGTTGAGGAGTTGAAGGAGCTTGCAATGATTATGACGAAATATGAACAATAAATACGAGTATTATTAAAGTATATAAATGTTTTCCCTTATAGTGAGAAGTTAAAAATATAGTGAATCAACATTCCTTATGTACCTTAAAGACATAATTATATATATGCAAGATAAAACCTTTTCATACATACATATATATCATCACGCCATATCCCTTGCAGGGTAGGCAGAGAGAACAGAGTGCCAAAGAACTCTATCCTTGCATACTTCACTCGCTTCCTCAACATTCATAATTCTCTTCATACACGCTCGCCGGTTTCGGAGACTCTTGACTCCACCTTCCTTCAGTACGTGACCAATCTGGTCTAAGTAGGTTAGTCTCGGTCTCCGTCGATACCTACACCCTAAAACATTTTCAGAAAAAGAAATTAAAAGAACAACATAAGTATTAATGAAAATCATAAAGCAAATATCCGGATTTTTTTTTTGGCAGCGGGTTATGGTTCCGTCACACTGCGTTAATTCCATCCGGGGCGAGAGAAAGAACGGTGCGAGACCCCACAGACCCGCCCTACAAGTACCTATCTACGCCGTGCGAGCGGGCCATTGTACCCCGTTTTTTGTATCTTCGATGACCATATGGCCGCTTTAAAGCAATAGCTATTTCATTGTTTTTTCCGACGACTGAAATTCAGAATTTTACATAGTTTATTATTATCGTCTATAGTGTGAAGAAATAAATAATAGTTTTCGTATTAAACAATGAATAAGTATAATGACATTGGCGCCGATATGCAGGTTCAACAACCTAGCATTTTTCCAGTAGGCACCTAATTCCAGCAGGTGGTCCACCTTTGGCTTCGTTGTCAGACTAATTATGCTGTACTTATAATTACGAGTTCAATATCACTTTGTAGAGTAACAAACATATGTAGAAACTTTTATATACATAAGCCAAATGTTGCATGTAAATAATTGAAATTTCTCTGCGATAATTCTTGTTTAAGTTAATTGATTGCAGAAATGGTGTACTGATTAAGATATTGATGTATCATCCCTGTGTCGTGGATTCGATCTCACATAGATAATGCTTTATGTTTTCTATGTAATCGACTGTACTGAAGGAAGGTGGAGTTAAGAGTCTCCGAAACCGGCGAGCGTGTATAAAGAGAATTATGAATGTTGAGGAAGCGAGTGAAGTATGCAGGGATAGAGTTCTCTGGCACTCTGTTCTCTCTGCCTACCCTGCAAGGGATATGGCGTGATGATATGTATCTATGTATGTATGTAATCGACAAATTGAATCTGGGTGTAAATTGTGTCCGTAAATTATATGTTGCTCGTAAAATAAGAATTTCCTTGGTATTCATTAAGAAAATTCTTCACTAAGGACGGTCTTGTATATAAAAAAAAATCTTTTCAATCTTGATCCGTTTTATTATGAAATTATTACTATGACAGTAGACAAATAAGGCTTCTTGGGAGAAGACTTCTTCTTAGTAGGATTTGTGTACATTGTCGTATATAGGTCGAGAGAAAAAACTAGGAACACTAGGAAAAGTCAATAAAAAACTAGGAAAAGTTAATATAAAAAGTGAAAAGCGTAGATAACTGTAGTGACACTATACCTTCTTCCTCCTCAGGGAACCTAGCCCAACCAATGTTACGTGCAGAGATGTACAAAATACCCTGTATAAAGTATCTGAAATACAAAATGCAAGATACTTTTAATATTTGAGATACCAGATACTAAATACTTCTGAAAATAGTATCTGAAATACTAGATACAAGATAGGTATCTTCTAAATACTTCTTGAGATGAAAATACTTTTGTAAGAAAACAAGATTTTACTTTAATGAATTTATGTTCATTTTTGATAATTGACATTAATATTATTTACGAATAAATCGTGTTAATCACTGCAATGAAAGATATAGTTTCAAAACCCTCTAAATTGATTTTAGATACATTTTTAAATTTTGTACCAAAAGAAAGATTTTTAAATTTTATTTGCTATCTATAAATTCAATCTAAAAAATAATGTTAGTTAAATAACGCTAAAATAACTATAATTATTTTCAAAGTCCCCTAAAATGAAATTGACCAATAATAACACTGCATTTGAAACACGTGACTCGTAAAACTGTATGGCGATATTATTTGTTTTAAGTTGCTCGAGGATTTTAAAAGAATAACATTAAAAATTATGAAAGACCTAGCACAGTTTGTTAAAAAATGTGACATCAATGAGATGTTGGACTAACAATTTTATAAATATCTGCTAACATATTACTAAAAGTATTTTGTCAGAAAAAGTATTTATAAAATACTAAGATACCAAACAAAAGGTATCTAAATACAAGATACAAAATAAATTTTTAAAAAGTATCTTAGATACAAGATGGAAATACGTATTTTGTATCTAGTAACTGTATTTCAGATACTTGTATCTTAGATAAGTCACATCTCTAGTTACGTGGCATGATGTCGAGGAGCTAATAGCTCTGAATAATGAAATAATAGACAATGATAGTAATACTTTACTTAATCTTGTAATATATATTCTGCTTCCTTTTCTTTTTCTTAAATTAAATATATTGTATAATCAGAGGCGATTCTCCTCGGGAATATCAAGATAGCTAGACAGGTTGATATAGAGTCCTATTTTGAGTCAGTGAGTTTCTCAAGCAGTACTATTATGGGAAAAGAACGAAAACTCCATCTCAGCTTATATACATCCCACTGCTGGGCCCGAGTCTCCTCCGCAATAGAAGGGAAATTTATTTACCATAACCATGTTTTTATTATCATTCTCCTACTCTTATCCCAATTACTTGGGGTCGTCACAATATGTACTCTTCTTTAATAGTACATATTGTAAAAGTTATTGGCAATAGTTTTATGACCGTCCACCTGCCAGACGTCAAACCTACTTGGGAATGTGATTGTTGACCAAACGGCATCAGATGGAGTTGGCCCAGGTTCTTAGTCGTCTTTTACGACATCCACGAACAAAGTAAGGGTTGGTAGTATTCGTAGCCGCTACCACACAGCTACTATGACCATGTTTTAATGCAAGTTTTTCTTTATGTACGTAGTTATTATATGCATATTATATCCCTTAGTCATCTTTTACAATACTCACGGCCAAGATAGGGGGTAGTGAATTGTATTCTTACTTCGTCATCACACAGAATGCATAATATATTAGGTCAATTTATTTCTCCTTGTTTAAGAATTTCGGGTCCAATAGAGGGACGAATATGATCTAAGAAAAGATAAGTAAACATTGTGGGGCACACGTTTCCCATAGAAAAGAAAATATAATACGAGCCACAAATTGAATATCTTGCGACAGCTTACAGTTAGTTGTCTAATTGGTAGAACGATTACAACGAATTTCCAATAGGTGTGGAGTCCCACATATGATACTCATTTTTCTACTATTTTATAAAAAATCTAGCATATTAAATGTTTTTTTTTATTAAATATCAGTAATTTTATTAAATTTCAGTAATTTGACTAAGAAAATTATATATATTATCTGCTTTTTTCTTTTAGTCATCTATTGTATCCGTGGACAAGAAAATGACGGGGATACGTTATATTCCTAATCTAAAATAGTAATCGTATATATATAAACTAATAGTGGTAGGACCACGTTGTTAACAGTTCTCTGTCTACAGCCGCGGGCTGGTCCGTCCGGGGTAGTACCACACTCTCGCAGAAGATTGACGTATGAGTAATAGCAATGTGCTATTGCGCTTCGTTCGGTGAGCGATAGAGCCGGAAGCCCAACTGGGTGGGTTTTGGGATTTATATTGGTAGGCATCGGCCTAGTTATACCCTTGGTATTGCAAAGGTCCACGGGCGGCAGTGACACTTACCATCACGTGGGCTGCTTGCTCGTTTGCCACCATTAGCAATAAAAAAAAATTAAAAAGAATTACTTCACTCAAATGGTATACGATTGTAAAAACAGCGTTGTATCATTATAAGCCGAGCATGAAATGTGTAAATTAACATTCCATAGGTAATGTATCTGAGTAAACGATAGACCAAATTTATGTGAGATACCGTCATGGTCACTAGACCAAACAATAATTATAATTTTTATATTGTTTTTTTTTTATTAAACAGCATATATATACTTTAATAAAATGGCCACATTGGCTGTTTAACTAATATTGTTTGCTTATAAATTGTATAAATTCTTACAATTGTGTATTTTTAAAACCTTTTTTTAAGGACCCGGCATTAAAAACTAAATTCTGATGTCACATGAACTTTATAAGTACAAAAATGACACATAAAATTAGGAATGAGCATACGTGGTTCGTAGAAAGTGGCATACCTCTTGGAGATCGAACTCATGATATTTTCAACCTCGCCTAAATCACTGTAACATCTATGTATTGAAATCAGAATAAGGGTAGAATGATGAAGGTGAGGTAGACATAAAACCAACTGGAATCTCTATATTGGTAATTAAAAAATCTACCGATGGCAATTTTTCGCATTGTAAAGAGATAATGATTTTTCATGTTTACGCGAGTATTACACATTTGAAATAAAAAATAAAAACACTTTACAGTGATCATGGTCACGGAGGACTGTCCTCCTATGACCATGATCACTGCAAAGAGTTCGAAACGTCGGGAAATTAAAAATACAAACACAAACGCGAAAGAATCCGTAAAAGTAGTTCTTATTTCGAATTGCAAATAGATGTTAAAAAAAAAAACAATTTAAAAACATATTTTATGACTATTTAAATTCCAAGTGATTGACTAAATACAATATCGTCATAATTAAATACAAAACAAAGTTTCTATCATTGATATGTTCCAAGTTGATCACACATACAAATATTACAAAGCCAAGTGAAAATATGCTAAATTTCACACCTTATATATTGAAGAGGAATGAAAATGATACCTAAACGCGTGAAAATGAAATCTAAGCTAATATAGTATGATTTAAGCATAATTTTTTAATTAGTGGTGGTGTAATTACTGGTCCTATACCAGGCTGTTGACAGTTCTCTGTCTACAGCCACGGGCCGGTCCGTTCGGGGTAGTACCACACTCTCGCAGAAGATCGACGTCTAAGTTATGGCAATGTGCTATTGCGCTTCGTGCGGTGAGCGAGAGAGCTGGAAGCCGGGTGGGTTTGGGGATTGTAATGGTAGGCAATGACCTAGTTATAGCCTTGGTTATAGAAAAGGTCCATGGGCGGCAATGACACTTACCATCATGTGTGCTGCTTGTTCGTTTGCCACCATAAGCAATAAAAAAAAAATGTCTTGGTATGGACACGTGAGGAGGAATTAATGGTTTCTGATCAGAAGGGTTATCGATATGAAAGGTGGATAGACTTAAGAATCATGTGAAATACAAAAAGAGACGGATGGATTTTATGAATGAGGGTATGAGTGTGAAAGGCAGTGCAGATATATATGAGAAGTACGGAATATGGAAGGTAGTGGATATGTTGTGCCGATCCCACTTAACGTAGGGGTTAGGCTAATATCAGTGCTGAATACGTTTCATCATTATGTCTGTCTTACAATTTTAATGCCACCATTTGCTTTGTCCAGAAGAATTAAAATGGGGTTATATTTCAAGATTTCCTTATTTTACAGTGATGTCATCTGCTTACGTCTATTATTCGTCACATACGCCTACGGTATATATATATAGGTATTTTAATTTAATGTGTTTTTTAATTACTCGTCACAATCATATTTTCCTTGTGATGACGAGTTAAGTAAGCGATGTGTTTCTTCTTCTTATCAAAAGTTAAGCGTCCAACAGGGCATAGGCAGCAGAGTTTTGGGCAACTCAGAACACCAAGGAGAGAGCCGGAATCCCAACTGAGTGGGTTTGGGGTTTTTATTGGTAGGCAGCGGCCTAGCTATATCCTTGGTATTGAAAAAGTTGCATGGGCGGCAGTGACACTTACCATCAGGTGTGCTGCTTGCTCGTTTGCCACTAAAAGCAATAAAACAAAAGGCGTCTGCAATTTCCAAGCCGTCTATCCATCGCAGCGGTTATTGTGCCTGTTCTTATGGAGAGCTATGTCAAAAAATGAACAACGATAAACCTAATGATTGAACTGATGGATATGGAATAAAAATGTGGAATAAAATTTATAATCCTTTATTATGTAATATTAAAAAGACTGTAATTCCAATTTCAACATTCCAAAGTCAAGAAAATTGTAAACCATATTCATTATGTAGCTAAAATTCCCTTATCACGTATACAAAATTAATTTTAATTCGTCACACGTCACAATCTTCACGTTTCGTAACATTTCGTCATCATTAGCTCCGTGGTCAGGGTTGCTCGCCGCCCAGAGTTCGTTGCCCGGTCAAATATTTTCGGAGATTATAAAAAAATCTGCAACTCCTATTATGATGTCATAACTCGTTTAGCAAGTTTCGCAAGGACTTTTTTTACGTTGTAATTATTTTTTTTTTACATGTTCATCAGTTCGTTTGCATAACAATTCAATAATATCGAATTTAAGTTGCAAACGAGTTTGATACTATTTTTGGTAGCGTAAGTAATAAAAATATTACTTCGCACACTATCTATGTATCAAGTCAGTCATTTCAATTATATTCCGAAACAATGACAATTTAACGATAAAATTGATCGGCAATCAAACAAAAACTTGAAATACCGGCACTGAGTAATATACATTGCGAATTCGAAAAACAAAATGGCGCCGCTTTTTTTTACTCAATGCGCGCCAAAATAAACTGGCGGTCGTTCGTTGAACTCGGCGTGTTGACCCGATGTGACGTCGCGTGACGTGGCAAATGTGACGTCAGAAGTGCGCTGCCCGCGGCCTCGCTCCGCGATGATTTAATACAACGCTCAAGGTTCCTTTTTGTTATAGTACGGATATTGTCCCATATTATTTCAGAGAAATGTGTGCTTTGCTATTTATAGCTCAGTTTCTCGGTATCGTATGCATGCGTATTAATATAGGAAACTACCTATCGATAGTCAAGGATGTTAACTCATGAATATAACTAATATAGATGAAATGTATACGTGGTTTTGTTTGACGCCTAACAAGAAATCAATATGTAAAAAAGATGTTATTAATGTATGTTTAAATTTACCTAGCATGTCGCAAAATAAATCTAAATTATCATGCTATATTTCATGATAATTGAAAGTTCTCACTCATTCGAAGCATTCAGAATACTCTTGAACAATTTATGAATATTTTTTGCTCTTAATATAGCACAACGAGGCGTACAAAAAAGCAAAATATACCTACAATACTAAATTACAGCCACATTAAAAACAAATTTGTAGCGAAAAATATAATTGGCCATAGAGAGACCATAGACCGCTTTAAATAAAGACTTGACTAGCCTAGATTTATAATGAGTTGAAATTATTGTCTATGGTTCAAAGAACTATAGAAAGACTTGGCCTAGTTAATGTATTTTCATAGCCAGTGTCAAGCTTCAAAAGCCTCTAAGCAGTATTTAAATCGTCAAAATGTCGTTTTATGCGTATAACATGCCTGCGGGTGTATTCTGGACGGAATAAAGGTAATATAATAATTTATACAGGACAGGTGGCGTAGTTGTTGAGATAACTCCGATGCCAGGTGTAGCGGGTTCGATGCCTACGCAGCACATTTTTTTTTCTTTTTCGCAAATTGTTATTTTGAATATGTAATTTATGTTCGTTATATGCTTGTAAAGTATCCTATACAAGGATTATATTCCTTATAGCGAGGAGTCGTCTTATAAAAGAATTTAATAAAGATAATATAGGAAATATTGTTTTACTATATATCTGTCTTTGTGAGTGTGTAAAGTAATTTGGTGCTTTGATGGTGTAGAAAACTGAATCTGCTAAACGTTCTAGCAGAGGCTGTTGGTGGAATAACTGGAGTTTAGTTCTATATTCGTAGTGAGTTCTAGCAAGTCAGTGTACCGAAAGGTCTTACGTCAGTTTGACTATCTAAAGCATCTACGGTACTAGTAAAGCTCTAGAGCTGGAAAAAAGTTGTACCGAGGGTTATAAGGTTCTTTCTGCCTTTACTTCCAAAAAAGAGTAAATTAGATTCAATCAAACAGAAAACGCTTTTCTATTGCCAAATTAAAAGAAAAAGAACGTCTGTTTCAAATACGACGTCATAGTAAAATCAATAATGTACATATATACATATAACACATAGCACTATTTCTAAAGCCGATATTATGAGTTGTTTTAATCGAGACACAGTAGAACAGTTTTCAAATAAGACAAAATATCTTTGAAAATATTTCTTCAAGCAGCTTGTACTGTGATGGGATTCCCACATACAAATTATGTATAAACTTGTGTCCCCATCTCAGCTCATATATGTCCCACTGTTGGGCTCGAGCCTCCTCCATAATAGGCGGCAAATTGACCTACTATACCGCGCTGATCAGACGTGTTGATATAAGGTTTTGTTTTGAGCTTTCCTTCTCTTGCATAGATGTTATGTGTTTTATAACCCTTAGTCTATAACTTGTGTATTGAAATTGAAGTACTCTTGGCAATTTGTAATAAGCAAGCAATAAAACTAAAGCATTATAGTTAATTTCATTTAAAACATTTTGAATGAAATTTTCATTTGCAAATGTGTCTTTGAAAATTATCATTTATAATAATATTATACTATCAAAATATTTATAAAATGATTTAATAAGAAACGCTGATAAATAATATAGCTGTATGCGGCTACGAATACTACCACTCTTTACCTCGTTCATGGATGTCCGAAAAGTAGACTATATATAGAACTGGACCAACTCCAGCTGATGCCGTTTGGCCAACAATTACATTCTTAAGGCGGGTTGATGTCAGGTAGGCGGCCAGTCATAAAACTACTGGCAATAGCTTTTGTAATATGTACTCGTATATATTGCGTCGACCCCAAGTAATTGGGATAAGAGTAGGAGAATGATGGCATCGAAGCATCACTCGCGGCTATTATTAGAAGTAGGCTTCTCTTTTAGAACAACATGAAGCACGGTCCTGTGCTAAATTTGATTATATCCAACGGCCCCTGTGACTCTTAGCGAGTCGTCAGTTTACCTGATGAAAAGCCGTCCTACACTGTGATATCCGATACGGGGACAGCACTTGAAAATATTTCTTTGCCAACGATTGTCGGTTCGTCAAGCGATGTGGTTAGCACATTGCCACTTCAGTGTGATGATAATAAGTCGGGCTATGTCGTTTTTATGGTAATGGAAGAATACAATTCAGCATACTATCTTACCCGTTGAAGTCTGAAAAGACGACTGAGGTATAGAATATGCATATAACATCTATACAAGAGAAGAAAAACTTGACATAAAACCTGATGGCAACTCTAGACTCCAGCGTGGTTATACTATGGTCAATTTATCTCTTACTATGGAGGAGGTTTGAGCACAGCAGTGGGTAATATATAAACTCATATGGTAATGCCGGTCACATCCATTTTCCTACAGATTACAGTATACTGTAACTTTTTTTGAATTGTAATCTCGAGCATAGTCATTTCTATACCATACTGAGTGACTATCAATTTAATTGAGGTTGATATTTAAAAGTAATTGAAGTAGTAATCATTTTATTAGATCACGCCATCTATTGAATAATTTAGCAAATTATTTAAAAATAGAATTTTCTAAATAAACCTAATGAAGTTCTGTATCAGAATACGGACGTGGGGAGTGTTCGTTAGTCGCTTGAGTACAACGGTTGACCCACATACCGGGGTTCGACCTCCTCAAGTTTATTGCCAATACACATACATACACACACACATACAATCCAGATTTTAACACCACAGACACCGGCTTTGACCACACACTAGCTGGTTTTGCCATCCGGGTCTGATATTATTAAGTATATAAGGTTTCTTAATACCCATTTGTATCGATTTGTTGAGGTTTATTCAGTACAAGATATAATTAAACATTTGACATTCTCGTGTCATATTTAGTTACTATAGATAATAATTTATTATTTCCGTGTATTGGCAGACTAAGTACATAATTCATCACCTTCTTTCTTGACCGTTGGTGTAAAACATGACTAAGGGATGTAATACGCATAGAATATTTGTGTAAAAAAATTAAAACTCGAAATAAAACCCTATACCCAATCTGTCTGACCAGCGTGGTAGAGCAGGTCATTTTATATCCTTTTGTGGAGGACGCTCAAGCTCGACTGGACTTGAGCCTCGCATTTAATTGAATCAAATGTGATACTTGTTAGCGTAGATCGGTATTTTAACCACTCAACTACAGCGCAGTTTTATAAATACACCTCCCCATGAGATTATATGAGTAAGGGAATTTTTTTTTGGGAATTGGGAAGGGAAATTTTTTTTTATTATGAGTATGTTATTCCACAGACTTTTTGTCCGTGCTCCTTTTATGTTTGATTTAATTGTTATGGTGGTTTGTTTATAAAATTAATGTTCTTGAAGTGGCTTTATTACATTTGGATAAAGCTTGAAGAGCGCAATTCATGTGTCATAGATGTATTGCGACATCATGTCTTTTGGGGTTTCTTCTTGGCGCTGGTGGTCTTGTTGTTGGAGAAACCTTTCTACTTGTAGATGTTGCTGTCCTCTGTGACGTAGTTATGATGATAATGATGTCTGTGACGTTTTATTTTATGATGTATTTAATTTGGAAGTCTATGTCTAGGTTGATGGTAATTGACTGCACGCATGTGTTGATTTTAGTGTAGTGTTTACATTACAATTATTCACTATAACATGAACTACATTATCGCTAGACACCTGCTGATACTTGCTATCATTGAAATGTAGTTCATCATCAACATTATCATCATCTCAACTAATATACGTCCTACAGCTGGGCTGGAGCCTCCTCCACAAAATGAGAGAAAATGACTTACCATACCACGTCAATCAGACGTTTTTATTTCGAATTGGTTTTTATTTCGAATTGGTTTTATTTCGAATTTACCTTGTTTTGCATAGATATTATTTGTATACTATATTAACTTTTATTTTGTCTCTTATAGCAGTATGGCCAAGATAGGTGTGGTGAATTGTATTCTTACTTCGTTACCACACGGATAATATAGTTAATTTTTTTTTTTTTTTTTTTTTTTTTTTTATTGCTTTTGGTGGTAAACAAGCAAGCAGCACATCTGATGGTAAGTATTACTGCCGCCAATGGACCTTTGCAATACCAGAGATGCGGCTAGGCCGTTACCTATCTATAAAAATTCTAAACCCACTCAGAAAGTTGGGGTTCCGGCTAAGAAAAATCTCTTGATCTTATAGAAATATTGTTAATATCCTGGTTCAGACCAGGTATTATATAACTAATATACGTATTGAAAACAATGAATCAGCTTACATTGCCCCGGAAATGTTAACTACGTTTTTTCAAAGATTGACGTGCCTAACTGATATTTAGGGAAGTACATTGGGCGAAACCGTTTGAGGTTTTGACAAAATAGACGTCACAAAATACTTTAGTTTAAAAATACTGACGTCATTTCATATTAAGTTTTAATAATACCTATACTATTTGTTTAGTAGAACGAACCTTTGTAAATTTAACCTCACAATCTTCATCATTTTTCTACTCTTATCCCAATTACTTGGTGTCGATACAATATGTACTCTTCTTTCATAGTACATATTGTAAAAGTTATTGGCAATAGTTTTATGACCGGCCGGCTGCCAGACGTCAACTCTCCTTGGGAATGCAATTGTTGACCAAATAGCATCAAATGGAGTTGGCCCAGGTCGTTATAAGGCTCTTATTCGTCTTTTACGACACCCACGACCAAAGTAAGGGTTGGTAGTATTCTTAGCCGTCGACTGGACGTGGACAGATGGCCTAACGTTGGGGTGTCGGGGATAGAAAGCTAATAGACAATCTCTTCGGCATCCCGTAAAAGCGCGGAAGGGACCACTGTGGTTTTAGTGGGTATATCGGTCGAACCAGCTGACCGGCGAGTCCCACACACCCGCTCGTCTGTCACCGGCGAGGGCTAGTGCGTAAATGCATCTTACAGCGTGAACAAACAAAAAAGTATTCTTAGCCGCCATTACCACACAGCACCTTAAGTAATTTTAAAATCACAATCTAAAAAAAGTAAATTTAACCTTATAATCTAAGTAAAAAATATAGATATATTTTTTTACGAGAAGCACTGCTGTGATCTGTGACGTGATCTTTGTCAAACAGCAGTATCCAAAGAGTGCAATATGATTCTTTTTAACTGAAAAATTATCCAATACACCTATTGTCAGAATTTTTGTCGCTAATGAAGATTTTACATACATACATACATACATATCATCACGCTATATCCCTTCCAGGGTAGGCAGAGAGAACAGAGTGAAAGAGAACTCTATCTCTGCATACTTCACTCGCTTCCTCAACATTCATAATTCTCTTCATAGACGCTCGCCGGTTTCGGAGACTCTTGACTCCACCTTCCTTCAGTACATGACCGATCTGGTCTAGGTAGGTTAGTCTCGGTCTCCCTCGGTACCTACATCCTTCCACTTTCGCATTGTATATCTTCTTAACTAGACGTTCGTTCGACATTCTTTCCACATGTCCGAACCATCGGAGCATTCCCTTTTGCATCTTTTTTTTATGAAGATTTTATTTTTTAATAAATATGTTTTCATAATATTTTATTAATTCTGGGTTAGACCAATAAGCTAATTTTTATTATTCTTAATTACTAACTTGATTCGTTAGATATATTTTTCAACAGAGCGCTTGTTATTTGAATTAACCCAAAGAGATAATTACATTTTTCCAATGTGATGTTGATGGCTTAGAATATGCTGAGTTTCCTTTATTTTTGGGAATACTACAGGAGTTCTAAAAATTGGTCAAGGATTGCCCGGATAGCACTAGCAGCGCTCTTATGACAAGCTTCCACACAAGACACACGGCACGGCTCTAATTTTACTTATGTAAATTTTCAAGTGTGATAACTGTAATTTTTTTATTTTAACGCAATTTTGGGCTCTATATTTCTAATCAGAAAGCCCAATAATATTTCAGTTAAAATTCAATTCTGATATGCTAACGACAATAAATAAATAATAAACACTAGTAAATTATTTATAAAATAAACTAGAAAAACCCTTTTATTAACTTTTTTTACATTCGTATTTGTGAAGCATAACCACTTTCTCCATAAAAAAAATATACATTATGTACAAACAAATTTTCATGACAATTGATTGAACGATCTAGAAATCGCATATATTGCAGCGCCATTTGGTAGTGAGTTACATCAATAGAGGTATGTATAAACCTTCTCCCTAAAAAAATACATATACATACCAAATTTTCATAATGATCGATATAATAGTTTCTGAGTTTAACGATGTCATATATACAAAAATCCTCTTTAATCCTTACTAATATTATAAATGCGAAAGTAACTCTGTCTGTCTGTCGCTCTTTCACGTCAAAACTACTAAACCAGTCTAAATGAAATTTGGTACACATATAGACTAGAGTCAATGCCAGAAATAAAAATAAAATTAAAGAAAAACCCTTTTTTAAAAACATACTTTTATTATTTGCTAATAAAATAAAATAAAAAGTTAAAAATAAATTAACTCTAATAAGACATATAACACTTTATAAGTTCATTGTAACCTTTAATGATAATTAAGCTTCTGCTTTCTGCAAGATTTGATTACAGACAACAGGACAGGTGAAACTAAATATAAGCTTGTAATTAAAAGAAAAGAAATACTTTTGAAATTTCGTGCCATTCTCGACGTAGAGCTAAACATAGCTGTATAGGCTGAATGGGATTTATTTCCTTTGCATGTCCGAATGGTCGAACAAAAAAATGTAAACGAACCCAATTTTCATAAGGTATACATACACTAATGACAAAGCTTTTTAGTTTTTTTATTAATTGCAATTAAACGACAAAGAATTACAAAGCCATTTTCGAAAGGAAACAACGCGTTGCCATTATGAAGCTTTTAAAAAAATAAATATTTTGATACATTAATTTTTACGGTTGTGATCCTGCCAGATACAAAACATTTTATCCGACGTCCTCGAATATTTTTTAATCAACTATTTTCTTACTTTAAACAAAATAATTGCTTTTAAAAATATCAAATACGTTTAAACGAATGTTTTTTCTTGACATATGTATTATAATATTATCCTATAAGTGCAATGTGAGAAAAATACATTCACTTTTATAATTGAAAAGTGCTTGATTATCATATGTCGAGAGTAGAGCAAGACCTCAACGCTTCGCTTATGAGGCGTGCAATAGCAGATGAAAAACTTTAGGAAAGTAACCTTTTACGCGGGCGAAGCCGCGGGCAGAAGCTAGTAGATAATATAATGTTCAAGTCAAATCACATCTTTAAGCTTTTAATAAGCTTATACCGTTGTACATGCCATGTTGGGTGCCGATCAGTATAGTGCGTTTAATACTGGTCTTTATAAAGATATCGCTAGTCAAGCTACTGTAATTAGCTTACATCTCGGGAGAATATATCGCCATGTAGGTGTAAGATCCGCAAACTCTTCCAGTTAACTTGATAGTGTAACTTACGCGATATTGTGTTCTATAGAAATACTAGAAGTGTTAGTTATTATAAAAGATTTTACTTAATTGATCCTTTCTCATTGATTGATCATCTTACCCGTGGGTGATCGTACGAGACGACTAAGCGATATAAAAGGAATTAATATATACGTGATAGAAGGAAAACTCGAAACAAAACCCTACCCTAACACGTCTGACCAGCATGGTGTAGTAGGTCAATTACCCTTACATTATAGAGGAGGCTCGAGCCCAACAGTGGGAGATATATGAGCTGAGATGATGAGATGATAATGATGAAATTGAACCATCAACCTTCGCTTTGTTAAATAAAATTTAGAAAAAATGGCCACGTATGTTGATCCATATATAATTAATCAACATTATGCTGTATTTTTCCGTATGGTGACGGAGTAAGAATACTATTCACCACCCCATATCTTACCCGTGGGTGTTCACCCACATACATACTCATACGTTCGTACGAGACCACTAAGGAATATAAAACGCATATAAAATCTATGCGAGAGAAGGAAAATTCGAAAAAAAGAACCCTATACCTAGACGTCTGACCAGCGCGGTATAGTAGGTTAATTTCCCTCCTAATACGGAGGAGGCCTGAGCCCAACAGTTGAACATTTATGAGCTGTGATGATGATGCTGCATTTATTTATTTTTTTTGAGATTGACGATTAATTACGTATATGTAGATTTACCATTACGAACATTGTATAAATTTTGGCAGTAATTTTATGATCAGCAAAACGTCTATCCTCCTTGGTTGGTAATTGTTGACCAGATTGGTTAAAATTGACCCAGGTCTGTGTTAACACTGTGTCACTTTTACGATAATAAATATAAGCATTAGTAATATTCATAGGCTGCCAATATACACCATATCCATAATTGGGAAATAATTTGTTATGATTTTATAGCTTAGGGGCCGTTCATAAATTACGTAAGGGATTTTGAAGAATCATTTGGCCCCTCCCTTCCTGCCGTAAGACATCATAAGATTGCAACTACTCCCCCCTTAATAAGAATTTTTGTAAGAAAAGGCCTTATTGATCAAATATAATAGTTTGTTCTGAAAATATCTTTTATTACAATCTTCTTACTACAAATGAAGTATGCAAGGATAGAGTTCTCTGGCACTCTGTTCTCTCTACCTACCCTGCAAGGGATATGGCGTGATGATATGTATGTATGTATGTATTCTTACTACAAGTAGGTATCAGGTTAACTACAATCCAATAGTAAGAAGTTATAATATTCAGTGAACACCCAAAAGGTCTTACATAATTTATGGATGGCCCCTTATATAGATTTCACTGTTGGGCATTAGCTAGTATACTTACGTCAGCCCATCAGCTCACCGATGGCTACAACTGGACATAGGTCTTACCACAAAGGGATAATAATGCCATACTCGCTATGCTTGTTAGGCGCATTAGTGATCGCAGACGATGATTAAGTTTACTAGGTGGATTCTATTGCTCACTCCTCCTAATCTTAGTCGATTTTTACCACTACCGAGGGCGGTTAAGGAATGGTGAGACTTTTTGTTCTTGTTTTTGTCACTGTTTTTTTATTATTATTCATTTCATCCCATATATAAATAACCAACTAGATTCAAGCCTTTTTTATATTTGAAAAGAAATTATAGTAATTTCCCTATAAAGTATAATACTCCAATGTATTGGTATATTTTTTGGAATTTTAATTTCGTTGGCAGGCAGGTTAGCGATCGTATTTAAGGGGTTAAAGCTTTCCAGTAGAGAACTGCTGTAAATTTATTCAGAAACTAATGAAAAAATCAATAGGGAAAAATTTTACTAATTTCATTTTAACTTATGTACTCCAGAACAGCTTGACCGATTTTGACAAAATTTTCAAGAAATCTTTGAATTAGAATAGAGATTAAAATAAGTCTTGTGAAATTTGGTAGTGATCAGATAATTAGGAGTTATTTTTTTATAAACTCTTTAATATACTAGCAGGCACAGCTAGTATATTAATCTTCTATTCCTTACTATTCTCTTCTTTTTAGTTTTAAATGTCATCATCATCATTATCACAGGCCATATATGTCCCACTGTTGAGCTCGGACCTCCTTCGCAATGGGAGGGAAGTTAACCTACTATACCGCGCTGGTCAGACGTGTTGGTATAAGGTTTTGTATCGAGTTTTCCTTCTCTTGCATAGGTGTTATATGCGTTTAATATCCCTTAGTCGTCTCTTACTATCACCCACGGGTAACATATGGGGTGGTGAATTGTATTCTTACTCCATCACCACACGGATAAATTTTAAATATACTTAACTTAAAATATTTTAGTTATTTTTTGGATTGTTTGACTATATTTTATCTGGCTAATCGAAACGATCAAAGGACAGAGCGCTGCGAAGCCCCGATATTACTCCCTACCTTCTGAATGGATTTATTACTACAAGTATTTAACTTATGTAGCCATCCAGGCGTTTGCGTTGTTTTTAGTAGCCCCTGAAAAATATTCCTTTTTGAATATCCAACTACGTGATAAATTTTTTTTGAAGGTAGCGGATTATCCTCGGTTTATCCATGTCACCCCAAGTCACCTTGCCGTCGAACCTGGCATTCAGGCAGGGTGGGATCTGATTAATTACATATGGCCTAATAGAAAAGCAAGATAGATCCTTTTTACAAATAACATCCGTAGTGACAATTATCAGACAATTATCGTAGTGACATTATAAGTGTATATTCAATTCATATTGTCGTTTCTAAAAACGCATAACATTTGCAATACAAACTTTTAACTATTGTCAATTAACGATAGATTATCCTTGATGTTACGGAGTAAGAATACAATTCACCACCCCATATCTTACCAGTGGGTGATCGTAAGAGACGACTAATGGATATGAAACGCATATAACATCTATGCAAGAGAAGGAAAACTCGGAATAAAACCCTATACCAACACGTCTGACCGGCGTGGTATAGTAGGTCAATTTCCCTCCCACTATGGAGGAGGCTCGAGCCCAGCAGTGGGACATATGCGGGCTGAGATGATGATGACGATCCTTGATTATCATATGTCAGTATCTAAATAAACAAGGTTTTAACTTTACTGAAATTCATTATAAATTTTCATAGATATCAGCTATTATACAGGATGCAAGTGGACCGCTCCCCAAAACAAAGACAGGTGACCCTACTGGTCCTATCTGTAATGATAGGCTAGAGAAAAAATCGATTCGGAAAAAAAAAATTTTTTCACAACGAATTTTAAATTTTTTCACATTCCATCGTATTAGGACAGTGCCATGTAACGATAATTCCATAAAAATACGTAACTTTACTCAGATGAGAAAAGACGCAATCTATTCAAAACTCACGATCATATGTTCAAGAGTTCAACGACATCAGGTGGTGAAAAAAAATTTTTTTTCATCCGAATCGATTTTTTTTCTAGCCCATCATTACAAGTAGGACTAGTAGGGTTACCTGTCTTTGTTTTCGGGAACGGTCCCCTTCTATCCTGTATATACTAAGAAAATAGTCATAGATTTTGTATTATCGTTGATAATTCATAGGCCACATCTAGGAGATACCAGATCCGGTAATGGTATAGGAGTTGTAGGACACCCGTTATCTCACCATCCGAGTTCCGAGAGATTCCATATCAGGACATAACTGTAATATAACTTAACTAACGAAGTGGTCCGATGTGGGTCAACCGTTAGATACTAAGTTATGGCCCTAGGCGGTGGCTGAGCGGTATTATTTGGTACCTCGATGAGTTGCTATTGTTGTCTGATACTAAATAATAATCATATTCCTTGTATAGTATTAATATACTATCCTTATCCTTGTATAGTATTAGTATATAATTATACAATTTACTATAATAATAAAGATATACAATGTATTATAAAATTTTAGTTTTTATTATTCTTAATTGTATAGGCTTTCTATTATGGTATGAGTTTCGACAGCACGTTTATGTGTTATAAATTGACAGCTGTCTTACTTCAACTAATCTTAAAGGAAAACGTGATCTGAAAGGATGAAAATATATAATATATATATATATATATATATATATATACATATATATATATATATATATATATATATATATATATATATATATATATATATATATATATATATATATATATATATATATATATATATTACAACATATATATATATTATATTACAACACAACATACAACTTCACCCAGACTGTGGGTGAGCGCTGAGGGCTCTCAACCCGAGAATATTTTATCATTATCGTCTTCGCATATATATACCACTATCGGCTCGAGCCTTCTTCACAATAGAAGGGAAATTGACCTAATATTCCATGCTGGTTAGATGGTTTAGTCTAGGGTTATATTTCGAGTTTTCCTTCTCTTGAATAAATGTTATTTGTATATCCCTCAGTTGCCTTTGCTTGTTTTTAATTTCATATAATAATTTATGTAAGTCTTTTAAATAAGAAAGGGAGGGTTTTTGAGTTTTATGTCGATTCCTCTTCAGAATATCGACATTGTAAGTCAGCGGTATTATTTAGTTTATTTGCTGGATAGGCTCTTTATCCTAATATAAATACCAGTCTCAAAAAGGTAACTTATATATTTTATTTTATTTAAAAAAATAAAAAATATATACATTTAAGTACCTTTGTGATGGAGTTTTATTTTAAATAAATTGTTGATAATTTTAATTTGTAGTTATTTAATTAATAAAGCAGATTGTAGTATCGTCTGCAAGGAAAACGTTATAAATTCAGACACAAAATTGTAAATATTATTTTATTTTTGAACATATAAAAATTGTAATTGATGGTTGCCGACATAATAAACTGCTCCAAAATATCTCTAAAAACACTTTGCTGTATAAAATGAATTTACGTTGCGGATAACTTGAAAGATAAAAATATAACAACATAATAAATACATTTCTTATCACAATTTACTAATATTAAAAATAAATATAAATATGTCAATGTTTGGTGATGGGTATGGATACAATTCACCACCCCCTCACTTGCCAGTGGGTGTAAATGACGACTAACCGGCAAGATGAAGCAGATCACACGTATTAAAAAAAATCGAAATGAAAGCCTGTATGAATCTGTTTGACTATCATAATATACCGTACCATCATTCTCCTATTCTTATCCCAATTACTTGTGGTCGATACAATATGTACTTTTCTTTCATAGTACATATTGTAAAAGTTATTGGCAATAGTTTTGTGACCGGCCGCCTGCCAGACGTCAACTCTCCTTGGGAATGCAATAGTTAACCAAATGGCATCAGATGGTGTTGACCCAGGTAGTTATAAGGCTCTTAGTTGTCTTTTACGACATCCACGAGCTAAGCAAGGGTTGGTAGTATTCGAAGCCGCTACCGCACAGCTGCATAATATGCCTTACCACATGTATATTTACCTCCCATTTTGGAGCAGACTTAAATATAATAGTGGGGCGTGTATCAGCTAAGATTTTGATAATGATGATGATAAAGATGAACTAGGTGCACATAACACTCTTGGATTAAACAACGAGTGCGTGTTATGTTGATTCATATTCATCATCATCATCATCATCACAGCTCACATATGTCCCACTGTTGGGTTTGTGCCTCCTCCATAATGAGAGGGAAATTGACCTACTATACCACGCCGGTCAAACGTGTTGGTATAGGGTTTTGTTTCTTCTTTCTCTCGCATAGACCTTACACGCGTTTTATATCCCTTAGTCATCTCTTACGATCACCCACAGGTAAGATAGGGTGTGGTGAATTGTATCCTTACTCCGTCACTACAAGAAAAAATACAAATACATCTGGTTCATATGGTAAAGCAGGTCAAGTTTATTCTTCATGTGAAGCAGTACGTTTATATCAAGAAGATAAAAGAACTAAACAGATAAACACACTACACATTAATAACAGAAGGAAAAATACAATATAAAGATTTAAAATATCATAGTATACAGCGAATGTAACTATTCATTTTGCTTGTACAATCATTTTATATAAAATTTCCATTAGTTACATGGTATATCTAAGTCTGAGACAGTGTCGCTTGTTATTTGAGATCGTAGACTTTCTGGGCCAACCGTTAGCCCTCGCTGTAGAAGGAAGTAATACGTTTGTTGTTGAAATGTTATATATTTTATATAATGTAAATTTCCTTGTCAGTGATTTATTATTGTACTAGTTTCTGCCCGCGGCTTCGCCCTCGTTAAAGCTTACATTCCTAAAACTTTTCATCCCTTATTTATATTTTACTCCTTAACGGTATTTTTTTTACAAAATGTTAATGTCATATTTATTTATATCTAATCAATAGCCTAAAAATAAATGTTCAAGCTTCTGGCTTTAAAAATGACGATTCCTCCTTACAACTATTCTTCCCCCTTTATAACACTTGTTTGCATTAAAAAGTAGCCTATGTCCTTTATCAGTCTCTAGATTATTTGTGTACCAAATTTAATTTAGGTCGGTTCAGTAGTTTTGGCGTGAAAGAGCGACAGACAGACAGAGTTACTTTCGCATTTATAATATTAGTAAGGATTAAGATTTACGCTGAATAGAAGAAAGAAAGAAAAGCAAATATTTTGGTTTCGTTAAAAACTAATAAAAATAAACATAACTAAAGAAAATCACTTTCCGTATGGTGACGGAGTAAGAATATAATTCACTACCCCCTATTTTACCCGTGGGTGATCGTAAGAGACGACTAAGAGATATAAAATGCGTATAACATCTATACGAGAGAAGGAAAACACGAAACAAAACCCTATACCAACACGTCTGACCAGCGTTAGGTTAGGTTAGCATAGGTTAATTGCCCTCCCATTACGGAGGAGGCCCGAGCCCAATAGTGGAAGATATATGGGCTGTAATGATGATGATGATGATGGCACTTATAGGCTTGGCTTATTTATGTTATTATCACTGCACATTATAACTTATTATCCCTATGTTTGGTATTTGTGAGTAGCCAACTATCAATAGCTTGTCTAAGTTTGGCCCCCGCCTTGTAAGGGAATGTTTTTATTTGTTCGTGCTAATTCAATGATTTATATCATTCATCATTATCCTGCTCTTATCCTAATTATTTGGGATCGACGCAATATGTACACCTCTGCCATCGTACATATTGGATAATAGTTTTATGAGCAACCACCAGCTTGAAATCAATACTCTTTGAGAATGTAATTGTTGACTAGAAGGCATCAGGTGAAGTTGGCCAAGTCGATATAATTTTATTTTAAACCTTTGTTTTCAGACAATTTAAAATATTGGAAGAGAAGAGCATGCTAAGTTTCCCAAACGCTTTTTCACAATGAGAGAGTAATAAAGTTACTATAGCACGCTAGACTGACGAACTGCCATAGGTTTTTATGAAGACTTTTTCTTCTCTCCGAAATATAAATTAAAAAAATGATCTTTTTTTTAATAAACGGCACTTTATTAAGGAAGCACCTCCATTAAGAAAATAAACCTTGTATTACTAGCAATTTTACCAACATGCAATTAAGAAAAACAAATTACACCCAAACTTACAACGACAATTTGTGGATCGCACAAAGTATTTCCTAGGTGGGAATCGAACCCACGGCACCTTGGCACTATAAGTGGATACGTTAACCACGACACTACCTCTATAGTATATATCTTATTGCCTATTATGTACTTTTTATCTCAATAACACCCATGTCTTGTGACTTCTAATGTTTATGCGAGTATTACACATTTGAAATAAAACTACATTTACGGATTCTATCGCGTTTCGTTCCGATCCGGTAGTAGCTGAATAGTTTCTGTTAGTTTTGTAAAATTGCCACAATAATAATTATCATAAATTAAATACCTTAATAATAACAAATCATGAACAATATAAATTTTATATATAGAATCATTCTCTTTTTGTACTGGCAATGAATTTGTATTATAAAAATGTGGGTCAAAATTTAATGTCTTATAGGGTAGATATAAATAAATTTCTGTAATAACAATGACATATTGGACGTAAGACACCTCAGTCCTCCCGTGACCATGATCACTGTAAAGTGTTCGAAACGTCGGGAAATTATAAATCAAATACAAACGCGATAGAATCCGTAAATGTAGTTTTATTTCACCCATGTCTTCTTTCAAAACTAAGCCAACTAACAGAATTATCAAAATGTAGAGAGGTTCACTGCACTGACATAAATTTTAATTCCAAGTCAATTTAATCACGATATTCAAATTCTTTAATGTCTGCAATCAAAAGGAAAGAATTAAGAACATGCATAAAATCAAAAACTGACTCAGAAAGGAAACCCCGAATCTGGTCATTACCCGTTATTTGTCCTAAAACGTTTAAAACTGCCAAATCATAAAGGCTTTATGTAATTTTAGCTTTATATGAATTTGGGTCAACGAAGCAGGATGTGTCAATTTTGTGCCGTTATACCAAGCTTGACACACTCTTTTAATGGTATAACTGTTTATATATTTAGTTAATATATGGTTATCTTTTTGAGCAAAAAAATTATATGTTGCAGAAAATAATGAGTTTGTCAAATGATAACTGTAAGTGATTTGTGATTTGAATAGCAATCATCATTCTTGATTATCCCTATGATTCAAAGGTTTATTCGCAGTATTTGTAGATGGAGGTAGGATTTGCATCTAGAAAATATCAATAGACATGAAGGTAACATTTATTAGATGCCTCTACTATGACGACCTCTTAAGAGGTTACGCATTTCTGATCATTTCATTTTATGACTAGTTTCTTTATTGAAGTAATTAGAGATATAATAGACATATGACTATGTGATAACTTTAACAAAAAAATATATTTAAAACGTAGTTTATTTCAGATATGACTTGATTGAAATTACATAATGAATTGGGCAATTCGTGAAAATGTAAATTTGAACAATTTGTTTTTTGATTAATTTAGGATCATACAAATCAGTGAGAGCAATATAAACTAGGTGTATAATGATCAAATTAATAATATGTTGTATTTTAAATGTATTTTATCTATTAGAATTATGTGTATTGGATACTTACTCAAGAATATATATCCTATTACCTATATCATATATTAGGAGAAATTCACCACTCCCTATTTTACTCGTGGGTGATCGTAAGAGATGACTGGGATGTAGAGTGCATATAACATATATGCGAGAGAAAGAAAACTCAAAACAAACCCCTATAACAACACGTCTGACAACCATGGTGTATAGTAGTTCAATTTTCCTCCCTGTATGGAAGAGGTTCGAACTCAACTGTGGGCCATATACTGAGATGATGATGATTATGAATTTGATCCTGTATTTGTTTTATTAGAGATTTAAAATCCACCTTTCTTAGGATATAATAAAAAACCAAAGAGTTTTAGATGACAATATTCAGATTGAAAATGTTTAGCACCAGTTTAGCCGTTTTCCACGAGACACCAGAATATTGTTTTGTTTAGCGAGATGCCGGGTCGTTATAACAAAACCACATTCATCGATACTTTATTTTAATATTATAATGCAAAGGATTGATTTACTTGCACAGGTCATTACCTATATTTACTTTGACTTAATAACTCATGCTTGCTTTTATAAAATGTTCTAGAAACATCCTTAGCATACTCTGCCATATTATTTGTAAACTTAATTAAAAAAATCAGCTGTTTTACTTTGATCAGTTTATTTAGAAATATATATGACGTTGGATCTGCTGTGAGGTAGTGGTTACGAATACTATCAACCCTTATTTTTCTCGTGAATGTCGTAAAAGACGACTAAGAATTTTATATCGACCTGGGCCAATTCCACATGATGCTGTTTGGTCAATAATTACATTCTCAAGGAGGGTTGGCATCAGGCCGATCATAAAACTAGTGGCAATAACTTTTGCAATATGTAGAAAGAGGTACATATTGCGTCAACTTCAAGTAATTGGGATGAGAGCAGGAGAATGATGATGATATAATTCGTTGAATATGATTTATAATGAAGATTCTAAAATAAAACAAAAATCCGAATATTAATTTATCTAAAAGATATATTAAATATATCGCATTAAAAATACTTATTCCTTTTTTCGCTTGTAATGAGACGGCAAATAAATTCATGAAAGTTGATACATTTTTTCTTATCAAAATACGTATCGTCACACTTGGTAACATTTTTAACTTTTAATTGCCATGGTTTCTCGCTTCATTTATTCATGTCAATAAATTTTAAATCTACCGATAACCGACCTGCCTTAATTTCTCGTATAAATGTGACACTTGGGGTGCAGGTTCGACGTCCGGTAACGGTACCATTTAACTGGGTCACAAGGCTTCGCTAATATCATCGCAATATATATACCGTTACTAGTAAGATCATACTACATTAGTCTCTTGTCCAATTTGAATTGACCTCTTTAAACAATCTTGTTATAAAGAATGTAGTTCCAAGGTATGGTGTTTGGTAGTTCAAGTTGCATGGTTGTTATACGAGAAGGCTGTACGAATGGGGTTATATAACTGTTTGGCTACACGTGCTTAAAGTACGTGGGATTAATATTATGTTATAAATGTAACATTGTTTATTTTTTGAAGGAACAAACCACTGGTACATCATTTTATAGGTTTCACACGCCATAAAATACCGTAATGCGAATCCTGCGAGGCATTCCATACAACGGCGAAAATTCTTTGTTATTCTACATCAAGGTGGGTTTTTTTTTTTCACATTATCTATACATGTGCGGTAAGCATTTGCTTTTAAAACCTTATAAAATCCGATTACCATTTCGTAATCGGATTTTATAAATAATTAAGCATATTAATTGCTAAATTTCAGTGATTTAAATAACAAGGTTGTGTCATCGTTTAATACAATTCTAACTGTAAAGTTTGAAGTATTAAGCCTATAACAATGTGTAAACATTGTCGGGTAGATAGCATACCGTCACCTTAAGACGTAAATATAATACGAAGTGAAATTTGCATGTCCTACAATTAGTCGCGGTGGTGTAGTGGCAGCACGATTGGGCCGGAATCCCAATAGGCGCGGGTTCGAATCGCGCTTGCGACATCATTTTTCATTTCGTAATCGGATCTTATAAATAATTAAGCATATTAAATGATAAATTTCAGTAATTTTAAAACCTTTTTATAGTTTTGCCTGTGGCAATGGAATGATAGAACATCAGAATAAGACTAGTTGATGTCTCAATATGTGAATGATTAGCAGTACTTTTCTGGGAAACCTAAACCTGTTATTGGCTTATTAGTCAACTTTGTTTCATGTTTTTGGCTTTGTATAGGAGGGTGGTAAACTTTTCAAATTTCATTTTTTCCAGTACTAAGAAGCTCAGAAGTGTTTTATAAGTGACAAACCTCGAAATATGTGACAGGATTAACCCTAACAAGACTTATAAATAAAAACTCGATTACGAGCGAAATATGATTGTCACAATCGAACATCGATAGGTGTATTTGCTTAGGATAAATTTACCAAAAATTAATAATGTAACCATAATGTATTGTTCTTTTTATTGCTAATTGTGAAGCTTAATAGTGAAGACCTGTTATTGGCTTTATGTATCTTAATTATTGTAACAAAAATGTTATTATTTTAAGCTGTTGGTCTCCCGATAAATAAATAAATAAACAAGTGGGATTCGAACCCACACCTATTGGAAATCCTTTCCAATAGTGCTGCCACTTACACCACCGTGAACTATTGTAGGACATTCAATTCTCGCATCGTATTATATTGTACGTCTTTTAAGGAGACGTGTGCCATCTAACCGACGTTGTTTACACATTATACAGATTTGTGTGTTCGAATCCACTTGTGACAATCATTTTACACTCGTAATCGGGTTTTTATAAATAATCAAGCATATTAAATGCTAAATTTCAGTAATTTGAAGACTTATAAAGCTAACTGCAATCGCAGATCGATCTAAGCTGTATCACCAACAATGGATGTTGATAGGCGGATATTCCGGTATCATTTGGTCTATATTTACCCTACTTAACCACCCTAGATGACAGCAAGGCAACATGGTGTGCAAAAATACGACGGGATATGTTCTCGGCTTTATATGTAAGAGCAATGGTACCGTGGTTATTTCACTTCAGTGTTCCGCCTAGTATTAATGAAATAATCTACTGAAAACAAAAGACCTTTTCAATCTTTGGTAACATCGTTCAAACAAAAGAAAAACTTGATTTATATAAGTATTTCCCCAGTTACTGTATAGTAATTTCTAGAACAATGGACGCGTATTTTCCTCTTTTCTATTAAATATTAGTAGTTAAGCAATGATTGACATATTTTTTTTAGAACAGGACTGTAAACTACAGTCCTGCATGAGTAAGTCATGTTATGTTTTTTACATCATCATCAGCTTGTATACGTCCCATATTGATCTCGTACCTCCTTAGAAAGGAAAGGAAATGGAAAGAAAACTAACCTTTTTTTTTGCGGTGGGCTATCGATACGTGTTGCTCCGCCAAATCGGTCCAGGGTGATGGAAGAGGCGGCGTGTGATCTCATAGACGCACCATGCAAACTCCTCTCTTCGCGGTGCGAGCTGGCCACCGGTACCCAATCTTAGTCTTCGGTGAAAGAAAACTAACTTACTACACCACGTTGGTCAAACGAGTAGATACTAGTACATACGTAGGTACGTATATTGGCGTGCCTCCACCGTTTCAGTCACATTAATTACAGCCTACATGCATGCTCTACGGTTAGGCTTTTTGTTAATAGGACCTTTCGCCAACATATCTCTAATTTAATCCTTCTGGATCAAACATTTCTATGTACGATGTGGTCTTCTTTTTAAACGGCCCATTCGTACTTGCTTTGGTTTTTATGCGTCATCAATCTCTCTTTACTCATACTTTACTCTTTAAGTTGCCAAATCACCTCATGTTATATAACTATTTTGATCTTTTTCACTACCTGTTCATTCACACCAAAGGACACACTTACAACGTTATTTCTAATTTTATATCATTCAGACTTACACCACACATACAACGAAAAGCTTTTATACCTACAGTACTAGTACTAGTAATATATATATATATATATATATATATATATATATATATATATATATATATATATATACAGGGTGTCCCAAAATTCAACGATAAGCCGGCACCAGCAGGTGGACCTACATATGACTACTCGAGAACAAAAAAGAAAAAAATTCTACCTTGATTTTTTTTTTCATTACGACAAAAAAACCGATTTCTTTAAAAATCGACATCTTTTATTATATTATTAAGTGCCATTGCTACAATTTTACAAGTAATTCTGTGATTTTTTTTGTATTGGTAAGGTAAGTAGCACTACTATCGATCACAACTATTAAAAATTCCAGAATATCTATAGTTTTTACACAAAAATCAACCAAAACTATGTTTTTTTCATAAATTATGTAAGATTTTGACTTTCAGCTCACTTTCACTCATCACAGTGAAAAAAAAAAGTATGGACACTACTGTGGCAAATAGTATTAAAAATTGGCGCAACTAACTACAATTCTAAAATGGTATAACATTCTAGGCAAACTAGCCACAAAAATATACTTAGGTGTACTATTGCAAAATAACAACCATATTTCGAAAATTGTTAGTGTTGATAGTAATCACTTTTACTATGTAGCCCAAATGTTTTTGTTGCAAGTTCTCAGAATTTGAATGAGACATGTGCGTAGTCCATAAGATAACATAAGTTAGACAGAGATAGAGAGATTATACGTTAGAGGGAGATAGATAGATGCTAATTGTTTAGTAACATTAATGCAGGTAGAGAAGTAATTAATGTCCTCAGCAGCACAGCAAGTCAGTACGCTCTACTTCTTTGTTTACTGCACACCGTTCTGTTTTAATTAAAGTGGCTCTGATACTAACGACTTTGGATTGAATTAAGTGACCTGGAAATTGACCTGACTTGGCATTATTTTAGACTGTGATTTTGTGTTTTTTTAAAGAAGTTTTGCCTTATTTTCAAGTGTTTAGCATTCATTATGCCGCTACCATATACAGCGTTAGAATACGCTAATATGCACCTAATTTATGGAGAATGCCGATGCAATGCCAACGCTGCTAGCAGATTATATCGAGCAAGGTACCCTACTCTTCAAAGGTATCCGGATTATCGCGTATTTATTAACGTGCATCAAGCATTTTCGGAGGGTCGTATACCATCTGACAGGAGAAACGCTGGAAGACCTAGATCGGAACACGATGAAGAAGTTCTCAATGAAATAGAAAGCGATACAACTACCTCTGTACGTGGCATACAAGTAGCAACGGGAATTCCAAAAAGTACTGCACATAGAATTTTAAAACGTCACCAGTTTCATCCATATCATTACAGGCGCGTGCAGGCGTTATTACCGCGGGACTATCCACTGCGGGTCGCATTTTGCCGTGTAATGCTGCAAAAACACAGGGAAGATCCCCAATTCTTAGACAAAGTTTTATGGTCGGATGAAACAACCTGCAAGAAAGATGGCTATTTAAATCTTCACAATCTTCATAGCTGGAACAATGAAAATCCGCACCTGGTGAGAGAAGACAAATCCCAATATCAATTTAAGGTTAACCTATGGACGGGCATAATAAATGGAAAAGTGATAGGGCCCTTTGAGTTACAAGGAAACATAGATGGCAATAGCTATTTGAACTTCTTACAAAATGAGTTACCAGGATTATTAGAAGACGTGCCCTTAAGTGATTTGCAAAACATGTGGTTTCAAAACGATGGTTGCCCAGCTCACTATGCCCGCCCTGTGCGAGAGTACTTAGACCAAGAGTACCCAGGGCGTTGGATCGGGCGACTTGGTCCTATCTTATGGCCACCCCGTTCACCCGATCTAAATCCCCTGGATTTTTTCTATTGGGGTTGTCTAAAGGACAGAGTCTACTCAAAACCCATTGCAACCTTGGACGAGCTTCGCCAAAAAATAATTCAGGCTGTGGATCACATGAACAGAATCAGATATGCCAGAAAAATAAAACGTTCATTTTTAAGGCGATGTCGTGCCTGCATTACTGCCAATGGCAAACAATTCGAACATTTATTGTAATTTTAATAATATAGTAAATTCTAATCTCTCTATATCTATCTCTGTCTAACTTATGTTATCTTATGGACTACGCACATGTCTCATTCAAATTCTGAGAACTTGCAACAAAAACATTTTGGCTACATAGTAGAAGTGATTACTATCAACACTAACAATTTTCGAAGTATGGTTGTTATTTTGAAATAGTACACCTAAGTATATTTTTGTGGCTAGTTTGCCTAGAATGTTATACCATTTTAGAATTGTAGTTAGTTGCGCCAATTTTTAATACTATTTGCCACAGTAGTGTCCATACTTTTTTTTTTCACTGTGATGAGTGAAAGTGAGCTGAAAGTCAAAATCTTACATAATTTATGAAAAAAACATAGTTTTGGTTGATTTTTGTGTAAAAACTATAGATATTCTGGAATTTTTAATGGTTGTGATCGATAGTAGTACTACTTACCTTGCCAATACAAGAAAAATCACAGAATTACTTGTAAAATTGTAGCAATGGCACTTAATAATATAATAAAAGATGACGATTTTTAAAGAAATCGGTTTTTTTGTCGTAATGAAAAAAAAAATCAAGGTAGAATTTTTTTCTTTTTTGTTCTCGAGTAGTCATATGTAGGTCCATCTGCTGGTGCCGGCTTATCGTTGAATTTTGGGACACCCTGTATATATATATATATATATATATATATATACACACACACATATATCACTGCGCTTAGTACCAGCCCTAACTCTGCTCGTGGATGTCGTAAAAGACGTCTAAGAGCCTTATAACGACCTGAGCCCACTGCATCTGATGCCGTTTGGTCAACAATAACATTCCCAAGGAGGATTGACGTCTACGTCTGGCAGGCGATCGGTCATAAAACTATTGCCAATAAATTTTACAATATGAAAGAAGAGTACATATTGTATCGACCCCAAGTAATGGGGATAAGAGTAGGAGAATGATATCTATACATATAATAAAAATGTAACGGGTCGCTGTCTGTACATGGAAGATATATGAAAAAAAATATTACTGGGACCTTTATCAACATTAATAGAACCCAAAACAATAATTTTTAAAATTTTTGTCTGTTTATCTGTTTGTCTGTGTGTTTGTGCACGCTAATCTCAGAAACGGCTTATCCGATTTAGACGCGGTTTTCACTAATATATTGTGGTAAGCTTCACTTAACATTTAGGCCTTATTTTATGTCAATTGGCTTATAAAAAAAAGTTATGTCAATTTAAAAAATGTTCGGAGTAAAATATCTTTATCGATTTTTTTCAAATTACGTACAAATATTTTTCAGTAAAAATAAATAAACACGTGTTTCAGCATTTGTTGATTTTCACCCTCTGGGGGTGTAAATTAGGCCTGCAAAGTGGGTTGGGCGACTCATTGAATCATTAGCGCCAAGCCGATATTATTGAAGCTGGCAACTTGAAATGTTAACAGTGGTTTCTTTATATGACGTAGAGATTCACTAAGAAAGGATTTTACGAAATTATACCCCTAAAGGGGTGGAGCAGAGTGGCAAAGTTTGTGTGAAGAGAAAAACTCTTTATTGATTATTTTCAAATTACGAGTCGAATCACATATTCTAGGGTAATATCCGGCATATATCAATTTTCACCTGGTTGTGTAAATTAGGCCTGTGAAGCGGGTTGAACGACTCATTACCGCCAAGCCGAAACTATTAAAGCTAGAAACATTAAATTTTGAAGCACGTTTTTATTTATGACATAGAGATTCAATATGAAAGCATTTTATGAATTCCGCCCCTAAGTGTGTAACAAAGCGGCAAAGTGTATATGGGGAGAAAATTTCTGTATCGATTCTTTTCAAATTACGTACAAATATTCTTCGGTAAAAATAAATAAACACGTGTTTCTCTCTCCCTCAACCCCGCACCAGTGCCGTTGTGGCGACCAGTTCCGGCGTGAGAGCTCACACGACACACATAGTAGACGACAATAGGTTCTTGCCTAATAGTTTAAGATACAGGTTAAGGTTAGCTTCAAAAATGTTCACTCTATAACTGAATTAATAAATCATATCTAACGAGGTCGCAACTCTGCTGGTGAAACAAAACAGTCAAATAAAGGGTGGCGATAATTATATTTTTATCCCATGGTCATACCGTAAATAGTATATTAATGGCAATATAATTTGTAGAATGAATAGAACTTTGAACCACCTTTTTCTTTAGTGACAGGCAGGTATATAGACACACGCGCGCCGTACACGTACATCTACGTTGTGCGGGTGGGCCACCGCAACCGGGTATCATCTCGAGTCGAAGCCCTCATGCAGTGAACCTAAATACAGGTACTCACGCTTGCGCCGCCCAAAGCACCGACGGTAGAGCGTGTCAACGTAGAGTATTTTCTCTCGGACCCACCCTATTGCCTAATTCCGTTAGACAACTAACTCACAGAATCAACACCTCAACGCATCCCAGTTTCTGACGCTGTTGATTATCATCCTAGCGATAAACTTTCAACACCTTGCATTGCTTTTTCTATTTAACTCTGTCAGAGATGACTTCTGCGTGGACGAAGTCGCGGGCAAAAGCTAGTATATATATATATATATATATATATATATATATATATATATATATATATATATATATATATATATATATATATACATATATATATATATATATATATATATATATATATATATATATATATATATATATATATGTATATATATATATATATATATATATATATATATATATATGTGTGCGTGTTGTTATTTCGTTACAACAAATAACAAAAGGGAATTCTATTACAGTATTTGTATTCTAAAGAAATGGCAACGTTAATTTGTGACCTCTAACTAGTGTTGTTTAACCTTTATAAATAACCATACTTGAATACTTGACCATGAAAGCAGATTATTTATTTTCATAAATAATTCGCTTCCGAAGCGAAGCTCATGAATTAATCAAATCATTAGGTAGCTCTTCGATAGTTAATCATTTTCCTTATTATAAGATGAGAAACACTAGGTATATGCTGGAAGCGGCTACGAATATTACCAACCCTTAATTTGCTCGTGGATATTGTAAAAGACGACTAAGAGCCTTATAAAGACCTGACCCAATACCACCTGATGCCCTTTGGTCAACGATTGCATTTCCAAAGAGGTTTGACGTCTGGCAGACGGCCAGTCGTAAAACTAATGCTAATAACTTTTACAATATGTACTATGAAAGAAGAGTACATATTGTATCGACATCATCATCGACGTAATTGGGATAAGAGTAGGAGAATGATGACCTTGAGAAACAATAATTGACTAAACTCCGTGGGGTTTCTTGCCTTTCGTTGTTCACCATGGCGAAAGGTTTGAGACTTAAAGAGTTAGACATGGCAAAAAATTTAAGTCTGAGGCCGAGGGCTGACCTGAGAGCTGAACATATTTATACATGAAGATGTATAAATATTTCGAAAAGGCTATTTCTTATAACTTCATGACCTAATAGGAATATATATAACATATGTGTATATATATTTATTTCATAGTACAGACGCCAACTGTCATCAGTACTTTGGAGGTGGGAATAGTCCATTACCAGCAGAGAAGCTGACCGCGTGCGGGTGACGCCCTGGCAGTAGGCCGGGGCGTTGATCGGGATGATATTTGAAATGGTACCCTGCCGGACTGGCTACGAATGTCAAGTATTCGGTACTAGTGGCCAGTCTAATGGCGATGGGGAAGGAATATGATGGATTAAGTAGCCACGTGCCGTCCTTCCGTCGCCCCGAACGGAATGGACGATGTGTGTTCAAATATACAGGGTGGAAGGGGACCGCTCCCGAAAACAAAGACAGGTAACCCTACTAGTCCTACTTGTAATGATAGGCTAGGAAAAAAATCGGTTCGGATAAAAAATTTTTTTTTTTACCACGCGTGGTCATTGAACTCTTGAACATATGATCGTGAGTTTTGATTAGATTGCGTCTTTTCTCATCTGAGTAAAGTTACGTATTTTTTATGGAATTATCGTTACATGGCACTGTCCTGCTACGATGGAATGTGAAAAAAACTTAAAATTCGTTGCTTAAAACAAAAAAAAAATCATCCGAATGGATTTTTTTTCTAGCCTATCATTACAAGTAGGACTAGTAGGGTCAGTTAATAACTCATGACATAGCGCGAAGAATTAGCACACTGAAGCGTCAATGACAGGCCGCATCGCTCGACGAACCGATAACTATTAGGGAATAAAAGTTCTTGAGAGACAACCATGTATCGGATAACAAAGGGTAGGACATCAACTTAGTGAACTGATGACTTGTTCAAGATTACTGGGAGTCATTAGATAGGACCGCTCTTTGTGACGTTCTAAATGATAATGATGATGATGAACTTAATAACACAACCGATTCAATAACTACGAAAATGTTCTAGAAATATCCTGAAATTATTTGTTAAGTTAGTTATTAATTATATTTATGTGCCTTGTTAGGTAGTTTTACCTTAATCAACTTTTGTGAAGTAGGTACTGTTCTTTCCCTTCGTGGAATTAGGTGAGTTATATTTATTACAGTGATTATAAAAGGAAATTAGCTTTACATTTAAATTAATTTAATTATAGGTATAATCAAATGATGGTATTTGCGTAATAAATCATAATAACTTTGTAATCTTAATATATATAAATTACGTGTCACGTTATTTGTCCGCGATGGACTCCTAAAGTAATTAATCGATTTTAATCAAATTTTCACAGCATGTGTAGTTTGGTCCAGCTTAAAAGATAGGATAGCTTCCAACTCAATTTATAGCCGCAATATTATTTTATTGCAAATTATTTGTTAATTATTTGACTGTATCAATTATCTGTTATCTCCAAACGATTCAAACAGATGGCGGTATCTGTTGACTGGATTGAGTAAGTATTTAATAGATGGCGCTATGTTAAACGTACAAACGTTTCATATAAGCTACAATTTATTAGCATAACCACCACGTGTTACTGAGGCTACCTTAGCCACAGCAACGCGTAGCTGCTGGTCTGCTAGTAATTATATATAATATTCAAATATTATTTCCGTGTGGTGCAATAGTGCTGGAGAAAGAATTTATTTCGCTATTTTCACGCCCCTAATTTGCTTGTGAGTGTCGTGAAAGACGGCTTTTTTTGCGGTGGGGCATGGAGTGGTCATGCACTGCCAAATCGAGAGAGACGGCAGAGGCGGCGCGCAACCCCATAGACTCAACCTGCAAAGCGCCTCTCTTCGCCGTGCGGGCAGGCTACCGTTACCCGATTTTTATCATCGGTGGCCCTCCCGGCAATTTACCCTTACAGGTTCCTCTCGAGTCGACGCCCCGACAGCTTTCGTCGTCGGGGCATCGTCCTCACGCGGTGGCCTTACTTCGGGTGACCCGACTAGTCCGATCACCTAATGCCTCGGCTAGGGCGGCATCAGGCACAGATATTCACGCCTGCGCCGCCTGAGGCGCCGACTGAGGTATCGAGGCCTCTCCAGCCACGTAACCCAACGGACAATGACGTCGCGGCGGGCGTCCTTACGCCAGGTGGCTATCTCGCTGAACGACAGGAAGCCACCCTCGTCGTGTACTAATGAAACCCGCCCGTAGAGATCTGAGAGCATCTCCGCCTCCAAATCCCACGGGGGTGTTCCGGCCAATGCACATGCCGCCTCGGTCGACACCGTGCGTTATCCGCGGAGGGCTTTGACCGCCATGGCTCTCTGTGGGCGCCACAGAAAAGCCCTGAGTTGGCCTTTATGGTCGAACGACCCCTTCGAAAGCGAATTAAGCCTCCGATAGATCGGGCAGGCAGTGAAGATACGCTCTAGCAGCTTGTCCACATCGTCCAATAGCACGATAAACCTGTAGGCCGACGGCGAATCCGAAGACCGTCCCGGCTTTGGCAGTCGTGAAAGACGGCTAATGGATATAATATGAATACAATATCTATTCTACAGAAGAAAAAAATTAAATTAGACTTTATTCCAAACCATCTGAACAGCGTGGTATAATAGGTCAATTTCTCTCCCATTGCTCCTGAAGGCTCGATACCAGCATTAGCACTTTATGAGCTAAGATGATTGATGGTAATGATAATGGAAATGTTATTTATTGTAAATCCAATATGTGATATTAAGACCCACAAATAAAAGGTGCAATGCTATATATACATACATAGCATCACGCCATATCTCTTGCAGGGTAGGCAGAGAGAACAGAGTGCCAGAGAACTCTATCTTCGCATACTTCACTCGCTTCCTCAACATTCATAATTCTCTTCATACACGCTCGCCGGTTTCGGAGACTCTTGACTCCACCTTCCTTCAGTACATGACCGATCTGGTCTAGGTAGGTGAGTCTCGGTCTCTCCGCGGTACCTACATCCTTCCACTTTTGCATTGTATATCTTTTTAACCAGACGTTCGTTGTGCTATATATAATTATGGAATATATCGTCATTTCTTTTTTTTTATATTTTAATGGACAACTTATCTTATTGTATCCTCGATGATGATATATAATAGCGATTAATTTCTTATCGACCTAATTTCAAAGTAATTAGCAACAATCAATATTTTAATTACTATAATACTAGGATTACATGAATTGTAAATGCTTGATTTTTA
Source organism: Lymantria monacha (assembly GCA_905163515.2). NCBI lineage: Eukaryota > Metazoa > Arthropoda > Insecta > Lepidoptera > Erebidae > Lymantria > Lymantria monacha. The sequence goes on along the minus strand of LR991081.1, from coordinate 7,740,817 downwards.
TTTTTAATTGTATTAAGCCTATTTTAAAGAAGGTCATGTTATAGCGTTTAGAGAAAATGCATGTGATTGAGAGAAATAAACACTGGAAACGTACAGTCGAAGATGATATTTTGCCATTGGTAAATTCTATTACGATGTTTAGTTATACTCCTTATGAAAAAGATTCAGCCTCTCTGCTATTACAATGACGTCAGTCTGTTAGAAAGATTAAAAAATAAACAAAAATACAAGCAAGAAGACATGCTTAAAATAGACTCAAAATTTTAAAACACAGGTAAGGCGGCAGACCACATGAATATCAAGTAAATCTACTTCTTTAGGCACATTAGCAAAAAATTGTGCAAAATAATTTTTATAATCATCTTAATTCAAGAATAAGAAGGCTCGAACCTGCTATGGAAGGTATATACCTTCCATTGCAAGTTCGAGAGCCTTGTTCACAATTGAGGGCAATTGACTTACTTTACCATGCTGGTCAGACGTGTTCACGATTTTTATTTTGGGTTTTTTTTATTTTTTTTATACTTGGTGTTAAGTGTCACTGCCGCTCATGGACCTTTGCAATACCAAGGGTATAGCTAGGCCGCTGCCAACCAATATAAACCCTAAACACACCCAGTTGGGCTTCCGGCTCTCTCGCTCACCGAACGAAGCGCAATAGCACATTGCCATTACTCAGACGTCGATCTTCTGCGAAAGTGTGGTACTACCCCGGACGGACCAGCCCGCGGCTGTAGACAGAGATTGTCAACAGCGTGGTCCTACCACAAATATACTTCTCTTGGATAGATGCTATATAATCCCTTAATCACCTTTTATGAAAGGGAGCGGGTAAGAAAGGGAGAGGTGATTTATATTTACGCTTAATCACCACACAGAGTTATTTCATATGATCTATTTAAATTGATAGGAGAAAATTATGAAAATGTTGTTCATTCATCAACCTATCAAAGTCCATCATTAGACATAAGCGTCCCCATAAGGAGGGGTAATATCATCATCATCACGCTTAGCAGGCTTTTGGTATTATAAATGTCCTAAGAGATTACTCCTGCACATATTCTCAAAGATCGTTTAGCCGATTCTTTATGACACCATTGAAAATATAATGTTATAGTGAATAGTATCCTCATCATCATCATCACAGCCCATATATGTCCCACTGTTGGGCTTGGGCCTCCTCCGTAATGGGAGAGAAATTAACCCACTACACTGCGCTGATCAGACGTGTTGGTATAGGGTTTTGTTTCCAGTTTTCCTTCTATTGCATAGACGTTATATGCGTCATATATCCCTTAGTCCTCTCTTACGATCACCCACGGGCAAGATATGGGGTGGTGAATAGTATTCTTACTGCGTCGCTACACGGATAATAGTATTCTATAATTTTTTTTTTCAGATTATTAAGATTTTTTAAGTATTTTTTACTATTTAATTTTAAATTAATGGTGAAAGAAAAATTCATCTGGAATTTGAAACCTTGCACGTTAATAGACTTGTAATTAATACAAATACACCCTGACATATGTTTTTGAGTTGTAAGAACTACTTACTCGTACTAATAAGTAGACTGTTCACTCGTTGCCACAAAAGGCTGACAAAAAGCCTGCCTTTTTGTCCTGGCCGGTCATAAAACTATTGCCAATAACTTTTACAATATGTACTATGAAAGAACAGTACATATTGTATCGACCCCAAGTAATTGGGATAAGAGTAGGAGAATGATGATAACAAAAAGGAAAACTGAGGACCAAAGAGGAGCTCCAACGAGATCGCGATCGAAAACCACTTAATTTCCCAATCTATGTCCAATTGTTCTAATATTTTCTTATATTCTAATATTTAGCCAACGAAAATTAATATTTTTTTATTGGGTGAAAATTCTAACAAAATGTTATTTTCTATAAATGAAACTTACATCGATTTATCACCCTTGAAACCTCGTACATACTAAATTTCACGCAAATCGTTGGTAATTTTGCTGTGCGTCTGAAAATGTAAAATAATTTGGAAAATACAAAAGTGCACGCCACATAAATTTTATATTATTTATCATTTACTATTAGTCAATGCCAGAAATGAAAATAAAATTAAAGAAAAAATCCTTTTTTTTAAAGCAAGCTGTTTATTAATTGCTAAGAAATGCAACACACTTTTATTTATAAAATTGGGACTGTGATAAAAACGGAAAGATTTAATAATTATGGTGTTAAAAATATATAATTATGTACGATATGGAATTATTTTGTTGTAGACGAAGAAGCTTAATTATCGTTAAAGGTTACAGGGAACTTATAACGTATAACAAGTGTTATATGTCTGATTAGAGTTAATTTATTTTTAACTTTTTAGTTTATTTTATTAGCAATAAAAGCTGGTTTTTAAAAAAATATTTTTCTTTAATTTTAATTTTAACTATTTATTTAGTATTTTTATTATTCGGGTTGCTGGTACTCTGAGGCGCAACGTAAGCGATATGAAATGTTTATACACCCTCATACCATTCAGCTCTCGGCACGTGCTTACTTTGGCATTGGGTCATCCATCTAATCAATCAGACATAATCCACATTCATAATAAGCGGAACGAACTTTTTTCCCCAATTTGTTGGAGTTGCATATTCACGCCAACCAAGATACTCGTCAAGACGAATCAAACGAGCCCAAACTCGGTGGGGTTGCGTCTTTTAATTACGGAGTTCCTATAGCCAGCTTCCAGGTCTAGGATCATCAGAACCTAGTTACCATATAGTATCAAAGTACTCTTCAAGACGAATCAAGTGAGCCCAAACTCGATGGGGTTTCGTTGTTTAATTACAGAGTTCCTATGGCCAGATGCCAAGTCCATCGTCCGACCCTGGTTACCATATAGTATCAAAGCACTCGTCAAGACGAATCAAACGAGCTCAAACTCGATGGGATTGCGTCGCTTAATTACGGAGTTCCTATGGACAGCTTCCAGGTCCATGATCAGACCCTCGTTGCCATATAGTTTCAAAGTACTCGTCAAGACGAATCAAATAAGCCCAATTTCGATGGGATTGCGTCGTTTAATTACGGAGTTCCTATGGCCAGCTTCCAGGTCCATCATCAGGTCAGCTCTATGTCATAATAATATTGCATTGTCATCTAATTTATATATGCATGCAAAATTTCAGCTCAATCGGAAATCGGAAAAGGGATCAAATTTAACTTTCAAGATTTGATTACAGACAACGGGACAGGTGAAACTAAATAAAAGCTTGTACATACTCGTAATGAATGAAAAGAAACCAATTTTGAAATTTCGTGCCATTCTCGACGTAGAGCTAAACATAGCTGTATAGGCTGAATGGGATTTATTTCCTATGCCTGTCTGAATGGACGAACAAAAAATGTAAACCAACCCAATTTTCATAAAGTATACATACACTAATGACTAACAGTTTAGTTTTTTATTAATTGCAATTAAACGACAAAGAATTACCAAGCCATTTTCGAAGGGAAACAGCGCGTTGCGATTATGAAGCTTTTAATAAAAGAAAAACATCGATACATTCATTTTTACGGACGTGATAATGACAGATACTTACGGTAACATCCGGACGGCCTCGAATATTCTTTTTTTCTTTTTTTTTAATCAACTTTTTTTTTTTTAATCAACTTTTTTTTTTTATTGTTTTGCTTGTAGAAGAAGGAATCAGACACGAGGAATATAAATGCGGATATAAAGTTGCTATTGACCGTACTGCAAGTAATCACGATTACCTTCACATTTATACACCAATCACAACTCACACCTTAAGTGAGCTCACAGGACAGACCCAGGCCATCGCCTTTGTACAAAGAACTATATGGTATGGATGGATGACACAGGATAGTCTTGCCCGTGCGACCACGGGACAAGACCACAACCAGCGCCACCCATTTACCTGCTCGTGGATTCCTCAGCCAAATCACCTAAGGGTTCATTAAGAGAACGAGCAACAGCTCTTCTCCGGAGAACGTACAGCATTTACCGCTACCGCCAGTCCACCTGCCAAGCGCAGCAACCATGACACCACTCTCTCACAAGTGACAACATGAGAGAGGTCCACCAAACTAACGTAAGTGAGTATACGATATGCGACCAGTGCACCGCGCCACTCGCGGGCTCAGATTGCCCAACGGAGGTCGGGTCGTTTAGTTTTGTTCGTCTCTTAAACAAGCTTGCGCTAGGTGGCGCGATTAGTGAATACTTTGTTAACATGTTTCCGCTTAGCACGTACGATAAACGGAAGTACCGTCACGGCCAATCCTGACTGTCGCACGTCCTCGTGCGCTTACTAGTCTCGTACAAATTGCCTGAAAACTTACAAAATGCATTAGTGTTAGCTCGTCCATGCCTGACTTTAGATTAACTGAAACGTTCAGTCGTTTAGTGAAATAATCAGTAGCGTATTCACTATGGTAACAGGCCTTGAAGGAGTGATAAATGCCGCACTAAGACACTTTCCTTCATAAGCCACGGTAGCGCTCACTCGCATCTTCAATAGCGTAATGAGATCAGGATATTGCCCATCCCAGTGGAAAATAGGGCAAATAATTAGGCTGCCTAAACCTGGAAAAGACTCAAAGAAGTCGGATAATTATAGACCAATCACACTTTTGAGCATAATGTCAAAGGCATTCTAAAAACTTCTGCTTACCGAGATGACACCTCACTTAAAACCTCGCGAAGAACAGTCTGCGTTTGGAGTAGCACACTCTACAGCCCTCTAAGTAACGAGATTTACTAATTAAATGTCAACCAGTCACAACACGAAGAAGACGTTCGATAAAGTGTGGCACGAAGGTCTGCTACACAAACTGTCGATGACCACGCTTCCTACGAAGAGCATCAGCGTCCTCTGTTCATTCCTCGCAGTTAGGAGATTTATAATGGAGTTTTAACAAGTCCAATCCACCGAGAAATCAATAAAAGTTGGAGTCCTCCAAGGGAGTTGCATTTCGCTGACGTGTTACGCTTGGTACACTACCGACATACGAGTTATTGGACAAGCTCTGTATCTTATCTAGGATTCAACATAGCCAGGAAATCATCATTAAAAAAAAACACAGATACCACTGTAGCAAAGGCTAAGAGTGCGCGAGCAGCCCTGGTGCATATCCTATGACCAAAACTACCAGTAAGAAAGAAACTAGGACTCTATAAAAGATCATACGCTGCCGCCTCATATATGCAGCTCTGGAGTAGTACCCATGCGCGTCGAATACGAACAAAAAAATAATAATTCAAGCGTAACGAAATCTATGCCTGCGAACGATCGTTGGAGCCCCAAGATACGTCCGCACCACCACTATCGCGAATGATATGCATGATAGCAATATCGAATCTTTCGTGAAGCATCTCATTACTAATGTTCAGAAAAACAGAAGATTACGATCACAAGAATCTTAAGAATATCGCACCCTTGCATGAATGAAACCTTACTCAAGAGAATTAATATTTACAAAAGAAACCATATGAAAAGAAAACCACTAACACAAGTGGCGAAGCTGTCGGCCTCCCGTGCCCGGCTGGTGATCGGTTTGCGGAGCCTCCTCTGGATTAACCAGTGGTCTCACATGGCAAGGTCCGATCGCACGAGTACAAAGTGGAAACCGCAACTTACACGTCACACAGACTCTCCAAAAGTCAACGTAAAGGCGCAGAGACCAGCCATAGAAAGAGTAGTAGAAGATATCCACCGACTACTATTGCAACAACTCACGACATGGGTTCGGGGACCCCTCGATCGTTCTGTAATATGAATTGTACTGCGGGCGTATGGAGCCCCTTCGACCTATTAGCAATTCCACATGGCGTGGCCCGGGCATATAAAGCCCATGCGACCCGCCTTCACTAAATACGGCGTGGACCGGGCACATAAAGCCCTTGCGACCTGCCTTCACTGAATATAGCGTGGACCGGGCACATAAAGCCCTTGCGACCAAACTTCACTGAATACGGCGTGGACCGGGCACATGAAGCCCTTACGACCAGCCTTCACCGAATATGGCGTGGACTGGGCACATGAAGCCCTTACGACCAGCCTTCACTAAATACTACAGGGTCCGGGCGTATGGAGCCCTAACGACCAACATTCTGCAACAAGAACGTGGGCCGGGCATACTAGGCCCATTTCGACCAGTCACTCTGCTGTTTAAGGCTTCTCCATCCTTTACAGTAACAATCTATTTCCTTCATCAAAAATTATCATCAAAAAAAATTTTATTGTCTCCGACTCCCTTCAAATCAATCACATCACGTCATTCAAAAAATTTAAAAAAAATCTGCCTAAAGGGATTATCACTTTATGTACAAAATCTTACGATCCCTGTCTAGGCTGCGACGTACACGACGCGTCGGTATATTTGTATCACTTCACACGCGCTCAAAATTAATCCTAAACGTAGGATAGATATGAAAACGAAACGTTTTAAATTTAGATGACCAAACTGAGTAAGGTTATAAGCTTGGGTACTTTATCCCACACTTCTGATGTAGAAGAAGGAATCAGACACGAGGAATATAAATGCGGATATAAAGTTGCAATTGACCGTACTGCAAGTAATCACGATTACCTTCACATTTATACACCAATCACAACTCACACCTTAAGTGAGCTCACAGGACAGACCCAGGCCATCGCCTTTGTACAAAGAACTATATGGTATGGATGGATGACACAGGATAGTCTTGCCCGTGCGACCACGCGACAAGACCACAACCAGCGCCACCCATTTACCTGCTCGTGGATTCCTCAGCCAAATCACCTAAGGGTTCATTAAGAGAACGAGCAACAGCTCTTCTCCGGAGAACGTACAGCATTTACCGCTACCGCCAGTCCACCTGCCAAGCGCAGCAACCATGACACCACTCTCTCACAAGTGACAACATGAGAGAGGTCCACCAAACTAACGTAAGTGAGTATACAATATGCGACCAGTGCACCGCGACACTCGCGGGCTCAGACTGCCCAACGGAGGTCGGGTCGTTTAGTTTTGTTCGTCTCTTAAACAAGCTTGCGCTAGGTGGCGCGATTAGTGAATACTTTGTTAACATGTTTCCGCTTAGCACGTACGATAAACGGAAGTACCGTCATGCTTTTTTTTTTTGTATTGTTTTGGTTTTTTTTGTTTCGTATTGTTTGTTTGTTATTGACATGTGTATAATAATATTATCCTATAAGTGCAATGTGAGAAAAATACAATCATTTTTAGGTTTGAAAAGTGCTTCGTGCTCTGGGAGGGGGGCGACGGGCGCATTCATCGTCATCGGGTGGAGTGCGGCGTTCCACAGGGATCGGTCCTTGGCCCGATCCTGTGGAACGTCGGATTCGACTGGCTCCTACGGGGTTGGCTTCTTTCCGGGATGGGGGTCATCTGCTATGCTGATGATACCCTCATCACGGTGAGAAGGCCTGACTTCCTGGGGGCTGCTCGATTGGCAGAAGAGGGGGTTGCGCTCGTCGTGGGCCGGATCAGCATGTTGGGCCTGAGGGTCGCGGTGGAGAAAACCGAGGCTCTCCTATTTCATGGCCCGGGTCGAGGTCCCCCCCGAGGAGCACATATCAGCGTGTCTGGGGTTGCTGTGCCGGTGCGGGCCCAGATGAAATATCTGGGTCTGCACCTTGATTCTAGGTGGAGTTTCGGGCCGCACTTTGCCCAGCCCGTTCCGAGGCTCATCAAGACAGCCGCGGCGTTAGGTAGGCTTCTGCCAAACACAGGCAGTCCTGGGTCGTCCTGTCGGCGTTTATACGCTGGAGTGGTGCGGTCCATGGCGCTGTATGGTGCCCCTATTTGGGCGGACTCTCTCACCGTCCGCAACAGGGCCCTTCTGCGACGCCCTCAGAGGGCCATGGCGGTGAGGGCTGTCAGGGGCTATCGTACGGTGTCATGGACCGCAGCGACGTTGCTGGCGGGCGACCCACCTTGGCCACTTGTGGCCGAGGCCCTGGCTGAGGTCTACCGGCTCTGTGTCACGGTGCGGGCCAACGACGAGCAGGTCTCCGTAAGGAGACTGGGCAGAGTACTGGGAGTGGCCCGAAGGGGAGTCACTCAGCGGTGGAGAGAAGATGTGGAGTCCCCTGTAGCAGGGCGGGGGACTGTGGAGGCGGTTGCGCCACATCTCCACCGCTGGATTAGTAGAAGGCACGGCAGCCTAAGCTTTAGGATGGTGCAGGTGCTTACCGGGCATGGGGTCTTTGGTAAGTACCTGCACAGAATTGGAAGAGAAGGGGCCCCAGGATGTCCTGAGTGTGGTGCGCCAGTAGATGATGCGCGTCACACTCTGGAGGTATGCCCTGCCTGGGGGCCCCAGCGCCACGTCCTATCGGCGGTCGTTGGGAGAGACCTGTCGTTGTCGACCATCATCTCGAAGATGCTTGACAGCGACAGGTGCTGGTCGTCGATGGCCTCCTTTTGCGAGGTCATCATGAAAAGGAAGGAGGCCGCGGAGCGAGAACGCGAGGCGCTTGCGTCAGCTGACTCGCTTCGCCGCCGGCGACCGGGAAGGAGGAGGCGTCGTTATGCGCACCTCCTCCCACCGCCTTGAGGGACGATAGGACGTGGCCAGAAAGCCAAGCGTGGGGGTGCCGGGGATCGAATGTCAGTAGACGATCTCTCTGGCTCCCCGTAAAAGCGCGGAAGGGGCCGCTGTGGTTTTAGTGGGTATTCCGGCCGCTAACATCTATGGCCGGCGAGTCCCACACTCCCCCTCGTCTGTCACCGGCGGGGGATAGCGCGTAAATGCGTTTCCTCAGCGAAAAAAAAAAAAAAAGTTTTGAAAAGTGCTTGATTTTCATATATCGAGAGTAGAGCAAGACCTCAACACTTCGCTTATGAGGCGTGCAATATAGAATTATACATATACAGATATATATATATATATATATATATATATATATATATATACAGAAATATATAAGAATTACTCATTTAAATATATTAGATATATAGGCTCATAGTACTCACAGCACTCGCCACAAAATAATCACATCAGGCGGTCAACTTTAATTTCGACGTTTCGCAGTATTTTCAAAACAAACCATAGACAACATTACGTAAGCTGTCAGTTGAGTTTTGTTTCTTTTTTTAACACCTGGTGGCGTATAATCTATAAAAATAAAATCTAATCCTCAAAAAATAATGCTATATTTATCGATATACAAGATGATTAGATAAAAAAATATTAATATAATTAAACGTGTATTAATTACTTTTATATAATTATTATGTACTAGGAGTGCATGAGTTAAATGAGGTAAAATTATGATAACCTATATTATTATATCGGCGTTATCAATGTTTGTACTACTTTCCGATTATACATATATATATTGTAGTTAACGTGTGGTAATTATGTACAAATAAATTAAATTGAAATATGTGTTTGTATATTAAATTCTTAATATGAAACGTATTTTTTTAAATTTGTGTTTGCTTAATTTTAAAATAGTTTAATCGATTTTGCTTTAGTTTTTACCAGTATATAGATAGAAGCCTTTTCAGATTGCAATAGTTTGCGTTTTTTTAATTACTAAAAGCGATGACGGACAAGCCAGCAGCGCTACTGATATTAAGCACTATTAAATAGTTCTCCCTTCAAGATATTAATGCTCAAGAGAAAAGCGAGAATAGATTTAATAATCTTCATTTATAAATGGAAATGTACTAAGATATTTCACGCGAGAAGTTTGATTTACATACTAACCAAAAATCACTAGTGAGGATCGATATCACTTCATCTTTCTGCGAAGGCATATGTGACTACTTCCTATAGTTACTACTATGATGCCCGCGAGAATGAATGAGTTGATTCCATTTATGATATGAAGAAATAACATTTTCGTCATAATTATATCTGGTGGATTTAATATAGGTAGTATACTAATAGTGCGTGTAATTTTTCAGTGGGTTTGAAAAAAGACTACTAAGGAACAAGACGTCAAGAGAAAGAAAAATCAAATGAAAACTCTGTTTCTAAACGGCTAGCGAGGGAAATGAGACTAAATTATTTACTATTAAAAATAGGTTTATGGCTAGTTGTGTCCAACTTCATGGGCTCATCTCAAAAGTCGCAGACAGCCTTTAGATGAAAGTAGCGCAGGATTAAGTGGCATTCTCGTGGCTCCACAAGAGATATGGCGATATGAGTTTTGTCCAACATCTTAAAATCATAGAGGATTAAGAAAATTGTCTCATAATAATAGAACATTTTGAGTGAGATTTTAATGAACTTCAAAATATTTTTCACTACGTTCATAGAATTAATGAGAAGAGCAACACAGAGCACAGAAAAGTTCTTGTAATTTTTAAAGTCGTAAAAAGAATCAACGTTTTTAATTACTATAAAAAGTATATCACTGCAATATATACATACATACATATCATCACGCCATATCCCTTGCAGGGTAGGCAGAGAGAACAGATTGCCAGAGAACTCTATCTTTGCATACTTCACTCGCTTCCTCAACATTCATAATTCTCTTCATACACGCTCGCCGGTTTCGGAGACTCTTGACCACCTTCCTTCAGTACATGACCGATCTGGTCTAGATAGGTTAGTCTCGGTCTCCCCCGGTACCTACATCCTTCCACTTTCGCATTGTATATCTTCTTAACCAGACGTTCGTTCGGCATTCTTTCCACATGTCCGAACCATCGGGGCATTCCCTTTCGCATCTTTACACCAATACTCTCTTTCATACCTACTCGCTCTCTTACGACGTCGTTACGAATGCGGTCGGTCAGCCTTACTCCAAAGATTTTCCGCAGAGATCGCATTTCACTATATATAATTAGAACATACTGCAATATATAATTAGAATTAAAAAGCACTGTAAGTAACAAAAGTGAAAAAAGGGATAATATTTTGAAAATAATAATCACTCCATTAGCAATTTCTAATAGGGATATAAATGTACCATGGCATATAAAGAACAATAACTGGAGCAAAGCCGGGAGCAACGCGCTAATTATGAAATAAGTTTATTTTTATAAACATTATATTAAAGGCTTACGGCTGTCCCAACTGATAACTTTGTCGTAATTAACTACAGCTACCAGGGTATCATAATTTCATTCGTGATGAACCTTTAGTACTTACTAGCGACTGGTCCTACAATACAATTTTAAACCCGTTAAAATAAGTTGTAATTTATAACTTTAACATAAAGTTTCTAAGTTCTGTTGACAGTTTTCTGTCTACATCCGCGGGCCGGTCCGTCCGGGGTAGTACCACACTCTCGCAGAAGATCGACGTCTGAGTAATGGCAATGTGCTATTGCGCTTCTTTCGGTGAGCGAGAGAGCCGGCAGCCCAACTAGGGTGGGTTTGGGGTTTGTATTGGTAGGCAGCGGTCTAGCTATAGCAAAAGGTCTAGTCTAAGAGCAGCAGTAATATTTATCATCTGATATGCTGCTTGCTCGTTTGCCACTATGAGCAATAAAAAAAAAATAAAAAAAAAAAATAAAAAAAAAAAAAACAAAGGCAGTGGATGGTTTGGAGATGCAAATAGATAGTAGCACTACAAGAGAAGGAAATCTCATTTGGCTATAGTCCTTTTCAACATCGTGGAGGTTAATGTTCAATATGCTAACATACTCGAATGTGTATAGAGATGTTAAGAGTGAAAATTATTTAAAAATAGGCGTTTTTTCATACTAACTTAACGAAAACTATTTGATGGAGATTCATGATTTCATATCATCATCTCAGCTCATATATGTCCCACTGTTGGGCTCGAGCCTCCTCCATAACGGGAGGGAAATTGACCTACTATACCACGCTGGTCAGACGTGTTGCTATAAGGTTTTGTATAGAGTTTTTCTTCTCTCGCATAGATGTTATATGCGTTATATATCCCTTAGTCGTCTCTTACGATCACCCACGGATAAGATAGGGGGGTTGTGAATTGTATTCTTAATCCGTCACCACACGGAAATTAATTCGGATATACTTATACGGATGGAGATTACTTCTTAATATTTATCTTGAAAAATAAAAAAGTGGTGTGTGGTAGCGGTTACGAATACTATCAACCCTTACTTTGCTCGTGGATGTCGTAAAAGATGACTAAGAGCCTTATAACGACCTGGACCAACTCCATCTGATGCCTTTTGGTCAACAATTATATTCCTAAGGAGGGTTGACGTCTGGCAGGCGGCCGGTCATAAAATTGTTGCCAATAACTTTTACAATATGTACTATGAAAGAAGAGTACATATTGTATCGACCCCAAGCAATTGAGATAAGAGTAGGAGAATGATGATTTGTCTTGAAAAAAATCAATCTGATATGCCGTTATTGATATTATAGCTCTTAAATGCTATAAGAGTGTTAACTAATATGAATTTCATTAAATTAATTTCATTATCAAGAGTCTCCGAAACCGGCGAGCGTGTATGAAGAAAATTATGAATGTTGAGGAAGCGAGTGAAGTGTGCAAGGATAGAGTTCTCTGGCACTCTGTTAACTCTGCCTACCCTGCAAGGGATATGGCGTGATGATATGTATGTATGTAATTTCATTAAAGTATGGTGCTTGAAAATTCTATATAACTTTCAAAATATAAAAGAAAATACTAGAGTTTTACCAATGTACGGCAACTAGAGATCAAAAAAAAAAAATTTTAGTATTTCAAAAAAATTTCTAACTCCATCTGGAGATAAAAAAAAAATCTATTCTGTTATAGCAATATATAGTTTTTCATTGATATCTCATACTTTTCTGGAATAGAAAGTAGCACTAGAAAATAATATACATACATACATATCATCACGCCATATCCCTTGCAGGGTAGGCAGAGAGAACAGAGTGCCAGAGAACTCTATCTTTGCATACGTCACTCGCTCCCTCAACATTCATAATTCTCTTAAAAAAATATAGCTTTGAAATAGCTTTGAAATAGCTCTGAAAATAATATAGCTTTTTAATAAAGATATACATATAAAAAAATAAATTTAAACGAGTATTTTGCACATTTGAAATAAAACTACTTTTATGGATTCTATCGCGTTTGTATTTAATTTTTAATTTCCCGACATTTCTAACACTTTACAGTGATCATCCTCCCGTGACCATGATCAGTGTAAAGTGTTCGAAACGTCAGGATATTAAAAAATTAAATACAAATGCGATAGAATCTGTAAAAGTAGTTTTATTTCAAATATGTTCAAATTCATAAACTTTACCCTTTTATATTATTAAATGGACTTACATCATTATCTCAGCTGTTTTTATATTATTTACACATTCGCAATTCAAAATAACACTTTAATCAACGGACACAAATAACACCCGGACTCAGTCCTTCATGTAGAGGGGGATCAAATTCATGACATAGAAAGTCACTACTTGATTTACATATATACATAGCCTCATACCTGTTTGCCAGAGGGGAGGCAGAGACTACGGATTGCCACAAACCACGATCCTGACATACCTACATCGCTTCATTCACACTCATCACAGTCTTCATGCGTGCTCTACGGTTTTGCGTACTCTTAATCTGACCTTTCTCCAACACATCTTCAATTTGATCCAGAAAATTACGATGTGGTCTTCCCCTTGTAATTGCCCCACTCACGCTTTATATACTTGCTTAGTCAACCTTTCTTCACTCATTTTTTCCACGTGTCAAAACCAACTCAGCATACCCTTTTGCACGCCTTGTAAGCGAAGCGTTGAGGTCTTGCTCTACTCTCGATATAAGAAAATCAAGCACTTTTCAAACCTAAAAATGATTGTATTTTTCTCACATAGCACTTATAGGATAATATTATTTTATCTTTCTCGCTTCATCTTTATTCACACTACAGCGCTCTCTTATAAAACTATTCCTAATTTTATCTTTCACACTTACACCACACATACTACGATGAGCTATCATCTCTACAGCATTAATTCTACTTTTATGTCTTCCCTGCCAACTTTCTCTGCCATAAATGAGAGTAGGCACTAATATTCCCTTATGTACAGCCAGGCGTGCCTTTTTAGACACATTCCTACTCTCCATAAAAGCGTACAGTGCCTCATTCACTTTTCACACATTCGTATATATTGAACTGTTTAGGTAATTGAATCTGATGGCTACTGTTTTAAATTCGATAAATATAATTAATATTTTTAGCGCGCTATAACCAACAATCTGACTAGCATAGTACGTCAATTCCCCTCCTATTGTAGACAGCTAAAATAAGAGTAGTAGTAAGGTCAAGAAGATGATGATGGAGGTAATTGTCCAAAGCAGAAAACCCAGAGGTCTATTCCTTTGCTTTTTTTCCATATATATAAAGTATGGACTTTTGCTATTAAGAAACATCTACTCGTAATAGAAGTTTCTTATCGCTACATATAACTTATTTATATACTATATATATAAATATAAAGTAAACTATAAATAAAAAAACAATATATATATTTACTACAAACTACCAGGGCAGCATAAACACTAAGATATAAAACGAAGCGTAGGCACGAATTAGAATGACGCGTTTTATTTTGAATGCGTACCACGCAGTGTTCACATGTCCGCAAAACAACTTATGTGCGTGATATATGAATGTGTATGTATGTGTGTGTGTGTATAGAAAGAAAGTAGAATGAGGTGATAATATTTTGTTAGTTAAAATAATATTTTGAGAAATTTATTATCAAAAACAACTACAGCATAATGGAATAAGTGATTTCATGATCTTGTCATCGTTCGAAAGTGGGTGTTAAAAAGATTTATATATTTATTTTTATTTTACTCGAAGAATAATAGTTATAGTCCTTAAAATATAGCTTAATCTATGTGACAGATAGCTACAAAACCGATGAAATAATTTTGAATACGCGTCATATTTACAATTTTGTTTGGTATTTTTTTTATTGCTTGTATTTTCTTGTATTGGAAGCGAGCAAGCAGCACACCTGATGGTAAGTGTCACTGCCGCCCATTGGCCTTTGCAATACCAAGGGTATAGCTTAAGCCGTCGCCTACTAATAAAATCCCTAAACCCACCCAGTTGGGCTTCCGGCTCTCTCGTTCACTGAACGAAGCGCAATAGCATATTGCCATTACTCAGACTTCGATCTTCTGCGAGAGTGTAGTACTACCCCGGACGGATCGGCCCAAAACTGTCAACAGCGTGGTCCTACCACTATGATCACCTATATTTTTATTCTTTACGTGCCAGTTATATCTCAACTGAATTATGAATATAAAAATATGAACATATACACCAATACTTGTATTTCATATGTTTTAAAATACTTAGTAACCATTTTATAAAAATATGATGCTTACGGAAATACAAGGTCATACTGAACTGAGAATAAGATAGAGATGGGACAATCGATAAACGTAAATCGATAATATTCTTATTAATTATTTATAAAGCAAGTAAAACCAATACATTACCTATATAAACCAGTTGGTTACTCTATAAAATAAGAAAATTGTGTTAATTTAGTGTTCAGACATCAGTTATAATATTGATAAGACCATTTCTTTTATATTAAAAATATAAATTATTTTATAAAATAATAATGATTATTCATGAACTAATCAGTGACCAAGAACTCATCAGCTACAGGAATGCTCCAGCGATGACGATAATAGTGACGATGAACTTGTATGTACTCCTTTCGAATAATACAAATAATTAATTAACAGCTTTATTTTAAATTAAATAAAATCCATTGATTTAAATTCAATAAGATTTTCATATATTGTTTTCCATCTATGATCGATTCACCCAGCCATTTGATTGAAATTCAATAAGATTTTCATACGTACTTTTTTAATTTCAGTAGCAAATAACTTTAAAAAATAACGAACTATATCGACAAAAATACGGACTACATCGTAAGTATGCGGCACTAGTGACAACTGTCACAGAGATTAAGCTATATTTTATAGACATTACCTATACGTATGCATTACCTATACATAATGATGAGTTCGATATATCAAAACGTAACTTATATCGGATATGTGTTAGATATCATACCATATCGATATCTATATCAGTGTAGCCGATATCACAAAAACTGTATAGAGTCAAAACTTCTACTAACATGCGATAACTATTAAATCAAAACTTAAACCTATAACAATGTGAATACGTACAAACAAAACGCAAACTTCACAAACGATATTGAGATATGAACCATATTCGCTACCTCTCGTTCTAAGTGTATGTTCTTTTATTAGTATAAAAGAGATGAAGAGAATATGAAATAACTTTAGCCATGTTTGCGTTGTTAATATATCTTACTGTACTAGCAATAAGGTTTAGTTTCCATTGTATAGTTAATGTTATGATAACGTTTCTGGCGGCTACGGTTACTCGATATTAGTGAGACACTTACTCTACAAAATTAAACTAAATTTCGAAGTGATAAGGTTGAATTTGAGTCGTTACAACTGATATCGATATCAGAAAACTGTTTTCGGGATTAGTATCAAAAATCTTCAAAAATTGCGTGACGCAATACTTGAACGCTCCCAAAGTATTTAATTGAACCTTTGACTTTTCGAGAATTTGTCCCAAGTGCTCTAACTGTTTAAATAACAGAATACCACTGACAGTACAATTTTTTTTTATATTATATTTTAGTACAACAATTCTACTCTAATATCAATTCTAGGCTCCAATCATATTATTAATAATGATTTACCATTTTACAATATAACAGAAGAGTTTTTCCGTGTAGTGACGAAGTAAGAATACAATTTGGCTCTCCCTTGCCTGTGGATGTCATAAAAGACGACCAAAGGATGTGCAATAACATCTATGCAAAGGAAATATATTATCTGTGCTAAACATGGCAAACCCTATATAAAGAAACCATTGATTTGGTTATCAGCGCCCGATTAGTGGTAACGACTTGACTTACTGACGGACAATGACTATTAAGACTATACAATGTGAAGAAGTATTATGTAATAAATGAAAAAAAAAAAATAAGACTTGGCTGTATGAGCTTTGATTCCTTTGCCTATCCGAACGGACGAATAAAACGAAAAAATAAAGTAAACCCTATATCAAACCCGTTTAACCAGCAGGGTATTTTGATCAACTTTACCTACCTTTTAGGAGAGCCCAATAGTGGGATTTGTGCGGGTTTTTATTTTGTATGTGACTTAGTTGTTAGCCGCACATGGATATGACAACTTTATCCGGACTGTGGACGAGCGCTGAGGGCTCTCAACCCGTACTTATGTGGGATGAGATGAAGATGATTTTATCTTCACTCCTAAAACAATGATAAAATAAAATTTAATGGCTTAGAAATGTAGAAGGGCCAGTATGTTCAAGCTTCACAGAAAATAAAGACTGGGTTCCGGTGGCCCGCTTGCTTGGAGAAGAAAGGTACATGTAGGGCGGGTCTATGGGGTCACACGCCGCTTCTTCTGTCGCCTCGGACGGATTTAGTGGTGTGTGACCACACCGTAGCCCCTCCGACAAAAAATTAAAAAAAAATAAAGTGTGTTCAAGCTCATTACCTACGCCTACCACTTTATTGAGCTCTCACTAGGTCATCGTTACTTAGTAGACTTTACTTTTTCAAACGTTGCACAGTATCTTTATGCTTAAAAAAAAAACAAGCAAGTCGTTCTGCTAAGATTTCCACCAAGTTGTTTGCTTTTGTTTTCTAAACAATCCGGGTAATGCTCTCTTCGTACTCATTGAGATGCATTTATTATTATGCATGAAACGTTTAACTCCACTTAAAGATATGCTATACTATTTTATATATTTAAAGCTATCACCAAGAAACTTACATGAAATTAAAATGTGATAGGTTTTTGAAATGAATATAATGCTAATTATATCTTCGAATTATAAGTAGTACATTAATTATTAGTTTCATATACTAATAAATACTGTATATTATATAGTAATTAATTAAAATTCGTCGTTTAAATGCTATATAAATATGGAATTCTGTGAAACAACTTAAAGAAATGATTTTCACTTTCATAGTTATTTTTAATATATGCTAATTATACGCTTCTTGTTACTTTCTATCCGTGTGGTGACGGGGTAAGAATACAGTTTACTATCGCTTATCTCACTCGTCGTTGTTGTAAAAGAAGATTATGGGATAATATGCATATAATACAGATATTATACGCATATTATCTCATAATCTTCTTGCAAATCTTCGGCACAAGAAGGAAAACTCGGAATAAAACTCTATATCAAACTGCCTGTGGCATAGTAGTCCAATTTCCATCCTCCTTATGGGTTGAGATGATCACGAAGCTACCTTCAAATATAAGTATATGCTTTTGCAGAACTACTGCGACTACATCGCCATATTTAAATATTTGCAAAAATTAATAAAGATCTTTATAAAAACTGTAGAAAAATCAAATAAAGAAATTCTAAAAAATCTTTTTTTCATTCATCTCATGTACGTGGACATGAATTTCCTCTACAATGTGAGAAAAATTACTTAGAAATATATAAAAAAATACTTACTATATATAACAAGAAATAGGATAAATAAAATTACTTGCTATAATGCAGATTGGTCACGTACTGAAGGAAGGTGGAGTCAAGAGTCTCCGAAACCGGCGAGCGTGTATGAAGAGAATTATGAATGTTGAGGAAGCGAGTGAAGTATGCAAGGATAGAGTTCTCTGGCGCTCTGTTCTCTCTGTCTACCCTGCAAGGGATATAGCGTGATTATATGTATGTATGTATGTACTTGCTATAATAAGAGTGTCATAGCAGGTAAATTTACCTTCCACCGTATCTATCGTCCAGATTGAAGTAGATTTTGACCTTTATTACAGTTTTATTATCTTTTAATTCCTTCATCAATATCTATGGCTTGCAGGAAAAACACAACAAAATTCAATATTAAATAATTAACAAAGCCTAATAATAAAATATATTAACAATATTTACAAAAACTAATACAATATTTTATAGCTGAAACTGTGATACAATCATAATCAATTAGTCACAGATAAAAATCTCTAGAATATGTAAATGTGACAGTAAAAACTAACCTATCTGGTTATAGAGCCGGAATGAACACGGACGCAGGCCTATAAACAAATAATTTCTCTACAATCACATGAAGATAGCCTTGCTTCACTTATTTACTGTAGTACATATTCTGAACGTCCAATGATGCGGAAAATTGGAAGCACTGATCTAATAGTGTGAAGAAAGGCTATAGTGCTAAATTAACAGGAAAAATCTTATACATATATGTTCCACTCCTGAGTTCCAGGCCCCTCTACATTAGGAGGGCAATTGTCCTACTATATCACGCTAGTCAGACGGACAGGCAGAGAGATATAGCCACCGACGACTGGACCAAATACTGGGTTAAGATTGCCCACTCGCAAGGCGTGGAGAGGCACAATGCGAGGCGGGTTTATGGGGTCGCGCGCCACTAAATCTGTCTCCTCAGACAGATATGGAGTTTCAATACGAGTTTTTCTTTTCTTACATATATGTTACTAGCATCTGCCCGCGGCTTCGCCCGCGTAAAAGGTTACTTTCCTTAAGTTTTATATCCCCTATTTTTATTTTACCCCTTAAGAGTAAATTTTTACAACATGTTAATGTCATATTTAGTTATATCTAATCAATAGCCTAAAAATAAGTTTCAAGCTTCTGGCTTTAAAAATGACGATACTTCCTTACAACTTTTTATCCTCCTTAATAACCTTTTTTTGCATTAAAAAGTAGCCTATGGCCTTTGTCAGGCTCTAGACTATCTGTGTACCCAATTTCATTTAGATCGGTTCAGTAGATTTGGTGTGAAAAAGTGACAGACAGACAGAGTTACTTTCGCATTTATAATATTAGTAAGGATTTGCATATTGTATCTATTAGTCGACTTTTTCCGTGTGTTAATGGAGTAAAAATACAATTCATCATTCCATTTCTTGCATGTGGATGTCGTAAAGACGACTCATCATTCTCCTACTCTTATGCCAATTACTTGGGGTCGATACAATATGTACTCCTCTTTCATAGCACATATTGTAAAAGTTATTGGCAATAATTCTATGACCGGCCGCCTGTCAGACGTCAACCCTCCTTGGGAATGTAATTGTTGACCAAATGGCATCACATGGAGTTGACCCAGGTCGTTATATGGCTCTTAGTCGGCTTTTACGACATCCACGAGCAAAGTAAGGATTGGTAGTATTCGTAGCCGCTACTACACAGCTAGTCGTAAAGAAGACTAAGGGATATAAATATGTAAACATTTTCTTTTTTATTGCTCTTGGTGGCAAACAAGCTAGTAGCACACTTGATGCTAAGTGTTACTGCTGCCTTCGCAATACTTGAGGTACAGTTAAGCCACTAACTACCGATAATTCCCAAATCAACCAGAAAGATAGGTTCATCATACGAAGCACACCAGCATATTGCCACTGAGCAGGTGTTGATTTTCTGCGAGAGTGTGGTACTACCCCGAATAGACTGGCCCGCGGCTGTAGAACAGAGAACTATCAACAGCGTGGTCCTACAACTATTGAACATCCAAAGATTTTCTTATATCTGGGAGTAGAGAATAATAATTTTACACTGTCACGATATTGGTCTATATTTTTTTTCTCGTTTATCTGCATGCTTTAGACACATACTTTATGTACGTCGTGTAAACAAGACCTACATTCTATGGAGCACGATTATTAGCATCGCCACTACTTCAGAATCCGTGATGCTATTGAAAAGTAACCTACTGCTCAGACGGGTGTCGAGGATAAACCGTCGGGCGGGCCACCGAAGACAAAGATCGGGTACCGGTGCCCCGCACGCACGGCGAAGAGAGGTGCTTGCTTGGTCAATGGAGTTGTGTGCCGCCTCTTACGTCGCCCTGGACCGATTTGGCGGGGCGCGACCTTACCGATAGTTCACTGCAAAAAATGAAAAATAAAAAAAAAGACGAGTGTTGCGGTTGTTATGACGTCGACGAAATAGGGATATATTTTGAAATTTCCTTCTCTTACAAAAATAGTTATGTTATATTTTCTTTTTATTTTTATTGTAATTAAAATATTTAATATAGATAATTCTCATGAGTAGGCGTCATTGTGGTTAGATGTAATTGAATATTAAAATTTATTTGATTTAAACAAAGAGATTTTTTTTCTGTTAATCATTATGTTGCTCTCATTACATTTAGTTGTGGTTGACTTCAATATGTACCTACTCTTCTTTAATCGTCATAATTTCAAAAGTTTTAGGCAATAGTTTTATGACAGATAATTTGCTTGACGTCAACGGTCCTTGGATATGATATTGTTGGTTAACAGATGGAGACGGCAAAGGTTGGCATGAGTAAAACCGTTAATAGTCTTTCAAGACGTACAGTTTTTCTCTATAGGTTAGTACCTATAGAGAAAAACTGATTAATGAGAGAAAAACTGAAAAATTCCTTAGTAAGGAATTAATCCTTGTATGGCGGCGCAAGAAAGAGGATGGTGAATTGTATTTGTAATGTAATTGAGGAGCTATTAAATGGATAATATCTGGATGACTGAGCTTTGCTTGGTATTTTTTTTATATTGTGTTTTGGAAGATATATTTAAATAATTAATGAAATAATAAAAAAAGGCAAGAGCTATTAAAATGAGAATGCATAATTCGAACGAGCTCCGGTTTGTCTGGATTAAATTGCCTGGATTGTCTTCTATTTTAATAGTTTCAAGCCAACGGAAAAATACATTTTTTTAACGAAAAAATGTATTTTTCGTTAAGATAAGATATAGATGCATATACATCTTTGTTTGATGATGGTATAAGAATGCAATTGTCGCCACCACATACTTGCCCGTGGGAGTTTTAAATATCGGGTAGAGGTCCCATCAGGAGATCGGGAGCAAGCGTTTCCTGGGAAACTTCTAACACTCACGGCTATCGCCAACCCGCTTGTCAAACGTGGTGATAACATCACTATTCCCTTATTTCTGAGGGATCTCTACGTCCAGTAGTTGACGGCCAAAGGCATAATGATGATGATGATAGATGACTATGAAGAACAGCACCGAGATTTGTAAACCTGCCCGTGCTTATCGTAAAATATTAAATATGGATATAAAATCGATGCAAACGAAAAAAATACTCGAAATAAAACCATATACCAACTCGTCTGACCAGCGTGGTATAGTAGGTCAATTTCCCTTCTATTGTGGAGAATAGGTAGTATATAAAATACGCTCATGTAATAAAAAAACCTATAGGGAAAGGGATTATTATATTCCCATCTCTTTTGACCTCCATCTGACGTTAATACGCTCATAGAACGTATTTACACGTAATTAAAAACCCACTATATCTGACGTTTAAAACGTATGCAGGGAAAATTTATACACGCGATGCGTTTTTATTTTTCATTTCAATTACGTTTTACGCTTATAGTACGTTCAAACTTGACTCATGTTGATTCACAAGTCACAAGCAGAAAGTAGGTTTAATTTTTAATCTAAAAAAAAAGTCAAATGTTGCTTTCTACATTAAAAGAAAAGTAACGTTTGTGTTACTTTTTTAATATCTATGGAAACGCATGACTTATGAACATGCTTTTTTTTGACAAGCCACGGTCTGGGCACATCAACACCTGAATTTTGCGGAGCGATAAAAAATTGGGACATTTCCTAACCTGCAATTTTAGCCAATTGAAAGGATCACTGGAATAGATTCCTTGATTTCGAAGATAGTTACCGGTGTCATCATCATCATCACAGCCCATATATGTCCCACTGTTGGGCTCGGGACTCCTCCGTAATGGAAGGGAAATTAACCTACTATACCGCGCTGGTCAGACGTGTTGGGTATAGAGTTTTGTTTCCAGATTTCCTTCTCTTGCATATATGTTATATGCATTTTATATCCCTTAGTCGTCTCTTACGATCACCCACGTGTAAGATAAGGGGTGGTGAATTGTATTCTTACTCCGTCACCACACGGTTACCGTTATGCCCGATGATAAATTATAACTGCCATTCTTAGTTTTCAGCAACAATTAGATCATAACGAAGGCGCTGCGAATTACAGGAGGATTATTCTTTCATATAATCATTATAGGACCACGCTGTTGATAGTTTTTGTCGACATCCGCGGGTCGGTCCATCTGGGGCGGTACCGCACTCTCGCAGAAGATCGCAATCTAATGGGTTGTTGCGCTTCGGTCGATGAGCAAGAGAGCTAGAAACCCATCTGGGTGGGTTTGAAGTTCGTATTGGTAAGCAGTGGCCTAGCTATACCCTTGGTATTGCAAAGGTGGCAGTAACACTTACCGTCAAGTGTACTGCTTACTCGTTAGCCACCATTAGCAATATAAAAAAAAAACTTCTTTTTCTTTGTCAGTTTCAATCTGTATCAGAGCTGGATACAGACCTCTTTTTCCTGATAGAGTATGGTCTGTCCACATCCTGCACAAACCATCTACTTACCTACTCAACGTCTCTATCACCAAATGGGCGGGCAACTGGTACTAAGCTCTTGTCTTTTGTGGCTGAATCTATTAGTACTACAGCATGGTATATTGGCTAGACGTGGCATTGTGTTTTTAATTTTGTATTTAGGCTTGGAATGATGTTATTTGCTTACTTTTCTAAGTATTCCCTTGAAATATTCTGTGATAAGAAAGGATGGCATATTCTGCCACCCTGCTCATAGCATATTCTTAATCAATACGGATAGTACCTTCTAGAATGAATAGAACTACAGAATCACATCTTGTTATGTGAAATTTAAAACTTATAATACTCCTGCTACAATTATTTAGACACGGCACAATATCTTTTCTCATAAAAAGGACTATTTTAAAACAGATATACTATCTATAAGAGAAGCAACGAGGTGGATTTACAGGCGTTTTTACAAGAAGATATGGATTAATAAGAGCGATGATAAGGATAAGACTTCATCTCCAATTGTATTATCAGTTTTTGTTATAACATTTCGTATATTTTTTCCTGTTAGATGAATATCTCAAACTATAATTTCAATTGTACTCTCCAACTTCTACATTCTAGGAATCATTATTACGTTGTTCATGGTATTAAAAACATAAGTATATTAAGTTATATTTTACTTATTTTGAAATACTATTAGTACCATAAATTTCACATTAATTACCAATATAGCTTTACTGTGGCATGTACATTAAAAAAAAAGAAAAAGGAAATTGTGTTTATACTTTCTCGAAGTAAGATGTTTTTTTGTTTCGATTTCATTTAAACTCGGTAGTTTGTATGATCGTCTGACCGAATCCATCCATAAATTAAACTCACCAGAAATCGACCTACATTCAAATAGTGCTAAATAATTCGACGATTTATCGTTTCACCGTTTCACTCTTTTTTTAAATATCGAATGTAAACAAACGTTCACTGAGCTTTCTACTAGCAACGCCATTACAATGACAGCACACAAATATATGTGTTGACTGTATGTATAAACGCACACATAAACACCGATACAGATAGTCGAAAATCAACCTTTCTCTAGTTCATTTTCTCCTGGTACCGCCGGTGGCGATATTTTTTTTTTCACCACGAGTCCAATTGCCAAATTGGTCGGTCGTTGTGCCAGTTTCTGAGTTCATTGCCGGATACCGTTTGCGACCTACCTTCACAATTTGCTGGTATTTATTTTGGACAGACAGTTAGGTTTTATGCGGCATTAAAATGCTGTGCAAGATGAGATCGCCCGTTACGATAAAGGCGTCGTTTATTGATCGGTGGGACATGACGTGGCGGCACGTGGGGCACACATGTTCATTCATAAACGTAATATTTCACATCATTACTACGCAACCTTGAACAATGGAAAAAACATATATTATTTTAG
Source organism: Lymantria monacha (assembly GCA_905163515.2). Lineage (NCBI taxonomy): Eukaryota > Metazoa > Arthropoda > Insecta > Lepidoptera > Erebidae > Lymantria > Lymantria monacha. The sequence goes on along the minus strand of LR991081.1, from coordinate 7,715,988 downwards.
GTTTCCAAATCGTATAATATACAAAAGAAAAGCTAATTCAAATATGCTTTTACAATTTCGTATTTCACGACTTCATTCCAAATTCAAATTACATTTTTGAGGGCGTCGTCGTTTACTTTGGCACTTTTGAAAAATATATGCTTATTTTCACTGTATTATTTTTCTAGAACTCATTATGTTCTAGTTTAAAACATTTGCGTTGTAATAAAATTTAGAACATTAATACAGTTTTATTTTTATCCTGTGTATTGTCTTCATTGAGCTTAGAATATAACGATGACCAATAAAATGCCACCATCTTTTTCGCCTCCGTGGAAATCGTAAAACCCGACTGAAAGATCACTAAGACAACGAGTAACTACATTCTCTTGAAAAATAATTATAACACCAACGCTTAATCTGCTCATCAAGCATTACGATTGTTGCATTATATCCTCTTGGGGAGGCTTATGTCCAACAATGGCAGTCAATAGGCTGATTGATGGATAGACAAATGCATTTAAATATCAATTGGATCTTTTGGCGGGAATATGAAAGTGTCATGTGGTGGTCTTAGGTATAATATACAATACCTTAGTGTTTTATCGTGTTATATTAAATAATTATGATGACATTTTATGTAAAGTAGTGAATTTGATATAAAATTGCTTTACAGCATTTTAATTTTCCACCTAAATTACCAGATGATACCATTAGCAATGTGGTCATAGCACTGTTGATGGCGACGATTTGACTCAGTCACGGACACGTCAGTGACTAATATGTATGATATGAAGAACTAAAGACATGAAGAAAATTGCAACTCGACCCTGGTAACAATGGCTCGTATAAGTAGCTAATTACCAATACAGAAATAGAAGAAGATTGTCATTTGTAGGCTATAAATCTGTCTTAAGGTGACTATACTTGGCAATTGGTTAGTATTATGTCCCCACATGAGGGCTGCTGCTCTTTCTTTTGATGATCACTCACGACAATTTTTACGACTCTTATGGGCAGATAAGGCGTGTATAAATAAAAAAGTAAAAACGTGGTAAATATCTATAGTGATAAATACTGTAAGTAGTTTTCGATCAGTACTTACATATTGTACTGCCGTTAACAACCTGCCAAATTATAATGTACACATATATAAATGGCATTGCTCGCGACACAATGCCAACTATTCACGGTCGTTTTGTATTTAGGCAAATTGGGTGAAAGGTGAATGAACTTTGAAGTCATTTCACCGGCCGTTGACTCATCGTAGCGATTATAACACTATCATTACTGGCCGAATTTTTGCTCGATATTTAAAAAAAAAAAATAAGATCTCGCCTTGCCATTTCTATAATTGAAAAGTTATTTCATTTTAATTATTAATATAACTTATAGACGTAATTACAAATTGGTATTGGTCATGAATACTACCAAGCATTACATTGTCTGTGGTTGACGTAAAGGACTACTCCGAAATCTTCATTGTTCTGGTTCAATTTTACTTAAAGCGTTGTAATGAGCGATTACTTTCCCATGAATGACTGGTGTCAGCTAGCCAGTACCACTATTCTGGGCAACTTAAACTTCGCCAAACTAATTACAAGACATGACAATTGTGGCATTATTTATTTCCTCTTGTGAAGAGCCTTATGTCTAACGATAATCACTAAAATACTGATGCATGCAGTTTCTTAACGCAATTAAATTAGAAAACATAAATTCATAAACATTTTAGTTATTTTTTTTTGCTGGCTAAGGGATGTAATATTAGTGTGGGAGATTTTACTATAACTTTCATGTATTGAAATAGATTTAGATGTATATAAGAGTCTGTAACATCATCTCGAATAACACTTGCCATAAATAAAAGAAAAAAGAACGTATTTTTTTTTTGTAGATATCTATGGCGCCAATTTCAAAAATATATATTTAGTTATCTTCTTTTTTTTTATAGTAGCAATCAGCTACTGAAGCGAGCCCATTGCTGCTAATGAAGAGTGACTTTTTTTCATAAATTATCAGATTCTTCACATCTTTATAGTTTCTTAAAAGTAGTCATTGTCAGTCAGTAAGTCAAATCATCGCCTTCAACGGGGCTATGGCCGCACTATTATTCTACTGAGTATTTTTGTGGAAAACTAAAACATTTATAAAGAACCATTCTATCATATTCATTAAATCCAAGTAATTCCTTCGCATCACATTACATAAAATGCCAAAACTATATACTAAGATATTGCATATAATACCAGACGTTTTTAAGTTCCCGCCAAAAGTCTTTTTGCTTTTGATTTGTCTTTGTAGTTGTCTATGCAGTTATTCCAATGTCCAGCGTCAGAATTAATCGACTACTTAAAATCTATTACGTACTACTCTATTACACAGTATGATTTTTTACTTCGTGCGTCAGCTTTCGTCATTGAAGTATGAGGTCTTATTTACTCTAACCGCAATTTTAAATCCTTACCAATATTATAAATGCGAAAGTAACTCTGTCTGTCTGTCGCTCTTTCATGACAAAACTACTGAATTGATCTAAATGAAATTTGGTACACAGATAGTCTAGAGCCTGATAAAGGACATAGGCTACTTTTTAATGCAAATAAGGATTGTAAAGGGGGATGAACAGTTGTAAGGAAGTATCGTCATTTTTAAAGCCAGAAGCTTGGAACTTATTTTTAGGCTATTGATTAGATATAAATAAATATGACATTAACATGTTGTAAAAATGTACCCTTAAGAGGTAAATTAAAAATAGGGGATGAAAAACTTTAGGAAAGTAACCTCTTACGCGCGCGAAGCCGCGGGCAGAAGCTAGTAATATATAATTATTATTTACAAGTCTAAATTATTCTAACCTTAAATAAGTATTTACTACCCTTGTATTAATAGGTAAAGAATACAAACTATCGCCATTTTTTTCTTTTCTATGGGTCAATAAAACCAACTGGGAAAGTCCACAGCAGCGCTCTCCTGCTAAACTCTTTCTCACAGCTCTTATACGTCCCACTGCTGGATTCGGGCCTCTTACACAATAGGATCGTGGTGCCATGCTGGTTCTACAAGTTGATATAGGTATCAGATAAGTTATACGCCGACGGCGCTCGTACCGGTCGGACGTATGCACTGGTCGTTAGTCGGTCTTGTCAGCGAATTATCTTGGCGGGTCGTTTTTGTTTGTTTATTTTCTGAATTCGTTGTTGGGGATTGCATTTGGGAGGTTAATTTATGCACTGTTTATGTTTAGGTTGTTTCTCGTTGTGTATAGTGTTTATTGGTTGTATTGTAGATTATAATTAGTTGTAGGTAGATAGATACATTTGGTCGAATTATTTTATTTTGTATTTGTTTTTGTTTGTGTATTTTGTCAGTTCGTTGTCGGGGATTGCATTTGGGTGGTTAATTTATGCATTGTTTAGGTTATTTTTCGTATTAAATAAGTTTTATTGGTTGTAGATTATTTTATTATTATTCGCTGTAGGTAGTTGAAACTAATATTCTACTTTTGTTTATAAATAATTTTATAATTAGGTTTGTTCCTAAATTGGTGTGTTGTCCAGGTAGGTGTTTGTAAAGTCATCTCGTCATCCAACAATGGGTGACGACGAGTCTGACGGCGACTCGGATGTGGCGTCCGGTGTCGGGTATGGTACGGGAGACACGGATCAAGCGTCTGGTCGTAAGCGCTCACATGAGCATACCTTTTTTGTGAAGCCGTCTGAGTTAACCTCTGACCCAGAGGCAGAACCAAGACCTAAAATCGGGACGGTCCGTCGCGGTAAAGCTGCAGCAAGAGGCCATAGCACGGGACTAGCTAGGGCCCGCGCGGAGCTCAAGGCGAGAGATGCTGAGGCCAAGGAAGTGGAGTATGAGCGTATACTCAGAAGTCGGGCAATAAAAAAGATGGCCCCAGCCGTGGCAAATGAATCGGCTGATACGTCGGCGTCCGAGTCTTTCAATATGGAGGACTCCACATCCATGGGTCCTGAGGAGCTGCGTGCCCGTGGAGGTCAGAGTATTGCCGCTATTATAGAGGTAGCCCGAAAGTCGGGGCACCTCCAGGGAGGATATGTTAAAAAATTAAAGGACTCAGCGGCAGATCTTCAGGCGATTGTTGAAGTTCTGTGCACAAAAGAAGAGACAGAGGAAGTACGCAAGCTCCGTTTAGACGTCAGCCGCCTGCGAAAAGAGAACGAGGCTCTCCGACTGGAACTCAAGGCACACCGCCGCGAGTTTCAGGAAATGAGAGCTACCACTTCGACATCTGCCATGGTGCCCAGTGTTGACGCAATTGAGGAGCTAAAGTCCAGTATCACGCGGTCAGTCGGAGCAATGCTAGATGCCCGACTCGCAGGCTTAGAAGACCGTCTTTTACCTGCGAAGGTGATCCGCCCACCCCTGGCAGCGGACAGAAAAAAGGTGGGAGCACCCGCTAACGCTTCCCTTGCGTCTACCGTTAGGGTCTCTGCACCGGTGCCGTCTGTACATCTGGTCCCCGGCCCCTCGACCGTCGCTCCGCTGACCCAGGATGCACCTGAGAATAGTTGGGTCACGGTTGTGAAGAAGGGGAAAAAGAAGTCATCCCCTCTTGGGTCCCCCACCGCGGCTGTTGTGCCTGCTGTGGTCCCAACTCCGGCTGCTTCTGCGCAGAAAAAGTTAAAGTCGGCGCTTGCCGCCCCACGCTCTGCGGCTGTAATTTTGAGATTGCAGCCTGAGGCCGAACAGAAGGGAGTGACATATGCTGACGCTATGCTCCGCGCTGAGCAGGAAGTGAACCTTCAGGAACTGGGGATCGACGAGGGCCTAAAAATAAGACGCTCCGTAACTGGAGCTAGGGTATTACAATTACCCAAGTCCCAAACGCCGGAAACCGCTGACCGACTGGCCGCTGAACTACGGACAGTGCTAGCTGGAGTGGCGGATATCGTCCGTCCGGTCAAACGAGTTGATATTCGGCTGACCGGAATGGATGACTCCGTCACTGGAGAGAAAGTGCAGGCGGCAGTGGTCCGCACGTGCGGTTGCGATGCCGCGGATGTCCTAGTTGGGCAAATTCAGCGAGGTCCCCGTGGTATGGGCATGGTAAAGGTGCGGTGTCCCGTCGCCGCCGCTAAGACTCTCGCAGACGCAGGAAGACTCCTCGTTGGCTGGAGCTCGGCAGGCGTCCAGGTGCTGGAGAATCTCCCACTAAGATGTTTCCGATGTCTGGAACTGGGACATACAACCCCTCTGTGCCCATCCTCTATCGACCGTTCCGGACTTTGTTTCCGGTGTGGCGGTATCGGGCACATGGCGGCCGCTTGTATGGCACAACATCGCTGTGCGGTATGTTCAGATGCGGGTCGCCCAGCAGAACATAAGATGGGAGGGAGACTGTGCAAAGCCCCGAAATCAAGAGGTAAGGTGGCCCTAGGACCTCGGGCCGCTGTGCCTAGTACGAGCCGCCAGGCCCAGGAGGAGGTTGAAATGTCCCCTTAATGGGAGACAAAATCCGCTTCCTCCAGGCGAATCTGAACCACTGCGCCGGGGCTCAGGACCTGCTACTGCAGTCCATGGCGGAGTGGGGTACAGACCTGGCGGTGGCCTGCGAGCCGTATTTCATTCCTGCCTCACCTAATTGGGTGGGGGACCTGAATGGGGATGTGGCTGTCCTGACAAGAGGGAGTGCCGGTCCTCCCCTCTCTATTCTGGAGAGGTGCAATGGCTTCATTGTGGCGGGGTGGCGAGACTTCGTCATAATTGGCCTCTATTTTTCTCCCAACCGCAGCCTGGCGGAGTTTGAGCTTTTCTTAGACTCCGTCAGTGCTGCGGTCCGTCGCCAGTCGCCGAGGAGAATTGTAGTTCTCGGCGACTTCAATGCGAAGTCTCGTGAATGGGGGAACCCCGCCACAAACGCGAAGGGAAGGGCCGTTGAAGAGTGGTCCATTCTCTCCAACCTGTCCCTCCTCAATAGAGGGACAGTTCACACTTGCGTGCGATATCACGGAGGGTCCGTGGTGGATCTTTCTTTCGCCACTCCTGGTGTCGCTCGCGAGGTAAATGATTGGAGAGTCGAAGAAGGGGTGGAGACCCTCTCAGATCACCGGTATATACGGTTTGAGGTCTCCCCCCCTCCGGGATCACTAGGGCCCCGGCGTGGAAGGAGAAGTGGTCTTCCCAAATGGGCCATTGGGCAATTTAACCCAGAGATGGCCCGGGAGGCCGCCATTATACAGCGCTGGGGTTCCATGGGACAGCACATCACGGGAGTGGATAGGCTCGCAGGCCATTTGAGGAGTTTTCTGCAGACGGTGTGTGATGCGGCGATGCCGAGGGCACGGCGAGGGCCGCCGCGGCGACAGGTTTACTGGTGGTCGCCCGAAATTTCCGATCTTCGGGTGGCCTCCAACCGATCGCGGCGTGCCTACGCCCGTTGCAGACAGCGAAGAGACCGGGACGACGTCCTTGAGGACCAGCTGCGGATGGAATACAAAACGAGGAAGAAGACTCTGCAGCTGGCCATCAGCCAGGCGAAAGAGAGGGCCCGCGAGGAGCTTCTTGCGGGTCTCGATAGGGATCCCTGGGGGCGCCCATACCAGAGGGCACGGAACAAGCTCCGTGGCTGCGGCGCCCCCATAATTGAAACACTGGACGCGGCTTTCCTATCGGGGCTAATTGGGGAACTATTCCCACACTCCACGGGACATGTTCCCCCCAGGATGGCTCCTCGGTCGGTGGTGGAAGAGGAAACACCTATTCCCCCCATCACCGACGATGAATTGGAAGTGGCCCTCTCCCGACTTAAAGGGAAAAGGAAAGCGCCTGGCCCGGACGGTGTCCCGGGACTCGTACTCGGCGTCGTCGCAGAATACTGCATGGATGTACTCCGGGAACTGCTCAATGAATGTTTGAGGTCCGGGCAGTTCCCGGAACAATGGAAGAGCGGAAGGCTTTGTTTGCTGCGGAAGGAGGGTCGCCCAATCGACTCTTCTTCTGCATACAGACCACTGGTGCTGCTGGACGAGACGGCAAAATTATTCGAAAAGGTGCTTGCGGACCGTCTTGTCCGGCACCTCGAGGCTATCGGGCCGGGACTGTCGGCAAATCAGTTCGGGTTCAGGTGCGGCCGGTCAACGATCGACGCTTTGGCCGCCCTGAAGACCCTGGCCACCGAAGCGGTGGCAAAAAAGGATGTGGTCCTGGCAGTCTCGCTCGATATTAAAAACGCCTTCAATAGTCTCCCACACGAGACTTTAAAGGAGGCGCTCCGATATCATGGGGTGCCTCTGTATCTCCGGAGGCTGTTGGAGGCGTACCTCGAGGGAAGGCACGTGCTCTGGGAGGGGGACAACGGGCGCATGCATCGCCATAGGGTAGAATGCGGCGTTCCACAGGGTTCGGTCCTTGGTCCGACTTTGTGGAACGTCGGATTTGATTGGATGTTGCGGGGCCAGCTTCTCCCCGGGATGGGTATTATTTGTTACGCAGATGACACCCTCATCACGGTGAGAGGGGCTGACTTCCGCAGCGCCGCCCGACTGGCAAGAGTCGGAGTAGCGCTCGTTGTTGACCGGATTGGCAAGTTGGGCCTGAGGGTCTCATTGGAGAAGACAGAGGCCCTCCTATTTTATGGTCCCAGCCAAGGTCTCCCCCGAGGGGCACAACTCAGTGTGTCTGGGGTTGCCGTGCCGGTGCAGACCCGGATGAAGTACCTGGGTCTGCACCTAGACAGTAAGTGGAATTTTGGGCCGCATTTTGCCCAGCTCGTCCCTAGGCTTTCAAAGTCGGCCGCGGCGCTGGGTAGGCTTCTGCCCAATACTGGAGGTCCCGGATCGTCCTGCCGGCGGCTTTATGCCGGTATCTTGCGGTCTATGGCGCTGTATGGTGCCCCGATCTGGTCGCAGTCACTCACCGCCTCCAATAAAGCCTTACTACGCAAGGCGCAGAGGGCCATGGCGGTGAGGACAATACGGGGGTACCGTACGGTGTCCTGGACTGCAGCTACATTGTTGGCGGGCGATCCGCCCTGGTCACTTCAGGCTAGGGCTCAGGCGGAAGCCTACCAGTTCTGCGCTGCGGCGCGGGCAAATGGTGAACGCATCACCACGAGGGGACTGAGCAGGGCGAAAGAAGCGGCTCAAAGGGCACTAGTCCAGCGGTGGAGGGAGGAACTAGAGTTCCCCGTAGCAGGACGGGGGACCGTTGAGGCGGTAGCGCCCCACCTTCACCGCTGGACGACACGGAGGCACGGCAACCTGTCCTTCAGGCTGACGCAGGTACTTACCGGACACGGGGTCTTCGGTAAGTACCTGCACCGAATTGGACGTGAAGAGGCCCCTGGATGCCATGAGTGTGGCGCGCAAATCGATGACGCGCGTCACACCCTGGAGGTATGTCCCGCCTGGGGGCCTCAGCGCCGCGACCTGTCGGCGGTCATTGGAGCAGACCTGTCGTTGTCAACCGTCATCAACAAGATGCTTGACAGCGACAGGCACTGGACGTCGATGGCCTCCTTTTGCGAGGAAGTCATCTCTGCAAAGGAGGCCGCGGAGCGAGAACGCGAAGCACTCGCGTCTGCGAACTCGCTCCGCCGGCGGCGACCAGGGAGAAGGAGGCGCCGCTACGCGCACCTCCTCCCACCGCCTTGACGGCTGACTGGTCGTGGCCAGATGGCTAAGCGTAGGGGTGTCGGGGATAGAATGTCAATAGACGATCTCTCCGGCATCCCGTAAAAGCGCGGAAGGGACCGCTGTTAGGTTTTAGTGGGTATTCCGGCCGTCAATCTCATGGCCGGCGAGTCCCACACACCCCCCCGTCTGTCACTGGCGGGGGATGTGCGCAAAAGCATTTCCACAGCGTAAACAAAAAAAAAAAAAAAAAAAAAAAAAAAGGTATCAGATAAGTTGATATAAGGATTGACCATGTTGGTAAGACAGTTCTCAAATCAATGTAAGATCATCATCATTCTCCTACTCTTATCCCAATTACTTAGGGTTGACCCTAAGTAAGTAATATGTACTCCTGTTCCTATATATTGCAAAAGTTATTGGCAATAGTTTTATGACCGGCCGCCTACCTGACGTCAACCCTCCTTGGGAATGTAATTGTTGACCAAACGGCATCAGGTGGTGTTGGGCCAGGTCGATTTAAGGCTCTTAGTCGTCTTTTACGACATCCACGAGTTAAGTAAGGGTTTGTAGTATTCGTAACCGCTACCATACAATTCTCAAATCAATGTTAAATATTATATGTATATAACATCCCCGTTGGCTTCAAGTCAAGGAATCTTTTCGACCTTTAGTTGATGGAGAGGGATTATAGCACAGATTCTGAAATACCACATCGGTTTTGTATCACACGGATAGTTTATCTCGATTCGGTTTAAAATTCTTATACTTAAATCATAGAAATAAATTTTATAATATAAGATACCGTTTCGTTCCGTCCGGGGCGACGAAAGGGTGGCGTGACCCGTAACCCACCCTATTCTTCTGAACTTCATTGGGCCGGCCACTGGTACGGAATTCTTAACATCCCTGGCCAAATAATAAACATGAGTCAAGGCTAGATATGGGGTGATGTATTGTATTCTAACTCCGTCACCCACCATACGGAAATCCGCTGTACATAATTTACTTGATAAGAATGTTTATTGTATGCGATGTGTGAATCCAGAATTAATGTTCAATAAATTGCTTAGTTTCCTTCCTTCCTGTTTATTTATCAGCTGTTAATACGTTAATAATATTTAATAGTATTTTAAGGAAATAACAATATTCATTCATTTGTTTATAGCTATATACGTATTCCGTAGTATTCCTTGTGGTGACAGAGTAAGAATACAATTCACCACCAATCTTACCCATAGGTGATCGTAAGAGATGACTAAGGGTAATAATAAATAATGACATCTATGCAAGAGAATAAAAACTCGAAACCCTATACCAACACGTCTGATCAGCATGGTTTAGTTGATCAATGTCCCTCCCATTATGGAAGTGGCTCGCGCTACTTGGTTGTAGACGAATGGTCTGCTAATCATACTGATACGTCGAGACATTTCCACCTATAGGAGACTTAATGGACGCATCAGTCTACATACTTACTCTGTTTAATATTATCTTTATAAGCCATATGCCATAATGGCATTAAAATTGCCTGATGTTTTCTTTTTTATGGCTCTCATCATGTTTCTATGATATGAATGACCACCGTGTCTATAAACGTTAAAAAATGTGTTAGAAAAGTTATAAAAGTAAAAATACAATATAAATACTACAAAATCTGTTATCAAAATGGTTTTATTTCATATGCGTAATACTCGTGTAGTCCTTAGATCGAATTATCATTCCACATTTCAAGATATAGTCTGGACTTTTCTACTAAAAACTACTGGTAGCTTTTGCGTGATTAGCTAATAATTTAGCAGACGGTTAGACAAAAGTTTTATAAATATCTCGTACCAATTTCCTTAAATATCTTCGATATTATGAACGTAGAAAACGGTGCTGCTGTACGGTATCGGCTACGAATACTACCAACCCTTACTTTGCTCGTGGATGTCGTAAAATACGACTAAGAGACTTATAACGACCTGGGCCAAGACCATCTTATGCCGTTTGGTCAACAATTACATTCCCAAGGAGGATCGTCGTCAGGCTGGTCATAAAACTATTGCCAATAATTTTTGCAATGTGTAGGAATGGACTACGTATTGCGACAATCCCATGTAATTGAGATAATAGTAGGAGAATGATGGTAATGTTGATTATAAATATACAAAATATTGTCAAGATATGTGTACATATATATATGGAAAAGTATAGTTAATAAAAAAATGTTGAGGAAGCGAGTGAAGTATGCAAGGATAGAGTTCTCTGACACTTTGTTCTCTCTGCCTACCCTGCAAGGGATATGGCGTGATGGTATGCATGTATGTATTTTTTTTTTATTTCAGTTTACATAGTTTTTATGTGCTAAGAATATTTTCCATTAGTTTATTATCAACAATATGCGAAACTGTCTTTACTTACTTGGTTTAGTAATACAAATAAAGAAACTTCTACATTCCAATATTTTTCGTGGAATCGTTATAAAAATCTATTGCAAAATTTGATTCATCTCATCTCATATCAGTTCGTATATGTCCCACTGTTGGACTTGGGGCTCCTCCGTAATGGGAGGGAAATTGACCTACTATACCACGCCGGTCAGACGTGTTGGTATAGGGTTTTGTTTAGACTTTTCCTTCTCTTTCATAGATGTTATATACGTTTTATATCCCTTAGTTGTCTCGTACGATCACCCACGGGTAAGATATGGGGTGGTGAATTGTATTATTACTCCGTCACCACATGGAAAAATTTGATTAACAACATAATAAAAAATAATTGCAAATATATTATCTACAACGGCACAATGGAGGCCATGGGAATCTCACAATAAGTCATTTTTCTTCAAACTTTTATGTAAATATATCCACAGCTGCTGAATATAATCTTTTAAAATATATTTTCATGTTTTATTCGTCAAGGAATAAACAAAGGGTTTCATCATCACAGCCCATAAATGTCCCACTGTTGGGCTCGGGCCTCCTCCGTAATTGGAGGGAAATTAACCTACTATACCTCGCTGGTCAAACGTGTTGGGTATAGGGTTTATTACCAGTTTTACAAAGGGTTTAAAGATTGGAACAATATTGATTATTCCTGAAAAATATTAACAAAATTCATTAACTAATTCATTGTACATTACCTACATTGCATCGTCTCAGCTTATATGCGTCCACTGCTGCTTAAGCATCTTCAACTACAGGAGGGTAACCGACCTACTTATACCACGCTGATCAGATGGGTTGATTTTATAAAGAATTTTTTTTTTCCACAGGTGTTACATGCACACTAAATCTTTTATTGGTCTTTTACGACACGCAAGGCCAAGATTTCCTCTTTATCCCCTACTAAGAATTTTATTCTCATTACACTATATGATATATATGTAGTTCAAAACATAATTCGCTGCTGCATATCTCTTAGGATATATGGTATATGGTGTAACCGAAAACAAAGATCGGGTACCGGTGGCCCGCTTACACGGCGAAGAGAGGCGCTTTGCAGGGTGGGTCTATGGGGTCGCGCGCCGCCTCTTCCGTCACCTCGATTTGTAGGGGCGTGACCACACCATAGCCCATTGCGGAAAAAAAATAAAGGGTATATCGTGTAGGCCACAAAAATCAACGAATTAGTAGCTATAGTAGCCCACTTAATTCGCGGAAAGGGTAATAAAGGCGGCGTGAGATCAGATCATGGCTATCAAAAAAAGAATAAATACATTGATAATTTAGAACTAGGTCGTAATTCCATATGCCTCCAAAATCCCAAGATTTTTCAGCGTATATTCATCCGTGTGGTGACGGAGCAAGAATACTATTCACCACCCCCTATCTTACCCGTGGGTGATCGTATGAGACGACTAAGGGATATAAAACGCATATAACATCTATGCAAGAGAAGAAAATCTCGAAACAAAACCCTATACCAACACGTCTCACCAGCGCGGTATAGTAGGTTAATTTGCCTTCCATTACGGAGGAGGCCCGAGCCCAACAATGGGACATTTATGGGCTGTGATGATGATGATTCAATGTACAATTTTGACTTCATTATATTTTTATTGCATATAATTTTGTCTGCAATTCGAGCAAATAGAATTCCAAAAAAGGAAGTAAACCCATTAAAAGAAAAAGTTACAAATTGCAGTCGAAAAATGTCTGCTTCCGTTGTCGCGGTCGATGCTGACCGTACTTGTACATAGCATACATACAGCAATAGTGAACATTGGCCATTCGAAAGACAACTGCGACCACTTTCATCAACATTGAGCTTCGTAGAAAGTTAGGGAATCGGCTATTTGTCGTAGCGAAAGCTCAAAGCTTTGTGCTAGTTCACACAGTACTATTAAATTCGTTTTAAGGCCAGTTGGTAATAAAAAATAACTACGAGTATTTATTAGGCTATAGGAGGGGGACATAGTGTCCGTATATATATGTGTCCGAGTATATAAATGTTAATATCTATAATTAGAAAATTATTGACAATAGTTTTATGACCGACTGCTCACTTCAATCCTTCTAGAGAATGCAATTGTAGACGAGATGCTATCAGATGGAGTTGGCCTAGTTTGATTATGTAAAGCATATTTTACGACAGAAGTTATATTTTACTATGTCTACGAGTAATGTAAGAGTTTGTAGTATTTGTAGCCGTTACCACACAGCATATTATTTTATCTTTCATCATCTCAGCTAACATATGTCCCATTGAGTCTCATCTAAATATAATGGAAATGAAATTGGCCTACTATACCACGCTGTTCAGACGTGTTGGTAAAGGATTTAATTTTGAGTTTTCCTCCTTTGCATAAATATTGTATGATTTTTATATCCCTTAGCCATCTCTTGCGATCACCCACGGGTAAGAAAATTAGTGGTGAAATGTATTCTTACTCTGTCACTACATGGAAAATATATTATTATTAAAAATTATGGTTTATTTCGCAATTTTTAACAATACAGAGCTCGTAGTATTCGTAGCTGCTACTATACATCACATATGAATATTAAAACAAAATAACGTGAATAAATCGGTATGTTATATACGCAAGTCAAGATGGGTCAAGCAATTAATATTTTGCTGACGTAGTTTTTACGTTAACAAAAGCATTTTGGGTTTTAATTTACGCAAAAAAGTCAGTCACCTTATTTTATAGTGCATTCTAGAATTTCTAATCATAAATGTCTGTCTACAAGTAAAATGTATTCAAAGACCCATCGTCTTCTCAAACAGTCGTTTGTCTCATTTCTCGTGGAATACTTCCCATGACATAAAGAAAGTTTTAAAATCAAATTTCTTATGTCGTATTTAGAGAAAAGTTGTTAAAATTTCACCATAGACAAGATACTTTGGATGTGAAACGAGAAATCAAATATATCGATGCATCCCACGGTTATAAGACATTTTATATCATGGTTTTGGTTTGTGCACCTCTCAAATGGACGCCACAACGTGTACAAATAGCCTTTCCAATGCGAAGTCATCCTCCGTCACTCATGTGAGATTCATACGAAGCGAGTAAATCTAGGTCGTGGGAGGTCATCGACCAGCCGACCGCCGAAATGACAGTCGAAAATTACTTGTTTGAATATTAGGCACAAAATTAGCCTAAGGCGATGCTAAACGTCACAGCTATCATAGTTTTCTATTAGTTTTAAACTGACTTCCCCTCTCACAAATTTGAATATTTTAAGAATTTTTACATTTAAATTTTTATCGAACTTGACATTACAAATATCAGAATTATCATTCTCCTGCTCCCATCCCAATTACTTGGGGTTGACGCAGTATGTGCTCCACTTCCTACATATTGCAAAAGTTATTGGTAATATTTTTATGACCGGCCGCCTGCCTGACGTCAACTGCACAGATGGCGTAGTGGTTAAGATACCGACCTTCCGTGCCAGTGCCGTGGGTCCGATTACCACGCAGGACAATACTTTGTGCGATCCACAGTTGACCCAGATCGATATAATGTTGTTCTTTATTATAAGCTGTTAATAAATGGATGAGTTATTAAATACCTTAGTTGTTCCATATGAAAGGTAGACAAAAGTATAAGCTGGTGAAATATTGTATTTTAATTTCTTATTAATTTATATTCAATTATGTATCTTGAACAAATTATATATTTTGAAAAAATGAGCTGTGTGGTAGCGGCCACGAATACCATCAACCCTTACTTTGCTCGTGAATGTACGGCATCCGTCATCATCAAAGACAACTAAGAGCTTTATAACGACCTGGGCCAACTCCACCTGATTCTGTTTGGTCAACAATTACATTACCAAGGAAAGTTGACGTCAGGCAGGGGGTCGATCATAAAACTATTGCCAATAACTTTTAAAATATGTACTATGAAAGAAGGGTACGTATTGTATCGACCCCAAGTAATTGGGATAAGAGTAGGAGAATGATGATTTTGAACCAAATTATCTAACTACCTCAGACTGACAGAAATATCAATAGCAATGGAATATTTGGATGCTGTCATGTATTTCTAAATTTTATTGCTAGATATCTTGTACAAACTCAAATTATTTATTATGTATATGTATAGGGTCTTTATATTTGGAATAGGGTATAGTATGATCACATCCCAACCGATTCGTTTAGGGTGATGGAAGGAATAGCGTACAACCTCATAACTTGCCGCACACGTATCTCACTATCCGCATGCGGGCGGGTCACCCAATTATAGGTATATAAACCCTGCGGAGGCACTTACACATTATCAATTTTACATAACATCTTAAATTTTTGAATGACTAACTTAGTGGTTTCACGAATATTTTAAACGAGATATGGCTTTTACGGAGAAAGGTGTTTTAAAAATACACATACGGTAGCGAACTCTCATACGAAACATTGTCAATTCGATTTACATACAGAACAATCCTTATCCGTTTTATGGTACTGTCAAGCGATATCGCCCGGGCGTCGACGGGAGATGATACCCGAAAAGGTAACCCGCCAAGATCACCAAAGTGAATCGAATTTAATACTGGTGGATATAGAGTACCGCAGATCCAGTATGGGATCGCAGTTTACGCGGGACCATAGCTTAACCCAAAAAAAATATTGGTACTATTTGACTATTATTATAGAGTAATGTATAATAAATCCTTACTAATATTATAAATGCGAAAGTATGTCTGTCTGTCGCTCTTTCACGCCAAAAGTACTGGACCGATCTAAATGAAATTTAGTACACAGATGGTCTAGAGCCTGACAAAGGACATAGGCTACTTTTTAATACAAAAAAAGGGTTGTAAAGGTGGATGAAAAGTTGTAAGGATGTATTGTCATTTTTAAAGCCAGAAGCTTGAAACTTATTTTTAGGTTATTGATTAGATATAAATAAATATGACAATAACATTTTGTAAAAAATTTACCCTTAAGGGGTAAAATAAAAATAGGGGATGAAAAACTTTAGGAAAGTAACCTTTTATGCGGGCGAAGCCGCGGGCAGAAGCTAGTAACTAATAAACTAAACTAAACGTGAGCTTTGAATGACACCAGTGATTGAAAGGTAGAGGAGCGTGTGATTACCACGGGGAATGAAAAGCATGTAATAAGGTTATCAATATGAATGTAGAAGGACGTAAGATTCGTAGGAGATACAGAAACAGATGATTAGATTGTGTTAATAAGGATCATTTACTATCCTGGTCTTATCCCAATTACTTGGTGTTCACGCAATATGTAATCCTCTTTCATAGTGCATATCGCGAAAGTTATTGGCAATAGTTTTATGACCAGCCGCCTGCCTGACGTCAACGCTCTTTGAAAATGTAATCGTTGACCAGACGGGATAAGATAGAGTTGACCCAGGTTGATATAAAGCTCTTAGTCATCTTTGACGACATCCACGAACGAAGTAAGGGTTAGTAGCATTGGTAATTATTCGTAACGACGACGTAAAAGAGCGAGTAGGTATGAAAGAGAGTACCTATTGGTGTAAAGATGCGAAAGGGAATGCTTCGATGGTTCGTACACGTAGAAAGAATGCCGAACGAACGTCTGGTTAAGAAGATATACCATGCGAAATTGGAAGGATTTAGGTACCGGGGGAGACCGAGACTCACCTACCTACATCAGATTGGTACGTACTGAAGGATGGTGGAGTCAAGAGTCTCCGAAACCAGCGAGCGTGTTTGAAGAGAATTATGAATGTTGAGGAAGCGAGTGAAGTTTGCAAGGATATAGTTCTCTGGCACTCTGTTCTCTCTGCCTACCCTGGAAGGGATATGGCGTGATTATATGTATATATGTATGTATATAATTATTTTTCGTTGTTTTTTATATGCTAAAAAATCACTGGCAGTGTGAAAAAAAATATTTCCAAAAAAATATTAAAAATATACCTAACATGTCCATATTCACGTTTCAGCATTTTAATCACTTATTTTGTGCAAAAAATACAAGCTACTAAACCCAAAAAATATTTTTCAATCAATATAGTCCTTTCAAAAATAAAGCATTTTCAAATAAACAATAGTACTAATACATACATAACCTCACGCCTGTTTCCCAGAGGGGTAGGCAGAGACTACGGATAGCCACAAACTACGATCCTGAAATACCTCCATCGCTTCATTCACGCTCATCACAGTCTTCATGCTTACTCTACGATTACGCGCACTCTTAATCTGACCTTTCACTAGCACATCTTCAATTTGATCCAGTAAGTACGACGTGGTCTTCCCCTTGTATTCGTCCCACTCACATTCGCTATCACTAATGCTATCAAAATATAGTCATTCAGATCGTATAATTCCCACATCTGAGTTCGAGCCTTCTATAGAATAGAAAGACAATTGATAGACTATACCACGCTCGTTAAACGGGTTAATACAGGATTATTTTTCAAGTTATACTTCTTTTCCATAAACGTATATTATATCCGACTCTCTTTTACGACAGCCACAGGCAAATTAGGAATGGATTGTATTCTTACTCAGTGATTATACGGTAAAACTTTTCAAATATAAATCAGTAAGTAATACAAATTCTCCGTGTGGTGACGGAGTAGAATACTATTCACCACCCCATATCTTACCCGTGGGTGATCGTACGAGACGACTAAGGCATATAAAACGCATATAACATCTATGCGAGAGAAGGAAAACTCGAAACAAAACCCTATACCAACACGTCTGACCAGCGCGGTATAGTAGATTGATTTCCCTCCCATTGCGGAGGAGGCCCGAGCCCAACAGTGGGACATTTATGGGCTGTGATGATGAAGTAATACAAATAAAAGTTAATAATTTTCATATTAAAATGATACAAGGAAACTGTGTCGTAAATATTTGCTTTGTTTTTAACAAACATAACATATATACATCAAAACATGAATGAGATTCACGTCATCGCTTACGCTTGGGCCATTCATAAGATTCATTGTTTATATAATTATAGATTGTTTGCTATATTTTAAGGAAAATAAACATAATTGTTACGTATTTACATGAATGAATATACACGTAGCGAAATGGAATTTACTTTAATGCAAAAACCAGGTCAAAGCAATAAACATATAAATAAATAAATAAAACTGATCACTGTGTAGTACAATTCCTCACTGGTCATGGGAATTTTAGAGGTAAATTATTCTATTTTAAACTCGTAGCTTCAACATTTTATCAACTATGATTTCTAGCAAACAGCTCATAATATCCTCTGGAAGTGCAGTCTCTAGCGTAACGAGAATGATCTCATGTAAGACAGTCTACAAATCACGTCTGGGGTAGTATACTATACGGACCTTGTAGCAACTCGTGAAAATTTTCGTGCGCTTTTGCTATACTCACTATTGTAATCAATTAGCGAGTAGGTATGAAAGAGAGTATTGGTGTAAAGATGCGAAAGAGCATGCTCCGATGGTTCGGACATGTGGAAAGAATGCCGAACGAACGTCTGGTTAAGAAGATATACAATGCGAAAGTGGAAGGATGTAGGTACCGAGGGAGACTGAGACTAACCTACCTAGACTGGTCTATCGGTCATATACTGAAGGAAGGTGGAGTCAAGAGTCTCCGAAACTGGCGAGCGTGTATGAAGAGAATTATGAATGTTGAGTAAGCGAGTGAAGTATGCAGAGATAGAGTTCTCTGGCACTCTGTTCTCTCTGCCTACCCTGCAAGGGATATGGCGTGATGATATGTATGTATGTAATCAATTTTAAGGCACCATTAAGCTTTGTTATATTCCTGGTGTTGTACTGATATGCTTCACGTATTAGTATATTCTTTTATCTACAGGCCTATTAGCCAATTTTTGTTTCATGTCTCCCGCTTTGCATAGGAGTTATGTGGAGCAATGCTCAGTGGGCTCGTTATTTTTTAAGTTACATATTTTAATTAAAATTATATGAATACATGTTTAGTAAATATTAGCTCTGGTGAGTCAAAAGATGATTAAGGGATATAATATGGATAATAGTTGTAGGACTACGCTGTTGACAGTTCTCTGACTGTAGCCGCGGGCCGGTCCGTCCGGGGTAGTACACACTAGCAGAAGATTGACGTATGAGTAATGGCAATGTGCTATTGCGCTTCATTCGGTAAGCGAGAGAGCCGGTAGCTCAATTGGGTGGGTTTGGGGTTTATATTGATAGGCAGTGGCCTAGTTATACCCTTGGTGCTTTGCAAAGGTCCATGGGCGGCAGTGACACTTAACATCAAGTGTGCGGCTTACTCGTTTGCCACCACTAGCAATAAAAAAGAAAAAAATATGATGGCCGAAGTGATAATGTTAATTTATATCCAACAAAATGTAAATTATGATATTATTATACTTATATTTTTCATCTCAACCTTTATTGGTGTTACTAGGTGACAGAACACTTCGCCAAATTAAAAAAAAATAAACAAATAACATTCTTGTGTGTATATATTCAATAATTATCAGCCACATGGTTAGAATTATAATAATCACTAAAAATTAACAGCTATGATACAAAACCCCTAATTTTCTCATTACAACCTGCCTCGGTAAAAGTAAACGTATGTCGTATGTACAACTTATCTCTAATTGTCACTTTTATCTTTGAAATATAATAAAACTTTAAGTTATCATCATCATGTCAGCTCATATAATGTCTTACTATTGGGCTTAAACTCCACGTCGGTCAGACGTGTTGGTATAGAGTTTGTTTCGAGTTTTTCTTCTCTTGCATAGATGGTATATGTGTCCATTAGTTGTCTCTTACGATCACCCACAGGTAAGATATGGGGGTGATGAATAATTACTCTGTTACCACACAAAAACTTTTAAGGTAAATTTAAAAAATTAATAAAAAAGATACTTTCGAGAATCAAATTTTATTTTCATTACGACTTAGATAAAATTATCACAAAACATTAACCACATTGAATTCCAAAATTTTAGCCTTCTCAATAAACCTAACTCAGGAAAATAAGAGGCGTGCGTAGTATTCATTCATATTCCGTCACAACACGGAAAATAATCTCAACGACAAATGATTTGCAAAAGTTCCCGGATTCTATTCTAAATTGCGTAAAAGAATATGCACTAACAATATTAACATCATCTATCGAATCGTCAGATATGACTCATACATTAATGATATGAATGAATACAGTAGACAGTTGCGAAAGTATCTCGGTTTTGTTTACGTCCGTGTTGCGAAAGTATACTCGGATATTGCTTGACTCACCCGTAAGCACAGGTTCCATGGAATTTCAAACTCATTCTTATTATGATGTGTTTGGTAATTTATAACGTAACTTACCTTAAGAATATAGTTAGAATGTTCTGTTTAACCTAGATCAGTTGAAGCAATCTTCGTTATGATGAATAAGGAGAGGGTACCCCTCAGGGGGTATTCCGTCGGGTCCGCCACTGACGACAAGTTCACGCTGCTACGGTGGCCGGTCCAACGACGAAGGCGAGGTTCACGGATGGGTTATGGGTATGTGTGCTTACGCTCCTCTGTCGGCCCGGACGGAGTGGTGCGAGGAGTACGCCGACCGTAACCCAACCCAAAAAAAAAAGAAAGTTGTGATGAATATAAGCCCAATTGGGTGGGTTTGGGGTTTATATTGGTAGGTAGCGGCCTTGTTATACCTTTGGTGTTGTGAAGGTGCATGGGCGGCAGTGACACTTACCATCAGGTGTGCTGCTTGATCGTTTGCCACCACTAGCAATAAAAAAAAGGTATTTGGCTTGTGCGAATTTTATAAAATTTAACCTTTTTAGTTGTTAATCATAAGTTATTTATTGTATCCAAAATATCCTCTACTGGTTGATTAAATTCCCTGCGCTATATATCAATTAACTTTTCATGGAAGTCGTAAAAACCGAGTAAAGACTAAGACTCTTCAAAAGAGAAAGTTACTAAGTAGCACTTTCCTGGGAAACTAATATCGGAAATTAGGATCTCGAACTGACCAGCCAATCATGGCTATTTTGGCATTATCCCGAGTTGTGGAGGTCTACATTCATTAATAAACATAAATAAACTGATAGATGAATGGATAGAGGGATGATTTACGTATTAATAATTATTTTCCGTGTGGTGACGGAGCAAGAATACAATTTATCACCCCTATCTTATCCGTGGGTGATCGTAAAAGACGACTAAAGGATAATAATATATGCATATAACATCTACGCAAGACAAGGCTGACCAGCGTGGTGTAGTAGGTTAATTGCCTTCATAGTGAGGAGGAGGCTCGAACCCAGTTGTGGGACGTATATGAGCTAAGATAGGATGATGAGTTGATGATGAATTTATTATCTATGCCTATGTATCAACCAGTTCATCAGTCATTAGACCTGTCGTTATGTATGGATCTGAATGTTGGACATTGAAAAAGACGGATGAGAAACGATTGCATGCTACTGAGATGCGTATGTTAAGATGGATGTGTGGGGTGACAAGACTAGATAAGATACGAAATGAGTATATTAGGGGAAGTTTAAAAGTAGCACCAGTGATAGAGAAGTATAGGAGCGCGAGATTGTCATGGTATGGACATTTGATGAGGAGGGATGAAAGGTATGTGACAAGGAGGGTTATCAATATGCTTGTGGATGGGCGTAAGAGTTGTGGGAGACCCAAAAAAAGATGGATGGATTGTGTAAACGAGGATATGTGTATGAAAGTTGTGAGTGCAGATATGACGGCTGATAGAAGATTGTGGAAGGCAAGAACGTGTTGTGCCGACCCACTTAGCGTGGGATGAGGGCAGGCAAATGATGATGCCTATATATCAACCAGTTGGAATGGCCTATTACTACCTAATATGATATACGAAAAACTAAAGTGGGACTTTCATTTAAATTTAACGACTTATACCTCATTTGATTTCAACGTAGCTAATTATCGGGCGTTAACCAGAACCATATTGGTTTAAAATATTAATATTTTACAATTTATCGTACAACAGAGAGCAACGTTTTAGATGATGGTTCCTATTCAATTATAAAATTACAAAGAAAAATGTATGTGCCCCTTTTTTTTAAAAAGCCCAACCGGTTTATGGACCGAGAACACCCTACCCAAATCAGGCTGCAGAAAGAGGCGACGTGCAACCCTATATAGCTTTTATTTGGCGGCGGGCTATGGAGTACCCGCTAAATCCGTCCGGGGCAGAAGAAGCGGGGCGTGACCCCATAGACCCGCCCTTCAATGTACCTATAGATGCCGCGCGAGTGGGCCACCGAAATCCGGTCTTTGTCGTCAGTGGTCACAATCCTATGGCCTGCCGTACATATACTTTTCTATCGCCATTTGGGTTTTCTACCGGTTGCAAGACCGTCTTTTCGGTGGCCTGTTCGGCAGTTTATCTTTTTGAGTACTATCTGGTGCCAATTCGTATGTTCGTGCGCGATCAACATCCCTACGTGTGGCGGATAATTCCCCAGTTCAGCCACCTGCAACCTCAGTTTAAAATCTACACGCTCTAATAAAAGTTAAACAGGCCAAATATACCAATAAAAGACAATTAATACAGCTCTTAAAATATCATTATCCTCGCTGCCCACATCGTCCGGCACCTAAACGAAGTGGGGCCCAGTCTGTCGGACGCCCAATTCGGCTTTCGAAGGGGGCATTCGACCATCGGGGCTCTGCTGCGCCCGAGGCAGATGGCCGCGGAGGCTGGTAACGCACGCGACGAAGCTCCCTATCGCTTAGCGAGATAGTCACCTGGTGCGAGGACGCCCGCCGGGACGTAATCGCCCGTTGGGTTACGTGGCTGGAGAGGCCTAGACACGGTGTTGTTACCGTTGAGGCCCACCGGCCCGTACTGATGGAGTGGATGGAGCGCCGGCACAGAGTCCTCTCTTTCCGGTTGGTGCAGGTCTTGTCTGGGCACGGTTGCTTCAGCAAGTACCTGCACACGATCGTGAGGAGGGAGTCGACTCCGTCCTGCTACCAGTGCGGTAGTGACGAGGACACGGCGCAACATACGCTCGAGGTATGTACGAGCTGGGACGGGCAGCGCCGTGACCTCGTCGCTGTCATCGGTGCCGACCTGACGCTGCCGGCTGTCATGAAAGCGATGGTCGACATCGTCAGGAGGAGGCAGCGGAGCGAGTCCGGGAGGATTCCCTCTATGCGGTCTCGAACCGCCGCCGGCGCCACGGGCAGCGCAGGTGCGAATATCTGCGCCTGATGCCATCCTAACCGAGGCTTCGGGTGATCGGACCGCGGAATAGTCCGGTCACCCGACGTGAGACCACCGCGTGAGGGCACGCCCTGACGGCGAAAGCTGTCGAGGTGTCGACACGAGAGGAACCCGCGAGGGTAAACCGCCGGGCGAGCCACCGAAGACAAAGATCGGGTACTGGTGGCCCGCTCGCATGGCGAAGAGAGGTGTTTGCAGGGTGAGTCTATGGGGTTGCGCGCCGCCTCTTCCGTCGCCCCGGACCGATTTGGCGGGGCACGATAACGTCCATAGCCCACCGCAAAAAAAATAAGACTGGTAAACCACCGGGCGGGCCACCGAAGACAAAGATCTGGTTCCGGTGGCCCGCTCGCACGGCGATGACAGGCACATTGCAGGGTGGTTCTATGGGGTCACACACCATTTCTTCCGTCGCCCCGGACCGATTTGGCAAGGCGTTACCACACCATAGCCCACCGAAAAAAAAAAAGCTCTTAATATATCATCTAAGTAAACGTGCTCCATTAATCTTACAGTTATAAATATACTTTAAAAGTAAAAGGATATTGTGAGAAAAACAATAATTGCAGTAAATATTGCATAGTAATTGCAACGTGCATTTCGCCAATTGCTTTCGGCCAATGACCCCTTAATAGTTAGCGTTTCTGCATTGTCTCTAGCTGCGGTTCGGATGCGGTATGGGTTCAATGAACTCTAAAAAATCGCACGCAGTGATAACGCCACGCATGATCAAAGAGTCAACTTTCAAATTGTATCTACCTTGTTTGATACTTCCAAAAGGAACTAATTATATTTATTTGATTTAGTAGTAGTAGAGGACCACAATGTTGACAGATCTCTGTCTGCAGCCGCGGGCCGGTCCGCCCGGGGTAGTACCACACTCTCGCAGAAGATCGATGTCCAAGGACGGGCGGAGGGTCCAGCCCACGGAATGTTATTGGCCTATTTTTAGCTAAGTTTCTTATTGTAGTTTATATCATGTAAATGTGTCATAATACAATGGCGTTGACATGTCTACCATATATACATACATATCATCACGCCATATCCCTTGCAGGGTAGGCAGAGAGAACAGAGTGCCAGAGAACTCTATTCTTGCATACTTCACTCGCTTCCTCAACATTTATAATTCTCTTCATACTCGCTCGCCGGTTTCGGAGACTCTTGACTCCACCTTCCTTCAGTACGTGACCAATCTGGTCTAGGTAGGTTAGTCTCGGTCTCCCCCGGTACCTACATCCTTCCACTTTCGCATTGTATAACTTCTTAACCAGACGTACGTTCGTTCGTTCGTTCTACCATATATGAACAAAAACCTCTATAAATTACTAGATTAAAAAAAGAAAAAGTACAATGATTTCAATCAGTATCTTCAGTATATAAATTAAAAATATTCAATTTCAAACATTTAAATTTCTATAGATCGAAATCAAAATTTTTAACAAATTAGATTATTCGTAAAGATTACAATTTAATTCAATACGTTTCGAAAGTAAATCAGGATTTGCTTTATTATATTTTTAACACCTTAGAAATGTTAACATCAAATAATAAATAGTGATAATGAAGAATGTTGTCGCCGAATATAGTAATAAAACTTATGTTTTATTAGTCATTTGACAACGGAACTCATTGGAGCATCCGTAAGCGTTAGTTTATCAACCCGTCTAATTGAAAGTTGTACGGTATTAAAACAATAATATATACCTTTGATATTAAATAGCAAAAAAAAATATTTATTTAACCATCTAATATTTAATAAAAAATACTTTTTAGTTACCATTATTCTTCTTCTTATTTTTATGTATTGGCAATCAGCTACTTAAATGAGCCATTGTTGCCAGTGTCGAGTTATAATTATCTTCAAGTTTTTAGTGTCTTCAGATTAGTCATTGTCCGTCAGTAAGTCAAATTGTCGCCATCAACAGTGCTATGGCCACACTGTTAATGGTATCTTGTGAGAATTTTGATGAAAAACGAAAACGTTGTAAAGCACTTTTATATGATATTCACTACATCTTAGCAGTTCCGTCACATCACATTACATAAAATGCCATCAAAATTATCTAATATAACACGTTAAAACACTAAGATAACGAATATAATACAAGAGCACCACATGACGTTTTAGATTCCCGCCAAAAAACGTTACCATTATTATTTTATTCTAAAATGAGTTTTTGTCGATATTTGTGAGATTTGAACTAAGTGGTTTTCAATTATATTTTCCAATGTTTTATAGCTTATGTTAAAAGTCGAACAAATTGACAGAGCATAATCTTAGCTTATATATGTTCCACTGTTGGGCTCGGGCCTCCTGCGTAATGGGAGAAAAATTAACCTACTATACCGCGCTGGTCAGACGTGTTGGTATAGGGTTTTGTTTCGAGTTTTCCTTCTCTTGCATAGATGTTATATGCATTTTATATCCCTTATCCCATCTTACGATCACCTACGCGTAAGATAGGGGGTAGTGAGTGAGTATTTTTGCTCCGTCACCACACGGATAAGATAACCATTATTTTAACACTATTATTTTATTTTAAGAAGAGTTTTAGCCGATAATTTGTGCGATTTGAACGAATAGGTCTTTATGTCTTCAATTATATTTCCAATGTTCTTTAGTTTATGATAAAAGACGATGAAATTCATATTTATCAGCTTATATATGGCTGTTGGACTCGAGCCTTCTATGTAACGAGAGGGAAATTTACCTACTGTACCACGCTGGGCAGTAGTGATGGTATAAGGTTTTGTCCGCATAGATGTTATAATATGCATTTTGTATCCCTTAGTCGTCTCTTACGATCACCCACGGATAAGCTAGGGGGTGGTGTATTGTATTCTAACTCTGTTACTACACGGACAGTTATTTGTTGATATGTGCTATATTTGAGAGATAGTGACCTATAAAACAGCTGTTTATTAGAGAAATATATTGATTTAAAACCCCTACAAATATAATTCAATAGAATAAACGAATATTACAGAAAGCTCAATTACAAAATCTTATTTAAAACGTTAATGTTTGTCATAAGCTTTCATTACAAATTTAATAAAATTTTGTTCAATCTAGTTGAATCTAATAAGGATTGCGACAAAAACTTTGATTGTGACAAACTAATCAAGAGTCTATCTAATATTATTATTGCACCAATAGTATTTTACGATAGTTAAAAGTGCTGATAATTCGCACGATTTTCTTTGTCTAACATAATATATCTACCTTCTAATACTACATCTTTTTGACCTTTCTTGAAATAAAATCTAACTACTTTCCATCATTAGTTTTAAGTGGTTCTTGTAAATTAATTACTCATGAAATAGAAATTTAGGATGTACTTTTATCTATTTTATTTTAAATATACAGAAAATAGAAAATGTGTGTGTGTGTGTGTGTGTGTGTATGTACACACACACACACATATTTTCTAACGCATGTGCGTTAAAAGTTATACTTCTTTGCCGTAACAATATAAAAATCTTTTCAAAATTTTTATCTTTAGCCTTATTCTACGTTTGTAGAAAAAACGACACTAACAATAGAAAAAAGGTATTTAATACATTGAAAGTTTTATTATAACGCATTATCTAGTTAAATAAAGTTTATTTAAATATCACAAAAAACACTAAACTATTGAATGTACTAACTTTAGGGTGTCGGTTTTTTGTGACGGTGTGCGCGCGTATCGTAAAAATTTACTCTCATCATTCTTCCCTAACGCGCCAAAAACATTATAACTTCAAAAGAAACAATAAGTCCATTCACTATATTTCTTTCCTCCACTTCAATTTCTATAAGATTACTAATAAGTATATGAAAGTTATACAGTCTGCAAACTTAAAGAGAAATTCCCTAAAAACTGTAAAGTCATGATTCTTATAAAATGTACTCTTCTCGTAGTGTAGCGGCACATTATAGTCAGATTTCAGCAATGTTAACGACCTGGTCGTGTGTGATCGGAAGTTGCATGCCAACTCAATCAATTGGATAGAGCTTATAGTAGCGATTTTGAAGCGAAACGCATTTGCTTTATAACGTTTGCGAATAGTCTACACAGTTATCGTGATAGACGATTTTTGACTTTTGACTTCGTGTTTGACTTTATCAAATACTGACGTGACTTTTGACTTTATCAAATAATACTATATAGTAGCCGTTAGGAATACTACCAACCCTTACATTGTTTGTAAAAACGGACTAAAGGACATATACCTGGACCGATTCCATCTGGTGCTGTCCGGACCACAATTACATTAAAGTTTGACGTCAAGCAGGTGAACGGTAATAAAATATGTATTGTAAAGTATTATAATATAAGTAAAAATACAATTCACCATCCCCTATCTTGCCCATGGGTGATCGTACAAGACGACTAAGAGATATAAAACGCATATAACATCTATGTAATAGAAGGGACACTCGAAGCAAAACCCTATATCAACACGTCTCACCAGCGTGGTATAGCGGGTCAAGTTCCCTCTCATTATGGAACAGGTTCGAATCCAATAGTGAGACATATGTGAGCTGAGATGATATGATAATATGAATGCGAAAGATACAAAGTCTATCTAAAAAGGTAAGCCATCTGTCTACATGACTAAATTATTTTATGCGTTATTAAACGATTCCCTGAGGCATCTAACATCAACCAAACACTTCTGGCTAAAATATAATTATTAAAATTTTTATATTTTCTTTAATATGATGAAATGTTCAATAAATTTTCGATTTGAAAAGCAGACGATTTAATAAATAAATTTTAATATATTAATATTATTATAAATAAAAAAAAATCAAAAGAATTATGCACCAGCCAATTAATTTACTACTGAATATTAGAAAAGCGAAATTTGCATGTATCGTTAAGCCAAAATTTTTAAATTTAACATATAGTAAAATTTGGTATTCAAATGAAGCATAACACAAAAGATTATAGAACATTTTTATAAGTAATAAATTCATTGACAATTCTTTTAGCATATCGACGTCCACTGTTGGACATAGATCTCCCCAAGGGGTAAAAATACCATGATCTCCATGTTTCATATGTCATCATTATTCTCTCAAATCAAAAACTGACATATGTATTCTTCTGTGTGGTAGTAATTTTGTATTATATGGTATAATTTGTCTTATATGGATGTATTTTTAATAGTGGTAGGACCACGCTGTTGATAGTTCTCTGTCTACAGCCGCGGGCAGGTCCATCCGGGGTAGTACCACACTCTCGCAGCAGATCGACTTCTGCTTCTAGCTATAACCTTGGCAAAGGTCCATGGGCGGCAATGATACTTACTATCAGGTCTGCTGCTTGCTCGTTTGCCCATAAGAAATCATTTATTGATTCGATTGGGTACCTTAGCCACATATTTATAAGATATTTGATGGAAAAGGATTGCTTATTAACACTGACACGGCAATCCAGAATATGGAAACTGAGGATGATCTAGATATTGATATATCGGTATCGAACCCTATCACTAAAATAAAATATTTTCTAACTTACTATTATACTTATTAAGTATAGCTTATACTTAAAATAGGATTTGAAATCAGTTATATACTCCACTACTCATACGAGTTTTACGGAAAATTAATACTGTGAAATTCAAAGAAATAATATTGAAGTCACTTTTAGAATCTATTTTTTCACATAATGGGTCTATATAATACATAAAAAATAATTTCTATTAATGTACGAGTAGCTTCTGTATCATAAGAACCATAATAAATGCTGTAGATGATAAATGTTAGTCTCTCGAGGAGTCTCACAAAGCAATTCAAACTGTCACGGCGCCTGCATCAAAATTAGAAAAGATAAGAAAAATTCCATATCTTTAAATAAAATAAAAGACTGACTCAGAGTAACCCTGACCTCGGAAACTATAATAGACATCGAGATATTTAGTGAGTTCAATTGAGGACACCACGCCTCCCCTTATACCGAATGTTTGCGATCCAGGTCAATAACCCCGCGCAGAATATCCACACTTTTAGCTAGTTCTCATACATTACGTGATGGCATGTTTTAATTGCCTCTCATTCTCCCCTTGGTCTAATTTCATTTGCGTGAAAGGAACAGTAAGATTCGCTAGTTTATATCGCGATATGTTGCAGATAAAAATTGATTTTCCATAATTTATGTGGTTGTTACATGAAATAGAAGTCGTTGACGTTTGCACCTGAGAATATGAACGGTTATCAGTCAAATGAAAGTTAGACACACAAAATTTTATCTGTTTTATGCTATAAATGGCTTGGCTAATTTTACTACTTTCTTCGCATACGCTCTTAGTAACTGCTTCGTCGTCGTTTGTCGTCGTCCGTCGTATATAGTTTGCAAAAGTTATTCCCAATTTTTATGAAGTCCTTTGCAGTGTAATTGTTGAACAAACGGCATTAGGTGGAGTTAGGCCAAGTCGATATTAAGCTTTCGGTCGTCGTTTACGATATCCACGAGCAAAGTAAGGGTTGGTTGTATTCGTTACCGCTACCACACAGCATATTTATATTTACATATTATTAAAAAATAACAGGGTTTTTAGAAGCATTTTTTAGCAATACAGTATTAATCATCTCATATCATTCTCCTACTCTTATACCAATTACCTACTTGGGGTCGATACAATATACTCTTCTTTCATAGTACATATTATAAAAGTTATTGGCAATAGTTTTATGACCGGCCGCTTGCCAGACGCCAACCATCCTTGGCAATGTAATTGTTGACCAAACGGCATCAGATGGAGTTGGCCCAGGTCGTTATCAAGCTCTTAGTCGTCTTTTATGACATCCACGAGCAAAGTAAGGGTTGATATTATTCGTAGCAGCTACCTACCACTCATCAATAATGTTTTTTACAGCAATAATAATAATTTTAGTTAATCAGCCAATAATAAAAATAAAATCGGCCTTAGAAATTAAAAATATGACAACTAGGCGACCGAATATGAAAGCGAAGCGAGGGTAGGTTGCTAGTTTTATTATTTATTCAGAATAGATTTCAGATTTGGCGAAATAAGAACAATAGTTACTTCTATTCCTATCCCGTGAATGATTTTAAAAGACGACTGAGCATGACAGTTAGACAACATCACTGCGAGAGAAAAAACTCGAATGAAATATAAAATTCTGCTGGGCGCGAGTCTTCTTCACAGCGGTAATTGATACCCACACTGGTCGTTTTTGTGTATTTAGCTGTGAGTCAGTTTGACAGCTTTACGCGGTGGAGTGCTGAGGGTTCTGAATCCGAATACCACGCTGGTTTTTTTTTTTTGTGTGTCTTAGTTGTTAGCCTCAGATGGCTATGACAACTTTACCCGGACTATGGATGAGCGCTGAGAGCTCTCAACCCGTGCACCACGCTGGTTAAACGGTATATATATATACCATAAATTATTTCAGCTCATGTACGTCTCACTCCTAGCCTTCCCCACTATAGGAGGATACTTGATCTACTATTGTAGTTGACCACACTGGTCAAACGTGTTGTTATAGGGGTTTATTTCGAGTTGTCCTTCTCTTGCAAATATGTTATTTGTTAAGTCCTAATCCTTTAGTTGTCTTTTAAGATACCCATGAGCATGATAGGAGTGGTGAATCGTATTCTTGCTCCGTCACCATTAGGATGATATAGGTATACCAACCCATCTAACCCACTTAGAGGAGGCTCGTGTCTAGGATTTTTTACATATTAGTAAGAATAGACAACAAATGAGAATAGACAAGAATAGGTAGACTGCCCAGATGGCGTAGTGGTTAAGATAAGTGAGACTGACCTTCCATGCTAGTGCCGTGGGTTAGATTCCCATGCAGCAGGACAATAGTTTGTGTGATCCACGAAGTGTTGTTCTGAGTCTGGGTTTAATTTATCTGCGTTAATTGCACATTAGTAAAGACATCCGAAATACGAGGACTATTTATTTAGTGCAGGTGTATTTTTAAATAAAAAGAAAAAGGATTCGTTCCTTAGCACTGTTTTAAAAACAAAATATTTTAGTCTTTGAATGCTTCATTTATATAGTTGATTCGTTCTGTTAGCCGTAATATTGAATCTCAATAGCGTGTATTGGATATTTCTAATTCACGATCATTCGTTATCAACTCTCAGTCGCTTTTATCTTACATTTGCAATGAAAATTATATTATACAGTATCACGACATAAATCGAAACCCCAGCTGTTTCAAAAACAATCCAAAATCCCGATAAAATAATTTCATATACAAATATATACGAACAAATCCCAAAAAAATACTTACGCAACTGGTTATTTTTCAAGTCAATAGTGTCATAATCATTTTGTGTTATGTTTCTATTAAACCGAAATGTCCGTTCCTTGAACCTTTTTGATATTCAGAACTCGTATCCTACTTACCAATGGAAATTATGCTTAAAAAAACTACCTATTTGTAAACGCCGAAATGCGCGTTCATTTTCGCGAACTTTCGACGACAATCGATCTATTGATATACAGAATGAGTATTAAATTACGTAATTATATTTTCAACTGACGTGTCAATCTGATTTTTGCGGTTCTTAATTATTAAAAATTAAATAAATTTTCTATATATCTAAATATATTCAAATTTAAATATAAATTCTGTATAATATGCGGGCATATACCGAATATAGAAATGAATAATAAATGGTCACAAAGTAAACCCAGATACAGAATAAGTGTTTTAGGATTACATGAAGTATCGCTCTTAACGGCAATCAAGTGTATAAAATAGATAGAACTAGCTTCGGCCCGCGGCTTCGCCCGCGTTCCTTTCCTAAAGTTTTTCATCCCCTATTATTATTTTATCCCCTTTAGGAATAACTTTTACAACATGTTAATGTCATATTTATTAATATCTAATCAATGCCCTAAAAATAAGTTTCAAGCTTGTGGCTTTAAAAATGATGATACCTCGTTATAACTTTTCATCCCCCTTTACAACCCTTTTTTGCATTAAAAAGTATCCTTTATCAAGCTCTAGACTATCTGGGTATCAAATTTAATTTAGATTGGTTCAGTAGTTTTGGCATGAAGGAGCGATAAACAGACAGAGTTACTTTCGCACTTATAATATTAGTCCTTACTTGTATTCTTACTCAATCACCTCACGGTAATCGTTATTACCGTGAGGTGATGGAGTAACAATACAATTCACCACGTCCTATCTTACCCGTGAGTGACCGTAAAAAACGACTAAGGGATAAACTCGAAACAAAACCCTGTACAAACACGTCTGACCAGCGTGGTATAATCATTATGGAGGAGACTCGAACCCAACAGTGGACCATATATGAGCTAAGATGATGAAATTAAATATATAAAATAATTTTGGCTCCTGCAACATAGTTTGTAACTAGAGCAGGAGACAGAGATTCCCAATATATTTTTGTAATGTTCATATGGTAATAAATAAATTATTATTCTTATACATAATTGTGGCTGTGTGCTACGAATACTACCAACCCTTGCTGGGCTCGTGGATGTCGTAAAAGACGACTAACAGCTTTATAACGACCTGGGCCCACTCCATCTGATGCCGTTTGGTCAACAATTACATTCCCAAGGACGGTTGACGTCTGGCAGGCGGCGGTCATAAAACTATTGCCAATAACTTTTACAATATGTATTATGAAAGAAGAGTTCATATTGTATCGATCTCAAGTAATTGAGATAAGAGTAGGAGAATGATGATTATTATACATACTTTGAAAGAGGAAATCGGTACTCAAATCACAATGACTTACATTCACCTCTTAATATAAAGTTAAGTTTTAAAAAGGTGGTATTTTTGCCAGAAACTTTAACGCAAACGTGAAGTGTAAAAATTACCAACCTTTCTTCAATTTAAAACCTACTTTTCAAACTTTATCTACTATTATACAGTGGTCGGCTTTCTAGTGTAATTAGTGGCGACAGAATATCATAGGAGACCACGGGGAGACCGAGACTCACCTACCTAGACCAGATTGGTCACGTACTGAAGGAAGGTAGAGTCAAGAGTCTCCGACACTGACGAGCGTGTATGAAGAGAACTATAAATGTTGAGGAAGCGAGTGAAGTATGCAAGGATAGAGTTCTCTGGGACTCTGTTCTCTCTGCCTACCCTGCAAGGGATATGGCGTGATGATATGTATGTATGTATGTAGAATATCATATTGGACCGCTATAAGAATCTATTTTAGACCACATACAGTTATTCGAGAGTCATGCAATATATATAAAAAGACTGAAGGATATATTGCTGAGAGTTTTATTAATGACAAAGTACGGAACATTTTAACAATTCAACCACAATATTTCCTAAGAATAATATAAACTAGTCTTTAATATATAAAATTCTTTAAAAAAAAAACGCGCCCTAAAGTAATTATTACATTAGGTTTAAAGCTAGTTAATTTATATAGAAAATTCAACCTGTATAATATTTGTGAATTAATAATTGTTTTATTAAATTCAAGAGGATGTCAATTTGGTATTCACATCACTACGGTATATCATATGTGCTAAACCTACACGTATAATGATTATAGGTTTTATCATGGTTGCTATCATTTATTTTATTCTTACATACAATACATACATACATATCATCACGCCATATCACTTGCAGGGTAGGCAGAGAGAACAGAGTGCCAGAGAACTCTATCTCTGCATACTTCACTCGCTTCCTCAACATTCATAATTTTCTTCATACACGCTCGCCGGTTTCGGAGACTCTTGACTCCACCTTCCTTCAGTACATGATCGATCTGGTCTAGGTAGGTTAGTCTCGGTCTCCCTCGGTACCTACATCCTTCCACTTTCGCATTGTATATCTTCTTAACCAGACGTTCGTTCGGCATTCTTTCCACATGTCCGAACCATCGGAGCATTCCCTTTCGCATCTTTACACCAATATTCTCTTTCATACCTACTCGCTCTCTTACGTCGTCGTTACGAATGCGGTCGGAAATTTTATTCTTATTATTAATAAAGTCAAATTTTATTGTATATTTTCATAGTATGTGTCATAAATAGTGTGTAATAAAATTATATCTTGTTTGTTTTCTGATGTATACAAATACGTAATACTCGCTTCATCATCATCATCACAGCCCATAATGTCCCACTGTTGGGTTTGGGCCTCCTCCGTAATGGAAAGGACATTAACCTACTATACCGCGCTGGTCAGACGTGTTGGTATATAGGGTTTTGTTTAGAGTTTTCCTTCTCTCGCATAGATGTTATATGCGTTTTATATCCCTTAGTCGTCTCGTACGATCACCCATGGGTAAGATATGGGGTGGTGAATAGTATTCTTACTCCGTCACCACACGGAAATTAAATAAAATACTCGCTTACGTATTTGAAATAAAACTACACAGTTCTACCGTAACCATGAAGCCTGTAAAATATTCGTAACGTCGGGCAATTAAAATTCAAAAACAAATGCGATAGAATCCATAAAAATATTTTTATTTCAAATATGTATCTGGATACATCTGTATACGTAAAGGCTCTAGTCAGGCGTACACGTGGATTAATAATAAGACGAGTAGTCGTCATCATCAGCTCAGCTTAGATATGTCCCACCGCTGGGACCGAGCTTCTTACACAACAGAAGGGAAAATGATCCACCGTACCACGCTGTCCAGGCAGATTTAGACTATTATAAAACCCTATGGTTATTATCCATCCATCCATCAGCCCGTAAACGTCCACTGTTGGACATAGGCCTGCCCACGAGAATGCCATTCAACACGGTCCCGCGCCACCTGCATCCAGCGGTTTCCTGCGAACTTGATAATGTCATCAGTCCACCTAGTGGGGGGTCGTCCTACGCGGCGCCGTCTGATTCGTGGTCTCCACTCGACGACCTTTCTTCCCCAACGGTTGTCAGTTCGTCGAGCGATGTGGCCTGCCCATTGCCACTTCAACGCGCTAATTCTTCGGGCAATATCAGTTACACCCGTTCTTCTACGGATTTCCGTATGTCGGATTCTATCACGTAGAGAAATACCGAGCATAGCCCTCTCCATAGCACGCTGAGCAACTTTGAGCCTTTTGATGAGGACAACATTTAGAGACCACGTTTCAGTTCCGTAAATTATTCCTATGGTTATACTTCAAGTTTTCCTTCTCTTGCGTAGATTTTATATGCGACTTATATGCGTCTCATGAGAAACTGCCATTCGTGGCGATTGTAACATTATCCCCCTTAGGGAGATATCTAAGTCCAACAGAAGACGTCGCTATCGAATCGCCACTGTCGTATTTACCTATACTAATGATGATATAGTCCATCAATTCCAAATACAACCCTACTTGCATTTTTATGTATAGCGGCTAAAACAAACCCCAAAGGATTTACAATAATAAACTATCACGAATATAATATTTAAAAACGTTTTTTTTAAACTGTTACATTATGATTTAAAGGCCCGTTTGCTACTTTAAATACGAAACAATATTCAAAAGAATTTTCAGAAATAGCCACCGTCGAAATTTCACGCAATAGAACCGACTAAAACGTTTGTTGTTTAAAGAAAAATTAACAAAAATCTTTTATATAACATTTGACTTGCTGTGAAGCGGTTTTTGTTTGTATACAGTTAACATAGTGTACCCGTATATCATAAATTAGACAAAATAATGAACGGTAACATTTGTAAAACTGTACCCCGAGTGATTTTTTTTTTTGTGTTCGAACCATTAAGGGTTGATGACGCTGCATTTATTGCTACTTAAACTTCTTAAGATTATTTTCTTGTAATTTTAACTCTATTGTATTGGAATAAAGTTATATTTATAAGAATAGTAATATAATACTATGTTGTGATGTAAAAACATTTGTCATTTGTTCATTCCGTTAGACAAGTATTGTCAATAATTGTGACAATATTAAATTCCTAAACGTTTAAAGTGTTTGCTGCTTTGCGGTGACTTATGTAAACTAGAAATAAAAACAAATTGAAATATATGTTTTTACTTAAATATATACATTTATGGGAATAATTTTCCATGTGGTGTCGCAGTAAGAATATTTAAAAAAAAAAAATACCAAGCACCCTGCACTAGGGCAATGATCCTTGTATTGCCGGGGACTACTCTTTGTGGATCTCATAAAGTATTGTTCTGCGTAGGAATCGAACCCACGGCACTGGCACTAAAGTTCGGTATCTTGATCATTACGTGAACTGTGCAGTTAAATTCATTATTCACTTTCTTGCTAGTAGGTGTAGTAGAAGAGGAAAACTCGTAATAAGACCCTGTACTAATGCACTTAATAAGCGTAGTGTACTAGGTCAATTTTTCTCCCATTATGGAGAAGGCTTGAGCTCAATAGTACATACATAAATACATATCATCACGCCAGAGAACTCTATCCTTGCATACTTCACTCGCTTCCTCAACATTCACAATTCTCTTCATACACGCTCGCCGGTTTCGGAGACTCTTGACTCCACCTTCCTTCAGTACTTGACCAATCTGGTCTAGGTAGGTTAGTATCGGTATCCCCCGGTACCCACATCCTTCCACTTTCGCATTGTATATCTTCTTAACCAGACGTTCGTTCGGCATTCTTTCCACATGTCCGAACCATCGGAGCATTCCCTTTCGCAGCTTTACACCAATACTCTCTTTCATAGCTACTCGCTCTCTTACGTCGTCGTTACGAATGCAATCGGTCAGCCTAACTCCACAGATTTGCCGTAGAGATCGCATTTTTAGTAAGACGTACATAAACTGACATGTTTAAGTAGGTTAGGATTCTTGTATTAGAAAATAATTTAAAGGAAACTTTAGTAAATGAGACGTATTTTTATATCAATAATTTTTCACCGTCCTAGTTTGCATTAGCAGGTATTGCTATGACATTGGTTTTCATGTATACAGACTAGATCTTAATGAAAATAACATACATACATACATACATATCATCACGCCATATCCCTTGCAGGGTAGGCAGAGAGAACAGAGTGCCAGAGAACTCTATCTCTGCATACTTCACTCGCTTCCTCAACATTCATAATTCTCTTCATACACGCTCGCCGGTTTCGGAGACTCTTGACTCCACCTTCCTTTAGTACATGATGTACTAAAGTACTCATGTACTAATAAAGAATGAAAATAAGTTTCCTATAAAGCAACTAACTACTAATATTTTACATGATTAATTATATCTTTATTCATCATCAACATCATCTCACCTCATAATATGTTTGGTTTGAACGTCCTCCGTAATGGGAGGGAAATTGACCTACTATACCGCGCTGGTCAGACGTGTTGGTATAGGGTTTTGTTTCGTGTTTTGCTTCTCTTACATAGATGTTATATGCCTTTTGTATGTATCCCTTAATCGTCTCTTACGATCAACCACATATCTTTATTAGGTTAAACTTATTTTTGTTTTCATAATTTGATTAATATTCTTACAATGCATAGCTAGTTAACTTTATCTGCTTATCTTCTATATTTGTGGTTTATTTAGATCATGATAATCGTAATAAGGTAATAACATAAGAAGTAAAACTATCCATGAGTTTTCTAGACTCTATGAGATATAATTTCATTTAGCAGTAGCGCATAATAACAAAGAATTGTGTCAAGTTATGAAAAAACACAAAGACATCTTTCACAAACTTTAAGCTTATTCACAATATTCTTCGGTAGCATTGTATTGTCGTTCAAACAAATGGCAGCTACCTTCCCTTGTTTCATGAATATTGTAATTAACTCTTTGAAAAACTAACGGTAAAGTAAAGGGGTTGCTCGTAAAACGATTATAAATCAAAGAATCAACGGTATGGTGACCAAATTTTATGACAATTGGTGTTTTTGAAGAATAAAATAGAAGTCTTTGTAGCAATAAAACTATTTATGTAGATTTAGGGATTTCGGCAATGTAATTGTTGACCAAACGGCATCAGATGGAGTCGGCCTAAGTCGTTATAAGGCTCTTAGTCGTCTTTTACGACATCCACGGGCAAGTAACGGTTGGTAGTATTCGTAGCCGCTACCACACAACTTAGAACTACCACACAGAATGTGTAGAGATAAACTGAAATATAAAAAAGGGATTTCCATACCCAGTGGATCTCAGTAAGCTAGTGAATAAATGGATAAAATAATTATTAATTTAAATTTTTTTGGCAATTTGGCAGATTTTAAATTAACTTATTTAAAATCTGCCTAATAATTGGACCTACATAAGGCATTGCAACTTATCAATCTCTTAAAAGTCTTTTATCAGTCATTAATTATATTTATACTTCAAACGTATATTATCATTAATTTATACCACGTTGGGATTTTTTTGATTAATAAAATGATAATAAAACCGCTACACGCATTATTTGATTAAAATGGATATAATAATTTCACACCAGCTTTCTTAACTTCTTTATCGCTAAGTATTTATAAAGGTAGAACCATGTGAATATATGTAGAAATCACCCTATACTTCTTAATTCAAATTAATTATTTCATAAAATGTGGTTTAGTTTAACATTTTAAAATTTAAAAAAAATCGGCCATGTGCGACTCGGACTCGCGCACGAAGGGTTCCGTTAATGGTATTAACTATAAACAATCAAGTTTGTTGTATGGGAGCCCCCCTTAAATATTTATTTTATTTTATTTTTAGTCATTTGTGAAAATTTCAACTTTCTAGCTATCACCGTTCTTAAGATACAGCCTGGTGACAGACGGACGGACGGACAGCTAAGTCTCAGTAACAGGGTCCCGTTTTTACCATTTGGGTGCGAAACCCCAAAAAGGATTGTATTTTTAGCATGACAAATTAACAAAATTTCTGTTTTGAAATGTTTAAATAAATTTACGGGTGTTATTGCATTTGTAATAGATTTTTACTTTCCAGACGTTTTGAACACATCGTTCAAAGTCACGGGAGGATTATTTTTACCTATAAATGCGATAAAATGCATATTTTTTTTTTAGTAGGAAATGGCGATATATTATATTCTTAGTCTATCACCATATGGAATTATTTTCATCTGCCATTAATATTATAATAAGGCTTTATTTTTGTACAATTGTTATTTATTAGCTTTACCCCTAAAATTATTTAAATAAATTTGTATTTATAAGTTTCGCTAGAGAGTACAGGTGCCTATTCTCCAACCTCAGCCAGGCCAGCCCTAATAGAATTTTTTTTTTTTTTCATTTCTTATTCTATTTACTTCTATTTTTCTGTAAATATTTTAATTTTAAACTTAGCGTTAAATGTACATATTATTCTCTTGATTTTATATATCTATTATAATTTCAATATATAGAATATTATAAATGCGAAAAAAAAGAATCCAAAATGTATTGTTGCTTTCGCAAACATATTATGAATCACGCAGTTGGCTGATATTCTGTATGTATCTGACGCCAGTGAGAAATAGATTATTAAAAACGGTGGTTATTGTTACAAAACTCAAAATACTGTTATTTCGGACAAAGCCCTACCAACTATTTGTAAATTCAAAGTAATTTATTCGGTCACGCGTACCAAAGTTCATAGGCATTAATACAATTTAGATAACAAATTAATTACATTTTTTTTACATCATTCTTGTTGAATTACTTTAAAATATTTACTTTAATATCACTCTCCTACTCTTATCCCAATTACTTGGGGTTGATACAATATGTACTCTACTTTCATAGTACATACATATTGTAAAAGTTATTGGCAATAGTTTTATGACCGGCCGCCAGCCTGACGTCAACCCTCCTATACGTATATTATAAATATGAAATGAAAATATTTTTACGCATTTTATCGTATTAATAGGTAAAAATAATCGTGCCGTGACCTTGAAGAATGTGTTCAAAACGTCGGGAAAGTAAAAATCTAATGCAAACGCAATAATATCCGTAAAATTATTTATATATTTCAAAACAGAAATTTTGTTTGTGTTAACATTTTCAGTTTCATCCATCTCAGCTCATACATGTCCCACTGCTGGGCTCGAGCCTCCTATGCAGTAGGAGGGCAATTGACCTACTATACCACGCTGGTCAAAGGTGTTGATATAGGTTTTTGTTCAGAGTTTTCCTTCTCTGGCATAGATGTTATATGCTTTCTATATCCCCACCCACGAGTAAGATAGGGTGGTGATAGTGGTGAATTGTATTCTTATTTCGTCACCACACGTAAAACCTTCTAAAATACAACGTTAAAAACAAAATTATATCATTTTACATAGGTGTACATGAACTTTTCAAACTGTAAAATTTTATAAGTATGAGAAATTTTTAAGTTAAGCGAGTAGGTATGAAAGAGAGTATTGGTGTAAAGATCCAAAAGGGAATGTTCCGATGGTTCGGACATGTAGAAAGAATGCCGAACGAACGTCTGGTTAAGAAGATATACAATGCGAATGCGAGATGGATGTAGGTACCGGGGGAGACCGAGACTCACTTACCTAGACCAAATTGGTCACGTACTGAAGGAAGGTGGAGTCAAGAGTCTCCGAAACCGGCGAGCGTGTATGAAGAGAATTGTGAATGTTGAGGAACCGAGTGAAGTATACAAGGATAGAGTTCTCTGGCACTCTGTCCTCTCTACCTACCCTGCAAGGGATATGGCGTGATGATATGTATGTATGTATGTAAAATTTTGTAATCGTCTGCCGTAAGATATTATGGAATATAAATAATAATTTATACTACTAAACTATATTTAAATAAACAAACAATAACAGATATTTCAATAGAAAATATCGAAATGATCCATAAACATACTAGAACGTTATAAATTCTAGGAACACACGTGTCAACTGAAATTCAAACGTGATTTTTATAACGTTGCCTTTGCTTATATTCTGCTTGAACTGGGCCAAGCGATCGATGATGACCGTTGACATTTGTATTGCTAAAACCGATTTTGTTTATTTCCAAAATAACAATGATTAACATGTTTTTAGTAGGAATAGAAAAAAAGCTTTATAATTATTTACACATATTTATGCATGCATCTTGATATTTGTCGTGTTTTTAGTTCTATTTGCCATTAAGCACCCATGAATCATTAATTATTACGCTCATTTATGAGAGAGATATCTTGAAAAAAAATTTGGCTGTGTGGTAGCGGCTACGAATACTACCAACCCTTACTTTGGTCGTGGATGTCTTAAAAAACGACTAAGAGCCTTATAACGACCTGAGCCAACTCCATTTGATGCCGTTTGGTCAACAATTGCCAAGGAGGGTTGACGTCGAGCAGGCGGCCGGTTATAAAACTATTGCCAATAACTTTTACAATACGTACTATGAAAGAAGAGTACATATTGTATCAACCACAAGTAATTGGGATAAGAGTAAGAGAATGATTATGATCTTGACAATGATTGTGTCCGTGTGGTGACAGAGTAAGAATACAATTCACCACCCCCTAACTTACCCGTTGGTGATCGTAAGAGACGACTAAGGGATATAAAGTACATATAACATTTGTGCAAGAGAAGGAAAACTCGAAACAAAACCCTAAACCAACACGTCTGACCAGCGTGGTATAGTAGGTTAATTTCCCTCCCATTACGGAAGAGGCCCGATCCCAACAGCAGGACATATATGGGCTGTAATGATGATGATGATGATCTTGAAGAAAAAATTCAGTATCATATTTAGTGCGACCCAAGATTTGAATCTCAAAACACTTTAATTCATTATGATCCTACTGTTATGGGGGTCGATGCATCTACTGTTCTTCCATCATACATATTGTAAAAGTTTTAGTAATAGTTTTATGATCAACCACCTTGATCACACTTGACATTAACATTCATTGGGAATGTAATTGTTGATCAGATGGCATCAGATGGTCCAGGTAAATATGAAGCTATACTTTCTTTTACGTTTTCCACGAACAAAGAAATGGTTGGTAGTATTCGTGACCGCCTTTGTAATCAGATACTACATACATACATACATAGCCTCACGCCTGTTTCCCAGAGGGATAGGCAGAGACTACGGATTGCCACAAACCACGATCCTGACATACCTCCATCGCTTCATTCACCCTCATCACAGTCTTCATGCATGCTCTACGATTACGCGTACTCTTAATCTGACCTTTCACTAACACATCTTCAATTTGATCCAGGAAAGTACGACGTGGTCTTCCCCTTGTAATCGTCCCACTTACACTCGCTTTGTATACTTGCTTCGTCAATCTTTTTTCACTCATTCTTTCCACGTGTCCAAACCACCTCAGCATACCCTTTTTATTTTTGTCACTACTTCTTCATTCATACCACAGCGCTCTCTTATAACACTATTCCTAATTTTATCTTTCAAACTTACACCACACATACTACGAAGAGCTCTCAGATACTATTTTGATTAATTATAAATATCACTCGTATAGCAACTGCAAAAGGAAAAAATTATCGTTACCTCTCACTTGGTGGTGGCAATCGTAAAAATTGGGTAAGGAATTGATTATTGACAGTCACCGTGCGCTTGTTACCGTCTGATGCTTCGACGTCCGACGCTCGGTGTGCGCGAAGACCTATCATTATTGATAAATCTTCGCGTACTCCACACTTAGATTATTCTAAGTCCTAAAGGATTCACCAGGAGAGTCGGTAGCAATTCTATCTTAGAAAAATAAAAGTAGAACAAAAATGACCTTCAATAAGTACCACTCGGGCCAGACGAGTTCCCATAAAGTTTAACTTTTCTTGCAGTCATGTTATCAGCTTTTTTTTTCCTTTTTTTTACTTGGGGTGGACTATGGATGTGGTCGTGCCCTGCCAAAACGGTCCGGGGCGACGAAAAAGGCGGCGCGCAACCCAATAGACCCACCTTGCAAGAACACCTCTCTTCGCCGTGCGAGCGGGCCACCGGTACCCGATCTTTGTCTTCGGTGGCATGTTATCTGCTTGGATAAGATTTATTTATATTTCAACGATTTAAAATATGGTTTCTATATTTATAAAATGTAAAATAATAATTACTACCAATAAATAAAAATAATAATTTTCTATAGAACAACCTTATGCTTGACCGCATAAGTCTCTTGAATCTGATGCAAAGCAGTACAATATCTGATAATTTCATCGTTAACCTATGTAAAATTATCTTGGTTTTAAATGTAACCAATTTGTATTTTGTTTCAACAAAAAAACTTGAA
This sequence comes from Lymantria monacha, assembly GCA_905163515.2. Taxonomy (NCBI): domain Eukaryota; kingdom Metazoa; phylum Arthropoda; class Insecta; order Lepidoptera; family Erebidae; genus Lymantria; species Lymantria monacha. The sequence continues at coordinate 7,672,624 of LR991081.1, read as the reverse complement.
AATATACATTCTGACCGCCATAAAAATAAATAAAACTATTAACCGATTATTGTTAATGTTTAAAACTTTTTTAAAAGGGCTATGGGTTGCTATTCATGCAATATTAAAAAAAAAAAGAGTTTTTTTTAATCTAGCCATTGCAAAAAGTACAACTAAATAGCGACAGTTTATTACTTTTCGTAAACATGATGTACGTATATTTGCTTACTTGCATGCCTTGATATAAAGGTACCTGGTTGATTATGCTTAGATTGTTTTAGATATTAAAGATAGTTAATATATAGTTATATATGTTGTGTGTATGTGTGTATAGTTAATATATATAGTATATTTAAATACAAATAATAAAAAAAAACAAATCATAAAACATGAAGCAAATTTGGCAGTATTTTTGATGTAATCTAAATAGATAAAAATATTCTCTAGTATACGCTAAATATCAAGCTATTTAAGAGTTTTGAATCTTTATAACGATTGCGTATATAGTAATGATATCACTGACTGGATCTTACAACCGCTAAGTTGTCCTCTGAGATACAGATTTTGTATACATTGAGATCGTATTAGATATTTTTATGATTTTATCAGGATGATGATCACACTGATATTTTTACAGATCCCTCAAATACGTAGTTGCTTCATGAGGTTTCCTAAACAATTAATGAAAAATTTGTTGACAAAATTGGCTAATTTTGTCGCATTGATTAGTCTATATATTTAGGGACATTAATAACAGTATTTTATTACATAATATAGCAAAAACAAATGGAATAGAAACTATGTATTCTAATTAAATGTTGAAAATTGACAAGTCAAGAATACCATTCTCTAGAATAATCCATTAAATTCTCATATAATGTTTGAGAATTTAATTCGGTGAATGGTTTATACTATTAATCATTACTATTCGCCTGCCGTTATTCAAAATATGAAACCCAGTATGTCTTCTTACTATATCACAGATCGAAGGCGAATAAATCACGATTCATTTTATTGGCAACTATTTACGACCATCGCCCATCTTGGAACAGCAATTAGGTCGAATAGGACCAAGTCGATTTAGATCTCTTAGTCGCCTTTTACGATACTTATGAATAATGTTAGGGTTGGTAGTATTCGTAGCCGGTATTGTACGACACCGTGTGAAACGAACCAATATTGAATATAATTTCTGACATAACTCCGGCTATACTGCGAGAGCGAATAATATATACAATAAGAAAACAAATAAAAAAACCAAGCCCTTTTAGGCTTTTACACTTTCTAATCGTAAAAATATAAGAATGCTTTTTTTTTGCAATTTATATTCTCCCATAATTTGGGTAATGGACAATAAGAACAGCAAGTATAGTTGTCGTAAAAAGGTTAAAATATCAAAAAATAATGCCGTTAGTCGAAGTATATAAGTATAATATTTCGCAATTATACCGTTGAGTAAATATTTGTATGACTAAGTAAATATTATATTACAAGCAGTTTACTTTTTGGAAAAATATAAAAGTACGTAATGAGTAGTTAATTTTCTTTTACAAATGTTTATTATCAGAGACACATAAAAGGCTATATGATACCTATCATTCACAAAAGATGTGCTATCCCCAAAGGAGGGAAAATTTTAATCACATTTAAATGAATGTCAAAAAAAGCGCGTATAACTAGTTTTAAAACATTTTGAACGTATTTTACGAACAAATATTATTTTGAAGATGGATTGATGTTGAATAATTAATTTCAGAATATACTGATTTCCATGTGGTTACGAAGTAAGGTTAAAATACACCGCCCCTCCTCTTGTGCAGTGTCGTAAAAAACGAGGAAATGATTATGATATATATATATATATAAATTTTATATATATATATATATATAAAAAATTTATATATATATATATATATATATATAAAATTTTGAAATTAATGCTAACCCATCAGTATATAAACCGTGATAGTGGGAGTGCCACACTGTTGACTAGCCGGGGGCCGATCCGTTCGGTATAGTACCCGACTCTCCCAGAAAATCGGTCCGTTCCGTACACTATACGACTCTCCCAGAAGATCGATTTAGTTGGTAGGCAGCTAGCATGTGCATGTGGGCTAGTGACACTTACCATCAAGTGTGCTGCTTGTTCATTTGCCACCATAAGCAATAAAAAAGATAGATATATAAATAGAAACATCATTATTCGCTTGCTTTTTAATAAATTTGGGATCGACGCAATATGTACTCCTGTTCCATCTTATAAATTGCAAAAGTTATTTACAATAGTATTATGCGCGACCGCCTGCCTCACGTCAACCCTCCTTGGGAATATAATTGTTGACCAAACGATATCAGATAGAGTTGGCACAGGACAATTTATATCACGAGCAAAGTAAAGTAGTATTCGTAGTCGCTATCATACAGCACAAACTGAAATAAAATAATAAGTCATCATTCTCCTACTCTTATCCTAATTACTTGGGGTCGATACAATATGTACTCTTGTTTCATAGTACATATTGTAAAAGTTATTGGCAATAGTTTTATGACCGGCCGCCTGTCAGACGTCAACCCTCCTTGAGAATGTAATTGTTGACCAAACGGCATCAGATGGAGTTGGCCCAGGTCATCATAAGGCTCTTAACCGTCTTATACGACATCCACGAGCAAAGTAATGGTTGGTAGTATTCGTAATGGCTACCATACAGCACAAACAGAAATAAAATGATAAGTATTTTTTTTTAAATAGTGCTCATGAAACAAGTAAATTATTTCTAAATTACACGTGACATATCATAAGCATAATTGTTCACTTGCCCGTGCCAGTCGTAAAAACCGATTCAGAAATCATCAGGGAAAAACACAATTACGATTACCAACTTGCCTGCCAAGTGTAACATTTTACTTTTGAGGGCGTTTGTAAAATAGTGAACAGCCCATATACAGTTGAGTATTATATAATAAAAACCGCATATAAGGCATAATAGTCTAAACTATAGTAATTATTCGTATGGTGACAGGGTAAGAATACACTTCACCACCCCCTATCTTACCCGTGGGTGTCGTAAAAGACGATTAAGGGATATAACAATAAATGCATATATGATCTATGTAAGAGAAGGAAAACTCGAAATAAAACCCTATACCAACACGTCTCACCAGCGCGGTATAGTAGTTCAATTGCCCTCCTATTATGAAGGAGGCTCGAGCCCAACAGTGGGACATATGTGGGCTGAGATGATGATGATGATGATAGTAATAATGCACAGATGTCGTAGTGGTTTAGATCATGATATTGCCGTGGATTCGATTCCTACACAGAACAATACTTTGTGCGATCCTCAAACTGTTTCTCAAACCTCAAATTATTGTTTCGAGTCTGAGTGTAATTTGTCTAAGTTAATTACATGTTTGTAAAGTGTCCCGCAATACTAGAATTATTTCCTTAGTGCCGTGAATCTAAAAAAAATAGTTACCACATGAAAAAAAGTATAGAAATTATTTAATTTATGTAAATTTACTTCTGCTTTATATATTGTGCTAATAATATTATTCAAAACATAAACACATGATTATAAATGAATATTTATATTATAATATATATATTATAATATTAATTATAGTTTTTAAATAGCACTTAATGCTTTGTGGCAGAAATTATGAATATTATCAACTCATAAATTGCTCATGATTGACGTAAAAGATGTCGAAAGTGTGCATTGACTTGGAACAATTCCATTTAATGTCATGTGCTCAACAATTACATTCCCAAGAAAGATTATTGTTAGACATACGGCCGATTTTAAAATTATTATCAATATAATACATATTTACAATTGTAAAAATCATTCATTCTTATTACGCTATTATGGATGCAAGTACCATATAAAAAGCTTTCAGAAACAGTCATTAGTAGAGAAACATAGATTATTATGAGATTCAATTTATATGGAAAGTGGAAGGATGCCGGTACCGGGGGAGACCGAGACTAACTTACCTAGACCAGATCGGTCACGTACTGAAGGAAGGTGGAGTCAAGAGTCTCTGAAACCGGCGAGTGTGTATGAAGAGAATTATGAATGTTGAGGAAGCGAGTGAAGTATGCAAGTACAGAGTTCTCTGGTACTCTGTTCTCTCTGCCTACCCTGCTAGGGATATGGCGTGATGATATGTATGTGTATGTACTAGTTGTTCTCTGCGCACTTCTTGCCGTATATGTCATCGCCAATATATTATATAGTAAAAACCTTCTCCGAAACATGTTAGATATTATGGTATATTATTCTGATCAGTTCAATAGTTTTCACAGTATAACTAAACAAAAAACCGGCTCTCCTTGTATTAGTACAGAAAATGTAATTGATTGAATTTAAAAAATAAACTAATATTAACACGATGTAATATTCAGCCTAATGATAGACAATTTTTTAACTAAAAATATATCTGTTTGTATAATTTTTTTTAACAATTTAGCATTGCGAAATCGTTTGTCTACAGGGCAATGTTCCCTGTCACCTAAGAGTTCAACATACGGGAAAACGATGCGCTCCAATTTCCCTCGTACTTTGAACTCGTAAAAATCTTTGTTTGTTGTACGAGATTTTGTTGCGAAATATTATTACAAATGACTTCTAGTTTATGTTGTCCTAGTACTACTTGCAGAAATTATTCATCTCAGCTCATAAACGTCCCCCTACTGGGCTCGATCCTCCTCCATAGTGAGAGCGGAATTGACCTACTATAAGACGCTAATCAGATGGGTTGGTATAGGGTTTTATAAAGGCTTTTCCTTCTCTTGCGGTGATGTTATATTTACTGCAGACTCTAAACAAGCAAGGGCTCTTAAGGATTGTTAAGGCCCGAGTGGGGGCTGGCACTGTCTCGCCCAGCAAGATGACCGCTTGGCGTGGTGACGTCAATCCAGCTGGAGCTAGTGTTCAGACCGTTAAGACCTTCTGGCCGGTACTGATGGAATGGTTGGATCCTTTCCTTCCAACTGGTCATGTCGGTTTCTTCGGCAAGTAACTATATACGGTCGTAAGGAGGCAGAGTATACCGACATAGTTTCATAGTACATATTGTAAAAGTTATTGGCAATGGTTTTATGACCGGCCGCCTGCCAAACGTCAACCCTCACCCCAAGGAGGGCCTTGGGAATGTAATTATTGACTAATCGGCATCAGATGGAGTTGGTCCAGGACGTTATAAGGCTCATAGTCATATTTTACTACACCCACGGGCAATATGAAGATGTACTTCTGTGCCAAAGTACAGTTTAATATTAAATATTAATTTTCTTTTCTTTTATTCAGTTCACATATAGTTCTTTATTGGAGTAGCTTACAAAAAGAAAGGGAATCCACCCTATTTATACTACATTATTGAAATTGATTTTATAAGGTTTTATTTCAAGTTATCCTTCTTTTCCATTAATGTTATATGCTTACATAACTCAGTCATCTCTTACGCTACCCACACTCGTCGTCACACGCATAGATAAAGTGTATGAAAAATGTCAATAATATTAGGTAAATTATAAACAGATATTTTCGCTCGATCTTAACCTCTAAGCAATTATTAATATGATCATAGATAGTTTCATAGCAATCTCGGTTCGTTGACTTTGACATTTCTAATTTAGGCCTTATGTAACCGAACTTATTTTAGAAGGTAACTATCACTGTACTATTGACATAGGTATAAGGTGCTACTTAATTTAGCTAGTTTGTCCGCGAAAAACGCTCTCCACACGAGTTCGTGTCCGCTTTCTTTTATTCAAATTTGTCGGCAGTGAAACCAATAATTGTATATTAAATTAACATATATAATGCAAATTATAATTATATTTTATTTTCTTTTTGTTTTTTTCGTCAATAATATTATCGATTTATTGCATTTTGTCAAACTTAGTCGATAGTGAAACCATATTGTCTATAAAATTTAAATAATACTGCTTTATTTTTAATAAACTACTTATGCGGCTCGGCTTTGCATGTACAATAATCACCTAATGACTGTAACATATTATACAACGGACATAAAAGATAAATATATAAGACGCTGGGGGAGTAATAGGGAGGTGACAAGGTCCCCGATCTAAAGTCACCCAAATCGAGAAATACATAAAGAAGTATTCAGAAGTACTTTGTAATTTTAAGGTCTATATGTTTTGCCAGATTCATCATTAACATTGTCCACTCATAGCGGCACGGTGCTTCTTTTAGCATTGGCACCCCGGGTACTTAAAGAGCATAGTCTGCTGATTTAAGATATCTATTTGTTATGATTCAGCCAGCATTACCCGAATATTCTACATGGTGATAGACTAAATGTGCCATGTCTCTGTACTTCTGTTTCATATCAGAAGACTTCCTTAGTTATAGGTTAATCTATCCATCCATCAGCCCGTAGAAGTCCACTATCGGACACAGGCTTCCCCATGCGAATGCCATTCAGAACAGTCCTGTGCCACCTGCATCCAAGGTTAATAAATAGCACAAATGCAAAAAAATCCTAAAACAAAACTAGCGTGATATAATAGGTTTATAATCGTTGAAGTCAAGCCCAAATCTGAGAAGGACATGACTGTTATACATACATACCATCACGCCATGTCCCTTGCAGGGTAGGCAGAGAGAACAGAGTGCCAGACAACTCTATCCTTGCATACTTCACTCGCTTCCTCAACATTCATAATTCTCTTCATACACGCTCGCCGGTTTCGGAGACTCTTGACTCCACCTTCCTTCAGTACATGACCGATCTGGTCTAGGTAGGTTAGTCTCGGTCTCCCCCGGTACCTACATCCTTTCACTTTCGCATTGTATATCTTCTTAACCAGACGTTCGTTCGGCATTCTTTCCACATGTCCGAACCATCGGAGCATTCCCTTTCGCATCTTTACACCAATACTCTCTTTCATACCTACTCGCTTTCTTAGGTCGTCGTTACGAATGCGATCGATCAGCCTAACTCCACAGATTTTCCGTAGAGATCGCATTTCGACCGCATTAATTTTACTTTCATACTCTTTTCTGCATACCCAACTCTCGCTTTCATACAGTAATGTTGGGACAAGCACTGCATTATGTATTGCTACACGTGTCTTCTGGCTGAGGTGGTGGCTACCGAGAAGTTGCCCCAACGCTCCGTTCACTCTATTTCCCGCATTCACTCTTCGCTCTATATCAGTGGTGTACCTTCTATCTTGGCTAAATGCACATCCAAGATATACAAATTCATCCATTTGCTTCAGTACATCATTACCTATTGTTACTCTTACATCTGTTCTGGCTTAATCTCTTTCAAAGACCATTATTTTGGTTTTGCTCACATTCACGCGTAGAGCCCTTTTCTTACAATCTTCTGTCATTGTGTCGACTAGGGTCTGCAAGTCAGTCGCTGACTGTGCCAGCAGGACTGTATCATCTGCATATAGCAGAGCAGTGACCACTGAGTCGCCCATCTGGACTCCCACATTCATATCTAACTGTTATAAATCCTTTATATTGCATAATATGAGCAAATCTAACTCAGATAGGGTTACAATTGCAGTTAGCACGCTCAGAAGTCTCATAATAGTAATGCTTTACAGCACTATATTACAAAGATTAGTACCTTTAGACTATACTTTTATACTAATACTACAGTTTGCCGTTAAAATCAAGCAGGCTTCAAACAGTTCTTTAGACGAGGTAGTGGGGCATGAGCATGAGGGATCGGGGATTAGTCTGGTCACCCGTGGAGGGGCCACTGCGTGTGGGCGACGCGTGGGTGGCGAAACTCAGGTTGAGCCGCTAAGATGTTGATTTGAATGAATGCCCGCAAGGGTAACCTGCTGTGCGGGCACCAAAATAAGAAGCGGGTACCACTGGCCCACTCCCATGGTGTTGAGAGATACGTTGTAAAACGTGTCTATGAGGTCGCGCGCCGTTCTTTCTATTGCCTTGGACGGATTGAATGAGGTGTGACTATACCCATAACCCACCGCCAAAAAACAGACAAACAGTTGTTCTTGGTTTGGATGCAATTTCTATCTCTTATTTTGCCTATCATCAAGATTTATTTTCGAGTCTAGAATGTCATCCGCTAAACTATCAAAATAGCATCTTATTATCCATAGGTAAAAGCACATTTTTTGAAGAAAAAAAAACAACTGTTATTTGAATGAATTGCAATCAAAATTTAAAACGAGTAAAAAAATTACAAAGTTCTGTACGGTAGCCAAAATACATACTTTGTATCTATTATTATTTAAAACAAAAGCGCACTAGTCTTTGAAATGGACAAATAATAAAATACAATCGTTCTGAATGAAGAATACGAAAAGAATTGTAATGAAAGGTTTTAGTAGAAAGAAACGTAACGGGACTGTGGCCAATTTTAAACTGCTCTTGAGTTTAGTATTACAAGCTAATAATATGATGACTACTTTTATCATATAGCTCTACGGTAGCGGCTACAAATACTACCAACCCTAACTTTACTCGTGAATGTTCTAAAAGACGACCATGAGCTTTATATCGACCTGGGCCAACACCTGATGTCGTTTGATCAACATTTACACTCCCAAGTAGCATCGTCAGGCAGGCGGCTGGTCATAAAACTATAGCTAATAACTTTTGCAATATGTAGAAAGAGGAGTACATGTTGCATCGATCCCAAGTAATTGGGACAAGAGCAGGAGAATGATGATGATAATAGAATAGTTTCATATGGTGACTATATTATGTCATTACATCTAACTTTTACTCGTCTACGGAGACTACTTCAACGACCATCTACTATCCTACATCGGAGAATTTAGAGGTTATAAATAGACAATATAATAATAATAACATTAAGGAAAATTCTAAACAAAATTCAATGTCGAACCAATCTCTAACTCGTTTGAAATACCTACTAGATCAAATCTCCTTATGATTGTTTAAAAGACTCGTACTCAGCTGTAGGAATATAGAAAGAAACGGATCTTTATTCTCGTTCAAGTCAGCGTACATAATAATTATTAGGGTCATACAAATATTTGCATTCGAAGGATCATCACTTTTATTTCTATTTCTTTGGTTGGCTATAGGCCTACCATAGTCTGGACACACCCTGCCCGTTCCATCTTGGGCGATGGAAAGCCGACGTGTGGCACCATAACCTATCGTGTTCCCTCCCATTGCCATCAGGCCCACCACTGATACCGCTTCCTAGTCACTCGTGACTGGCAAGGTCATTATACTGGAGCTAATATTTGCCTAACTTGAAATATATAATATAGATACAATTTTAGTTAAAACAAGAAACTTACAAAATAACAAGCCCGTCGAGTTTACTGTCGGAACTTGTCAGCTTGTAGCCGCGTTCTGATCCGGTGGCAGATTACTGGTTTGGTTTCAGATGAAATGTAAGATTGACAATACTTAAATGCCTCTATGTGGCTTATGTATAATAAATGATTTGAGTTGACTTCATATGCAATAGAAAATAAAACAGGCTGCCATCAAATTTATCGTACTCAATATTTTAATAGCTTGAAAACTTGAGGTTGGAAATTACAGAAGGACCATTAAGATCAGTTTTAATCTCCAAAGAGAACTAACCGTAACCCCGAAAGGGTAACCCGTGAAGACATTAGCGGCCGACGTACGAATAATGACAATGTTCTATTCAAAACATTGTGATCATTCGTCCGGCGGGTTATGGATCCCTTTCATTACCTTATTATCATCCTACATGACTTAAACGAATGGGCAGTGGAAATCAACAGTACTAGGGCGACGCTTCGTCGTTTCGATGTCGATACGTAGATTAGTACCCGAAGGGTAAGCTCGTGCAGGTCCCTAAAGATAAGGACTCGTTACTGTTGGTCAGTCCATATCATCATCATCATCATCACAGCCCATAAACTTCACTGTTGGGCTCGAGCCTCCTCCGTAATGGGAGGGAAATTAACCTACTATACTGCGCTGGTCAGACGTGTTGATATAGGGTTTTGTTTCGAGTTTTCCTTCTTTCACATAGATGTTATATGCGTTTTATATCCTTTAGTCATCTCGTACGATCACCCACTGGTAAGATATGGAGTGGTGAATAGTATTCTTATTCCGTCACCACACGGAAAAATAAATATCCCTCCAAATAGCGGTGAGGTAATTACGACAGATTATGAAACTATACGTCACTTTTTCACCGCCAGGGACGGCTCGGTCATGATGTGATGGTATCATAGACTGTCAAAAAAATAAGGCAGCCATACCATAGCCTGATAATAAAAAAAAAAACAATTAAAGCCAAGTCAAAACGATCCTTAAGCACATAAAGCAATCTATAATTTATTTAATATTTTTCCTTTAGCTTATCTTTTTTTTAGTTTATCACGGAAGGAAGGAAAATATTATATTATGACGTAGCTTTAAGATTACGCTTAACACATCGCCTACGCTGTTACGAGGGACTGTGAACGTCAAAACCACTCAGTAATTTCTTAAAATTATATTTATACGTAAGAATATTATTTTATTCTTACGTAGCTATCATTAATTACTCTCGTATATGACGTAAAATGACATCATTTATTTCAAAATTATTGCGTATTATTCTTTTTTATGCTTGCTTTTTTTAATAGGTATTTTCTTCTTGACCAATAATCTTGACTATAATAGAAACGATATTTGTTCATATGCCCCTCCACTTAAATGGACATGGGGCCTAATATTGAAATTTTCTTTTCTGACATATCAACTACTTACTTCTTTATATTTTACGTCAACCAGTAAAAGATATGTGCAACATTTTTGAAATATTATGTTGTAACTCTTGTTTGCTTGATACAATATTTGAAATAGTGCATTTATTATATAGAATTTTATTTTTGAAAAAAAGTCCCTTTCAGTGGTGCGCCCGGGATAATATCCGCAGGATGGCAACGCTTTCGGCAAGGAGAGAAATAGCCAGCGTTTTGACCGCATACCACCGCAGGCAGTGGCTGCTTGCAGCATGAGTTGGAGTGACTGTCGTTCTCGCGAGGGACAGATTCGTCAACTTGACCTGCAAACCTGAGTCTGCGAAAACCTGTGCCCGAGGCCGGGGATCTTCGGACCGCGAGGTCATGCATGGCTAACGGGAGTATTTCAGCCGTTAGAATGGGAAAAGTCAAGTTAATTTTCCGCAGAACAAATGATGCATTTGAAGCCGAACCGTCCTGAGGATGCTTCGTATAGAAGCGAAACACATGTCGAATCTTTATTCGAAAATTGCAAGTTGAAGTTCTGGAGTGTGGTGCTCATCACAGGAGTAAGATTTCCTTATATCCTATTCCACCTTGATCCCATCCCGTATTCCTTCCTTTCTTGAGGTGTACGGTATATTGATTAACCATGGGAAAGTAGTGGGTCTTCCTTCCTCTCCTCCATTTTAGAATGATAATATATCTGTCTATATTAAATTATCATATATTAATTACCATATATTATTGAACGTCTGCCATAACTACTATAAATGAAATTATCTAAATTAATAATATAATTGTATCGCATAGTAACGAGGATATATAATTTAAATATAATTTAATGTCTAAATAGTTTTGGAATTATTTTATCCTTGGTAACACTTGCATATAACTTTATTATTGATAATGAATGACGTAACTTATAACTAATCTCCCATATATTCTACATAATCATAGCAGAATTTAGTTACACACATATATACTTTAGGTCAGCAGTGAATTATCCTGATGTTAATGGTAGCCACTATCTCTCTCGTTTCTGGAGTCTCGTGTCATTAGGGAGTCGTATATAATCTCACAAGAAGCAGAAAAATATAGAAACCATTTTAGTGTTTTAATACCCATCGAGATCTTAATGATCTAAGAAAAGATCGATGGAGACCAAAGAAAAGATGGATGGACTGCGTGAAGCATGATATGTATAAACAGGGAGTGACTACAGAGATGACGTCTGATAGGGATGTATGGAAAAAGAGGACATATTGCGTCGACCCCAAGTAGTTGGGATAAGAGCAAGAGAATGATGATGATGATCTTAATGATCTATAAATAAATATATCTTAAGGGTATATAAATGATATAAGATAAACGAACGAACGTCTGGTTAAGAAGATATACAATGCGAAAGTGGAAGGATGTAGGTACCTACCTGGGGAGACCGAGACTACCCTACCTGGACCAGATTGGTCATGTACTGAAGGAAGGTGGAGTCAAAAGTCTCCGAAACCAGCGAGCGTGTATGAAGAGAATTATGAATGTTGAGGAAGCGAGTGAAGTATGCAAGGATAGAGTTCTCTGGCACTCTGTTCTCTCTGCCTACCCTGCAAGGGATATGGCGTGATGATATGTATGTATGTATGTATGAATAAAAAAGGTCTAACGAAAGCCAGTCATCGCCGTTGCCATTAATGGCGTGATGATATGCACGTATGAGATCTTAATAGTGAAGAAGAGTTATTATTAACAATGACTGCATAGATGGTTAGTGGTTAAAATATCGACCCTTCGTACCAGTACCCTAGGTTCGTTTCCCACACAAGACAATACTTTGTGCTACCCACTAGCTGTTGTCCTGAGTTTGGGTGTAATTTTTCTCCGTTAATTGGATGTTTGTAAAGACCCTCGCAATACAATCATTATTTATTTACGTAGTGTTTAAAAAACAAAGAAAAATTATAAAGGCTGACAAAGTTTCTATTACACAGATGGCATAATGGTTAAGATACCGTCCTACCGCTATACCGTGCCACGTGCCGCGGGTTCAATTTCCACATAGAATTATAGTTTGTTCGATCCTCAAATTATTGTTTCGAGTCCGGGTTAATTTGTGTACGTTTATAAAGTCCCTCGTAAGAGAGTTAGTTTCTTAGTGCAGAAAAACTATCTATTTAAAAAAAAAATAACATATTTTGATCTTACGAATGAAGACTGCATAATTATCATAAAATACTTTACACAAGTACCTTTACACATCTTAATATCTATTACTTCTTGGAAACGAAAGAAAGTTAGCCCTTACGCACTTTCTAATAGCAAAAAGTTTAAAAAGCTTGCAAGTTTTTGCATAATAGGTACCGCACACGGCGTGAACCGTCTATTATTGACAATAAAATGGTAATTAAATTTCTTTGTTGGCAATAACCCATCTGTTTTTTAAAACATCCCCTTTTTAAATACTTTAAAAAATTTGCACAAAGTGCCTCGGGTTATAAAGCAATTAAAATGTATAGAATTACGCAAAAAGATAACATTTATCTATTTATAAAAACCGATTACGAAGTGAAAAATGATGTCACAAGCGGGATTGGAACCCGCGCCTATTGGGATTCCGGCCCAATTGTGCTGCCGCGGGTTCGAATCCCGTTGTGACATCATTTTTCACTTCGTAATCGGTTTTTATAAATAATTAAGAATATTAAATGCTAAGTTTCAGTAATTTAAACATTTATCTAAATACTCATTTACCCTCACTGCTTTGTTTGTATTGATTACTTAAATATTTATTATTTTATTATGGCAAGATCTAAGTAAGACCACTAGCATTACATCAGTTATAACTTCATTCAATTACAAACTGTAATTAACAAACATAGACCTTAATAATGAAGAAATTGTAACGTAATTTGTTGCTATTCAGCTGAAATTCATCAAGTCAAAATTGTATATCCCCGTATTTACGTAGGAGTTCTTTGCGAATACCTGAAAATCTTGACGGTGTTTACACATATATGAGGGTAAGTACCCATTCATGTAAATTGATTATTGCCTGTATATTTGCAATTTATGCAACCTATATATTTGAAATTAAAATTACTATTAGAAATTTTATCGCGTTTTTATTTGATTTTTCATTCATTGATATTTCGAACACTACAGCGTTTATTATTAATATAATAAATATAAATTAAAAATCAACGTAATTGTAGAAATTGTTTTATTCAAAATGTAATACCAAATTGGTCACGTACTGAAGGAAGGTGGAGTCAAGAGTCTCCGAAACCGGCGAGCGTGTATTATGAATGTTGAGGGAGCGTGTGCAGTACCTACGCAAGGATAGAGTTCTCTGGCACTCTGTTCTCTCTGCCTACCCTGCAAGGGATATGGCGTGATGATATTTATGTATGTAATACTCGCGTAAACATTAATACTCATCATGTATCGTGATTTTTCGGGTACAATTCCATATTACAAGTTGATGTTAATTAATATCCGATAAAAACCTCAAACATTGAAGAAATTTGAGGAAAGGCTCAACAAAACCATTAATTATTATTTTAATACATTAATATTTTTTACCTATTTCTACTACTACCGACTATGACGGAGTTATATATATATACATTAAGATTATTTATCTTAATGTTATGTGTGATTTATAACGTCATTTATAGTTAGGCTTTAGCTTGTACTGACGGGGAAATACTGTTGACAGTTGTATGTCTAAAACCGCGGGCCGATCCATCCGGAGTAGTATCACAATTTTGCAGAAAATCAACGTCTAAGCAGTGGGAATATGCTGTAGTGCTTTGTTCGGTAAGCGAGAGATCCGGTAGCCTAAATTACTAAGTGGGTTTAGAATTTTAATTGGTAGGTAGCGGCCTAGCTATACCCCCCTGATATTGCAAAGGTCCATGGGCGGCAGGAACACTTACCATCTGGAGTGTTGCTCGTTTGTCACCAACAGCAATAAAAAAAACTTACATACATACATAGCTTCACGCCTGTTTCCCAGAGGGGTAGGCAGAGACTACAGATAGCCACAAACTACGATCCTCGCATACTTCCATCATAATACTCTTCATGCATGCTCTCACCGCTGTGCCCTGTGTCCACCAACACATGCACCCTCCGTTTTTGACCATCTTACCCTCTGGCTGCGAATCCCTCAGCACGGGTCGATTTACACCTTGGATCGGGGGTTACGTTTCGGTGTTTTCCTTCTCCTAGATGAGTTGCAGCACAATGCTTACGAGGCTCATCTCCCCGGATTATATTTCGAAGCTATCCTTCTCCTAGATAGGTCGCAGCCCAATGCTTACAAGGTTCATCTCCCCGGGTTATATTTCGGAGCTTTCCTTCTCCTGTATAGATTGCAGACCAGTGCTAACGAGGCCTATCTCCCCGAAACTTAAACTTTAGAAATAATTTGTGAAAAAACTGGCATTAGTAAGTACGTTAAGCTTCTTTCATCACTACCATTAATGATATTATAAGCCATAATGAATTAAACTAATTATAATACCTGTTTTTTTATTAAAATATTAACAAAACTACCAACAGATAATTAGCGGACAGTTTTATTGCATAAATATAATAAATTGTATGCCAATTAATTAATATTAATTTTTTTTAATGTTAACCATAATTAAATAATTTGATGCATGAATGAAGTAAATACAGGAGTTATTTAATTCTATGATTTATTATTAATAATTATTATAATTACCTATTTTTCACTGAATGTGTTTGGGAACTATTTCTCGCATGTATGTGGTATATCTCTCATATATGTAGGCCACGTTAATCTCTTCTGTATCCGTAGTGCTGTGTTGCTACGCTTATCGTAGCTGATTAGTCCATTTTGCATCCTTTCTTCCACAGTGCGTGAAGGGGAAGTGGTATTTATAAACTCTGCTAATTTAAATTTAATATGTAATACATTTATTTTTGGATCTGAAGACAAATAAAAATGTTACCCGACTGCCTGAGGATCAAAAGTCACTATCATCTATGGATACCATTGTGAATCCTCGATTCCATGAGTTAGAACGATAGAAAGGAATTGTTCAATTAGAAACAGGCATAAAAAATATTTAAAAATATATATCTATTAATATTTTCGTGTCTTAATATTCAATTAATGATGCTCGCAACCGTGCTTATTATTGGGGAAACCGTGCATATTATTGGGGAAATCTTACATATTATCGGGATAAAAGATAATATGCAAATATTATCGGGATAAAAGATGCTACATTTAGCACTAAAAGTTAACTAGTTTGCGAAATATTTTTTATAATGTTCTTCTCTTTATGTTAAAATTCACCTTGTGTCTGTATTAATTATTTATTGAAACTACAAGGCACTCAAATGATTGAGTATAGAATCTATTTATATATGGAATATTTATATCTACTGTAGTCATATCAAAATAAAGGATAAACACATATCAAAACCGACATATATGATTTAAGTATTTCTTTTTTAAGAGTTCGTCCAAAAAATTAATAAATAGTATTATAGATATATATGTAAATAAATAATGGTTGCTTTTATCATTGAATTATTTATTTTTATCTCGTCAATTTTATATATGATAAAGCTATAGGCTTTATTAATATTTTAAAATCTCGTTTAGTATTACTGCCATTAAAATCCTGTAGTTAAAATGAAAATACGCCAATTAATAATCACACTGTATACATTTAACATCATTAAGCGAATTAATAACTTCACTTTCCGGATGTGCGAAATGGATGAAGCCGTTTATAGTAAATATGTATCTTTAAATTTTTATTCTTTGGTAATTAATAAAATTGAAAGAAACGGAAAACATAGCGTGGGATTCCATTAAATTTGAGATTTAACAGTTTAAAATAGTTTTTTTTTAAAGACACCACACTGCACTAAGATAATAATCCTTCTATAACGGGGGCTTTATAAACGTGCAATTAACGCATACTTTGTGGATCGCACAAAGTAATGTCCTGCGTGGGAATCGAACCCACGGCGCTGGTATGGAAGGTCGGTATCTTAACCATTACGTTATCTGTGCAGTCAAGTCAAGTCAAGTAGTTGGTAATCCCATGGCTTGTCTATCATAGACGACCCGTGGTATTAATCGAATATGATATACCGTGACGTAGCTGAGCTTATAGGAGTCGTAATAATAAGATACTAGAAATATCTCTATATTAATCACTAATTACCAACCAATTACCACCAATATTTTCCGTGTGGTGACGGAGTAAGAATACAATTCACCACCACCTATCTTACCCGTGGATGATCGTACGAGACTACTAGGGAATATAAAACGCATATAACATCTATTGCGAGAGAAGGGCATCCTACGTCATTAACACTAACCAACACGTCTGAGCAGCGTGGTATAGTAGTTCAATTACGCTCCCATCATGGAGGAGGCTCTAGCCTAGCCGTGGGACATATATGAGCTGAGATGAATCACCTAAACAAATTTTCTAAATAGGTAGATATTTAAAACAGCAAACCATAAAAAATGACCCAAATTTTTTAATCAAATACGGGCTGGTACAAAAAACTCATAACCAACTTCTGGAGTTACCATTTTCTATTCACTGTTACTTTATTGCTACCCCCATATTTTAAATAGCACCAAAAAAGGATTAAAAACTAAAATGGCGGCACATCCAAATGTCCGCAAACATCAACACTATTAAAACCTTTAGAGAATTATTACTTATCTTTTAATACATGTAAACAATTGTAAGCTTGCCATAGAATGCTTTTCGTTGACTATTTCTCGAAGAAAATATATAATAAAGCAATATTTCTTAATGATGTCGTAAAAATAGTTTGCAAATGGAAAACAAAAGCGGTAGCGTTTATAGGATTATAGAGGTAGCGATAGGGGTAATACACTTATCTCTAGTCTAGTTATAAGAAACAAAGGCTTCCCACTTTGTAACACCGTATTGTAAAAGAATATTAAAAAATCTTTGCAACTTATAAATCACTTTCTTTTGCCTCGGATATCATCTATATTGCTAATTTTTTTGTTTCTTTTTAACATGTTGATCTTAGAAATTGCTATTTTATATATATTATTTATTGCTGCAATTGGATACCATACATACATATCATCACGCCATATCCTTTGCAGGGTAGGCAGAGAGAACAGAGTGCCAGAGAACTCTATTGTATTGTATTGTATGTTTGTATTGGATACCAAAAAAATGATAAAGTTATTGTTTTATTTTGTACGCCATGTGCAAATGAGCAAGCAGCACACCCGTTGATAAGTGTCATTTTCAGACTTTTGCAATACCAAGGGTATAGCTAGGCCGCTGCCTACCTATACAGACCGCAAAACCCACCCAGATGAGCTTACGGCTCTCTCGCTCACCAAACGAAATGCCATAGCATATTGCCATTATTCAGACGTCGATCTTCTGCAAGAGTGTGGAACTACTCCAGACGGACCGGCCCGCGGTTGTGCACAGAGAACAGTGTCAACAGCGTAGTCCTACCACATTTTAACTTTAACGTTAACGTTACTATAAACGAGTATGTATGTACTACCGTTTTAAGTTGTTAATGAAACGTCTTATATTAAACTATCACGACTGAAATTTAAAGATTTCTCTTTGACACTTAAGTTCAAATTCTGCGAGAGTACGATTTAACTAAGTGTAGGTGTGGCAAGTGCGATCGGAAATCCTGTCAAAAATATTTTATGAAGTTGAAATCGAGTTTTAGCGGGTGCTTTAAGAATGTTATGTGGCGATATACATTATTAATATTATTATTACATTACACTAAAACAGTAGAAAGGCAACATTTGTATCTAGAAGATATTAGATAACAATATTAGTATGATTAATATAGGAATCATTGACAGAACACACAGTGGCAGTCCATCCGTGACCATGATTACTGTAAAGTGTTTGAAACGTCGGGAACTTAAAAATTAAATACAAACGCGATAGAATACGTAAAAGTAGTTTTATTTCAAATGTGTAATACTCGCGTAAACATTAGGAACCATTACACAATTGTTTTTAGGAATTTTCTGTTTTGTATGTCTCTCTCCTAATTTGTACGCCAATCACGTTAAAATTATTGGGCTGAATTAATGGAAATTTGATATTATAATACTTTATATACTGCTGTAAAATGTTAATCATGAAATATTTCCGCAAAGAAATTTTAATAATTTAAATACAATATTTGCTAGTATTATATATTATACGCATATACGTATAATGATTTGTCAACCTAAATTATCTTTATTTATCGACCTATCCAATCATCTAATATTGGATATAGAATTTGCTTGAGTGTATATGCTACAATTTTCAAGTTATGCAGGTGGGTTAGGGATCACAAAGAGTGTTATAAGTTACCTAGAAAAGAGTTCCTTATTCTCCTGTTAATAATCAGGCAACTTTTATAAAATCCATAGGAAGGAGAAAGGAATAGCCGGCTATGGAGCACGGTTTTCCTTTTGCTGACGGAAAAAATTACGGGTTTTATTTCATGCTTTTTCTTCTATTGCAATGAGGTTATTTTCTTAAATTATAATCGAATTTATTCACAATAATTACGTGGAAAGAATAGAGAGATGATTATTATATTATTACTCCTTTAACAGACATAAAACAATCATCATCATCACAACCCATAAATGTCACATTGTTGGACTCTGGCCTCATCCATAATGGGAGGGAAATTAACCTACTACACCTCGCTGGTCAGACTCTGGCCTCCTCCATAATGGGAGGGAAATTAACCTACTACACCGCGTTGGTATAAGGTTTTGTTTCGAATTTTCCTTCTCTCGCATAGATATTATATGCGTTTTATATCCCGTAGTTGTCTCGTACGATCACCCACGTGTAAGATATGGGATGGTGAATAGTATTCTTACTCCGTCACCATACGGAAAGGAAACAATGTTTACATTCAAATTAAAAATATTACGAAATAAAATAAAAATAATGAAAACAGAATGTTAAGGATTACAAAATTGTTTACAGTGTATCCACGCTACGAAGACCTGGTTTGTATTCGTAGATACATATGTCACTAATAAATTATTAATGAAAATTTAAATGACGTGACAACACTCAATCGTTTCATTCAATAAAGTTATTGATATAAAATGATTGCAGTAATTTTTAATAGTACTTTGAGATCCATCAACTAATCATATTGATTTCAATGTTATGTTAGCTGAAAATCACAACTGCAACTCACAAGAGTCTACAACAACCTTAGCCAGCAGCGACATTAGCTTTCGTGTGGTGAGACTAAGAGAGAGAAAACAATTCATCACCCCTATCTTACCCGTGGTTGATCGTACAAGACGACTAAGGAAGATAAAATGCATATAATATCTATGCGAGAGAAGGAAAACTCGAAAAAGAACCTTATATCAACACGTCTGACCAGCGTGGTATAGTAGGTCAATTGCCCTCCCGTTATAGGGGAGGCTCGAGCCCAACAGTGGGACATATATGAACTGAAATGATGATGATGATGATGAACAGCATTAGAGCTAGATAAATTAATTGTTTCTAACACAATATTGAACTGTTTACCCATTTAACAATAACAAAATTTTTTTTTTTTTTTTTACCTAATGTCGTTCTTTTTTTTAATTTTCATATTTTTGGCCTACTTAATATATAATCTGTGTTAATAAAAGCCTTTTTTTTTATTTATTTTTTTTTTCCTTTTTTTTTTTTACCAAGCAGTTGTACAATGAATGTCTTGTGCTAATAACATTGGTTATAACTTTTCATTGGTAGGTAGCGGTGTATCTGTAACTCTAACTTTGCAAAGGTCCGTGGGCGGCGGACACTTACCATCAGGTGTGCAGCATACAGCTTTGCTCGCTTGCTACCATCAGCAACAAAAAAACAGTGCTATAGTAATAAAATTGATAATATTACAACCGACAATATTGCCACAACTTACATAAATTATTTAAAATCACTATTCGATATATCATCCTCAGTATTAGATTAGTATTTAGTATTAGTATCAGAATATAATTAGTAATTAGTATTAGTATCAGAATAGATTGCGTCTTTTCTCATCTGAGTATAGTTACGTATTTTTATGGAATTATCGTTACATGGCACTGTCCTAACACGATAGAATGTGAAAAAAACTTAAAAATCGTTGTGAAAAAAATTTTTTTTTTCATCCGAATCGATTTTTTTCTAGGCTATCATTACAAGTAGGATTAGTAGGGTCACCTGTTTTTATTTTCGGGAGCGGTCTACTTCCACCCTGTATGTATATATATATATATACACATATACATAGCACAAGCCAGCCCATGTCATATATATATCATCATATATATATATATATATATATATATATATATATATATATATATATATATATATATATATATATATATATATATACATATATATATATATATATTATTAATGATAAGTTATACATATACATACATTAACCTGGGCCAACTCCACGTGCTGTTCAATAATTACATTTCCAATGAGGGTCAACGTCAGGCAGGTCGATGGCCGGTCTAAATACTATTGCCAAAACTTTTGCAATATATAAGATGGAAGATCATTACATATACGAGTATGTCAACCTAAATAATTGAGTTAATAGCAGGATAATGATGATAATTTATAATAATGTACGAAAAGGGAATTTATACGTATTAAAATTACATCGCTAAGGAAACTTGTGTGATATAATTATTTCGTTACGTAATACACCATAATTATATAATTAAATGGAACTTCAATTCAACTAAATATAAGTTGTTATATCATTTATATATATATATATATATATATATATATATATATACATACATACATATATACATATCATCACGCCATATCCCTTGCAGGGTAGGCAGAGAGAACAGAGTGCCAGAGAACTCTATCTTTGCATACTTCACTCGCTTCCTCAACATTCATAATTCTCTTCATACATGCTCGCCGGTTTCGGAGACTCTTGGACTCCACCTTCCTTCAGTATATGACCGATCTGGTCTAGGTAGGTGAGTCTCGGTCTCCCCCGTTACCTACATCCTTCCACTTTCGCATTGTATATCTTCTTAACCAGACGTTCGTTCGGCATTCTTGCCACATGTCCGAACCATCGGAGCATTCCCTTTCGCATCTTTACACCAATACTCTCTTTCATACCTACTCGCTCTCTTACGTCGTCGTTACGAATGCGGTCGGTCAGCCTTACTCCACAGATTTTCCGCAGAGATCGCATTTCGACCGCATTAATTTTACTTTCATACTCTTTTCTGCATACCCAACTCTCGCTTCCATACAGTAATGTTGGGACAAGCACTGCGTTATGTATTGCTACACGTGCCTTCTGGCTGAGGTGGTGGCTACCGAGAAGTTACCCCAACGATCCGTTCACTCTATTTCCCGCATTCACTCTTCGCTCTATATCAGTGGTGTACCTTCCATCTCGGCTAAATTCACATCCAAGATATACAAATTCATCCACTTGCTCTAGTACATCATTACCTATTGTTACTCTTACATCCGTTCTGGCTTCATCTCTTTCAAAGACCATTATTTTGGTTTTGTTCACCTTCACGCGTAGACCCCTTTTCTTACAATCTTCTGTCATTGTGTCGACTAGGGTCTGCAGGTCGCTGACTGTGCCAGCAGGACTGCATCATCTGCATAAAGCAGAGTAGTGACCACTGAGTCGCCCATCTGGACTCCCACATTCATATAGTTCAACCTTTGGAGACATTTATCCAGATACATGATAAACAGCCTGGCTGACAGAACGCACCCCTGCTTAACGCCGATATTGACGTCAAACCAAGGCGACATTCCATCATCCAGCCGCACACAGGCTCTACAGCCCATGTAACTGGACTGCACAGCCTGTAGAAGTTTACCGTTAATACCATACTCCGGTAAAATGTCCCAAAGTTCCTTTCGCACAACCGTGTCCAATGCTCTCTCCAGATCCACAAAACTGCAGAAAACCCTCTGACCTAGAGCCAGATGCTTCTCCACAATGTTGCGCAGAGAGAATACTTGATCCATGCATCCCCTTCCATTCCTAAAACCTCCTTGTGTCTCACACAGTAAACCATCGGACACCATCCTCATTCAATTCAAATATAATCATCAAAATTCAAATATAATAATAATATATATATATAATTGGGACATTCTATTTTGGTTTACTGTATTATTGCTCTATAAACTTAAACACACGACTGCTGAGTAAGAGTTCGATTTCTATGTAGACTTTGTTCGTAATTATCAAAACAACACGAATTTTGAAACAGTTCTTACAACAGGCAGAGTTCTCTGGCACTCTGTTCTCTCTGCCCACCCTGCAAAGTATATGGCGTGATGATATGTATGTATGTATATGTTCTTACAACAGGCTTATCCGCTTACGTACTGGTACGGTACGTGGGACTTAAAATTAATATTCACATATATGTATTTGCAATTATACTTTTAAAGGTAGTAGTTCTGCTTACCACTTCAATAAGCGTCATGATCATCAACGTAATCATACCCACTATTGGATATAAGTCTACCCTTAGCGATCTGATTATCGGAGTCAGTGTTGTAAGTCTCTCAGGACAGTACTTCAGCCCTTATTTTTTATTTTTGCGGCGAGCTATGAATTTGTCACACCCTGCTAAATCCGTCTGGGGCAAGTAATACAGCCCTGGCGATACTTCAATTAATTTTTACAGCTCTCACAGGCAAAATAATCATAATATTCGTGATAATACATTATATTCTCAACCCGTTACAAATACTTTTAAGTTTTTAAAATTATATTTTCATATTCTTTCAATCTTTAACTGTTGGACAAGGACCTTTTCTACAGTGTTTGGATAGGTGCTTTATACACGCTGGCTAGAGGATTGTTTTAGGAGTTTTTGAATAGGTTTTCTTCTCTTGTATATTTATATTACCTAGGAGAAAGTCCAGATATTCTTACTCAGTCTTCACACAAATAGCGAAATATATTTAATTTATAAAAAACTACCGTTTATGTACCTGCTGTGTGGTAGCGGCTACAAATACTAGCCACCCTTATTTTGCTAGTGGATGCCGTAAAAGACGACTAAGAGCCTTATAACGATCTGGGCCAACTCCGTCTGATGCCGTTTGGTCAACAATTACATTCCCAAGGAGTCTGACGTCTTTTTTTTTTTTTTTTTTTGCGGTGGGCTATGGACGTCGCACCCCGCCAAATCGGTCCGGGGTGACGGAAGAGGCGGCGCGCAACCCCATTGACCCACCCTGCAAGCACCTCTTCTTCACCGTGCGAGCGGGCCACCGGTACGTCTAGCAGGCGGCCGATCGTGAAACTATTGCCAATAACTCTTACAGTATGTACTATGAAACAAGAGTATAATATATTGTATCAATCCAAAGTAATTCGGATAAGAGTAGGAGAATGATGATATCTTTTATATACCTATATGCTATAATTCTTATAATTCGTACTAAGTAATACGTATTGAATTATACGAAATGTTTTTTGCGAATTGGCTAAACGTGCCTTTAATATCATTCCATCAATGATTAATGAGAATGTATTTATTGTTTACAATATAATAATCTAACTTATCACGTACGTAAGTATGAGAATGTAACGAGGTACCAAAAGAGCCAATCTCGTTGTGTTGATACTGCACACATCTGATGCGACCTACTTTTCAATATATTTTATGTGTATTTTTACTTAAGTTCACATACTTATACCGCTTACGTATCTATGTATTGTTTATTTATTTAAGTTTAATAATGTGAGTTTTTTGTTGTAATTTATTAATTAATTTAACGAAAAAATAATAATTAAAAATACATGTTGAATAATTAATTATAAATGTAATTATGTTATTACAGTTTATATTAATATTTAAAATTAATAATTTGAAAAAAAAAATGCAGCTGCGTTAACTAGTTATGATAATAAACAATAAAAAAATATTAATTTAATAATCACTGACAGAAAAATATTTCCCTGAAATAAAAAAAAATATATATCGAATTCTGAATTTTACTATTTAAATTATTTTTTTCTGTTGCAACATGTGTTAAATATGGTTGTGTTATTAAATTTTATAATAAAAAATATGCAAGGGCGGGGGCGCATAAACGCCCACCCGGCTGAAAGCTTCCAAAATCGAATAGCAAAAAAAATGCGCAAGTGCGAACGAGTGGTGATTATAAAAGGACGGGCACGTGGTCGCGCAGCGCCAGTCGTGAGACAGCTCTTTAAGCGAATGTACGTTATATAAATTCGCGCGCGCCATTGCATCGTAAATAAGATCGATATTTTTCAAGTTCAAGAATATTTAATATGGATATCAAAGTTTTGGATCCCACTGGCATTTATTGAAAGTTCTATTTCTGCATTTGAATATTGATTTCAACGCATTTTTATTTGAACAAATCAAAATGTTTGTATTGGATCCCACCGGTGTTTACTGATTTGTGAAATTTCACTGAATTTTTTTCGCGTTACTGAAAATTGCTGACAAGATGTTCGTCCTGGACCCTACTGGCGTATACTAATTTGGAAATTAATTTCCAAACGTGATCTCCAACTGCTCAATTTGGAATTATTTCATCCTGTTCATCAAAATGTTCGTGCTCGATCCTACGGGAGTGTATTGAAGATTATATTCGTGAAAATATTTGTGATTCAAAATGTTTGGCTTGGATCCGACCGGAGTGTATTGAAAAACTATTTTTAGTGTTAAGTGTTTTTATGATCAAAATGTTTGTTCTTGATCCTACTAACGTGTATTAGGTTAAGTTTTATTATCTTTTTTCCCGCATTTATTCAAAATGTCTTTCGGCTTAGATCCTACGGGAGTTTATTAGCCAATTAAGCGTCATGCCGCCACCTACATTAGATTTGATTTAAATAATTTTAAAATAAAATGTCACTAACATGTTGCTCATCAATCCGTCACAAGTTAATATCCTTCAGCAGAAATGCATTTTCATCAAATAGAAAGAAAAGGAAAATTTTAATGTAAAAGTAAATTTTTTTTTTTTGTAATTATGTATATAGGGAACCAAAGACTGTACTGCCAATCTGATGTTTGTTTAAGTCTGGTCGAAGACTAAGAACGAAAGTTCGTTAATTTATTGAAGTTACCTTAGAATTAAGTGATTATTTATTAACTAACAATTAGGTAAGTAGATTTATTTTATTGAAATATTTTGAATTGGTGACACCTTGTATTTTATTTGAAATGTGTTCTTCAGTTGTCAACCGTTCGGATATTTCTTTTGCATTTTTATGTACCCATTGCATTTCATTTTCGACCGCGGCAGTGATTTTATACTCTTGTAAAATAATAAGACTGTTAGATCAATACTCTAGCTAATTGTTGCTGATTTAGTAAAAAAAAATGTAGAAAATATACATTTCACAAAATTTAAACCATTTGTTGTTTATTTAGATTGTACCCTTGCATATTTAATATATATTTCTGGCATTTGAAATTATACTATTATAATATGTGACACACATTTTTTTTTTTCATAGATTTTACGGTAAGTACTGGCAAAATGAATTTCTAAAAATTATCTTTAGTTATTTTAATTTTTTGAGTATATTTCTGAAAACATGCTTGAGGAATATTTTTGAATGTACTTTGGTATTTATACAAAAAGTTAATTAAATTAAATTCTTAATGCAAAATGCTATTTAATAATTACGAAAAGATATGTGAATAACACAGACGTAAACTAATACTACGAACTATGTTTAGTTAATATTTCAAAAAAAATGAAATTATTAACATTTTAAATTTTTATATCATATTAGAAACGCCTCGTTTTAGTTGCATCAGCCTACCTACCAGTAACGCAACCAGTGGATAGCGAATGTAGTTTTAAGAGTCAAAGTCATTGGTAATGATCAATATATTGAAAGAAACTCATTAAAAATTACATATTATGTATTAATAAAATAAATATAATTTAATATAAGAATATAATTTTTAAATTTTCCGTGTGGTGACGCGGTAAGAATAGAATTCTTACCCTTGGGTAATCGTAAGAGATGACTAAGGGATATAACATCTATGCAAGAGAAGGAAAATTCGAAACAAAACCCTTTTCAACGCGTCTGACCACCTTGGTATAGTAGGTTAATTTCCCTCCCATCACGGAGGAGGCTCGAGCCCAACAGTGGGACATTATGGGCTGTGATGATGATGATGATGATTAATAAAATAAATATTAAAATATAATTTTTAAATTTTCCGTGTGGTGACGCGGTAAGAATACAATTCTTACCCTTCGGTGATCGTAAGAGATGACTAAGGGATATAAAATGCATATAATGTCTATGCAAGAGAAGGAAAACACGAAACAAAACCCTTTACCAACACGCCTGACCAGCTTGGTATAGTAGGTTCCCATATCCATCTCGTTTGAAGGAGGCTCGAGTCCAATAGTGGGCCGTGTAATGAACCGAATTTTTAATATAATAAAGAAATAATCTTTTATACTGTTTTTGAAATAAATTTCTCAGTCTAGAACTCGAAATATTCGTGAAGCTAAAGAGGAACACAAAATTTATGCCATAGCAGCTGGTTACTTCATTATTATTCCTGATGCCAGCTCAATTTACAACAACCACATGCTCAGACATTATGTTAAAAAAGTTGATATTATTTATCGTATATTAAAATAAAAGCTTAATCAACTACCATTTTTTTATTTTATGAAGCAAATTAAATATTTTTCTGGTGTACATTGTGTAAATACATCAAAAGAGTACTACGGCGCTTCGGCAGGTGACATATGGCTTGCAGCGGGATTCAGCGGCAGCTTACTAGAGCGACAGCCTACTGGAATAAATAATGTCAATAATTAATTGTTATATCATCACCATTCTCCTACTCTTATCCCAATTACTAGGGGTCGACACATTATGTACTCTTCTTTCATAGTACATTTATTGTACAAGTTATTGGCAATAGTTTTATGACCAGCCACCTGCCAGACGTGAACCCTACTTGGGAATGTAATTGTTGACCAAACGGCATCAGATGGAGTTGGCTTAGGTCGTTATACAGGCTCTTAGTCGTCTTTTACGACATCCACGAGCAAAGTAAGGGTTGGTAGTATTCGAAGCCGCTACCAAACAGCTTCTTTTGTTTGTTTGATTGTTATAGATCAAAATAATAATATATTTTAGTCTAAAATTAAATAGTTCTTTTCGATAATGATTTCTAATTTTTACGCGAGTATTACACATTTGAAATAAAACTAGTTTTACGGATTCTATCGCGTATAGGACATACAGAAGGACTGTTCTCCCGTGATCCTGAAAGCTGTAAAGTGTTCGAAACGTTGGGTGATTAAAATTCAAATACTTTCCAGGCTATAGAATCTGTAAAACTATAATAGTTTTATTTGAAAGGAATATTAGATGTTTAGCTACTTTTTAAAATGCATAATTTTGAAAGTAGTTGGGCATAATCCATATTAATAATATTTGAACCATAGTCTTATGTCTATAAATAAATAAATAAAATGTATATAGTCTTATGTCTATATTGCAATAATATACCTATAAATACATAATAACGACGACGTAAGAGAGCGAGTAGGTATGAAAGAGAGTATTGGTGTAAAGATGCGAAAGGGAATGCTCCGATGGTTCGGACATGTGGAAAGAATGCCGAACGAACGTCTAGTTAAAAAGATATACAATGTGAAAGTGGAAGGATGTAGGTACCGAGGGAGACCGAGACTAACCTACCTAGACCAGATCGGTCAGGTACTGAAGGAAGGTGGAGTCAAGAGTCTCCGAAACCGGCGAGCGTGTATGAAGAGAATTATGAACGTTGAGGAAGCGAGTGAAGTATGCAGAGATAGAGTTCTCTGGCACTCTGTTCTCTCTGCCTACCCTGCAAGGGATATGGCGTGATGATATGTATGTATGTATGTACCTATAAATAAACGATTATAATTTATAAATAGTGCCTATTTACCGCCGCGTTTAAAATTATTTAATTTTACAAATTATTATTCAATTTTTAATATTCAAAGTTCTTTATATAAAATTTTTGTCCTAAGCATTAAAATAGGTATTTTATGGCAGGAATACATTGGATGCAAGCGACATAGGACTCTCTCTCTCGATAAATTATACTAAACCGATTCTAACTTATATATTTCCGCAACGTAGATGGATAGTGTCTTAAAAGTTGCGGGGAACCGTTGTATGCAAGTAGCACACGACCATTCTGAATGGTATTCTTGTGGATAGATCTATGTCTAACAGTGTACATCTACGGGCTGATGAATTAATGGAGACTTGTCTTGTAGTGAGGGAGGCAGTATACAAATGTGGTACCTATTTCTTTTCCATGGTTAATCCTAAAAGACAACTGAATGACGCAAGCAAATAACATTATTGCAATGGAAGGTAAACTCGAAATATAACAGCATAATATAATAGTTCTATTTACCTTCCATTTTGATAATACTCTTGCCCAACAGTGGGATATATAAGAGTTGATATCATATGTAAAATATAATATGTAAATATAACGTATTTAATTTTTAATTTATATTTAAATGTGTACTCACGTAAACATTAGAAATCATTATGGAAGTAAATCATTCACCTATTCAATAAGACCTTTCGACATTGATACATTGTAGAAATGAATGGTTTTGAAGCGTCCTACATAGACTTTTCTTTTCTACTAGCCCAATGGCTAGTAAAAGTATGAATACCGGACTATGTTACGAGTATATGTGAATTTATGACGGCCCAATGTTGAAATGTAACCTTGTTAATGAATGTCAAGCAAGTAAGTAAAGTATAGTCAATAAAATAACAATATTTCATCAGATTGTTTTACGTGGTGACAGAATAAGAATACAATTCACCACTGTTATTCTTACACGTGGATGCCGTAAAAGATGACTAAGGTATATAGTATTCTGTTAACATCTATGTGAGCGAAGGAAAACACAAAATATAATCCAACCCAGATGGGTGTGGTGATCAGATGATCACCGTGGTATATTCGGATATTTTCTTCTCTATTGTGTAAGAGGCTTGAGCTGAGCAGAGTCATATACTCGTATTTAAAGACTAAGACGACGACGATGATTTTAAGGTTATTTACTAGCTGCCGAAGACAAAGACTCAATTGATATGGCATACAAATGGCGACAAAAACGTACAGCCAAAGTACCTTAAATTTTTATGGGACCAAATGGCGGCTATTCCACATCAAACTAAAGAATCACGTAATTGGTGTACATGCATTAAAAATAACATACCAATCGAATTGATAACCTCCCCTTTTTAGAAGTCCGTTCAACATCATTATCATCTCAGCTCGTATATGGCTCACTGTTGGGCTCGTGCCTCCTTCATAATGAGAGTGAAATGGCCCTACTATACCGCACCGGTCAAACGTGTTGGTATAGGGTTTTATTTCTAGCTTTTCTTCTTTTAAACGAAGTCGGTTAAAAATTACTAATTATAAACTAAAAGCAGCTATCAACGTCAGTTTTAGAACATAGTACAGGCATTCTCACGAAGGAGGATAATGCCACAATAGTCATGAGTGTCGTTGAAAAAAATCACAAGTATATTATAATTCAATTAATAATCAAAGAAGTAAAGCAGGTGATTCACCTGTGAAGTTCATGTTTCATATACATGACCTACATCATGACTTGCGCGGTTCGCTGTGCCTACAACACGTACAATGCTCCCTTCACGTCACGCCCAAATAATGGGTCTATCACCGCTTTTAACGTTCTAATAGATAATTATTTCAACATTATATTGCAATCTATAAACTATACTCTTACTTCCTGGTTGGTGATGGTGATAAGGATACAATCATTTGCTTTTCCGTATAGTAACAGAGTAAGTTTTTCCGTGTGGTGACGGAGTAAGAATACTATTCACCACCCCATATCTTATCTGTGGGTGATCGTACGAGACGACTAAGGGATATAAAACGCATATAACATCTATGCGAAAGAAGGAACACTCGAAACAAAACCCTATACCAACACGACTGACCAGCACGGTATAGTAGGTTAATTTCCCTCCCATTACGGAGGAGGCCCGAGCCTAGCAGTGGGACATATGAGCTGAGATGATGATGATGATCATCATCACGATTACCCACGGGTAAGATAGGGGTTGTGGAATTGTATTCTTACTCCGTCACTACACGGATAATAATAGAACATAATTCAACACCCATTATTTTCAATTTGGATGATGTAAAAGATGTTTCATCATCATCGTCCTATTCTTATCCTAATTGCTTAAGATCGACGCAATATATACTTCATCCTTTATCGCACATGTTGCAAAAGTTTAATTTTTATGTCGGGCCGCCTGCTTTTTTGGTAATGTAATTGTTAACCAGACTTCATAAGATGGAGTTAGCCCAGGTCGATGTGTAATATCTGACGTGCTCAGTCGTGAAAGATAATTAAAATATATTATATGTATTGTTTATGATTTCTATGTAAGGGGAAATAAACTTGAAATAAACACTATACCAAGCTGTCTAACCAACGTGGTATAGTAAGGCAATTTCGTTCCTATTGTGAAGAAGGTTCGAACCCAGGAATGGGATGTACATAAGTTGAGCTAATGACTGTGATGATTTGCTATAGGGGTGGTAAAAACCGATTGAAGGTTCTACAGGACAATGAGTAGCAGCTGTCTCCTGGGGAACGCATAATAGCTTACTTTGATCATCAAACTCAACCAAAGGATGACCGCATGATGTAACATTCTATGGAGAAGTTCTACGTCTAACAATGGACGATAAAAGGTTGAATAATAATGAAACTATAGACCTGAATTTTAAATAATCTAAGGCAATTTATAACATCAAAGTTGTATTCAAATTTAAAATCATATATTATGTATCTATATAAAGTCCGTGGGGGTATCGGCACATTGTCAATTTTAACATATTACTATACATTGATTCTATACCAACTGATCGGGGACCACAACTGAGAAGATCCAGCAAGAAACTCAGCGGATTTGACTATTATTTATATATTATTTTTTATATATATTATTTTTTTATATATATTATTTTTTTCTGACTTTCTATTATAGAATATTATAATATATTTAAGTGAATAAAGTGGCAATGGGCAGGCTACATCGCTCGAAGAACCGACAGCCGCTTGGGAAGAAAGGTTCTACAGTGGCGACCACGTACCGGACGACGCATTGTAGGACGCCCTCCACTAGGTGGACAGATGACCTGGTGAAGGTTGCTGGGCGTCGTTCGATGCAAGCAGCACAGAAGCCTACGTCCAGCAGTGGACGGCAATAGGCTGAAATGATGATGATAATAATATATTTTACTGGTATTATTAGCTATTTTCTAACCACGATATAATTCTGAAATTTGATGTGAAAGCAAGGGTGAAACAGTTTTTAATAACGGCAAACTGTCACGAATTAACTAATAGAGCATCCATCACTCCTCTGACCACCTTGGAGGGAAAGTAAATACCCGCTCCACGTATAAGATATACGTGGATTGAGTCTTTTAAATGACGCAACATAAAGCAATCATTGATATTATGTGTCATATAGGTTGATGTTAGGTATTACATAGAATTTAAGTCATCATTCTCCTGCTCTTGTCCCAATTACTTGGGGTCGTCGCAATATGTACCCCTTTGCCTACATATTGCAAAGGGCAGTAGTTTTATTTGACATCAACCATCCTTGAAAATGCAGTTGCTGACCAAATGGCATTAGATAGTGTTGGCCCAGGTCAATATAAGGCTGTTAGTCGTAATTTTTTTTTTTTTTTAAAAGACACCACCCTGCTCTAAGTAAATAAACCTTGTATTGCGGGGGACTTTACAAACATGCAATTAACGCAGACAAATTACACCCAGATACAGAACAACGGTATGTGGATCACACAAAGTAATGTCCTGCGTGGGAATCGAACCCACGGCACTGGCACTGAAGGTCGTTATCTTAACCACTACGCCATCTGTGCAGTCAAATTGGGATAGGAGTAGGAGAATGATGATATACAAGTGTTGAGTTTAAAGTGGTTTTATCCTAAAAGATATAAACGGAGCCCAATCACATGTCCGGTAGATACTCTATTAAAGGTACTGCTACTACACTATATCATGAGATTTTGAATACGAATCCCGAGTTGGATAAAAAAGTATTATTGCAATTTTCTGAAAAATGCCTTTAAATTAAATTTATCAAAATTCTTAACTTCCAGCAGTGATTTTAAGACAGCTTTTTTGAAGGTTTCATCTTGATTTCAATTAAAAAAAATATAAATCCCACCGCTTTCATCATATCTCTATAATGGAAGGGAGATTGATCTATTATACCACAATTATGATACGATTTAGCATAAAGTTTTAAGTCGAGTTCTTTTTTCTCTTACATCGATGATATCTTTTTTTTTTTTTTTTTTTTTTTGACGGCAGGCTATGGAGTGGTCACGGCCCCGTTAACTCCGTCCGGGGCGACAGAAGAAGCGGCGCACGACCCCATAAGCCCGCCCTACAAGTACCTCTCCACGCCGTGCGAGCGGGCCACCAGAACCCGGTCTTTGTCTTTGGTGGCCCGCCCGTCTACATCGATGATATCTAGATATTACTTACACTATTCCTTCTTTACGATATCCATGAGCAAGAATGGGGCTGGTGAATTATATGCTAAAACCACCTTCACCATATAGGTATCTCCTATTACGTTGAAATATTTATGCGTCTCCAAGAATAAATTTCTTTTGACACTTGCCGTGTGGTGACGGAATAAGAATACAATTCGCCACCACTTATCTTACCCGTGGGTAATCGTACGAGACGACTAAGGGATATACAACGCATATAACATTTATGCAAGAGAAAACTCGAAACAAAACCCTATACTAACACGTCTGACCAGCGTGATATAGTAGGTTAATTTCCCTCCCATTACGGAGGAGGCCCGAGCCCAATAGTGGGACATATATGGGCTGTGATGATGATGATGATGATGATCAACAATTACATTTACAAGGATTGTACATGCCAAACAGGCGGCTAATCACTATTGCCAAAACTTATGCAATATGTCCAAAAGAAAAAGCGTAAAATTATGTCGACCCCAATTAATTGGGATAAGACTAGGATAATATTGATTCATCATTTCATCATTCTCCTACTCTCTTACTTACTTATCCCAATTACTTGGGGTCGATACAATATGTACTCTTATTTCATGGGAATGTAATTGTTGACTAAACGGTATCAGATAGAGGTGGCCCAGGTCGTTATACACTAGGACTATAAACTAAGATAATGTTGTTTATTGATAAAATAAAGAACTTATTTCACTCAAGAGATGTTATGTACAACGTATTATAATTTGTTGCATTCATATATTCATTATTCTTGTTTAATATGGCTTGCCCTTAAGGGGTAGACAAACAATATTAAGATGTATCAAACACCTGTTATGAAGTTTAAACATTCGATATTTTTTTCTTCATATAAAATGTTGTTAAATATATCCTTGTTTTAAATTATTGCTTATGAATATGTTAAATAAAATGGAAATGCGAAAGTGGAAGGATGTAGGTACCGGGGAGACTCGCCTACCTAGAACAGATTGGTCACGTACTGAAGGAAGGTGGAGTCAAGAGTCTCCGAAACCGGCGAGCGTGTATGAAGAGAATTATGAATGTTGAGGAAACGAGTTAAATATGCAAGGATAGAGTTCTCTGGCACTCTGTTCTCTTTGCCTACCCTGCAAGGGATATGGCGTGATGATGTATGTATGTATGTAAATAAAATGGACATAGATTAAAAATATAATTTATTATTCCCTATTTTTAAATATAGATTATATTTTGAGGAAATAATTGTAGGGATAATGATTCCCCTTAGTGAGGCTAGTATTCAATAGTATACGTCCAATACATTGATGCATGGGAATAAAATGACTGCATCAGCACCGAATTGCAATGGGTGTACTTTGTCTGCTTTAATTATATGTTTGTAAAGCCCATTGCAATAAAAGAATTATTGCCTTAACGCAAAAATGTGGTGTGTTTTAAAAAGAAAATATACAAAACCATATTGATATTTTTAAAAACCCATATTTGTATATGTAAGAATTACATTACCATATAAATCATCATTTTCATCATTCTCCTACTTTTATCCCAATTACTTGGGGTGGATACAATATGTACTCTTTTTCATAGTTCATACCTATTGTAAAAGTTATTGGCAATATATTTATGACCAGCTGCCTGCCAGACGTCAAGCCTCCTTGGGAATATAATTGTTGACCAAACGGCAACAGATGGAGCTGGCCCTGGTCGATATAAGTTCCTTAGTCGTCTTTTGCGACATCCACGAGCAAAGTAAGGTTTGGTGGTATTCGTAGCCGCTACCACACATCACGTTACTATATAAATATGTATATGTATTTATATACATACGTCAACTATGTTTACATATATGTAATAAATAAGGTTAACAATTAATAAATAACACATGTACTTTGATTCATGGGTATTTTACAATAGCAGTATTCATGTAAACATAATGACTTCTAATGTTTACACGAGTATTACACATTTGAAATAAAATTACTTTGACGGATTCTATCGCGTATGTATTTGGTTTTTAATTACCCAACGTTTCGAACACTTTACAGTGATCAAGGTCACGGGAGGACTAAGGTGTCTTACGTCCAATATGTCATTGTTTTTACAGAATTTTTTATCTACCTTATAAGATATTAAATTTAAAATAGGTTTTTATAGAAGCACGTTTTAGGATATAGCCAAACTTGTCAGTGACCGTGTGGTGACGAGGTAAGAATACAATTTACCACCCCCTATCTTACCCGTGGGTGATCGTACGAGACGACTAAGTGATATAAAATACATTAATATCTATGTGAGAGAAGGAATACTTGAAACAAAACCCTATACCAACACGTCTGACCAGTGTGGCATAGTAGGTCAATTACCCTTCCATTATAAAGGAGGCTCGAGCCCAACAGTGGGACATATATGAGCTGAGATGATGATGATGATGACAGTGACTCTTTTCACATACGGTAGGACTCTCCCTGTAGAGGAGTCTCCCTGTAGACGTCGGTGGTTTCACACGATCTCCATGACGGGGGCGAAGAATTGAGGAGCGATAAGGTGGTAGCTAAATAGTTTTGTTAGTTTTTCTAAAATTGTAAATTGCCACAATAATAATTATCATAAATTAAACACTAATATTAACAAATCATATACAATGTAAAATTTTAATATATAGAATCATTTTCTTTTTGTACTGGCAATTAATTTGTTTTAAAAATGTGTGTCAAAATTTAAATTTAATATCTTATAGGGTGGATAAAAATTTCTGTAATAACAATGACATATTGGACGTAAGACACCTTAGTCCTCTCGTGACCATGATTACTATAAAGTGTTCGAAACGTCGGTAAATTAAAAATCAAATACAAACGCGATAGAATCCATAAAAGTAGTTTTATTTTATGTAAACAATTATATACATATATTTTTTATTTTTATTTGATACATTATTAATAACAAGAGATTCGTACAGGAAGATTCCTAGTTAAGCTTAATATAAAACATTTTTCAGAATTTATAATTCTCGTGTCTTTGTCTCAATTTTATTTATTTGGGCGAACTTGTCATTTTCTCTAATTTTGATAGAGAAGGGACACAAAATGGTGAATTCCTGTACTAAAAGTTTACATATGTATGTATATCATCATCATCATCATATCATCACGCCATATCCCTTGCAGGGTAGGCAGAGAGAACAGAGTGCCAGAGAACTCTATCTCTGCATACTTCACTCGCTTCCTCAACATTCATAATTCTCTTCATACACGCTCGCCGGTTTCGGAGACTCTTGACTCCACCTTCCTACAGTACCTGACCGATCTGGTCTAGGTAGGTTAGTCTCGGTCTCCCTCGGTACCTACATCCTTCCACTTTCGCATTGTATATCTTCTTAACCAGACGTTCGTTCGGCATTCTTTCCACATGTCCGAACCATCGGAGCATTCCCTTTCGCATCTTTACACCAATACTCTCTTTAATACCTACTCGCTCTCTTACGTGGTCGTTACGAATGCGGTCGGTCAGCCTAACTCCACAGATTTTCCGAAGAGATCGCATTTCGACCGCATTAATTTTACTTTCATACTCTTTTCTGCATACCCAACTCTCGCTTCCATACAGTAATGTTGGGACAAGCACTGCGTTATGTATTGCTACACGTGCCTTCTCGCTGAGGTGGTGGCTGCCGAAACGTTGCCCCAACGCTCCGTTCACTCTATTTCCCGCATTCACTCTTCGCTCTATATCAGTGGTGTACCGTCCATCTCGGCTAAATCCACATCCAAGATATACAAATTCATCCACTTGCTCTAGTACATCATTACCTATTGTTACTCTTACATCTGTTCTGGCTTCATCTCTTTCAAAGACCATTATTTTGGTTTTGCTCACATTCACGCGTAGACCCCTTTTCTAACAATCTTCTGTCATTGTGTCGACTAGGGTCTGCAGGTCAGTCGCTGACTGTGCCAGCAGGACTGCGTCATCTGCATAAAACAGAGCAGAGACCACTGAGTCACCCATCTAGACTCCCACATTCATATAGTTCAACCTTTGGAGACATTTATCCAGATATATGATAAACAGCCTGGCTGATAGAACGCAGCCCTGCTTAACGCCGATATTGACGTCAAACCAAGGCGACATTCCATCATCCAGCCGCACACAGGCCCATGTAACTGGATTGCACAGCCTGCAGCAGTTTACCGTTAATACCATATTCCGGTAAAATGTCCCAAAGTTCCTTTCGTACAACCGTGTCAAATGCTCTCTCCAGATCCACAAAACTGCAGAAAACCCTCTGACCTAGGGCCAGATGCTTCTCCACAATGTTGCGCAGAGAGAACACTAGATCCATGCATCCCCTTCCACTCCTGAAACCTCCTTGTGTCTCACACAGTAAACCATCGGACACCATCCTCATTCTCCTTTCAATAATTTTACCATACACTTTTGCTGCCAAACTGGTCAAGCTTATGGCTCTGTAATTTGCGCAGTCATAACTGAACGCTTGTTTTTAAACAAAGGCACGATGACTGCGCTATTCCAGTCCCCGGGAACCATTCCCGAGCTCCAACATAAATTGAGGAGCAACAGGAACGCCTCCCGGACACAGGAGCCACCAAGCTTGATCATCTCGGCAGACACCATATCAATGCCCGCTGCCTTACCATTTTTCAAGCTTCTTATCGCCCATTCAACTTCATCCATACTGATGCCATCGGAGGACGCCGTCGCCGAATGTTGATCTACTAGACCACATGCGACACCGGCGCCAACCGTAGTATCCGCATACATATCGCCAAAATATTCACTCCATCGGCTTAACACGTCTTGTGTTTGTGTAAGAATGTCTCCACCTTTAGACCTTATTTTATTCATTCTGAAGGCTGACCAACCACCCCGAGACTTCTTCAACTCCCTCCAAAAGAGTTTGGTGTTACTCTCGAAGTTTTTAGTCAGCCTATCTTCTGCACTCATACTTGCTCTATCACGTTTCTCTTTCACTAAGGCCTTGGTGTCATTCTTACATTGCCGATATATTTCTTTCTTCTGTTTAGTCATACTGTCATTCAGATTCAAAGAAGAGACATAGTCCAGCCACGCT
This sequence comes from Lymantria monacha, assembly GCA_905163515.2. Taxonomy (NCBI): domain Eukaryota; kingdom Metazoa; phylum Arthropoda; class Insecta; order Lepidoptera; family Erebidae; genus Lymantria; species Lymantria monacha. Next base: position 7,634,146 of record LR991081.1, on the reverse strand, counting down.
TTCTTCTTTTGCTCTACGGAAGCTGCCACTTCCGCATCCCACCATGCATCACCATTTGTGTTTCTATGCTTCTTTGAACTTCCACATACTTCTTTCGCTGTGTCTATCATACTCTCTTTCAATACTCTCCAGCATTCTTCATTGTCCGATTGCGGCTGGCTTGCCATCGTCAGCCGTTCTCGGACACCCTCTGCATACTTTTCTCTTACATACTCTTCTTGCAACCTTTCAACCTTTATTCTTTCAAACCCTCCGAAGTGGATACGCTCTCGCCACTGCCTCCACTTTCTGAACAGACCACTAAATCTCGCAATAACGAGATAGTGGTCCGTATCGACTGTGGGGCCCCTGTAGGCTCTTGCGTCCAATATTTTGCTTCGGAGGCGACTGTCTACCAAAATTAAATCTATTATACTTTTCTGTTCATTCCTTCTCCATGTATACACATGGATGTCCTTATGTTGGAAAAATGTGTTTGACACAATAAGGTTTCTCTCCATACATACATCCGCTATGAGTCTACCTGCGTCGTTCACTCTCTTATCACCAAATGGATCAAGTACGTCCTCATAGTCGGGACGCTTGGTCCCCACCCATCCGTTCAAATCTCCGCATACAATCACGCGTTCACTGGTTTCTGCCATATCCAGAACTTCCCTAACATTATCCCAAAACTTCTCTAGGTCTGATGCCACCGAGGATCCTACAGGAGCATATGCTACAACCATGAATACCTTGGTGACACCAAGTTTTATACGGACCCAAAGAAGTCTGGGATCATACATTCCGTAATCCTTCACACCTGAGGCCAAGCGAGAGGACAGCAGTACTCCTACCCCCATGCTGGCTCGATCGCTCTGTGGTACACCAGACCACAGAGCCATCCTGCCACCAGGAAGATCGCAGGCGTCGCTGCCCCTTCGCTTGGTCTCTGTTACACAGAGCACGTCTAGCTGTTTGTCCGCCATGACGGATATCAGCTCGTGCAACTTACCTTCCACACAACCTCTTACATTCCACGTGCCCACCCGGCACTCTGCTCTCCTCGACTCGCCTGACTGGGCAAGGCGTGATGGGTGGCGGCCCCCATCGCCGCAACTGCCGAAGTTCGTACCGACGGGGGCGGGTCGGTACGCGTTGCCTCCGGGGGACGCCCTAACCGGCATTGCGGTACGCATTTCGAGCCGGATTAGCAGTCTAATTAGACTGGCAGGGGACGCGAACGAGCACGCTCCGGACTATGCCCCCCTATGTATGTACGCTCCGGACTATGCCCCCCTATGTATGTACGCTCCGGACTATGCCCCCCTATGTATGTACGCTCCGGACTATGCCTCCCTATGTATGTATAAATATGACGTAAATCAAGGGAAATACAATGTTACTATGCAATTCCAATGAGTATAACATTATAGGAAGGAAAACCGCTAATAATTATTAATATTTTAGCTAATTAAATACGCTATGTGGAATTGGTGGTAAAATTTTTGATTTCCGTATGGTGACGGAATAAAAATACAATTTATCTATTATACCTTCCTTTTCTGTGGTATTGTAAAAGAGGTGTTAAGGTAAAAGTGAAACTATTTAAATTCAAATTCTTCCTCTCCTCATTTCACATACATATCACCATTAGGCCCGAGCCTTCTTCAACAGTGAAAAGAAGTTAATCTATTATAATGCGCTCAGCAAACGAAGTTTTCTACGTTCTTGCTTCTAGTATTCTAACTCTTGCTGTGATCTTCTCTCCTCTTGATTACCACCTGTCACAATAATGGGAAAAAGGGGATTGTGACAAATTGTCTTCTTATTCCGCCGTTATACCAAAAAAAAGTAGTCGGCCGATCCATCCGGTGTAGTAGCACACTCTCGCAAAAAATTGACCTCTGAGGAGTGGCAATGTGCTGCTGTGCTTCGTTCGGTGAGCGAAAAAGCCGGAAGCCCAACTTTCTGGGTGGGTGTGGAGTTTTCACTGGTAGGCAGCGGCCTAGCTCTACCCCTAGTATAGCAAAAGTCCATGGGTGGCAGTAACACTTACCATTAAGTGTGCTGCTTACTCATTTACCACCATAAGCGTTAAAAAACCATTGGTTGTATTTTTTTTTGTATATTAGATACGTTTTTTTATAATATTTTTTTATATCACTATAATTATTTAATAACAAGTGCTCTTAAATTATTAGCATATTATTATAATACGTTAAATCTTTTTGTTTTTTCTGCTCACCATCATCATTATCCATCACCTTGCTTTTATACTAAATTACTTGGAGTGTACGCAATATGTACCCTTGTACCTGAGGCGGCTGGTGGCAGACTATTTGGAGAGGCGCAGTGTCCTCTGCGCGAGCCCCGCAGGGGACATTGTGCGGACGCCCATGTCGTGCGGCGTTCCGCAGGGGTCGGTGTTGGGGCCGACTCTGTGGGACATCGCTTACGACTGGGCGTTGAGAGGGAGTCTCTCCCCCGGGCTGAGCGTGATATGCTATGTTGACGACACGCTCGTCACAGCCCGGGGCAGGACACTCGAAGAGGCGGCAAGCCTGGCCACTCTCGGCACCGAGGAGATGGTCAGGCGAATCGAGGCGCTGAGGCTCAGGGTGGCCCTAAATAAGACGGAGGCCCTTCTATTCCATGGGCCCTGCGTAAGGCTGCCTATCGGCGCCTCGTTAGTCGTCAACTCCATCCACATCAGTATCCAGACCCATATGAAGTATTTGGGTCTGGTGCTCGACGGGCGTTGGTGGTTCCGGGAGCATTTCCACAGGATTACTCCCCGGCTGGTCGGCGCGGCGTCCGCCCTATCGCGGCTCATGCCGAATGTGGGTGGACCCAGTATCGAGGGCCGACGGCTGTATGCGGGGATGATCCGCTCAATGGCCATGAACGGCGCACCCGTGTGAGCGAGGGCTCTGAACACCCAGCTCAGGGCGGTTCTGTGGAGGCCACAGAGAGTCATGGCGGTCAGAGCCATTCGCGGGTACCGCACGGTGTCGACAGAGGCAGCATGCCTATTGGCCGGGACACCCCCGTGGGACCTAGAGGCGGAGATGCTCTCCAACCTCTACTGGCGGGTTACCTCAGTACTTGACGAGTCCCCATCGTCTGACGAGATAGCCACCTGGCGCGAGGACGCCCGCCGAGATGTCATCGCCCGTTGGGCTACGCAGCTAGAGAGGCCTAGACACGGTGTTGTTACCATCGAGGCCCTCCGGCCAGTACTGATGGAGTGGATGGAGCGGCGGCACGGAGTGCTCTCCTTCCAGCTGGTGCAGGTCTTGTCGGGGCACGGTTGCTTCGGCAAGTACCTGCACACGGTCGTGAGGAGGGAGTGGACCCCGTCCTGCCACCATTGCAGTAGCGACGAGGACACGGCGCAACATACGCTCGAGGTATGTTCGGGCTGGGACGGGCAACACCGTGACCTCGTCGCTGTCATCGGTGCCAACCTGACGCTGCCGGCTGTCGTGACAGCGATGGTCGACAGCGTCAGGAACTGGGACGCGGTCGCCACCTTCTGCGAGGCTGTCATCTCGCAGTAGGAGGCGGCGGAACGAGTCCGGGAGGATTCCCGTAACCCGGGCCGCCGCCAGCGGCCGGGGTGGCAGGCGCGAATATCTGCGCCTGCTGCCGCCCTAACCGAGGCTTCGGGAGATCGGACCGGGGAATTGTCCGGTCACCCGACGTGAGGCCGTCGCGTGAGGGCGACGCCCCGACGGCGAAAGCTGTCGGAGCGTCGACACGGGAGGATCCCGTAAGGGTAAACCGCCGGGCGGGCCACCGAAGACAAAGATCGGGTACTAGTGGCCCGCTCGCACGGCGAAGAGAGGTGTTTGCAGGGTGGGTCCATGGGGTTGCGCGCCGCCTCTTTTGTCGCCCCGGATCGATTTGTCGTGGCGCGACCACATCCATGGTCCACCCTGCAGAAAAAAAAAAAAGTTAGTGTTAAACTCTTAGTCATCTTTTACGACAATGAGAAATTGAGAATTTTAGTATTTGTAGCCGCAGCATGCCTAGCACATTTCTATCTTTACTGAACAGCAAAATAAGTTCTTGCGTTCTATCAAAATAATTTGGATTAAATACGAATACCTAATTTTTCAATAAACAAAACAAAAATCTTTTCCCGTGTCGTGACAGAGTAAGAACTACACCTTTACTTGCCTGTGGGTGTCATAAAAGATGACTAAGAGATATAATATACACACAAAATATATTTAAAAGAAGGGAAATGCAAACCGAAACTATACTAGCCAGTTTGACCACCGTGGGTATAAGGTCAATTTCTCTCCTATTGCGGAGGAGGGTGTAGCCCAGTAGTGGAACATATATAAGTTAAGATGAAGCTGAGACAAAAATCTTTATAAAGCGATGGTAAATTACACGCTTCAAACCTTCCGTGACCATGGAAGTTAAAAATATTTTAAAGTTAAGTAAAAACAAAATTAAAGCGAAAAAAAAAACTTAATAAAGCAGTTATAGTCCATATGTTCAATAAACGTCAGAATTAAATATAAAAAAAGTAAGTAAACAGTTTGACTAGTAACAAACTAACAATTAAATTAAAAACTTCCTCCCGTGACTATGAACGCTGTAAAGTGTTCAATACCTCGGGTAATTATAGATATCCGCTGTTGGACTTATGCCTCTCTATAAGTATGCCACCCAAAACTATCCGGAGATCTGCATCCAATTCATTAATATTTTTCTTATAAGCTTAATATATGTTCTACTTCTAAACTAGAGCCTATTTTACAATAATAGAACAATTAACCCGCTATATATTGATATTGGGTGTTATTTCTTTTTTTTCTTTCTTTTAGCTGTTAGCCTCAGATGGCTGTCATAGCTTAACTCGAACTATGGGTGAGCGCTGAGGGCTCTCAACCCAGAGGGCGTTATTTCAAATTTACCTTCTCTTGCTCATGCCATTTCTATATAATTAGTCATCATTTAAGATCACCCACGGGCGGTGGTGAATTGAATTCTAACTCTATCACCAGACCAGCACTTAAGCATTCAATTGTGATATTTAAGTAGTCATTCATCTAGTGCAGAATATTATTGCCAAGTATTGATTATTATTATACGCTATTTATAAAATTTTGAATACTCAAACCATGAAAAAATGTAGTTAGGGTGATATATTGACAATATTTTATTCTGGGGGCATAGTCCGCAGCGTGCTCGTCGCGTCCCCTGCCAGTCTAATTAGACTGCTAATCCGGCTCGATATGCGTACCGCAGTGCGGGCTAGGGCGTCCCCCGCAGGCGACGCGTACCGACCCGCCCCCGTCGGTACAAACTTCGGCAGTTGCAGCGATGGGAGCCGCCACCCATCACACCTTGCCCAGTCAGGCGAGTCGAGGAGAGCAGAGTGCCGGATGAGCACGTAGAATGTAAGAGGTTGCGTGGAAGGTAAGTTACACGAGCTGATATCCGTCATGACGGATAAACAGCTAGACGTGCTCTGTGTAACAGAGACCAAGCGAAGGGGCAGCGACGCCTGCGATCTTCCTGGTGGCGGGATGGCTCTGTGGTCTGGTGTACCACAGAGCGATCGAGCCAGCATGGGGGTAGGAGTGCTTTTGTCCTCTCGCTTGGCTTCATGTGAGAAGGATTACGGAATGTATGATCCCAGACTTCTTTGGGTCCGTATAAAACTAGATGTCACCAAGGTATTCATGGTTGTAGCATATGCTCCCGTAGGATTCTCGGTGGCATCAGACCTAGAGAAGTTTTGGGATAATGTTAGGGAAGTTCTGGATATGGCAGAAACCAATGAACGCGTGATTGTATGCGGAGATTTTAACGGATGGGTGACCAAGCGTCCCGACTATGAGGACGTACTTGGTCCATTTGGTGATAAGAGAGTGAACGACGCAGGTAGGCTCATAGTGGATATATGCATTGAGAGAAACCTTATTGTGTCAAACACATTTTTCCAACATAAGGACATCCATATGTATACATGGAGAAGGAATGAACAGAAAAGTTTAATAGATTTAATTTTGGTAGACAGTCGCCTCCGAAGCAAAATATTGGACGCAAGAGCCTACAGGGGCCCCACAGTCGATACGGACCACTATTTTGTTATTGCGAGATTTAGTGGTCTGTTCAGAAAGTGGAGGCACTGGCGAGAGCGTGTCCACTTCGGAGGGCTTGAAAGAATAAAGGTTGAAAGGTTGCAAGAAGAGTATGTAAGAGAAAAGTATGCAGAGGGTGTCCGAGAACGGCTGACGATGGCAAGCCAGCCGCAAACGGACATTGAAGAATGCTGGAGAGTATTGAAAGAGATTATGGTAGATACAGCGAAAGAAGTATGTGGAAGTTCAAAGAAGCATAGAAAAACAAATGGTGATGCATAGTGGGATGCGGAAGTGGCAGCTTCCGTAGAGCAAAAGAAAAAAGCGTGGCTGGACTATGTCTCTTCTTTGAATCTGAATGACAGTATGACTGAACAGAAGAAAGAAATATATCGGCAATGTAAGAATGACACCAAGGCCTTAGTGAAAGAGAAACGTGATAGAGCGAGTATGAGTGCCTTCTGCACTCATAGGCTGACTAAAAACTTCGAGGGTAACACCAAACTCTTTTGGAGGGAGGTGAAGAAGTCTCGGTGTGGTTGGTCAGCCTTTAGAACGAATAAAATAAGGTCTAAAGTTGGAGACATTCTTACACAAACACAAGACGTGTTAAGCCGATGGAGTGAATATTTTGGCGATATGTATGCGGATGCTACGGTTGACGCCAGTGTCGCATGTAGTTTAGTAGAACAACATTCGACAATGGCGTCCTCCGATGACATCAGTATGGATGAAGTTGAATGGGCGATAAGAAGTTTGAAAAATAGTAAGGCAGCGGGCATTGATGTGGTGTCTGCCGAGATGATCAAGCTTGGTGGCTCTTGTGTCTGGGAGGCGTTCCTGTTGCTCCTCAATTTATGTTGGAGCTCGGGAATGGTTCCCGGGGACTGGAATAGCGCAGTCATCGTACCTTTGTTTAAAAACAAGGGTTCACGTTATGACTGCGCGAATTACAGAGCCATAAGCTTGACCAGTTTGGCAGCAAAAGTGTACGGTAAAATTATTGAAAGGAGAACGAGGATGGTGTCCGATGGTTTGATGTGTGAGAAACAAGGAGGTTTCAGGAGTAGAACGGGATGCATGCATCAAATGTTCTCTCTGCGCAACATTGTGGAGAAGCATCTGGCTCTAGGTCAGAGGGTTTTCTGCAGTTTTGTGGATCTGGAGAGAGCATTTGACACGGTTGTACGAAAGGAACTTTGGGACATTTTACCGGAGTATGGTATTAACGGTAAACTGCTACAGGCTGTGCAGTCCAGTTACATGGGCTGTAGAGCCTGTGTGCGGCTGGATGATGGAATGTCGCCTTGGTTTGACGTCAATATCGGCGTTAAGCAGGGGTGCGTTCTGTCAGCCAGACTGTTTATCATATATCTGGATAAATGTCTCCAAAGGTTGAACGATATGAATGTAGGAGTCCAGATGGGCGACTCAGTGGTCACTGCTCTGCTTTATGCGGATGATGCAGTTCTGCTGGCACAGTCAGCGACTGACCTGCAGACCTTTGTCGACACAATGACAGAAGATTGTAGGAAAAGGGGTCTACGCGTGAATGTGAACAAAACCAAAATAATGGTCTTTGAAAGAGATGAAGCCAGAACAGATGTAAGAGTAACAATAGGTAATGATGTACTAGAGCAAGTGGATGAATTTGTATATCTTGGATGTGAATTTAGCCGAGATGGAAGGTACACCACTGATATAGAGCGAAGAGTGAATGCAGGAAATAGAGTGAACGGAGCGTTGGGGCAACTTCTCGGTAGCCACCACCTCAGCCAGAAGGCACATGTAGCAATACATAACGCAGTGCTTGTCCCAACATTACTGTATGGAAGCGAGAGTTGCGTATGCAGAAAAGAGAATTAAAGTAAAATTAATGCGGTCGAACTGCGATCTCTGCGGCAAATCTGTGAAGTAAGGCTGACCGACCGCATCCGTAACGACGACGTAAGAGAGCGAGTAGGTATGAAAGAGAGTATTGGTGTAAAGGGAATGCTTCGATGGTTCGGACATGTGGAAAGAATGCCGAACGAACGTCTAGTTAAGAAGATATACAATGCGAAAGTGGAAGGATGTAGGTACCGGGGGAGACCGAGACTAACCTACCTAGACCAGATCGGTCATGTACTGAAGGAAGGTAGAGTCAAGAGTCTCCGAAACCGGCGAGCGTGTATGAAGAGAATTATGAATGTGGAGGAAGCGAATGAAGTATGCAAAGATAGAGTTCTGTGGCACTCTGTTCTCTCTGCCTACCCTGCAAGGGATATGGCGTGATGATATGTATGTATGTATTTTATTCTTAGTTCATAACTACATCCTTACTAATATTATAAATGCGAAAGTAACTCTGTCTGTCTGTCGCTCTTTCACGCCTAAACTACTGAACCGATCTAAATTAAATTTGGTACAAAGATAGTCTAGAGCCTGATAAAGGACATAGGCTACTTTTGCAAAAAAGGGTTGTAAAGGGGGGTGAAAAGTTGTAAGGAAGTATCGTCATTTTTAAAGCCCGAAGCTTGAACTTATTTTTTGGCTATTGATTAGATATAAATAAATATGACTTCAAATTTTGTAAAAAAAAATTACCTTTATGGGGGTAAAATAAAAATATGGGATGAAAAACTTTAGGAAAGTAACCTTTTACGCGGGCGAAGCCGCGAGCAGAAGCTAGTAGATACATAAATGTCTTAGGTCTCATTTACTGTCATATTAAAGTTTTATGTCACCGCTAATGCGAATAAATCGGACAAACTATAAATTAACTATTTAATCCTTTGATTATTTTATTAAAAAACAGCTTTTCAATCAATAGATAATAGTTATTTATCAAATATATTATAGGTATTTTGAAGCCCAATAAAAGAAGAAGCAATTTTAAATTTGTAGGTAAACTATTTTATTAATGCAACTGTAGTTTTTGATTTATTATAATGCATATGAAGATTTTCAATATTTTAATAACAATTAAAACAAAACGGTTTTTTTAATGGTAGGATCACACTGTTGACAGTTTTCTGTCTACAGACGCGGGCCAGACCGTCCGGGGTAGTACCACACTCTCGCGGTAGATCCACGTTTGAGTAATGGCAATGTGCTATTGCGATTCGTTCGGGGAGCGAGAGAGCCGGAATCCAAACTGGGTGCATCTATGGTTCATATTGGTAAGCAGCGGCCCAGTTATACTCTTAGTATCGCAAAGGTCCATGGTCAGCAGTAATACTTACCGTCAATTTCTGCTTGCTCGTTTGCCATCATAAGCAATAACAAAAATGGCTATATTTAATTTTATTTTTTTCAGCTCATTTACGTGCCAATTTTGGCTCAAATTTACTCTAAAATGGAAAATAAATTGACGTGCATTATCATCCTAGTCAGGGTTTTATGTCTAGATATTTCTTGTATCATCTTTGTTTACTTACCTAAATTTATACGCCTCCGAATTTCAAATCCATACCACCCAACTCTGCTTTGGCAGATTCCAAACTTATGTGCGTATTTAATTGTTAAATTATCGCTTGAGTTAACAGTTAAGAAAAACGTCAAAGGTTAGGCGGATGTGTAAATATACTTAGTTTATTTTTTGTTATATTAGTATTCAGCCGTAACAATCGAGATTAGAACTCTTAACCAACTACGCTCAATGGTCCGTACGTAATAGTAAAATAACTTAAGTTTAATGCAAAGAGACTATTTAGTCTTTAGATAGGATATAACAACTAAAGTGCCTAATTAGTTGTAAATGCTTTATGATTACGCCTTTAATCAGAGGATGATGGGATTATTCCGGCAATCCAGTGCAAGCTAACATATCATCATCATTCAGCCTGTCGTTTACGTTTCTTCTTACGTGTCCCAGAGGAAAACTGGCGCCCAGTCTTCTGATGAGACCCTTATTCGTTTTTTTCAACACCCACATATAAGTAAGAGATGGCAACGATGGTAATCTTATCCCATCGCTAAAAGGGGAACCTACATATACTTGCACAAATTCTATGTATTTTTTTTATCCCTTCCATCCTACTGTTTATTAGCGAAAACTGCATTCAACATAATAATTGTTCTACCTCCAGCAGTATTTAATTTAGAAACCTAGATAATTTCAATTAAATTAAAAGTCATTAAAATAAGTTATAATAGACATACATATATACATATCATCATGCCATATCCCTTGCAGGGTAGGCAGAAAGAAAAGAGTGCCAGAGAACTCTATCCTTGCATACTTCACTCGCTTCCTCAACATTCATAATTCTCTTCATACACGCTCGACGGTTTCGGAGACTCTTGACTCCAACTTCCTTCAGTACCTAACCAATCTGGTCTAGGTAGGTTAGTCACGGTCTCCCCCGGTCTCTCTCTTTCATACCTACTCGCTCTCAACTACAAACTAACTAACTGACGTATGTTTGTAAGTTAAAATAAAAAATACTAAAAATAATAATAATAATGACCATTTATTTTCTCATCACAAAGGATCACAATTAAAACATAGGTAAACGACAGTAAATATAGCATATGTATACATTATTTGCCTTTGTGAGGAGCTGGTGTCCGTACTAGGATAAATCTGTGTGACGGATCACCAGGATCTCACTATAACATATAGGAAATTATAACACTTGTAATATACTAAAATTTGTAAAAAGTTTAATTTTGTATAATATCAAACACGTGAACAAAAATTACAAAAAGAAATTATAATTAACAAAACTTCAGACAAAACTTGAGACAAAATTTAACGGTGCATTTTAACATAAAATAACTAAACATATTAAATATAAATAAACCTTCTTCTACTTTAAGTAAAAACTCTCAATTTATCTGTCGTAACTTATCTATTAATCAGTAGGTTACCCAGTTACTGTATTTATTAAAGTATTTGGAACGCTAACGGTAATATAAACATATGTTTGTGGTAAGTACTTACCTACAAAATGTCATGTTATCGCATGCTACAACTTTTTTTTAGGCAACCTTAAAATTAACTCTTAACATTTATACTGGTTAATTCGTATATAGCTAACTATATAGGCAACTCTAAGCGTGGCTACCGTAATCGCAAGCTTTGCAAGCAAGTTGGCGACCCCAGTTGGAGTTAAGAGTTTCACCTAATGTGCCATGGTACGCTTTTACGACGCCTAGAGGAAAGTAAGAAAGGGTATTATCCTCTTTACTCTTTATCACACAGGGATTGTTTTAAGTTTCTATATATAAAGAAAACTGAAAACCATTGAAAATGTTACTGATGCTTTCTATCATTTAAAGAAAACAATAGATCGATGTCATGCCGGTCGTTGTGCTAAAATCTTATATTTTATAAACTATATTCTCACATTTATTCTTCTAAATAACGATGTAAACTCAAAAAACTGGCATCACCCGTTCCGTCAATACAACATGGACATTCATTTCTCCAAACTAAACGGTTCGTCGCCTGTGTAGTTTATTTTTTAACTTTAAATTTTATTAAGGTGTCATTAATAGACTACAAGCCCATGGAAAAAATTAACCTGTGAAATGAACCAATGTGAATAACGTTTAGATGGCTGTTACTAAATCATAAAATAACTCTGAGCGCTATACCGTCATTTCTGAGTGGTACTGGTGAGTACGTGTGAGTAAATGGAATTTCTCAGGTACAAGTGAGGAATTAGGACTGTACAGTACGGCGGTATATGTACGGCGTTCATGTCTAAAGTATTTGTATATGTATACAAAAAGAATTACACATATGCCGTACAGTAATAAATGACCCATATTGCTTCTACAATTACCGGCGAATTAAAACTTCCGGCACCACCACTTTAGTACGACACTAGGTTTTTCGACATTTATTTTTAATCATCTATAAGCTATAAAAAAGCCGTACATTAATAATTAGTCGTAATTCCTCATTTGTACCTGAGAAATTCCATTTACTCACACGTAGGTAGGTACTCACCTGTACCGCTCAGAAATGACGGCATAGCGCTCAGAGTTATTTTATGATATAGTAACAGCCTTCTAAGCGTCATTCACGTTGGTTCATTTCACAGGTTAATTTTTTTCATGGGCTTGTAGTCTATAAGAATATAATATATCTAGATACAAGTGCTAAATTTAATGTGCTTTTCTCTGAAGGATATTATAAGAGAGAAATAAATGACGTAAGCAGATAAAACAAGAGAAAAATAAGCACTTAATAACACTCTGCGCGAACCCTCTAGCCAGCGGGGAAATGTCAACTTTGCTACTATTTAGAAGGCGTCAACTCCTAACAAAAGGACTCTTAAGAATAAAAAGAGAGGAATATAAATTAATTAATGAGATTAAACTTACCACATATTCCCACCACAGCAACTCCTATAAGCCGGAATTCACAAGGGTTTCCATAAAAGACACAGTGATTTGACCTTTACGAAATACAGGGACACGCTTTTAAGTATATTGAGACCCGCAATGGATTTATTTTGAAAAGAAAAACAAGAGGAGTTGGAAAATTCCATTCCCCTATGCAAAACCGGAGACATGAAGCAAAAATTGGTAAATAGGCCAATAAATAAGAGGATGCGCTGATACGTGAAGCGCAGCAGTAAAGTACAGGCAATTTCAATTGAACCCTACTAAACAAGCAAAAATTAAATTTATAAAATACACAACATTATATAAGAATATCATAAAATTAACCCAAAAGGCACAAAATGACTACTTTATAAAGTCCTCAAATAATAAATCTAAAGCCACGTGGGACATATTTAACAAACCTGACAATAACTTACCAAAAGCACAGATAGCGACTATTAAAAATAGAGATTTGATCTTGACTAAGCCTCAAGACATAGCAAATATTTTTAATGATTATTATATAGATGACATAGAAAATACATATCTAACATATCTAACATTCAATATAACTATAAACTATTTTACTTGACATCTCAATCAAGGTTCATGCGACCTATTATAAAAGATGACATAAATATTGCAATAAAATCCCTAAAAAATACATATACAGAGGGCAGTGATGGCGTGTCAACGCATGTCCTTAAATACGTCAGTAATTATATTTCACCAGTTTTGTCATATATTATGAATCTCTGTATAACACAAGGCATATATCCTAATAAGTTGAAAAATACAATCATTAAACCAGTTTTTAAAAAAGATGATAGAAAATGCATGAAAAATTACAGACCGATAGCAAAAATTTCAGTATTTTCAAAAATATTCGAAAAGATAATATACGATGCATTATAAATCTACCTAAGTAAATATAACATACTATGTCATGAACAAAAAGGTTTTCGAAAAAATATGTCCACTAACATGGCTATATTTGAATTGCTACATAGTGTTATAACATCGATTGATGAAAGAAATCCGATTTGTGCAATATATACAGATATGACTAAGGTTTTTGACTACGTAAATCACAAGACATTGCTCTATAAGCTATATACGTATGGAATGAGAGGTAATGTTCTAGAGCTTATTGAATCCTATCTCATAAATAGAATACAACAGACAGAGATAACAAGACTATGTTCTATTAATCAAAGAGAACTAACATTTTTATCGAGACCTTGAATAATTGAATATGGCGTTCCACAAGGCAGCATACTTGGGCCACTGCTATTCCTAATATATATAAATGACCTTCCAAAGTCAACACACCAACAATTGGTTCTGTTTACTGATGACAGTACTGCCATAATAAAATGTAATGAATATAATGATTATCAAAATGACATTAATAATGCTCTTATAAATATAATTAATTGGTTTAATAGAAATAATCTTATAATTAATCTAAATAAAACAAAAATTATGCATTTCTATCAAAGAAAAGTAGCACCTAACATAGTTGTAAATTGTAATAACTGTACTTTAGAGCAAGCAAATAGCACAACATTCTTAGGTCTCTATATTGACAACCATCTAGATTGGAAGAGTCATATAGAACAATTAGGCAAAAAATTTAATAGAGCAGCGTATGCACTTTTAAAAATATCAAGGAAAGTTAATGAAGAGGCTTTATTAATTGCCTATTATGGTTTAGTCGATTCCATATTACGCTACGGTATAATCTTTTGGGGTAATTCTACAAATCAATATATCATGTTTAAAGCACAAAAAAGGTGCGTACGAGCAATGTATTACCTCAAACCAGATGAGAGTTGTATGCCATTATTTAAAAAAATAAGTATATTATCACTACCATCTCTCTATATATTTGAAGTATGCGTATTTGTGAAAAATAACCTAAGTATGTTTGCTGAATACTCTACTTCAAGAAATGTTCCATTACGTAGTCAGTATAAAAAGCTAAACTTTTAAATGTAAAACAGACTTAGCAAGAAAAAGTATCTTAAGTATGGCTCCACGTGTTTATAACAAGTTACCAGAAGAAACGAAGTCCCTCGACACTATTCATTTTAAAAGAAGACTAAAATTATTATTGACCAAGAAATGTTATTATAGTATTGACGAATATTTAAATGATGAATTTATATGGCATTATAAAAATAATTTCAATTTTGACATTAACTATGCAGTGGAATCTAATTTAAAATTGTCTAATTTTAATTATTTTTGCTATGAAAAATTAATTTTATTATTATTTGAATTTTAATGTATAAATTCTAATTATTAACAAAATTTGTACGCCTATCGGCATGACATACTGATCTCCATCATAAAATTTTATCACCTGACATCTTATATTACCTATGTTATACAAATAAATGATTTGATGTGATTTGATTTGGCATATGACAGAGCTTGTGGCGTCTATATTTGAGCCTGAACATTGATTACAATCGTAAATATAGCTGAAGCGCCTGAACGCACGGCAATTTTCTCGAGTTGCTATAAGGTCCGTATAGTATACTGCACTAGACGTGACTCACATCGTCTCAGCTCATAATTGTCCCACTGTTAAGCTTGAGCCTCTTCCATAATGGGAGCGATATTGACCTACTATACCACGCTGGTCAGACATGTTGGTATAGGGTTTTGTTTCGAGTTGTCCTTCTCTCGCATAGATACTATATGCGTTTTATATCCATTAGTCGTCTCTTACGATCACCCACGGGTAAGATAAGGGGTGGTGAATTATAATATTACCCCGTTATCACACGGAAATGATTCACATACTGTCATTGAAAGCCCATGTTTCAATTGTGTGGTAAAAGTGCAAAAAGTTTAATTATCATGCGATTAAATGCATCAGTAAAAAACGTGTTACGACTACGCTACTAACAGTATTTTGTTGCAGTCATAAATAGTTTCGATCGTATAGGTTAGTACTTTGTACCGATGATCCGTCCCAGACGGGGATAGAGAGCAAGAGTACGACAGGTATGGTTTACTGACCTTTTCACCGCCCGAGGCGTTTTGGGTGGAGTTTGACTGAACCATAAAGGCAGCATTTTTTAGCATTTTTTTTAGCATTTTTTTTTTATTGCTTATGTTGGCAAACGAGCATGCGGCACACCTGATGGTAAGTGTTACTGCCGCCCATGGACCTTTGCAATACCAAAGGTATATAGGCCTAGGCCGTTGCCTACCAATAACCCCGAACCCACCCAGTTGGGCTTCCGGCTCTCTCGCTCACCGAACGAAGCGCAATAGCAAATCGCCATTACTCAGACGTCGATTTTCTGCGTGAGTGTGTACTACTCCGGACGGACCGGCCCGCGGCTGTAGACAGAAAACTGTTGACACTAATAAATGCATGTCCATTAAAAAGTTAGTAGCATACACTTGAAGAAAGTGTATTTCTGATTAGTTGAAAATTTGTTACCTAGGTACCGGGGGCGACCGAGACTCACCTACCTAGACCAGATTGGTCACGTACTGAAGGAAGGTGGAGTCCAGAGTCTCCGAAACCGGCGAGCGTGTATGAAGAGAATTATGAATGTTGAGGAAGCGAGTAAACTATGCAAGGATAGAGTTGTCTGGCACTCTGTTCTCTCTTCCTACCCTGCAGGAGATATGGCATGATGATATGTATGTATGAAAATTCGTTTCATCGCTTTTTTAGATAAGCGAGAAAGCTGGACCCCACTTTTATTTTAGGCCGCAACCTGGCTGTGCCCCTAGTATTACAAAGCTATCAAGTGCAAACAATGATTAAATGCATACATCAGCAACTTTCAATTTATTTAAATTGCATTTCAAACCAAGAATATTTATGATTTAAAATCTAGTATTTAGATAAGTTATTGACTTTTTTACTAAAACGAACAGCTGTTGCTTTAAAGGAAATAATTTCGTCTATCGAGGAGACGGCAAGGCGCCATCCGCTTTACTTTAGCCGTATTATCAAAGGGCCTTGATATATCTGCTAACAATCACATCGTTAGGATCCACTAACAGTACCGGCTGTAGGCGTGTTGTTTCAGGAAACATACCTTACTTTAACTTGGAATATCAAGTAATATGTTAATTAATTTGTTAGCTATTTGAATTTAAGATTTGATATATACAAAATATATTAATATTATACTTAAATAAATACGTGTTTTAATGGTTCATCTATTTAAGATTGGGCAGAGGTATAGACACGCATTACTGCGAACATTTTTAGCTTTAGCTTTTCGAAAAATTAACAATGCCAAGTTTAAAATTCAGTGAATGAATGAACTAAATTTTTGTTGATTTTTTTTTTGCGCTGTACCAGAGACTACGGCAAGTTTCTGGCTACTATAAAGTATGCTTTGAATCTCAAAGTCTCTCGTTTATCGAATGAATCGCGTATTGGTACCGCGGGTTCGAGGTTATATTTACAAATAATTGTTCTATTCATGTGAAGTTGGCTGGTTTGTTCTTTACGACATCCATGACCAAAGTAAGGGTTGGTAATATTAATAGGCACTACACCACGGCAAATTTATTATTAATAACTAATTTGATGGCCATGATGTCTGATTTTTTCATAATATTGTTTTTTTTTAACGTTAAAAGTTTTAATAATTTTTGGATCGAGCAAAGAACTGTCCTGCTATGCGTGATGATTGAACTCACGGCACTAGAGGATCTCTGCTTGGAACATACGCCGTATGTATAGTAAAATGCAATATCGACCCGATTTTGTGCGAAATATAGGTTTTTAATAACGCGTAGCTCCCATCAATTGCTATGCAAACTACTTTGTAAAGCAGCCAGTGAGTGTTTGGACTCTAAGACCTCTAGACTCTTAGTTTCGACTCTAGACGCTTAAACATTCACTCGCAGAAGATCGACGTCTGAGTAATGGCAATGTGCTATTGCGCTTCGTTCGGTAAGCGAGAGAGCCGGAAACCCAACTGGGGTGAGTTCGAGGTTTGTATTGGTAGGCTGCGGCCTAGCTATACCGCCGCAGGTGTGCTGTCTGCTCGTTTGCCACCATAAGCAATAAAGAAAAAATATTTTAAAATTCAAATTCAACTAGCTAGATGTTCTTTTTTTATAAAAAATAGTCAAATTTTGTTACTTAACATTAAAAAACACTACATTAAAACAATAATGGTATGATAACGATGATATAATATGATAAACCAGTATAACAAGTACTAAAATCGACTTAGAGGGCTAAAATGTCTATGGCCTCCAACATTGTCATCATTTGTATTTAATTATTTCGACCGGTTTGACCTTGGCAGTCGTTAAATTATGCCGTATCCGCACTTACAATAAAATCATAGTTATTTTTGATGACTTTGTTTTATTAAATTCATGTTTTTTTTTCTAATATATATTCAGTTAAAACATTATTGGTCGAATTACAAAACATTGTAAATTATCTTATATAAATCTTTATAGATCGTTGACATTGATAGAGGAAATAATAAAATATGTTATGAAATATATTGTTTGTTTTTTTTTAATATTTAAATAAATAACAATGAATAAGTTTGTTGACAGAGTTTATGCGTTTCCTTTAATCTGTTTAACCTTCATGTTTCTATATTGATAAATCTTTGTTTTGTGGGTAGGCTATGGTCTGGACATATCCCGCCAATTCCGTCCGGGGCGACGGAAGGGTCCTTTATCGCCCTTCTATCGGCCACTGGTATCGCTTCCTTGACACCCGTGGCCGGCCCGACACATTGATAAACCTAAATAATCATTCATCACATCTTTGGAGCTAACTTAGGTAAAATTAAACACTTCACCAAAACTAACACATAAAAGCATTCATTTATCTTCTATTTATGTAACATAAATATAAATTAAAAAATAAAAATTTGCAGTTTGTTGTTTCGTTAGAATTGGAAATAAATCAGATTAAACTAACTTCAATTCTATGTGCAGTTTTTTTTTAATTAAGTTCATGATCTCAGAAGCTATTGTTTAAGTTACATTCAACTTTTTAAACAATGTCTTGTTAATTTATAATAATTAATATAAATCTATTTTTTTATCTTATTTAATAATAATAGATGGCGCTGGACAGTGGCTCTAAATCTCACGAAGAATGCGCATATTCTTTTAAAAAAAAAAATTTATGGATTGATAAATTAATTGTATCCATGGTCGATATCTATAATAAGAAGCAGTTTCGATTACTCTGTATTTCCTTTTTAATGGTATTAAAAAAAAAATGTGTTTGTATACAATTTCTGTATTGTTTTCTCCTCGAGGTAAGGGCTTAAGAATATAACATATTACCATCTTTACTTTGCCTTCAAAGGCAAATTTAATAAGTAATCACCAGGGTAATAGACAGTAGCAGTCTTCTGGTTAGGTTTACCACTAACTTTCAATTCACCTACCGGTAATTGGATATTTGACTACTATCAAAATACATATTATAATTTACTTATATTTTTATTAATTACTGATAATTTAACAAAATATGCATTGCGTGGGGATGACGCTCCGACGGCGAAAGTTGCTGGGGTGTCACTCGAGAGGATACCCACGAGGGTAGACCGCCGGGTGGGCCACCGAAGACAAAGACCGGATTCCGATGACCCACTCGCACGGCGGTGTCGATGGGCGGGTCTACGGGGTCGCGCGCCGCTTCTTCGTCGCCCTGGACGAATTAACGTGGTATAGTAGGTCAAGTGCCCGCCTGTTGTGGATGAAGCTCTAGCCCAGCTGTGGGACGTATATGAGCTGAGAGGATGACGATGTATAACAGACAATATACAAAGAATTTACAAGCTTTTGAAGTTATTAGAGGTATCATACTATTTCTTTCTAGAAGTATGATATTTATCTATTGCATACGCAAATTAGAATGGAAATTGCTGCAATGACGTCACTTAGTTTGTATTGCTCTCTCTTTCTCTGTCTAATTCAATTAAAATGTTTCAAAGTAAGTACAAGGATTTCTAGCTCAATATGAAATTAAATTTATTGTTCTTTTTTTTTTTTTTTTTTTTTTTTTTGGCTCTGTTTATACTTAAGCCAATGTCAAAGTTAAGTTGCAGCTTCTTCTTCTTCTTCTTTTTATGTATTGGCAATCAGCTACTTATACGAGCCATTTTTGCCAGTGTCGAGTTATAATTATCTTCACGTTCTTAATCTCTTCAAGTTAGTCATTGTCTGTCAGTCAGTCGAATTGTCGCCATCAACACTGCTATGGTGACACTGTTAATGGTATGTTGTAGGAATTTTGATGGAAAACGAAAACGTTGTAAAGCACTTTTATATGATATTCACTACATCCCAGCTGTTCTGTCACATCATATTACATAAAACACCATAAAAATTATCTAATATAACACGTTAAAACACTAAGATATCGAATATAATACAAGAGCACAACATGACGTTTTAGATTCCCGCCAAAAGTCCTATTGTTCTTTTTACAAATTATTCCATAATGATTTTTTTTATGGTTCTGTTTGCCATTCGGACAGGTAAAGGGAGCAAAGCCCATAAAGCCAAGTCTTATTTAATATTTGTTCATATATTACTTAATACTTCTTCATATTGTGCAGTTTTAATAGTCATTATCCGTCAGTAAGTCAAGTCGTTACCATTAATCGGGCGCTGATAAACCAAATCAATAGCTTTTTAGGAATTTTGGCAAAATATGAAAATACACGTAAATCACTATTATACCATACTCACTACACTTCAGCACTTTAACTGTACCATATTCCATAAAATACCAGCAAATTTCAATATAACACTACAAAACCCAAAAGAAATTAATATAATACAAGAGCGTGACATGACAAACACAGAATAGATATGGGATGGATGAAATGGCGGCAGGTCACGGGTACAACATGCGACCCCAAAGTACCCCTAAATTAAAGGGTAAAATATATAAAACCCTAATAACACCTGCTGTACTGTATGGATCAGCATGTTGGGCGACAAAAGCGACGGATGAGAGACGACTGCATGTAGCGGAGATGCGAATGTTGAGATGGATGTGTGGTGTGACGAGATTGGATAAAATAAGAAATGAGCATATAAAAGGAAGTTTGAAAGTAGCGTCAGTGACGGAAAAGTTAAGGAGTGAAAGGTTAACATGGTATGGACATGTGATGAGACGAGATGAAAGTAATGTTGTGAGGAAAGTTTTAAATATGAATGTTGAAGGCTTTAGGGGTAAAGGAAGACCAAAGAAAAGATGGATGGACGGCGTGAGGTATGACATGGATAGACAGGGAGTGACTGCAGAGATGACGTCTGATAGGACTGTATGGAGGAAGATGACATATTGCGTCGACCCCAAATAATTGGGATAAGAGCAAAATGATGATGAAGAGCGTGACATGACATTTCCATATTCGCGCCAAAACTCCTATTCCATAATGAAAGATATAATGTGTATAGTTTTTTTTTAGCAAACGTGTCATTATGGGCAATTATTTAATATTATAGTGAACATAAACTAACAAGTATTTTACGATATAATGACTTCAATAAAACTATAAAATGATATCACACTAACAAAAAATATTGAAGATAAAAAGAGTATGAATGAATTTTTTTAACTTTAATATTATGCCAATATTAATTTTCCACTACACAAGATTATTTTTTGCGCATGGCAATATTTCACCTGAAGGCAAACTGGAATATTGTTTTAGATAATAAAATATAGCATTGAATAAAGTGTGTGACTGATCTGAACAAGCTATCCATTATTTATTGTTTAAGTTTAGTAAAGAAATTAATACATAATTAGTCGAAGCTAAGTGCAGAAACATTAACTTATAGCTCAAAAAGTCACATTCTAATCCAAATTATTAACTGACTTCAAAAAAAAGGTCTTAAATCGTCTGTATTTTATTTATCTGTCTCCGGCATTTTTTTTCTACGTGAACCGATTTTGATGATTCTTTTTAATTTCTAAGCTGGTTGTTCTAATGTGGTGCCATTTAAATGTGATCAAGATCTGACGAGTGGTTTTTGAGTTCAATAATGCGTATCTAGTGTTGACTTGAGCTCAAGTACATTGTTTTGAAGTCGTTTTTTTTGTCATTAGAATAATGATGTATTATGTCGTAGCTAGAGGTCAATCGTGGATGCAAGCAAGCTGCACAGAGCAACCACTGGAGGGCGACGCGACGCCCCAGCAATAGATACTATTGTATGTAGCCGGGCTGTCCATGGAAATGCTACCAAAAGGTAAACACAGCGATTGAAAGGAACATGGTGGGTTATGAGGCTTGTCACCCTAAATGAAACGGGTGCGGTGTGCCCAGACCATAGCCTGTCTAAAAAGGATAAAAGTTTTATATAGCTTTTAATACCTAGCCGAATTATAATCTAAATAGACTACATAATTAATTATTTGGGGGTAAGCGAAGACCGAAGAAAAGATGGATGGATTGCGTAAAGCATGATATGAATAGAAAGGGAGTGAACGCAGAGATGACATCGGATAGGATGGAGTGGAAGAAAAGGATATATTTTGTCGACCCCAAGTAGTTGGGATAAGAGTAGGGTAATGATGATGATGATGGACTACATAATTAACCAAAAAATATTTAATAACCAATGTAATTTATAAAATATTTATTGAATCTCCAGGTGTGATGACAGTGGTCACCGAAGACAAAGATCGGGTACCAGTGGCCCGCTCGCACGGCGAAGAGAGGCGCTTTGCATGGTGGGTCTATGGGGTCACGTGCCACCTCCTCCGTCACCGCGGACCGATTTGGCGGGGCAAGACGCATTCATACTCCACCGCGAAAAAAAAAAGTATAATGACAGTATAAGAGTACAATACGTCACCACTCCTTGGTTTTATGTAGAAGCCGTTAAAACCGCCAGAGAGACGAACAGAAGAATGAACAGAAACACTCTTCTGAGAAACTCATAACGCTAATTGCGATCGCCAACCCGCCTACTAAGCGTGGCGATAATGCCATTATTCACCATTGAACAAGCCTAAATCCGACAGTGAGCGTGGTTAAGTTTATGGTTAGATCAGTATGTAATGATATTCGCTATGACAACAGTCAGTTAAATTTCAAGAAATAGTTATGACAACATATATAGCTGTGTGGTTGCGGCTACGAATACTACTAACGCTTACTTACTCGTGGATGTCGTAAAAGAAGACTAAGAGCCTTATAACGACCTCGGCCAACTCCATCTGATGCCGTTTGGTCAACAATTATATTCTCAAAGAGCGTTGACGTTGGGTAGACGGCCGGTCATAAAACTATTGTCAATAACTTTTACAATATGTACTATGATAGAAGAGTACATATTGTATTGACCCCAAGTAATTGGGATAAGAGTAGGAGAATGATGAGTTATGACAACATACGTTTATAGAGTCTTTTCTCTATTATCATAGCGCAAAAATGTTTACAAATCCTGTAGCAAAATCTAAAATGATTAATATTTCATCATTTATTTGCACAAACTGGCTCCACTTAAGTTGACAGCCCTCATAACGACTAAATTCATAAATAACACATTTTACGCAAATTGTTCGATTTAAACTACTTGGCAGCATATTCAGCCATCTATAAAGATAAGCTAAGCCAATACTATTTAAATTTATAAAGAAATTTATGTGCATACTACAAATACAGATAACAAAATCTACAACATCGAGAAATCTGTTTATTGTGAAAGTAACACTGCTGACTACACAGATGGCACAATGGTTTAAATAAAAATCTCTTGTGTCGAGTGTCAGGCTTCGATCTCCACACAGAACAATTTTTTGTGAAATCCACAAACAATTATTCCGAACCTGGGTGTATTTTGCATCTGTGGCAACATTGTTCCCTTTTTTTTTAAGATAAAGGGAGGGCTATTGGCTATTGGCTATGTTATAGACGGGGTGCAAAATAGTCACACCCCGTCCAATTCGTCCGGGGCAATGCTAAGGACGACGTGTCGTGACGTGCGACCTTCAGGATAATTTCTTAAAAAAAAATAAACTATAAAACGTAAAATAAACAACACTTCAAAAAACATTATAAAATGATAAAATAATAACTTATAAATTTCGATTGCGTAAATAGTGTAGCGGTACGTATCTTAATACGTACCTACCATTTTTTTTTTTTTATATTGGTGGGCTATGGATGCGCCTCGCCCCGCCAAATCGGTCCGGGGTGACGGAGAAGGCGGCGCGTGACCCCATAGACCCACCGTAAAATCCTCTCTCTTCGCCGTGCGAGCGGGCCACCGGTACCCGATTTTTGACTTCGGTGGCCTAATACGTACCTACCATACCAAGTGTTGCAGATTTGATTCCGATTGCTACGTGGAACAACTCTGCACGTTCCACAAATTATTATTCTGAGTGTAGGTATAATTTGTATCTAATAACTTTTCAGCAATACAAGGATTAATTCTTTAAAGCATAGTGATGTTTTTAATAAAAGAAATACATTTAAGATACAAGAAAAATTTAAGTCAACGAAGATGTTTAAATTTATTGTATATAGTACAATATGCATGAGCGAATCGTGTCAATATGTCTGAACTATTAATATATAAGAAGTTCGATGTACACAACATAAAAATAAAAATAAAACTTAGTTGAGAGCACACAGTTGCGCGCGCGCAGGTGGGACGGGTATGCGACGCACGACGCTTTCTTGAGCTAACCTACTTTCAGCGCAGATCATCAATTGAGTCGACATTCTTCTACGGAAACTACTAGTCTATTACAACTATAGTGCAATTTTTAACAACTATTAATAGACATTATTAATTATGAATGTTGAGGAAGCGAGTAAAGTATGCAAGGGTAGAGTTTTCTGGCACTCTGTTCTCTTTGCCTACCCTGCAAAGGATATGGCGTTATGATATGTATGTATTAATAGACATTTTCACATCATGTATTAATTTTCGTTTGAAGACACTGAAAGAATTCAGTCCCCAAACCCAAAATCTTACAAGTGAGTATCTTAAAAGGATATGATAAGCATATAACATCTATGCAAAAGATGGAAAGGTATAGTAGGTTGATTTCCCTTCGTTTACGAGGGAGGCTCGAGCCCAACAGTGGGATATATATGAGCTGAGATATAATGATGATGATATTTAATTGATATTAATAATTATTTTTATATAATAAAATAAAAACCAAAAAGAAAAACCAAACAATTATTCAAATAATTTGCTTACTTTTTGTCCAGAATACTGACAGAATTGCCAAGTTGAATAGAAAATTTGTCAGTATCCTCTGTTAACATTTAAAAGGAATGCTAGATGCCAGACACGTGCTCCTGTTACAATATCGTCATCGCAGCTCATATATGTGTCATTATGGGGCTTAAGTCTTAGTCACAATAGTAAGGTAATTGACCTACTATACCACGCTGGTTAAACAGGTTAATGTTGAGTTTTATTTCCTCCTCTTTTATAGATACTATCTGAATATTATATCACTCAGTCTTTTATTAAATTCCCTGCAAGTAAGAGTGTGAAAGGAAGAAAGGGGGTTATTTGCCCTTGAGAGTTGGAAGCCCAAATGTTATCTATATGGTAGGCAACGACCTGACATTACCGCCAATAATTATTTAACATCTAGTGAACTGCTAAGTATAACGGCAACATTGATTCATACATCTTTTTCGTCTTCTCCTCCATTCTCATACATCCCAGAATTAAGGATGGACTCCTCTGAAATAAATTAGCCTAATGCCACGCTTACTAGACAGCTTGATATAGTATTTTTTTTTACAAAAATCTTATCTACGCACATAGCTTTATTAATATATTATTTTAAGATATCCACGAGCATGTGGTAATTATAATATATATGTAGTTGAAATATCGTTGTTTGATTATGTATTGTATTATAAAATAAACAGAAATGTTTCCGTATGGTGACAGAGTAAGCATACAATTCATAAACCCATTTAATTATCCCACTTTTTCCTCGTGAACATCGATGACTAAGGTACTCGTATATGCAGATAACATCTATGCGAGAGTAGGAAATCTAGAAATATAACACTATACCAACTATTATGACCAACGTGGCCGAGTAGATTAATTTCCCTGTTATCGTAGAGTAGGCTCGAGCTCAACAGTAGGACATATATGAGCTGAGGTGATAGTGGTGATAAAAGTAGAACACAAATATATATGTGATGGAATAAGAATACAATTCACCACCCATTCTGGCCCAAGAATGTCGTAAAAAATGACTGAAAGATTTGCATATAACATCGAAAACAATAAAAGGCAAACTTGACAAAACTCTATACCAATATAATATACTAGCAGCCCGCCCCGGCTTCGCGCGGGTATTAAACAAAATATGTATGAAGTCATTTATTTTGTTAAGGATTAATACCAAACTATAAATAAATAAAAGAACTTTTATAGCTGTGGCATTTGAAAATATTTTTTAAAATGAAAAAACACTTATTGTGACATAACTATAATAGTTAGACATATGCTGTTGCAATATTTTTTGTAGATAATTATAGTACATTATTTTGTTCTATAATCAATAGTTTTTGCAGCGCACGCGATGTAAGGAAGGTTTTTTATAATTTTTTCACAACTTGGGTTACATTATTGGAGTTTTAGTATGGGTCCCTAACTTTTTTGAAAATTTAATATAGCCTATGTTCACCGGGAATAGTGTAGCTTCTCAACAGTGAAAGAATTTTTCAAATCGGTCAAGTAGTTTCGGAGCTTATTCAATTCAAACAAACAATCAAATTTTTCTTCTTTATAATATTAGTATAGATTATATTATTGTTATTACCATGTCATATTACATAAAGTTTAGACTTAAGGTGGATTGTGTTACTACATTATAGATGCTACATTATATTAAGTCATATTGAGAGCATGTGCGTGACGTCCACTACCGGTAACAACGGAAGACCAGCGCGATCAGCGCTGTCTGCGGCCAGCATTATGCTGAGTTGAGACCGGATTGTGGCAAACACTAACCATTTTGTTATTATTATTATCTATTTATTTTGCTTGTGCTTGTGTCTGTCATAAATAAATCATTTCATTTCATTTCAATATGTCTGACGAGCGTGTTACAGTAGATTATTTTTTTTCTCATTATGAAGGAGGCCTGAGCTGAATAGCGGGACGTAGTTGAGCTGATAAGAAAAGAAGATCTATAATAGACTGGGATCGAATCCCACGTTGGAGATTACTTTGTGCGATCCAGAAAGTGTTGTTCTAAGTTTGGATGTAATTTGTCTGCGTTAATTGCATGTTTGTAAAGTTCCCCGCAATACAAGGATTATTTCCTTAGTGCAGGGTGGTGTCTAAAGGCCACCAAAGACAAAGATCGGGTACCGGTGGCCCGCTCGACGGCGAAGAGAGGTGTTTGCAGGGTGGGTCTGAATGGTTGCGCGCCGCCTGTTCCGTCGCCCCGGACCGATTTAGCGGGGCGCGACCACATCCACAACCAACCGCGCAAAAAAAAGTTGGTCTCAAAAAAAAAGGAATATATATATATATATATATAATATATAGAATATATATATATATATAATATATAGAATATATATATATATGTATATATATATATTTATATATATATATATATATATTATATATATTTATTCCTTTTTATATATGATTATATATATATAATCTGATAAATTTAAACTAAGATTATTGTCCATCTATGTATCCATATACCAGGCTATTGACCTACACCGACATAAATTTCCGTAAGGAGGACATTAATACCATAAATACCATTTTTGTGCAGGTGGGTTGGTGATCAGTTGGTGTTTTGAGTTACATAAATAAAAGCTGCCTATTCATAGTCACTCATTGCCGATTTTTATGTCAGAATCATTTATTATTAAGACTGTTACATTTAGAGATTTTATAACAATTATGTATATGATATTAAATATGCTGTGTGGTAGCGGCTAAGAATACTACCAACCCTTACTTTGCTCGTGGGTGTCGTAAAAGACGACTAAGAGCCTTATAACGACCTAGGCCAACTTCATCTGATGCCGTTTGGTCAGCAATTACATTCCCAAGGAGGGTTGACATCTGGCAGGCGGCTGGTCATAAAACTAATGCCAATAACTTTTACAATATGTATTATGTAAGTATATTAAAGAATAAATATATGACGGATATTTAAAAAAAAAAATTCCGTCTGGTGACGGAGTAAGAATTTTTCCGTGTGGTGACAGAGTAAGAATACTATTCACCACCCCTTATCTTACCAGTGGGTGATCGTACGAGACGACTAAGGGATATAAAACGCATATAACATCTATGCGAGAGGAGGAAAATGCGAAACAATACCCTATACCAATATGTTTGACCAGCGCGGTAAGTTAATTTCCCTCCAATTACGGAGGAGGCCCGAGCCCAACAGTGGGACATTTATAGGCTGTGATGATGATGATGATGATTAAAAAAATAATTGATAAAATTATAAAAAAATATATACCTAATAATAAACGGTCAAGTGCAAGTCGGACTCACGCACGAAGGGTCTATAAAAACGCCGAATTTTTAAACTCTGTTATCAATAATGAGCAAAAATATATTTTAATCTTAAATATTTAATATATTCTGTTTGTTAGTATTTCTTTTTTTTTTTTGTTATAGTGGCAACAGAAATACATTATCTGTGAAAATTTTAACTATCTTACTATCACGGGTCAAGAGATACAACCTGGTGACAGACAAGACAGATGGACAGCAGAGTCTTAGTAATAGGGTACCTACCGACCCTGATACGCAACCCTAAAATGAAAAAGGAAAAATAATAAAAAGGCATAACCGAGGATCGAACCCGAAGCTGTTTGGATTAGACTGCTTAATTTCCCAACCACGGTTGGGCCAGATTCCCAATAGGTGCGGGTTCGAACCCCGCTTGTGACATCATTTTTCGTTTCGTAATCGGGTATTTATAAATAATTAAGCATATTAAATGCTAAAAATTTCAATAATTTGAATAACAAGGTTGTGTCATCTTTTAATACAATTCTAACTGTAAAGTTTGAAGTATTAAGTCTATACAATGTGTAAACATTGTCCGATAGATGGCATACGTCACCTTGAAGACGTAAGATATAATATGAAGCGAAATTTGCATGTCCTAAAATAGTTCACGGTGCTGTAAGTGGCAGCACGGTTAGGCCGAATTCCCAATAGGTGCGGGTTCGAACCCCGCTTGTGACATCATTTTTCGTTTCGTAATCGGGTATTTATAAATACCTCATTAGCTTCATATTATATCATTTTTCATTTTAAATATCTTTTTCATACTTTTATGAACATCTTTGAAATCTTTGTCAAAATCTCTACAGTTTAGCGGGTACGGCAGAATGGCTTTTCTTGTCTCTACCTCTTCATTAAAGCCTAGATTAGTTAGTCCCACAAAAGCATAGCTATGGCTCTCACCATACTACATATAAACTTATCAATACTTACATTATCTTAGCAATGTCTGTTAAATATAGCTTTCACCACAGAGGGATAATTCCATAATTGGTGCGCTTGGGAAGCTGGTTTAAAATCGCAGTTGGTATGAGTTTTCCAGAAGAGTAATGCTATCGATTTTAATCGTGATTGATTTTTACTGCCATTAAAAGGCAAGGGAAGGTTACACTTTTCTTTTCAAAAACAGCACTGTGCACTACAAAAAAAAATACTTGTATTTTGAGGGATTTTATAAAAATAATAAACGAACACAAATTACACCCCGACTTCGAAACATCTGACCAGCGAGTCATTCGTTTTTGATATAGGGTTTTGTTTCTAATTTTTCTTTTCTTGCATAGATGCTCTACACATATTTTATCCCATAGGCGTCTTTTACAATCACACACTATTAAGATAGAGGTGGTGAACTGTATTCTTACTCCGTCACCAAACAGAAAGTCCCATGTAAACGGTATTGATACATACCACCGAATCTTAAAAGAAAATAATTAATTACCTAACTATCCCCTACCGTCACACATATCTCTTATTATCTGTATTACGTCGGAGAAAATATTTTGTATCTGGCAGGATCACGACCGTAAAAATTAATGTATCGAAGTTTTTCTTTTATTATAAGCTTCATAATCGCAACGCGCTGTTTCCTTTCGAAAAAAATTTTATGTATTTGCTTTAATAGATTGTGTAGTTTTTCTCCTCAAGTCCTGTCAATTCTTTAGAGTTTCTAGTACTATAGAGAAATATGAAGGATACGGTTTATATAAAAAAAAATAGCTTCATATAACAACTCTATCCATTTCTATGTCTATAAATGCATCTAGACAAAGCTAGGCGACGCATCCTAAGTAAGGTCACTCTCTCCTCCACACAACGGCTAGACTTACGTCAAACCTATATCGGTAGACATTCTTAGAAATTGATAGCTCTATAGTCTAAGCGAAAGCAGTAGATACAAATGCAATTACTACGTTTTTTAAATTATTAAACAGTATTACGGAACTATTTTTATCGGCAACATCGTTTGGAATGTTCTAGAGATATGTCCCACTATTGGGAACGATCTTCCTTCATATTGAATTATAGAGACGAGAAAAGATTATATTAAAAAAATGACTTTATCTTCTACGAATAGACTTTATCTAATATATATATGTATATATTTTTGGTTTTTCTTTTATTGCTTTTGGTGGCAAACGAGCAAGCAGCACAGCTGATGGTAAGTGTCACTGCCGCCCATGGAACTTTGCTATACTAGGAATATAGCTAGGCCGCTGCCTACCAATATAAATCCCAAACCCACCCAATTGGGCTTCCAGCTCTATCACTCACCAAACGAAACGCAATAGCACATTGCCATTACTCATACGTCGATCTTCTGCGAGAGTGTGGTACTACCCCGGATGGACCGGCCCGCGGCTGTAGACAGAGAACTGTCAACAGCGTGGTCCTACCATATTATAGAGACAAGAAAGGATTGTATTAAAAATAATATGACTTTATCTTCTACGAATAGCCTTTATCTATACAAAATTTAAATAGGATTTCGGAAAACGTTTGTCAAACTAGAAAATCCGTTAATATACAATGGAAATGTAAAAAAAATATAAAAAAGAAACACTTCTACATACAAATTGATAACCCTGCATTATTTTTTTTGTTTGTTTGTTAAAAGCTTCCTTATAGTGCTAATCAAATACTTTGGTAACAATTTTATTTTGAATATTCTTTCTTTTGCAGTAGTATCTGCTTAGTCGTTTTATTGTACGACACCTTTGAGAAAGCAAGGAGCAGTGATAAATATTCTTATTCAACAGAATAATTGGTCGCTATTAACAGAAATTAATTAATTACTCAAACGTACGTTTTCCTTGTGGTGACGAAGAAAGAGTACTATTCATCATCCCATATCTTACCCGTGGGAGATCGTACGAGACGACTAAGGGATATAAAACGCATATAACATATATGCGAGAGAAGGAAAACTCGAAACAAAACCCTATACCAACACGTCCGACCAGCGCGGTATAGTAGGTTAATTTCTCTCCCATTACGGACGAGGCTCGAGCTCAACAGTGGGATATTTATGGGCTGAGATGATAAATTAATTACTCAAACGTATCCCGTTTGAGTAATCCATATTCCTATATAAGCTTTATTTTTTCCTAGGCCGCCTGCATCCAATGCATATTCAGTAGTTTTTATTTCTAATTATCTATTGAATTTATATAAAGCAATTAATTAGTACTTGTACGTTGTTAGTGGAATTTTGAATTATGATCGATAATGAAACTCCATCTTTTTCAGTTTCTATATATGTATTTATTATTGTATTTTGAGTTCTGTGGCAAACGAGGAAGCACCCGATTTCATTGTAAATGGTAATCGCCTTTCATGGTACTTTTCCATACTAGGCACATAGAAACATTAACTAGCAACTAAGTTATACTGTCTGCTGTTACATGGCCTTCCTACTCTTTTTTTTATTATTTGACGGCGGGCTACGGTACGTCAAACCCCGCTAATTTGTCTGGGGCGACAAGAAAAGTGGTGCAAGACCCCCGTAGACCCACCCTATAACATAACTCTCGACACCGTGCGGGTGGGTCACTGGGTCGTGTTCATTTCTTCAGTGAGGGCTTCCTACCCTAACAAGTTTCTAAATACGCAAAACGTACCAAATAATTAACATCATCATCATCAAGATAATTTCAGCTCGTATTTGTCCCACTACTGGGCACAATGTTCCTTGAAAAGAGCAGGGCAATTGTGTTGGTATATATAGGCTTATATTTCGAGTTGGCTTCTCTTGCATATATATTATATCCCTTCGTCGTCTTTTACGACCCCACGTACAGGATTGGGCGTAAATTTTATTCTTATTCCGTATTCAGAAGAAAAATTATACAAATCTATATATTAAAAAAAAAAAATTTGGTACAATTATACGAAACGTCCAACGCGCACATGATACAGTCAGAGATATTTAACGTATTAGTGTATACGTGTATACAGGCCACTGCGCGTGCGCCAGTCTGACTACTCATAGCTATAGATATACTATTAGCATTAGCATGTCGGTGACGCGAACCTATAAGTTTTTCCCCTCCAAAAACGCCCAACGCGCCTAAAGAAGTTTTCATATAGCTATAGATATACTATTAGCATTAGCATGTCGGTGACGCGAACCTATAAGTTTTTCCCCTCCAAAAACGCTCAACGCGTCTAAAGAAGTTTTCACATAGCTATAGATATACTATTAGCATTAGCATGTCGGTGACGCGAACCTATAAGTTTTTCCCCTCCAAAAACGCTCAACGCGTCTAAAGAAGTTTTCACATAGCTATAGATATACTATTAGCATTAGCATGTCGGTGACGCGAACCTATAAGTTTTTCCCCTCCAAAAACGCTCAACGCGCCTAAAGAAGTTTTCACTTCAAAAAGAAATACCAATCTCTTAAAGTAAAGATTTATCTATTTGTATTGTCAAATATATAAAAGTATAACTCCTAAAATGTTTTAATCATGTCTTGTCCTATATAACAAGACGTAGATGTCGGTCATCGTAATGATTATGTTTCATGAAAGTTTCACAAGACAGGTAGCTAACACGTGTAAATATCATCACATATGTGGCAATATGACGCGTGTAACTATAGTATACGTAAAAAAACACATTTATATAAATAAATGTAATATTCATCATCATCATCATCATAACGACGACGTAAGAGAGCGAGTAGGTATGAAAGAGAGTATTGGTGTAAAGATGCGAAAGGGAATGCTCCGATGGTTCGGACATGTGGAAAGAATGCCGAACGAACGCCTGGTTAAGAAGATATACAATGCGAAAGTGGAAGGATGTAGGTACCGAGGGAGACCGAGACTAACCTACCTAGACCAGATCGGTCATGTACTGAAGGAAGGTGGAGTCAAGAGTCTCCGAAACCGGCGAGCGTGTATGAAGAGAATTATGAATGTTGAGGAAGCGAGTGAAGTATGCAGGGATAGAGTTCTCTGGCACTCTGTTCTCTCTGCCTACCCTGCAAGGGATATGGCGTGATGATATGTATGTATGTATGTATCATCATCATCACAGCATTGTACATGGTATTGGTCATGCTCACTGAAAGGTCCGCTTGCGGTAGCTGCGTGGAGCGGATCTCTCCCTTCTCTCTAAGGTGGTTGAGGGGAGTGATGGCTGCTCTAGTAGTTAACTCGTGATCGGGTGCCGCTTGTGGGATCCGGTCCAGCCATGGTCTTTTTTAAATGTATTTTAACTATAGCGTTCGAAGGACATCGCACTGAAGCTAATTAATAATAAACATGTACAATTTTTTTTTATATATAAAATATGAAAAAAATTATAACATAGATAAAATATAATTAGACAAACCCGCTGAGTTTCTTGCCGGATCTTCTCAGTAGCGGTCTCATTCCGAACCGGTGATAGTTTATTAGATTAACTTTAAATGTAAAAAAAATGACAATATTTAAGTGCCTTCGCAGGGTTTATGCATAATAAATGAATTTGAATTTGAACAGCCCATAAATGTCCCACTCGGCTCGGGTCTCTTCCGCAATGAGAGAGAAATTAACCTACTATACCGCGCTGGTCAGACGTGTTGGTATAGGATTTTGTTTCGAGTTTGCCTTCTCTCGCATAGATATTGTATGCGTTTTATATCCCTTAGTCGTCTCGTACGATCACCCACGGGTAAGATAATGGGGTAGTGAATAGTATTCTTACTCCGTCACCACACGGAAATGTAATATTAAAAAATATAATAAAAAAAATAGATGGTTGTCTCTAAAGTTGGTTTACGTACGATAATTTCTATGATAACGTCATAAGAAAACATTGATGAAAAATTAAACGAACAGACGTAAACAATGGAAACCATATTAACTTTTCACTTCTCTTTATAAATATATGAGAAAACCGATCACGTCAAATTCTTAAAATGCAAGAACGCCTAAGTCGATCGTGCTTCTCTATCGTTTGTATCGCGCTCTCACTTGTACGCTCAGCCGAGGCGGAACGTGACACTTTTTCACATCAAAAATATTTAATGTAAATAATAAATTGCTGTATGGCAACGGTTAAGAATACTACCCTTACATTGCTCATGAATATCGTACGAGACGACTAGCTAATCTTTATATCGACCTTGGCTAACTTCATCTGATGCCATCTGGTTAACAATTGCATTCCCAAGGAGGGTTGATGGTTGATGTCATGCTTTTTTTTGCGGTGGGCTATGGTGTGGTCACGCTCCGTCAAATCGGTCCGAGACGACGGAAAAGGCGGCGCGCGACCCCATAGACCCACCCTTTTTTTTTTTATTATTGGTGGGCTATGGGTGCGTCTCGCCCCGCCAAATCGGTCCGGGGTGACGGAGAAGGCGGCGCGTGACCCCATAGACCCACCGTAAAATCCTCTCTCTTCGCCGTGCGAGCGGACCACCGGTACCCGATCTTTGTCTTCGGTGGTCCCATAGACCCACCCTGCAATGCACACCTCTTCGCCGTGCGAGCGGGCCACCGGAACCAGATCTTAGTCTTCGGTGGCCCGGGTTAATGTCAGGCTGGAGGCCGGTCATAAATCTATTGTTATCATCATTCAGGAGATGATCATCATGCTCTTATTACCAATTACTTGGGGCCAATACCATATGTACTCTTCTTTCATAGTACATACTGTAGAAGTTATTGGCAATAGTTTTATGACCATCCACCTGCCTGACGTCAAGCCTCTTTGGGAATGTAATTGTTAATCAAAAGGCATTAGATGGAGTTGGTCCCGGTCATTATAAGGCTCTTAGTCGTCTTTCAAAGACCATTATTTTGGTTTTGCTCACATTCACGCGTAGACTCCTTTTCTTACAATCTTCACACACAGATAGTCTAGAGTCTGATAAAGGACATAGGCTACTTTTTAATGCAAAAAAGGGTTGTAAAGGGGGATGAAAAGTTGTAAGGAAGTACCGTCATTTTTAAAGCCAGAAGCTATAAACTTATTTTAGGCAATTGATTAGATATAAATAAATATGACATTAACATGTTGTAAAAATTTACCTTCAAGGGGTAAAAAAATAGAGAATGAATAACTTTAGGATAGTAACCTTTTACGCAGGCGAAGCCGCGGGCAGAAGTTAGTGTAATATATATATAAAGTTTAGCGACTCATAAAATAGACCATTAGACCATAATTTCCCTCTGCTTTAGTCATCATCATTCTCCTACTCTTATTCCAATTACTTGAAGTCGATACTATATGTACTCTTCTTTCATAGTGTATATTGGCAATAGTTAGCAAAAGTTATTGGCAATAGTTTTATGACCGGCCGCCTGTCAGACGTCAACCCCTCTTAGGAATGTAATTGTTGACCAAACGGCATCAGATGGATTGGCCCAGGTCGTTATAAAGCTCTTAGTCGTTTTTTACGACATCCACGAGCGTTGGAAAAGGGAAGTGGTATTCGTGTTGGTGTTTGTGGTTGAAAGGGTTGGTGGTATTCGTAGCCGCTACCACACAGCATATTCTCTCTACTTTAGTATAAACTCAATAAACCTTAATCACATCAAGATTATACCTAATGTCTATTTAGATACATTTAGATTTCAAACTATCAATCATGTTCTTTCGTACTTTGATTTTACTATTACTCACCTCAAATTTTTAGCCTTTAATGCGGCTAAATATACCTTTTTTTTGTTTGTTTTTTTTTTTTTGGTGGACTATGGACGCGTCTCGCCCCGCCGAATCGGTCCGGGATGACGGAAAGGCGGCGCGTGACCCCATAGACCCACCGTAAAACTCCTCTCTCTTCGCCGTGCGAGCGGACCACCGGTACTCGATTTTTGACTTCGGTGGCCCGCCCGGCAGTTTACCCTCGCGGGTTCCTCTCGTCGACGCCTCGTGGCCTCACGTCGGGTGACTGGACAATTCCCCGGTCCGATCACCCGAGGCCTTGGTTAGGGCGGCATCAGGGGTAGGTATTCGCGCCTGCGCTGCCCCAGCCGCTGACGGCGGCCCGGGTCGCGGGAATCCTCCCGGACCCGTTCCGCCGCCTCCTTCCGCGAGATGACACCCTCGCAGAAGGTGGCGACCGCGTCCCAGTTCCTGACGCTGTCGACCATCGCCCTCGCGACAGCCGGCAGCGTTAGGTCAGTACCGATAACAGCGACGAGCTCACGGCGCTGCCCGTCCCAGCTCGGACATACCTCGAGCGTATGTTGCGCCGTGCCCCCGTCACTGCTGCAATGGTGGCAGGCCGGAGTTTACTCCCTATACGCGACCGTGTGCAGGTACACGCCGAAGCATCCGTGCCCCGACAACACCTGCATCAGTCGAAAGGAAAGGACTCCGTGCCGCCGCTCCATCCACTCCATCAGTACGCCGGAGGGCCTCAACGGTAACGACACCGTGTCTAGGCCTCTCCAGCCGCGTAGCCCAACGGGCGATGACGTCTTGGCGGGCGTCCTTGCGCCAGGTGGCTATCTCGCTCAACGGTGGGAAGCCACCTTTGTCGCGCACTGAGGTAACCCGCCGGTAGAGGTCGGAGAGCATCTCCGCCTCTAGGTCCCACGGGGGTGTCCCGGCCAGTAGGCATGCCGCCTCGGTCGATAACGTGCGGTACCCGCGAATGGCTCTGACCGCCATGGCTCTCTGTGGTCTCCACAGAACAGCCCTGAGCTGGGCGTTCAGAGCCCTCGCCCACACGGGCGCGCCGTATATGGCCATCGAACGGATCACCCCCGCATACAGCCGTCGGCCCTCGAAGCTGGGTCCGCCCACGTTCGCCATGAGCCGCGAAAGGGCGGACGCCGCGCCGACCAGCCGGGGAGCAATTCGGTGAAAATGCTCCCGGAACCACCATCGCCCGTGGAGTACCAGACCCAAGTACTTCATATGGGCCTGGATACTGATCTGGATGGAGTTGACGACTAACGAGGCACCGATTGGCAGCCTTACGTGGGGCCCCTGGAATAATAGGGCCTCCGTCTTATTTAGGGCCACCCTGAGCCCCAGCGCCTCGATTCACCTGACCATCTCCTTGGTGGCGAAAGTGGCCAGGCTCACCGCCTCTTCGAGTGTCCTGCCCCGGGCTGTGACAAGCGTGTGGTCAGCATAGCATATAACGCTCAGCCCGGGGGGGAGACTCCCTCTCAACGCCCAGTCGTACCCGATGTCCCACAGAGTCGGCCCCAGAACCGACCCCTGTAGAACGCCGCGCGACATGGGCGTCCGCACAATGTCACCTGCGGGACCCGCGCAGAAGACACTGCGCCTCTCCAAATAGTCCGCCACCAGCCGCCTCAGGTAGAAGGGCACCCCATGAAATCGGAGCACCTCCCTGATGCAGCTGAATGGCAGACAATTGAATGCGTTGGCGATGTCCAACGACACCGCCAACAGCACTCCTTTGCCGGCGACAGCCTCCGCGGCCGTCTGCCTCAGGCGTAGCAGGGCCCCGATGGTCAAACGCCCCCTCCGAAACCCAAATTGAGCGTTCGACAGATCGGGCCCCACGTCCTCCAGATGCTGGACGATGCGGGCAGCGAGGACACGCTCCAGCAGCTTACCCACATCGTCAAGGAGCACGATGGGCCTGTAGGCCGACGGCGAAACCGGGGGCCGTTCCGGTGGCTAAATATACCTAGAAGCCTGTTAAAAATGAATAGAATCTGTCAATTGAGAAGCAGACAGTATCGGGCTCAGAGTCTAACCAATTCGCGACGGTTCGAATAAATATCCATAGCTTCTTCCTCACCACCAAGTTGAACAATGTGCGACGGCGAAATCGTAAATCGTCAATCATCATCATTTCAACCAACCAAGCAACACGAACCAACCACCAACCAACCAACCAACCACCAATAAGTACCAAATTACTTGGGGTCGACGCAATGCGTACTGTTTTTCCATAACACATATAGCAAAATTTTTGGCAATAACTTTATGACCAGCCTTGTCAGACATCAATCCTCGTGGGGAATGTCATTGTTAAGCAAACAGCAAAGAGTACATCAATTATGTCTTGAGACACACTGAATGAACGAATGAAGTACACATACATACACATACATATCAACACGCCATATCCCTTGCAGGGTAGGCAGAGAGAACAGAGTGCCAGAGAACTCTATCTCTGCATACTTCACTCGCTTCCTCAACATTCATAATTCTCTTCATACACGCTCGCCGGTTTCGGAGACTCTTGACTCCACCTTCCTTCAGTACCTGACCGATCTGGTCTAGGTAGGTTAGTCTCGGTCTCCCTCGGTACCTACATCCTTCCACTTTCGCATTGTATATCTTCTTAACCAGACGTTCGTTCGGCATTCTTTCCACATGTCCGAACCATCGGAGCATTCCCTTTCGCATCTTTACACCAATACTCTCTTTCATACCTACTCCCTTTCTTACGTCGTCGTTACGAATGCGGTCGGTCAGCCTAACTCCACAGATTTGCCGAAGAGATCGCATTTCGACCGCATTAATTTTACTTTCATACTCTTTTCTGCATACCCAACTCTCGCTTCCATACAGTAATGTTGGGACAAGCACTGCGTTATATATTGCTACATGTGCCTTCTGGCTGAGGTGGTGGCTGCCGAGAAGTTGCCCCAACGCTCCGTTCACTCTATTTCCCGCATTCATTCATTCATTCATTCGAATGAAGTATGTTTTTCATATGTTACCAAATTTAAAAAAAATACTCTATATAAGATATAAGAAGTAGTGGTGTGCTTCTAATTCCACAAATAATCGTAAAAGATGACTAATAAAAAGAAGGACTACTTTTAGAGAAAGATAATACGAAACAAAACCCTATAACAGGGATCGACAACTTGCAGCTCGTGAGCCGCATGCGGCTCTTTGGATATGAAGTTGCGGCTCTTTAGTTCCCTACGCAAAAAAATATTTTATAAAGAAAACACATAAAAATGGTTCTCAATTGATTAACGAGCATTGGGCACACATTATTGTTGCCAAAAAAAATGTGGTTCTTTAAAAACTTTAAACTTTTATAAATTCAAATTTTTGGCTTTTCCGACTCAAAGAGTGGGCGACCCATGCCCTATACCAACACTTCTGAAGTACAGAAATATGTTTTAACCGTGTGAGTATTATGATTTTGTATTGTAGTGCCCAACCACCGACAAATAAGAGTACCAAACGCACTTGTTCAATAAGTTTTACATAAATTTTTAGGTCATGTTTTAGGGTTCCGTACGCAAAGGGTAAAAACGGGACCCTATTACTGAGACTTCGCTGCCCATCCGTCCGTCCGTCTATCACCAGGCAGTATCTCAAGAACGGTGATAGCTAGACAGTTGAAATTTTCACAGACGATGTATTTCTATTTCCGCTATAACAACAAATACTAAAAATAAAATAAAATAAATATTTAAGGGGGGCTCCCATACAACAAACTTGTTTTTATATATAATGGTACGGTTCGTGCGCGAGTACAACTCGCACTTTATAGTACCTACAGCTATTAGATTTTAATTAAATGCGTTATATATTTTTTATATTATAAAAATAAATTAGAAGAGACAAATACTTAGGATAATTATTGAAACTTAGGCAATGTCGCATGTTATATGCTTTAGTCGCTTTTTACGACCACGGGTAAGAAAGTTGGTTGTTTAATTGTATTCTTACTCCTCTATAATACAGCAATATTAAATATTTACTTACATAGCATATTTTAATATTATTTTCGACAGAAGAGAGATTTATTAAGATAAAGAAAACTCGAAATGAAACCATATACCAACACGTCTGACCAGCCCTAACAGTATGTCAATTCCCCTCCCATTGTGGAGGAGGACTAAGCCCAACAGTGGGACATAAGTGAGCTGAGATGATGATAATGATAACTATTTTCGACAATTATATGACCAGTTATTATTATTAATGGTAGGACCATGCTGTTGACAGTTCTCTGTCTACAGCCACGGGCCGGTCCGTCCGGGGTAGTCTCGCAGAAGATCGGTTCGGTGGGCGAAAGAGCCGGAAGCTCAATTGGGTGGGTTTGGGGATTGCAATGGTAGGTAGCGGCCTAACTATACGCTTGGTATAGCAAAAGATCCATGGGCAGCAATGACACTTGCCATCAGGTGTGCTGTTTGCTCGTTTGCCACCATAAGCAATAAAAAAACCAGCTAATAAATCTATTCCATGTAATGTATACCAGTCAAAAAACCTACTCCATAATACTAACTGTAAAATGCATTATTTCATGAACTGAAATGCAGTATATTATTTGTTTAATAGCAAGATTTAATATAAATTTGTCTCAAACAATACAATTATCAAAGGAGTTCGGTAGGGCAGTCTTACGCCAGGCGTTTTCACTGCTCGGTCGCACGCGGCTCGTATAGTAATGCATTTTACTGTATTCTAATGTAATGCGAGCTTGCTATTCAATGTGCGTAGTGTCTTGCGCAACTCTCTGATATCCTCAGTTCATGACTATGATAGGTGAACAGAAATCTTTGTTTTTGTTTAGTTTACAATGTTATTTTTATAGTTCTATGTGTCTAAAATGGACTTAAGTCGTTCGTGAGACTATTGCGAAGTTATCTCATAAGACTTTTGAGAGTAACTAAAATAAATAATAATTATATTATTATAACGATGTGGCGTCATTTGTTTTATATATATATATATATATATATATATATATATATATATATATATATATATATAAAGTTATTGCCATTTAAACTAATAAGTACTTGTATTTTTCTTTTTGTTTCTCATAGTGATAAACGATCTTAGCTGTGTGGTAGCGGCTGCGAATACTACCCTTACTTTGCTCGTGGGTGTCGTAAAAGGCGATTAAGAGGCTTATAACGACCTAGGCTAACTCCTTCTGATGCCGTCTGACCAACAGTACATTCTTAAGGAGGGTTGACGTCTGGCTGGCGGCTGGTCATAAAACTATTGCCAATAACTTTTACAATATGTACTATGAAATAAGAGTAGGTACATATTGTATCGACCCCAAGTAATTGTGATAATAGTGGGAGAATGATGACCTGATAAACGATCAAGCAATACAGCTAATGGTAAATGTTTACATTGCCCTTCATAGACTTTTGCAATACCAGGAGTACAACGCCAACCAAAACCCACCCACAAATTTGGGCTTCTAGTTCTCTAACTCATCGAACTAACTCTCTAGCGGAGCAGGACATTGCTCACATGACGGGACTGTACGGGCTTGCCAGCAGCTGTAGATAGATATAAAATTATTAACAGACCTTCAAACAAACTCAAACAGAACTAACAACAAACATTGTTGTTTTGTTTACACACTTGTCCCCCCACTTGACTTTGGTTCGGGTTATATGTGGAACTCGTCGGCTCACTGCGTGACCGGAATACCCACTAAAACTACAGCAGCCTCTTTCGCGCTTTTATGGAGTGCCGGAGATGACCAACTCTAACCACATAAGGACACCATAACATCCCATGGACCGAATGATTACGGCGTATAGACGTTACCAGGACGATTCAGGACCGCCAGTGTTTGGCAGAAACCAGCAGAAATATTAGGGTTTTAGCATCTTTACTACTATTTTTAATTAGATTCAACTGCACTCTCATCCTTGTACAACGACTGACTAACGACTGACACATATAGGATACAGGTAGTGTGCGATAGAGACAACAATCTACAAATCCGAAACTAACCGATTGCCTCTTTCCAAAGATCGATGTGCAATATGAAGAGTACTCTAATATCTTTACATTTACGTAAAGATCTCAAAAATAAACAAGCATATTTTAATATTGACAACTATGAAATCAACATACAATCTACTAGTAATATCTGCATAATTTAGAACAAGTATCTCAGTGGCGACAAAGTAAGTGTGTTAATATATCCATATATAACATGCAAATGTTCTATATGCATATAGGTACCAAATCATAAGGTCGGTGAACTATAAAAAGGTACATTTTATAGATTAGAAAACGAGGAACTAGAAATCTGGCTTAGTACATAGACTTGTTTTCTAATAACAGACCTACAGTTGAAGGCACAAGTAATAAAATTATGTAATCAGATTTATTGCAATGAATATTTTTATGTGAGGGCTTTGAAATTTTTGTGATCAATATGCTAAATACGCAACATTATAGTCACACAAATTACTGAAATTTAGCATTCAATGTGTTTGATTATTTATAAAAACTTGATTACGAGTGAAAAATGATTATCACAAGTGGGATTCGAACCCACAATTAGAGATGGAAATCCGTTCCAATCCCACTTGTGACAATAATTTTTCGCTCGTAATCAAGTTTTTTTAAGAGAAGGAAAACTCGAAATAAAACTCTATACCAACACATCTGACCAGCGTGATGTAGTAGGTCAATTGCCCTCCCATTATGGAGGAAGCTCGAGCCCAACAGTGGGATATATATGAGCTGAGACGATGATAATGATGAATCAAGTTTTTATAAATTACAGTTGCTTTCGTCGAGAATTCAAGCAGAGTAAAATATACACACCACATCTGGATAAATGTCTCCAAAGGTTGAACGATATGAATGTGGGAGTCCAGATGGGTGACTCAGTGGTCTCTGCTCTGCTTTATGCAGATGATGCAGTCCTGCTGGCATAGTCAGCGACTGACCTGCAGACCCTAGTCGACACAATGACAGAAGATTGTAAGAAAAGGGGTCTACGCGTGAATGTGAGCAAAACCAAAATAATGGTCTTTGAAAGAGATGAAGCCAGAACAGATGTAAGAGTAACAATAGGTAATGATGTACTAGAGCAAGTGGATGAATTTGTATATCTTGGATGTGGATTTAGCCGAGATGGACGGTACACCACTGATATAGAGCGAAGAGTGAATGCGCGAAATAGAGTGAACGGAGCGTTGGGGCAACTTCTCGGCAGCCACCACCTCAGCCAGAAGGCACGTGTAGCAATACATAACGCAGTGCTTGTCCCAACATTACTGTATGGAAGCGAGAGTTGGGTATGCAGAAAAGAGTATGAAAGTAAAATTAATGCGGTCGAAATGCGATCTCTTCGGAAAATCTGTGGAGTTAGGCTGACCGACCGCATTCGTAACGACGACGTAAGAGAGCGAGTAGGTATGAAAGAGAGTATTGGTGTAAAGATGCGAAAGGGAATGCTCCGATGGTTCGGACATGTGGAAAGAATGCCGAACGAACGTCTGGTTAAGAAGATATACAATGCGAAAGTGGAAGGATGTAGGTACCGAGGGAGACCGAGACTAACCTACCTAGACCAGATCGGTCAGGTACTGAAGGAAGGTGGAGTCAAGAGTCTCCGAAACCGGCGAGCGTGTATGAAGAGAATTATGAATGTTGAGGAAGCGAGTGAAGTATGCAGAGATAGAGTTCTCTGGCACTCTGTTCTCTCTGCCTACCCTGCAAGGGATATGGCGTGATGATATGTATGTATGTATGTATGTATATGTATGTGTATGTATGTATGTAAAATTATCTACATTTCATTTTGCGCAGGCCATACAAATATTTAATTGGATTCCTTTTCAAAAGAAATATAATTCTAAACAACTACTAAAGTCGATTAATAAAGGCAAGAATTAAACTTATGTTGTTTGAATTCATATAGAATTTAAAACAGACAACATCGAATATTTTTTTGTAGAAATGACTATTACACTAGCGTACTCGCCTGTACGATCTCATGGAAGTATACAGATTACGACTATACGTATTGGATATCTGAGATAAGAAAGCAGTTTTCACTTCGACAGGGAAAAGGAAATGCTGTCGCGATCCCGAGCTAACATTGATAGCTACCGAGACACTGCTTTTAGTTTATTGCCTAATGAATGCTTGCAGACTTTTAAAGTATAGTTAACTTTTTTAGCTTGAAGTCGCAGGACGTGAAATGGCATATCCATTCTATGTTATGCTTGGAATTTCGCTACATGATAAAATACGGAAGAGGGCAAGCTGTGTTTCTTGTTGTACACTATTAAGATTTTTGTAAAATTACAATTACTTTACGAAACAAATGTTGGATAAAATTATAAATCGATGTTTACCAATGCGAGATTATAATCATCATCATCATCACTAGCCATATATGTCCCACTGTTGGGCTCAGGCCTCCTCCGTAATGAGAGGGATATTCACCTACTATACCGTGCTGGTCAGAAGTGTTGGTATAGGGTTTTGTTTCGAGTTTTCCATCTCTTGCATAGATGTTATATGCGTTTTATATCCCTTAGTCGTCTCTTACGATCACCCACGAGTAAGATAGGAGGTGTTGAATAGTATTCTTACTCCGTCACCACACGGATAAATTAT
This sequence comes from Lymantria monacha, assembly GCA_905163515.2. Classification (NCBI taxonomy): domain Eukaryota; kingdom Metazoa; phylum Arthropoda; class Insecta; order Lepidoptera; family Erebidae; genus Lymantria; species Lymantria monacha. The sequence goes on along the minus strand of LR991081.1, from coordinate 7,589,900 downwards.
AATACAATTTTAGTAATTTTCGAAAAGATGTTAGAAAATTTATAAAGATGTGTTGTAATTTCGCAATCTTTATGTAGTAAATGGTGTAGTAAATTTACAAAACTGAATATTAAAATGGCGAAATCTTGGTGCGTAATTACTTCCAACACATTTTCAATAAAGATACTACAGAAAATTTTAACAGTACCTATAGCTAATAAAAAACATATGTCAATTAAAATTGACAATTATTAGACTAAATATAAATGTATTTGTAATCTATCTTCACCATAAAACGTCTCTAAATCCTTCTCTTTGCATATATTGCTTCATTCTTTGACATCTCTCAAGAGTTGCCTTGATACAAGTGCGAATTATTAAATATTACAATAATATGTTGAAAATAAGTGTGTACTGGAAGCTCAACTGGGTGGGTTTGGAGATTGTAATGGTAGGTAGCGGCCTAGCGTTGGTCATAGCAATCAAGAGTTGCCTTGATACAAGTGCGAATTATTAAATATTACAATAATATGTTGAAAATAAGTGTGTACTGGAAGCTCAACTGGGTGGGTTTGGAGATTGTAATGGTAGGTAGCGGCCTAGCGTTGGTCATAGCAAAGGTCCATGGGCGGCAGTGACACTTACCATCAGGTGTTCTGCTTGCTCGTTAGCCACCATAAGCAATAAAAAAAAAATAATCAGCATAGCCTAGAAAGATAGCAAGTTGAAATAGTGCTAATCTGTCTGTTGTAATGCGAATCGTCGACAGTAGGTAACGAGCTCAGGTTATATCCAGCTCGCGACGCTACAAATAAATATCCAAGATTTCATTCTCACCGGCAAAGGCGGTTGTTCTGCGTAGAAGACATGAATCATCATCATCATTTAGCTTTTATTCCAATTACTTTGCGTCGTTGCAATATCTATTTATCTTTCATTGTAAATAAAAATAAATAAAATTAGCCTTTATTGCTGTTAAAACTTACAAAATACTGATTTTTACTAATTAATATAAATCAAGATAGATTTTCTTCTTATATTATATTATTCGATCTTGCTTGTATTTAAGTTTGTGTATCGGCGTTCGGTTCAATAACAGCTTGTCTCTCGACATAGGCCTCCTCTAAAGATTTCCATTTCTTCCTGTTTTTTGCTACTCGTATCCATTATGGGCCAGCCACTTTTTTGATGTCATCCTCCCATCTCTTAGTTTGTCGCCCTTTGTTTCTTTTACCATCTCTTGGGTACCACTCTGTTACAATTTTCGTCCATTTCTCTTGTTTTTCCCTTAACATATGTCCGGTCCATCGCCATTTCTGTGTTCGATATACTGATTGTGCCTGTGTGAATTGTGTTTTGTTTTTTATTTCTGTTAGTCTTTATCTTTCATTGTATATAATTCCAAATGCTGTGTGGTAGCGACTACGAATACCACCAACCCTTACTTTGCTCGTGGATGTCGTAAAAGACGACCTGGGGCAACTCCATCTGACGCCGTTTGGTCAGCAATTACATTCCCAAGTAGGGTTGTCGTCTGGCAGACGGCCGGTCAAAAAACTATTGCCAATAACTTTTACAATATGTACTATGATAGAAGAGTACATATTGTATCGACCCTAAGCAATCGTGATAAGAGAAGGAGAATAATGATGTACTTATATAATTCCAAAAGTTTTATGACAATCTCTCTGACATCAACACTCCTTGGGTATGTAATTGTTCACCAAACAATATCAGATGGATGTTGGCTCTGGTCTATTAATTTCGTCTTTTACGACATCCCCGAATTTTTTTTTTTTTTTTGTGTGTCTTAGTTGTTAGCCTCAGATGGCTATGACAACTTTACCCGGACTGTGGGTGAGCGCTGATCTAACGGTTGATTATATTGGTAGTCGCTACCAAATCGCGAACTCCTGTACTGACAATGAGTTGTTAAACGTGAAACACCTTAATCCTTCTGTCACCATGACCAAAATTAATGTAAGGGTTATTAGCAAATATAGCCGTCACCAAACGCCATAATTTAAAAGTGGCGCCGCCAGTGATGGAAAAGTTGAAAAGTGATCGCCTTAGTTGGTATGGACTTGTGATGAGACGGGACGAAAGTAATGTTGTGAGAAAAGTTTTAAGTATGAATGTTGAAAGCTTTAGGGGAAAAGATGGTTGGATTGCGTGAAGCATGATATGGATAGGAAGGACGTGACAGCAGATATGACTTCGAATAGAATTGTTCAGAAGAAAAGAACACAATATTACCTCGACTCCAAGAAGTTGATGATGCCGGGCGAGCCACCGAAGACAAAGATCGGGTACCGGTGGCCCGCTCTCACGGCGAAGAGAGGGGTTTGCAGGGCGGGTCCAAAGGGTTGCGCGCCGCCTCTTCTGTCACCCCGGACCGATTTGTCGGGGCGCGACAACATCCTTGGTCCACCTTGCAAAAAAGAAAAAGGGTAATGATGATGATCACAAAACGCCATAATTTAAAAAAAATAACAATATTAATAAAACTAATAAATTTAACAAAGTATCTTAGTTATTTCACTCGTGTTTTAATAAACTCTAATCTACAGTATATCCAAAATTCCCCTAAAGCAAAAATTTCATTAACCACATATCGCTTGTAGGTACTAATTGTCGAACAATTTGCTCATAAAATCGAGTTATTATACCATATAAATTAACAAATACCTTTTGAGAAACCACAGGCGAAATTGTAGCAACACAACACAACATTTTAAACTTTACACCGTTAACATAAGATTAGTTGATTGAAACATGTATAAGCGTTTGTCATTTTCATATGTAAATGAATCATTCGCGTGATTACGTATTTTAAATGACGTCATTTGTTACATTTTTTAAATAATTTGACCTCGATATATTATATTTCAAGAAAAAAAAATATCTTCGGTATCACTAAACTTAGGTAATATAACCAATTGAATGATATAAATGACATATTTAATTATTCATGACATTTTTTTGTTTAGTATGCATGTTCATTAAGATTTAAAATGTCATGAAATATCAACGAAAAAAACGGGACGCCCGACAGATGTGATAACTTAAACTAATCTAAGTCGAACTATTTAATATTGAAAATGTTTAACTTGAGAAAAGCTTAAGTTATTACTTAAATTTTATGTATGTATATTAATATAATTTTTTTTTGCAGTGGACTATGGATGCGTCTCGGCACGCCAAATTGGTCCGGGGTGACGGAAAAGGCGGTGCGTGACCCCATAGACCCTCTATGCAACTCCTCTCTTCGCCGTGCGAGTGAGCCACGGGTACCCGATCTTTGGCTTCGGTGGCCCGCTCGGCGGTTTACCCTCGCGGGTTCCTCTCGTCGACGCCCCGACAGCTTCGCCCTCGGCGCGTCGTCCTCACACGGTAGCCTCACGTTGGGTGACCGGACTATTCGCCCGTCCGATCACCCGAGGCGCCGGCGGCGGCCCGAGTCCGCATGTCCCGTCCCGGGCGGGGCTCGAGCTTGCTCCATAACGGGAAGGAAATTGACCTACTATGCCACGCTGGTCAGACGTGTTGGTATAGGGTTTTGTTTAGAGTTTTCCTTCTCTTGCATAGATATTATATGCGTTTTACATCCCTTAGTCGTCTCTTACGGGTAAATTATTCACGGGTAAAATAGGGAGTGGTGAATTGTATTCTTACTCCGTCACCAAACGGGTTTGATTTGATAGGTTTTAGATTCCAGGATTTCGTCTCTCACTTTCAAGCTCTATCATTACAATTACTGAATGATACCATCACACATATGTGCTTCAAATCATCTTGGAGGGAAATTGACCTACTATACCACGCTGGTCAGACGTGTTGGTATAGGGTTTGTTTCGAGTTTGCCTTCTCTTGCATAGATGTAATATACGTTTTATATCCCTTAGTAGTCTCTTATGATCACCCACGAGTAAGAGGGTGGTGAATTGTATTCTTAATCCGTCACCACACGGATAAGAAGACTGAAAAAAGTTACGGAATAAAAATACCTTTTTAATTTACAGACTTGATAAATAATGACGGGATAAGCTGTTTTAGGAACTGGGATGGGATCAGTAAACGAGGCGCTCCATACCGTCTACCCGTGGATATAAAGGGAAAAGAAGAGGGAAAAGAGAATTTGTAAAGCAGATAATACACATTCGGGTTTTATAAATAATTAAGCATATTAAATGCTAAATTTCAGTAATTTAAATAACAAGGTTGTGTCATCGTTTAATACAATTCTAACTGCAAAGTTATAGGCACATTGTTATAGGCTTAATACTTCAAGTATTAAGCCTATAACAATGTGTAAAAAACATTGTCGGGTAGATGGCATACCGTCACCTTAAGACGTAAATATGATACGAAGCGAAATTTGCATGTCCTACAATAAGTCACGGTGCTGTAGTGGCAGCACGATTGGGCCGGAATCCCAATAGGCGCGGGTTCGGATCCCGCTTGTGACATCATTTTTCGCTTCGTAATCGGGTTTTATTAATATTTATTTACAAGTACTATTTTTTTGAAGTCAGTTAATAAAATGCCTTCCCGCCTGGCCAGTGTGGGTTAGAAGACACACACCTATCTTTTATAGTGGAAACCTTTAATTAATGTTAGAAGATATACACGTTATAGGACCTTTATTATTAGTAGAGCAACACCGTTGACAGTTTTCTGTCTACAAACGCGGTCAGGTCCGATCGGGCTAGTATACCATACTCTCGCGGAAAATCGACGTTTGGGTAATAGCAATACACTTTGTTCTTCGTTCGGTAACGCTTACCATCAAGTGTGTTGCTTGCTAGTTTGTCACCGTAAACAATAAAAAAGCTTATTCTTTACTATTGAGATTTTTCAAAAAAGATTTTCCCTCTCGAAAAAATCTGCATAGAAATAAAATAATACATTTTAATCAACCCAAAATATTCACTCAGGATTGACGAATACAATGGCATACATATACTACTTGAATTATCCTGATAGAACAATGTAATAATGGCAAATAGGCACTTGGTCCCCAGGCAAGATAATTTAAATCTAATCTTGACATCTATTTGAAAATATGTCGTACAAAATCTAAGATAATACCTTGACCACAATACTTGTCATCGCTATTCATTTTTATACACCAGTTGATTTAAAAGTTCAGATGAAAACATTTATACAGAATGTACTAGAATACTATATTTAAATATTGTCATCGACTTGTTTGTATCCCAGTATTGGGGATCGACGTAATGTATAGTTTTGCAATAGTTTTATGACCGGCCGTCTGCTTGACGTCAGCCCATCTTGGAAATGTAATTATTTACCAGACTGCATTAGATGGATTTAACCCAGGTCTATATAAAGCTTTTAATCGTCTTTTATGACACCTAAAATTTATAATTTCTCAAAGTCATCTCTCTGCACTAAGGAAATAATCCTGAGGGACTTTCATCATCATCGTCATCACAGCCCATAAATGTCCCATTATTGGACACGGGCCCCCTCCGTAATGAGAGGGAAATTAACCTAATATACCGCGCTGGTCAGACGTGTCGATATAGGATTTTTTTTTTCTTTTTTTTTCCTTCTCTCGCATCGCTATATGCATTTTATATCCCTTAGTCGTCTCGTACGATCACCCACGGGCAAGATATGGGGTGGTGAACAGTATTCTTACTCCATCACCACACGGAATGGGACTTTACAAACATATAATTAACAAAGACAAATTAAGAACAATAATTTTCAGATCGCACAAAGTTTTGTTCTGCCTAAAAATCGAACCCGTAGCACTAGCACGAAAGGTTGGTGTCTTAACCACTACGCCATCTCTGCAATCAGAACAATGTAAGGGTTAGTAGTAAATGTAGCCGTTATTACACTCTATAACTACTAATAATAAAATATATATATAACTACTAATAATAACTTAAAATAGGTCTGCGCCGATTTTAAGTACTTAGGCTCCCTTCTCCAAAACGACGGCAATATTGACCGGGAGGTTAGTAATAGATTGAATGCAGGCTGGATGAAATGGCGACAGGTCTCGGGAACAATATGTGACGCGCGGATGCCCCTTAAACTTAAGGGGAAAATCTACAAAAGTGTCATTAGACCTGTCGCTATGTATGGATTGAATGTTGGGCATTGAAAAAGACGGATGAGAGAAGATTGCATGCTACTAAGATGCGTATGTTAAGATGGATGTGTGGGGTGACAAGATTGGATAAGATACGAAATGAGTATATTAGGGGAAGTCTGAAAGTGGCACCAGTGGTAGAGAAGATTAGGAGCGCGAGATTGTCTTGGTATGGACATGTAATGAGAAGGGATGAAAGGTTTGTGACAAGAAGGGTTATCAATATGTTTGTAGATGGAGGGAAGAATCGTGGCAGACCCAAAAAGAGATGGATGGATTGTTTGAAAGAGGATATATGTATGAAAGGTGTAAGTGCAGATATGACGGCTGATAGAATCGTATGGAGGGCTAGAACATGTTGTGCCGACCCCACTTAGCGTGGGAACAGGGCAGGCAAATGATGATAAACTACTAATAATAAACAGGTATTGTAAAGATAAAATATGCACATAGTTTGGTTAGTGAATCAAGTACATCAGAGTTCTCAAAGATGTGGTCATCATCATTCTCTGCGCTCGTATCTGACTCAATACTAAGCTCGAGCCACCTCCTCAATACGAGGGAAATTGATACACGCTAGTCAGATGGATTCGTGGGGACTCGTGACCAGAATGTTGGCCTTTATTTGGCACAGAAGTTAATCATTGCCATGTAACGTGACAATGTTTCCAGCATCTTGAGTAAATTTCCCATTGGCAACGCACTTATGTACTTGAATAGATTTTTTTTTTATTTTACGTTAATTTTATAGAAAATATTGTTAATATATACTTATCAGTAATTTTTAATATTAATTTCATTAAAACTATCACAGAGACACATAAGAACATATTTCAAAAACATGGTCAGCAATAAATTACATATTTTAAAATAAAAAAGTGTGTACATATGTACACGCGTTAGAAGTTATACTTTTTTGGCGTAGCAAGATAAAAATCTTTCCAAAAAAAATTATCTTTCGCCTTATTCTATAATACGTTTACAGAAAAAACGGTACTAACAGTAGAAAAAATGTATTTAATACATTGAAAGTTTTATTATAACGCATTATCTAGTTAAAAAACTAAAATGTTGACTATAGCTAACTTCAGGGTGTCGGTTTTTCATGACGTGTGTGCGCGGGCATCTTAAAAATTTACATACATACATGTCGTCACGCCATATCCCCTGTAGGGTAGGCAGAGAGAACAGAGTGCCAGAGAACTCAATCCTTGCATACTTCACTTGCTTCCTCAACATTCATAATTCTCTTCATACATTCATACACGCTCGCCGGTTACGGAGACTCTTGACTCCACCTTCTTTCAGTACATGACCGATCTGGTCTAGGTAGGTTAGTCTCGGTCGCCCTCGGTACCTAAATCCTTCCACTTTCGCATTCGCATCGTAAAAATTTAATTCATCATTTTTCCCTAACGCGCCAAAAGAACGTATAACTTCAATAAATTCTATAGATTTTTTTTTTAATTAAAATAAGGCAGCACTAGTGAACATCTTTGGCGCCCCTTCACTGGTTCTGATGTTAAGAGAATCTGTGGTATCTGTAAGGTGTATTCATTGATTTGAACAAGATCAAATACAACCAATATATTATTTCTAAGATTGCCTTTTAGGCAATCTTATTTAAAAATTATACTAATAATATCAATTATACAAAATATATATTAGCTTGCATAATCTTAGATGAAAACTTACTGTGTGGTGGCTACGCATACCACCAATCTTTCCATGGCTCCTGGATGTCGTAAAAGACTAATAAGAACTTACATCAATCTGTACTAACTCCAAAGGAAGGTTTGAGGTTCGTCTGGCGGCCGGTCATAATACTATTACCAAAACTTTAGAATTATGTTCGATGAAAACAGAATATATATTCCGTCATTAATTGGAAAATCTTTTAGAATATAATATAAGACAGATTGTGGCGCTCAAGTCTACACTATGCCCAGGTAAAGTTGACTTAATGTACCATGCTGTTCCAACGGCAAGACGTTTGATCAGCATGGTACATTAAGTCACTCATAATAAAACCCTATACCAAGGTATAGGGTTTTATTTTAGGTTAACCTTGTCAGTACAGTGAAGTACAACCCTTACTCTTCTACGGTATTCAAGAGAGACAGGCATAGACGGTACATTTTATTAATGACGGATCATTAAACGCTGGAGATAATGTGAAATCTTTATTTACGTTTAGCGAAAATCTTATCTAATATTTTTAATTTTTCAAATACAAATTTATTTATTTTAGAACAACCTCACAGTAATTTAAAAATTTCATGGAAAATTTCATCAATAATAAAACGTTCTTACCACGCAAGCACATGACCAACTATTTAGATGATAAATATAAATTACATTTTTAGAAACAAAAGATTAGAAATCAGATATTTGTTATAACATTAAAAAAAAAAGAGAAACTTCAAATGCCCGTAAAGACTTTATTAATAATATAAACACATATGTACGTAGTAGAGTTAATAATAGAAATAGTTTCGAGTTCAATAACATTTTGTTATAAATTAGTTAATATTGTATCAGACTGTCGGTTCGTGGGAGGTCAAAGAAAATAACATTGATATTAATTATTACGTCAAATGAAAAACATTTCCACTAGTCGCGTCCACTCACTACCAGATGTCGCTTATATACGTCGCTTCTATCATATAAGTGCGCACGCCCAGCGCTACTCTCATTGGCCGGCACGCCGTACGCGCGTTCGCTTCTCTGTGCCACTTGAAATTGTTCACGTCGCGAACCGTGCACGATACGATACGTTGTGTTCACTGTGTTAACATGGATATTCTCACATTGGACCCTACTGGACTTTATTAAAAAAAAATCAAGATGGATTCTACTTTGGATCCCACTGGTCAGTACTAACTCTTCAAGAATCTTCACTTAACTGTACTAAATTCTTATAAGAATCTTATTAAAAATGGATATCAAAGTACTAGATCCTACCGGGCAATACTAAATGCGATCATGATCGGTTTAGATCCCACAGAAATTTACTAAACCCCATCTCCGATGAGACAAGATGTGTTGCGGAAGACGAAGGATTTTCACCGGCACAAGCCCGCGAGAGACATCCTCCTGTAGAAAGAGAAGGTTCACTTGATACCACCTCCGATCAATTATATCTACAATCGCTTGTAAATACTATGAATATAATGAAGAGGGGACTTGTCCGCAAGGTCATTGGATGGAAATCAGCTGACTCGCGCGCCGCGTGTAATCCGGAAATGTATACCCATAGAAACAACACCGACCTTATGAAGAGAAAAATCTTTCTGCGAAACTCTGTTCTAAATTGGACAACGCTCTAATTTTGTTCGATGTAAGTATTTTTGTATTCTACTCGTGTTTTTGGCAAAAGAGGCGCCTGTCAATTGAGATTATTTAAAAAAATACATTGTAGTAATTTGACAGACGTCTCCATTTTAAGGGTTGGTCAAATTTAAGATTCAGTCATGGGTGCAATGAGACAAAGAGCGAAACGGACAGCTGTCGTCGTGGCGGACACGGGAGCTGCACGCTGCATATTAAAGTTCGTTGCACAGCTGTAATCCTTCCTATTTCCCGCCCGCCATATTCGGACATTTCGGCACCGAAATTGTAGTATTTAATTTTAGAACACGTGCTATGACCCGAGAGTTACCATAGACTTTTTTGTTTTAAAATAATTATAAGGCTGTATATACGTTTTCCGTCCGAATTTCGGCCAGTATCGCGATTTTTATGGCACCGACCGCGAGTTCATTGACCGGACATATTTTATTTCATCGCGCGCTTCCACGTACACACACAGAGGCTACACACCCACACAAGCGAGATGCGGCACCCACACAGAACCGTCACTTCTCTGCATGTTTGCGTCCACTTCGCGTAAACACGACACTTGCTTATTTGTGTTGCGAATGTAATCGTTGCTATAATTAATTATCATTATTGTGTCATATAATTCGAGAACACTAAAAACAACTTTTAAAAACGAGGTTTTAAAGCTTGTTGGTAGGTTGGTACTCAATTAAGTGATAGCAATCTGTGGTTAAATTGTTTCAGTATCGACTTCCTTTATTACCATGTTGATTTATTATATCACATGTATGATGTACATACACGAACGGAATAAGTGGCAAGATATTTTTATAATCAGCACGCGGGCAACTCGTATCATAATATCATGAGATTAAAAGGCGCGTAATGTGGTTGTGTTTGCCGAATTATTCCAGTTCAACAACCGGGCGAACGTCCGATCGGGAGTTCAAAATAGACGCGGACACGATTCCACCACGCTCCTCGACGACATCAAAAAATGTCGTTACGAAGCAAACACCACGTTAATATCAAATCCATAGACAAAAAAATATACGTTTATACACACATTCTATAGAATTGCAACAGTGGACTCGGTTTTGATAAATGCAACGCGGAACAGTCGTTACGTAAACGTACTTCGAAATTCAGATTTGGAAATGGATTTATTTTTTAATGATGACATGGTGAATCATGAGGACGTGATATTTAGGATCGCACATGTCTGTATGAGATTGAGCAATATTCCGCAATGAACTTCCTTGACCCCTCCGGTCGGCAGCGAGCCTCTGCCGGCTGCAATGTGGCCTGTTTTTGGCATTGCGTCATCATCATAGGTCACTACCACCCTAGCCAACCATATTTTTTGCTCATAATATTCTCCGCACGTTGATTTCTTCCTTTGTTAGTCCATTTAAACTCATGCCATCTATTTTCGTAACTTAATATAGTCGAGACGGGTCGCGTCGTAACTAAATGTGGCGTAATTTGATTGTGATAAAACTTGAGTCAGAAAGAGCAATTTTATTTCTCTATTAGGACAACTAACAGTCATAAAACACGGTATATGGACATACAATAGTTTCAAAAACAAAAAAAAACATGTTGAAGAATAGATTATCTTAGTTAAATATGTAAAAAATATAGCTACACAAATTTGTTAATGTTAATAAACCTCCGTCAAAAATTACAGTCTTTTTGTTATTTGGTGCCTAATGCACACTTAATAAGTTTACATACAACATACATATGTTCTTTAGCGACTCTACAAGCACCATATTTACTTATGTTTATTCAACAGAAAAAGTCTCAGAAGTTCCGATTACAAGATTTGCCAGGCTAATTAATAATATTAATAATACGCATATCATGTATGTTATTGAAATCAAGGGCCTTTATTTATCTGTATTACCACAGAATTTGTTACAATATTATATAAAACATGAAATCAAGTACATACGACACACATTCTTAAACAATGTCTTGCGACAATATGCAGTCTGTTTACAACATCGTGACGAAATAAAAAAAAAATACTATTCAATTTGTTTTTAAGAATACTTTCAATGTTTTATATTACGCTCATATGAAAGAGAGGCTAACAGATTTTTGATTTATAACTAACCTAACCTAACTGAACGTAGTCAGGCCCATCGTTTCAATGAATCATTAAAGCATGATGCAAGTAGCGTCAATCATGATAATGACAGCACACGCAAATCATATGTGTTTTTTAAATTTTATTACTGAACAGATAATTTTATATTTATATTCAAATTTGCTAAATTTTAGGGAACGCATGCATGGCCATTGCTTACCTTACAGGAAAACCATGAGGCTTCAACTCATTTTAATCAAGTCATGCAGTTTTTATCTTGGTTAAGCGCGAGAGTTAATATATATTTGCACTGAAAAGGCTATGTGATAATATCATAATTATCTAATTTTAAAGTTTTAAGACTGATTGTTCATGGTAATAGGATGACGTCATATTTAACATCGCACTATCTTTTTCTCATCTAATTACTTATAAAATATAAATTGCAACTTATAAATGTAGTGAATTTGATAATCAAGGGAATATAAAATCATATTAGATGCAAGCTATCACAAACACGCATAAAACTATGCTAATGTTTACCACAGGGCGTTGGAACAGGCAGATGCATTAGACACACTTCATCAACTCATTATTCCCTTTAACATGCAAATTAGACCAATAACGATATCGATTCTTAAAATATCTACAAATAACGATGGAGATCAATAATTTTTTTTATTGCAGTAGCGCATGAAGTCCAGTTAAAATGTAGACTTATTGCGATGCAAAATACTGCTTGTCACATTACAAAGGTGCAATACAAGGTCGCATGGCAGCTGGTAGGTCTAATTAAAGGTTTTATGTTTAAATAATTAAGTAGGCAGCGCCAAGCCACGCTCTTCTAGGCAGGTGTACGTTATTTATGTATGTATGAAATCATTATTTAGGGACAAGCCAAATTATACATATTAATAATTCGCTTTCGTTGCTGTTATTGCTTATGTACACGTTATATAAATTGTTCGGACTGCTCATTTAAATACGTTCTTAATAATTCTTACTGTCACATAGTTGTTTGAGGATTTCATAATTTATTTCAGATTTTGCCCTTAGTAAACTCGTACTTGCATAATGAACGTAATATGATGTATGTAGAGTATCTTTTAGGTGAGTCTTAGTCAATTCTCTTTATTCCTGTGTTCTAGCTTCTTCTGCCGCTAACTGATACAGTATAACTTAATATTAATCTTTAATTTGACATTAATTAATACTATTGTTTAATATAATAACACAGTATGACTAAGTAACAAGAATATAAGACATTGCAGCAATATTAGACATTAATTCAAGCTTTAGGCTGACGTAAATAAGGAAAATTTTTAAATTATATCTAATAAACATCACAGCACCACCTTGAAAACATGACCAATCTTTTAAATTTTCTATCAAAAATTCTAAAACAAGGAATGTATGGTAGAATTTATGTAGGAGTCAATAAACTTGGAAGGAACTGGTTCCTATTTGTTTGAACACAAATATCTTTGACCAAACATTAGAAAAAAGATAATACAATATTGTCGAAAGATACACACACGAAGCTTAATTAGTTATTAATGAATTTTTATTGGAATCTATTTAAATTTGATTGTTTATTGCCTTAAAACGTTTTAGTTGCTTTTATAACTAATATAATTATTCATTAGTAGGTTTTATAGTGACTTAAAATTGGAGTTTTCAAAATCATGCGTATTAGTTATTATCACTTAATTATTAACGCTAATTAATTATCGGTTTTGAATACTACCAATCTTTATTTTCTTCTTAACTCATACACATCCCATTGTTGAGCACAGGACTCCTTCAGTTGAGGAAATTTGATCAGATACATCACGCGGTTCAGACGGGTTAGAATTTTATTTTAAGATTTTCATCTTTATCATAAAGTAATTTTATAGACTTAAATTTTGAAACCGATTTATAAAATTTCCAAAAAAGGGAAAATGGCGATGATTATTAAATTTTTACATCGTCACCACACTGAGATACTAAGCTAAATTTTCATTCAAATATCGTAAAAATCAAGTAGAAGTCTGCTATTACTTATGGCACTTGCCATTGATAAAATCTGGTCAATAATTACATTCCTAAGATCAGCTCAGCCAATTTGCTTGTTGATTGCAAATCTTGGCTAAAAAGCTGCATTATCTTATTTTATTACTGCAAAGATTTGTTGAGCTAACTACATAAATTAGGAATCTCCATCCATCTTACAAGGAGGATAACAAGTATACATTAATGTCAGTAAAAATTAAAAATTATTATCTGTTAGTTCTACCACATCTTGTGCGTGAAATTCTTAATATCATTTCAAATGAAAATTTAATTTTGTCGTAATATAGGTATATGTTTCTTAATCTATATCTGTTTACCAACTCCGAAATTTTCACTGAAAGGTGGTGAATGAGATAGGAAGAAAAATATACACAGCCTTCGTATTTGAAATATTAGTACAAGTTTTTAAACTACAATAATTGTATGATTCATTTGATTTATTTCGTTAGATATAATACCAGTACTTAGAACCTTGAATTAAATTTGCATGACTTGTGACTTGTGACATATCTTGATTTGTTTCTTTTACCTATTAACGTCCAAACAAAATTGTCTCCTTTCACTTGGACCTTCACAATTGGATGCAGTTATGCAAAATACATCAAATAATGATCAAACTACTATTCATATTGTGAATTAACTAAAATTTACAACTAACGAAATTAATGAACTATAAGAAGTGCGACGCAGGTGCGCGATTATTAAATATCAATAAAAAGTTTTTATCTAATATTATAAACCAAATTCATCACTTCATGATAAAAAATCGAATTACGAAAGTATTACTCATAGTCATAATCAGTAGCTGTAGGCTATATCGAACTATCAAGACAGTTTACAAAGAATACTATAATAATTAGTAAAATTCTTTGCGCCTTTTCTGATTTAAAATTCGCCTCTTGAATTCAATAATAGAATTAATTATATTAGATCAATAATCTATTGCATAACGAGATCCAATTAAAAATAAATACGAAACGACTTGTCGTTTATTTATGAAATAAGGACTTGTGAATTTCACAACTGTGAACCTCTTGTGAGCGTACAAAGCGAAATATCAGATATGTATATTGAAACTATAATTACTCTTACGAAGTTATTACGAAAAATTTTGTCATTGGACATTGACAAAAATTTTCTCAGACTCAGTGAGACACCATTTTTTATATTACCATTCATATAAAATTCTCATGATCTTCATAAATACCATAATTTACTATAATTATCATCAACTTCTATTTCGTTTATAAATTAAGCTTAGTTTCATTATTATAGATGACATCTAAAATCTAAAGTATTATAACTAACTTTATATTTAAGCGCTTCTAAACATAATATTCATCCATCCATTATCATCGTCATTATCCAGCTCTTATCTCAGTTATTTGGGTTTGATGCAATATATACTTTTCTTCTATCATGCATATTGCAAAACTTATTGGTATTAGTTTTATGACTTGTCTGCCTGACGTCAAAGCCTCCTTGGGAATGTAATTGTTGACCAGCCGTCATCAAGTGGATTTGGCTAAAAAGCCCCAGGTCGATATAAAACTCTTAGTCCTTTTTTACGATGTCCACGACCAAAGTAAGGGTTGGTAGTATTCGTAGCTACCACATAGCACTTTTAACTATAAGAGACTAATAACAGTCCCCCTTTTTAAGCGAGTGAAGTTGTTGATAAATTTATTTCTCTATAGCAACATTTTAATCCTTGAAATTGAAACCTACAATTTCTATAAGGCGCTATTGGCCGTATTATAATACATACATACATACATATCATCACGCCATATCCCTTGCAGGGTAGGCAGAGAGAACAGAGTGCCAGAGAACTCTATCTCTGCATACTTCACTCGCTTCCTCAACATCCATAATTCTCTTCATACACGCTCGCCGGTTTCGGAGACTCTTGACTCCACCTTCCTTCAGTACATGACCGATCTGGTCTAGGTAGGTTAGTCTCGGTATCCCTCGGTACCTACGTCCTTCCACTTTCGCATTGTAATATATTATAATCGTTCGTATTATAATCCAATAAATAAAAATCTTTATATTCCCGATACTTGATTTAATAGATAACTGTATGATCCGATCTTCTCTATCAAATCTAAACTTACAAGATTTCGATAAAATACCTTCTGCTTTATAAAATAGCAAATTAATAGATACTTTAGCATTGACTAGAGTTCTAAGTACCAAATAAATTTAAAAGTTGACTTATTGAGATTCCGACATCTAATTGGCAGTTCAAATTTAAATACAAATGTTACACTAATTTCCGTGTGATGACGAAGTGAGAATACAATTCACCACCCCCAATCTTACCCGTGGCTGATCGTTAAAGACGATTAAGGGATATAAAACGCATATAACATCTATGCATGAGAAGGCAAACTCGAAACAAAACCCTATACCAACACGTCTGACCGACATGGTATAATAGGTAAATTTTCCTACCATTATGGAGGAGCCTCGAGAGCAGCAGTGGAACATATATGATGAATGTGTATTTATAAGTCTATCTATCTCGGCTTGAATAGGTTTCACTGCTAAGATCAAGCTTCTACCACAATAGGAGGGAAATTGACCTACTATACCACGCCGGTCAGATGGAATGGTATAACTCTGTACCAATTATTTCGAGTTTTCCTTCTCTTTACTAGTAAAATATGTATTTTAAGAACAAGATATTTGAACAAAATGATATCATTTCAAGAGAACAAGTAGAACCTATACTTTCTAGACTAGTCTAACAGAATACCGTTTTTGAACAGAGTGATAGTCTTGTGACCTCCACAAGCACAAGAAATAACAACGTTCCAGAATTAAAATTAAATGTCAAGGCATTTTAAATGTACTATCGTCATACATAGATCGTCATAGATATTCATGACAACTAGCGCCAATATTTTAACAAGCTTTAAAATTAACAAATTTCACCAATCTTCAAATAGTAAATTATAAAATTAAAACAATTAATATTATACGATTGTATGATAATTCATACAAGTGTAATTTGAAAAAGTCCGAGGACCTGAGACCTCTCTGGCAATCTATCGAACGTTCCTCTTAAAATTGCAGCGTAATATTCTATTTAAATTGTCAGCGTAATATTCTATTTAAATTCATATCAATTTGACATTTACTTTTTCCGTATTAAAAAATATACATACGACAAATAATCGGTTAGTTAAGTCAGTCAGTGGGTCAAATATTGGCCGACAAACAACTAAAATTATTTATTTATCTGCAACTTTACTTACAATACGAGTTTAGTTGCATCAGAGTACTTGCATAACGTCGACTGGCGTAATCGCGTGAATGTGCCTTTTTCCGTTGATCGATTTGACTTCAATTTTATATATATCTTAGTTACCTTTAAAACTAATGATCGTTTTTAGAAGCCGCTCTTTAATTTATAAGATATAATAAAATTAATTTAATCCTCTAGGCATAAAATATCTGCCTATGTAGCAATGGAATAAAAGTACTTGTAAGTGATTCATTTTTTTTTCAAATGATCCTTGAATACATATTCTGATAATAAAAATCGTGCCCTTGGAACTTATATCAGCTGAGAAGAAGATGAAATAGCTTGTTAATTCAACTAAACGACTCAACGCTGGAGAACCTATCTACAAAATTGAACCGGACAATATTTAGCTGATAGCAGTTGTTTTTACAAGAAATATAATACAAATATGTAATTAACAGATCAGCGTCTAGACAATCTATAAATTACATTTCGTGTGTTAAAACTGTCTTTAAAAATACGAACATATCGTTTTCTTAATAACTTATAAACAAGTTAATAAACCTAGCCAGTAACGCATCGATTTTGACATTTTTATTCGTGTTTTAACGTATTAAATACAGTCATATAATATGTTAAAATTACATTATAATTTTGATTTATATACGTCAATGATATAAACGTTTTCTATAAATATGTAATTTAAATACTACATGTAACGATTTAGCAA
Organism: Lymantria monacha; assembly: GCA_905163515.2. Classification (NCBI taxonomy): domain Eukaryota; kingdom Metazoa; phylum Arthropoda; class Insecta; order Lepidoptera; family Erebidae; genus Lymantria; species Lymantria monacha. The sequence continues at coordinate 7,572,337 of LR991081.1, read as the reverse complement.
TTTTAATCATTATTTAAACATAAAATTTAACTTATTTATTTTATACTTAAACACTTATTTAAATGTCACATTGTTTGTGGTTAGTCTGAAATTCAGATTGAATATAGGTATATATAGTGTGTGTGATTATTTAATTTAGTGACTATTTTCTAGTCTATTTTTTTATCGTGACTATTTATTTCACTTGTCGGATTCGTCATCAACAGAGTCATTGACACTACTGCATTGAACGTCAATATACTAGGATATTAGAAGATCGCAGGCGTTCAATCAACTCTGCGGTGCATCCACCTTATCAAGACATTCAAGTACTTGTACCGAAAACAATTAAGCAACAATGTTGCCAAATATTTTATTTACGTGATCAACATTCGTCTTCAAACTTCAACGATTGTCGTTTATGTAGTCATCGTAGATAAAAACAACAGCGCACACACATTCACATAGATTAAAAATACGTATGTGTGTGTCTATGTGCGTTATTTTGTATGTGCCATAAATACTTCTCTTGCAATATGAAGTCCTGGTACTTGAAATATAGAAAACGACTCACGAATAAGTCTGAAACACAACATGAACGCAACTTTCACATGTGGAAAATCGTACACAAGTGTAAAATGTGTATGTACAAAGAACATGCTCTCGTTTAACCTGTATGTAGAATGTATGTGTGTTGTGTAGTGAAAACGCTTTCCTCGTAACTACACATATAAGGTATGTATGTACGTGCATAAGTGGCAGTATCTCATAGTAAAGGCACGCGTGTTAATAGCAAACTTGTGTTTCCGCATAGGCAGTTCGTAGAGGCAACGAACATGAACGTGTGAAGGCTTGCCCCCGTGTGAACACGAGAGCGTCAACCTTACGAATTAGAAAAAAGGTGGTTTTCGCTTCACCTTGACGCACGCCCCGGGTGATTTAATTTAATAATTTTCAAAATCCAGATATTTTTAATCAAAAATGTTAATGTTATAACAACTTATTAATGCTTATATAACTATGCAATATAACTATTTAAAAGTAAATAGATGCGTGTAAATGAAACCAATATTTTATTTAGGAAGAATGTCCCACAATTATTGCGATAGTGTGACGCGCTTACACGCGCTCACGCACACATTCTATCGCTCCACGTATTTGTATGTGTTCATAGCGACAACATTGAAACTAAAACGTCACTTTTGCCTCCCGCATTTTCTGCGCGCCTAGTACTCCGACTCTACATAATAAGCTGAAGACGTTTCGATTTTCTTGATCATCGTACAATAATAAAAAACGTCATTTATATATATTTGGCCAGCTTCCGTGTTTTTTTTTTTAAAGGTAATAAATATTAAAACAAAGTTCATTATAAAATTATGTTATTGTTTAATTGTGAATAATTATCACCCAGTCAGTGTTGCATACCTTGACTGTCAGCAAAATATTTTTGAAAAGCATACAAAAATTAATAAAACATCAATTTAAGCTAAGCGTGAAAAATAATTCTCATTTAAACCGAAACGGGTCGATGAGATCTGCAAGTCCTTTCAAATGACTTAAACACACTCGGTACTCAGAATCACACAGAAGGCACCATCTTACAATATACGTAACATAACTATTGAAACTCTTCGTTAGTTATGCTGCCTTGGTACTAAGTGTTCTAATTGACGATCCGAGTGGTCACGAGATGTCGATCGCAATTTGAAAACTTTAATCGATTCTCATCACCTAATGAGATAAAGTCAATGGGTATATAAAAAACACATGATTGTATAAAAAGTTGTATTATTAAAAATGTTTCATTTTTGAAACCAGCCGTAGAAAAGACGCTAAAATAACATCGCGACATGTACTGCCATCTGTTATCGACTAGGAGAACGATAAAATTCATAAGCTTGACAATGGTATTTTGAAATAAAAATAGGTACATGATTACACGAAGTATGCAGGCGTACAATTTAAGGAATTATTTAAGGCAATGTGTCGCCAGCTTTAATTGAACAATGACAGGTGCAGGTAGCCTGCACTAGCCAAGGATGACTACTAGCCGGTGTGTTAGGACAAATGGCGGCAAAATATTGCCTGACTTTTTTGCTGAGGCGGGAACGAGATGTATAGACTTCTATTATAATTAGTGACTTTATCAGTAGATTGTAATTGGATGTGTCGGTTAAAAACTAGATTGATGATGATGAATATGCAGAAATTTATTATTTAAAATATTCTATTTGACATAAAGATGTTCAAATACCTACATATTTTTACATAAAAATATTGGTCAATTAGTATATATACATGCGCGTAATAATTGCATTGTACAATAGTTCTATGGTTTTGAGGTTTTTTGATCACAACTTCCCTAAATAAACATCAATAATTTATATATCGATTCACAATGTTAGTTTATTCCTGTATAGCGATTAGTATTTGACGACACTTAAAAAATTTGGTAAAAATGGATAAAATAAGTTCGTATTCAAATATCCTAAAAAAAAATCTGTTATGACATTGATGTCAAATTAGTGTGAAGCGGTGCATCTGAAAAAAAAAAAGAACCAAACACTAAAACAGTTTATATAACAATAGATCAAAAACCATTCGCTCACAATTACATTGCGCAAATAGATGTAAAGATCCATTGAAAACAAATGGCCACTTTTTTTGCAATGAGGATTGTTAAAAAATATGTCTGACTTTGCGGAAAAAATGTAACGACCTTGTAATAAAGCTATACGCAATGAGCCGGGACTGATCTAGGTGGTCGTTGGACGTTTGCAAAAAAAAAATATGGTTATTGTACAATTTATTATGCTTTACATATCAAAGAACATACCGCTTATTGTGCGTTATGTTTTTTAACTATTGGCGACACCATTTATTTAAATCTTCATGTTTTAAAAAACATATCTACGAACAAGTTGGAATAAAGTAACATAAAATATTAAATAACATAAAATAGAAACTAAAATTAAATTTAAACTACTATAAAATTGTTTATTAATAACCTGATCCGCTTATTCCTTTTCTTTCATATATATTCTTTCCTATTCTGTGATAGGAATTAAATTGACCTACTAGCCGCAAAGATGGGTTAGCATATGTTTTGTCTCGAGTTTATCTTTTCTTGGATAGTTTTCTTGTGATCCGAGTCTAAGAAAACCCGCGGCAAGTGAAGAAAAATTGACATAATATTTTTATTACAACATATGGGTCCCCTTTCACACCACACTAGTCTAATATAATATAAAACTAAGATTTGTAATTATAAAAGATTATCTATATAAAAAGGCTGATTATAAAACCTTATTCTACAACTTAATGCACAAGAGAATGCTAAAATATAAATAAAAACCTAAGTTGCATATCCACCACCTGACAGCATGCATGCCTCAATGCATTAACCAATGAAGCATTCCAGTTTAGACTGTATTAATTTACAACAGGTATATTTAAAATGAATAGAAGCGGGATATCCTCATTCAACGCGCTGCTAATAAAATTAATATCATAAACAAATAGGTTAAAAATATTAAGACATCTTTAATACGCATAATGATAGTCCAATTACAAATGATTTAATACTTATAATGATAGTCCAATTACAAATGATTTAATACTTATAATGATAGTCCAATTACAAATGCTTTAATACTCATAGCGATAGTCCAATTACAAATGCTTTAATACTCATAGTAATATTCCAAATACAAATTACTATTATATTACATTATAAGCAGTGGTATTTAAATCATTTTTAGTAAAGTAAATGAATATTTCATATTTGCTTTAAGTTAAAAACACTGCTAGCACACACTGTTTATAATTCTTTGTTTGGAACTTTTGTCTGCCTGACTTTTAAAATGAAAAAAATGTAACTGGAATTATATTCCAATTATTTCAACCATCATCTCAGTTTATATATGTCTCACTGTTGGGTTCAAGCCTCCTCCATAATGGGAGAGAAATCAACCTACTATACCACCCTGGTCAGACGTGTTAGTATAGGGTTTTCCTTCAAGTTTACCTTCTCTTGCATAGATGTTATATATGTTTTATATTACTTAGTCGTCTCTTACGATCACTCACGGGTAACACGAGGTGATGAATTGTATTCTTACTCCATCACCACACGAAAATAATTTCAATAGGAAACCAATTTTACCAACGCTATCACTGGTTGTAAAATATACCCTAATACTTGTAGTAATTCTCCTGTTCACTTATATTTTATATTGCCCCTTTATTCCTATCCCATATATTGGAGAGAGGCAGAAAGTTGTTCTCTATGATGTTCATATTTTTTAATAGAAAATTTACAATTGAAATTAATCTTTCTTTTTGTTTGTTTCAGATGTTAATTCTGCGTCGGTTCACAGCTTCAACAACACATTTCATCGGCCTCCTCATTCATCCCATCTACGCCTATTACTATCATCTAAATCAAACAAATTTATTTGGTCATCTTCATTAATACTCATTAGTTTTAAGATATGACTGATATTATTTTGTTTTCGTTTTCTGAAGAAATAATTGCACATATCCTTCATGCATTTGTATGTTTTAATATAAATTATTGTAATTTCAATATAAGTAAAAGTTATTTTATTGATATCAATTAATTCTTATAATCAAATTACAGAGTTTGCATAGATTATTCTGATTTACCGAGGGTCGGGTTACGAATGCAGTTTGACTTTGTCAGCGGACTAAATTAAAAAAAAAACTATGGCATAATTTACATTTGGAACTTATAATTAATATTTTTAAATTTCGACTGTATGCCAATCATTTTTTTGAATTTCGGCTGTATGCTAATCATTGCCATTGCATATCTATGGACAATTTTGTATGTCTCTGATTATCTAATAGAAATATATTTATGGTGTCAATAAAATAACATTATTAGTGATGTAATTAGATTAAGAAAATTTAAACGACAAGCAAAAAGAGGCAAATAAATTTTTTGAATGGTTTTCTTTGCTTTGACTGTATATTATTCTTAGAGACCTTCAAAAATTTACGATATATATTTAGAAAAAAAAACAATGTTTTAGCCTTTAGTTTTATTATTAATATTGCGATAATTTGCTCCTTCGATACGTAACTTCAAAACAATTCGAGTTACCATAATACACTCAGCTTGTTGAATTTGTAAATAAAGCTACAATGCTCCTCGTGCTAATAAGATTTTTAATTGTAATAATTTTTATATAAAAATATTAGTATTTTCATTTATTATGTAGATAATGTATAGATAAGACTGCGTTAAAATTATACGGCTGTATTTTCAATTCAGTGTTGCCAATAAAGACTGAATTATAACAAATTATGAATGTAACCCTTTTTCGTCTTTCTTTCTTTCGGTTAAAACCCAGAAAGGATCCCACCCTAGAAATATTTGGAATCTTTATTATTGTAAGCGAAAGTAAAGGTATACCTAATATAAGGGACAATAAAGATGTTTATATTATTATAATGATTGGTTTCATTTATCAAGGTTTATTTACTTCTTATCATGTATGAAAGACCGACTATGCTGTTTGGTGGCACTTACTAACACCAACAACCCTTACATTGCTCGTAAGAGACAACTATGAGCTTTTAGGGTGGTTACAAATTTTAAAAAAAAAGTGTGTGTGTGTGTGTACTTATATACACGCGTTAGGAGTTACCTATACTTCTTTGGCGTAACAATATAAAAATCTTTTAAAAAAATTTATCTTTTGCCTCATTCTACGTTTGTAGAAAAAACGACACTAACAATAGAAAAAAGGTATTTAATACGTTGAAAGTTTTATTATAACGCATCATCTAGTTAAATAAAGTTTATTTAAATGTAACCATAATTCTAAAATGTTGACTATAGCTAACTTTAGGGTGTCGGTTTTTCGTGACGGTGTGCGAGCGCATCGTAAAAAATTATTCTCTTAATTTTTCCCTAACGCGCCAAAAGAAGTATAACTTCAAAAAGTAGATCACTTTTTATGAGTACGTTCCCTACCTCATAGATCTGAAGAGATTTGCTACTATTGTATATGACTCATAAAACTTACGTAAAAATGTGAGTATATTGCGCCTAAGCCTACTGTTCTACCTTTGAGGATAACGGCATGAATATTCTGAATATTTTACAGACAATAAAATAATTTCAAGTCTATTTCCATTGATGCCTGCCGCGTATAAGCAACTGAACTGTGCGTGGTAACTGCTGCTTATGGACTCTCGGATCACACACTCTCCCGGATGTGACTACCCATTTAAGGCTACAGACAGAAAACTTTCAATATTGTGGGTCCTACCACTAAAAAGACTGCGTATAATTATTGAAATATGTATAAATTGTCAACTCTATACCATACAATTTATACTGGCATGGTAGGCCAGTGTCGAGTTACAATTTTTTTTCATCAATTATCAGATTCTTCACATCTTTAATGTCTTCAAATTAGTTATTGTCCGTCATTAGTACTTGATAGTGATACCAATAAAACTGGGACTATAAGCACTGTTCTAGGAATTTTGGTGGAACAAGAAAACATTTGTAAAATTCTTTTTTATCATATTCCTTAGACCCCAGAAGTACTTCCGCATCATATTGAATAAACTCCATCAAAAGTATTTAATATAACACGTTAAAACGCTAAGATATTGAATTTAATACAAGACCACCAACATCAAGCTTTCACGTTCCCGTCAAAAATAATAAATCCTAAATTAATTTAATACAAAGAACGAACAATAGGTGGCGGTAAAATAAATGACGATAATACTTCACAAACGTGTTTGAACACATTAATAACTTTCTTTTTCGTACATTGCCACCTTTGTGACTTCCAAAAGCCAGAACCCATAGTTTGCATAGATGATATCAAGACTTGACAGAAAAAGAGGTCTGGATATTTCAAATGCTTGATATGATATTAAAACCTAAAGCAATTTAATTAAAAATATAAATAAACAGAGTTGCATAGATTGCATTTTCCTGCTAAGTAATGCGAATTAAAATTGATAGCAGTAAGGCCACAATGTTGACAGTTTCTGTCTACAGCCGGGGTGGTCCGTCCACAATCTCGCAGAAGATCGACGTCTGAGCAATGGCAATGTGCTATTGTGCTTCTTTCGGTAAGTGAGAGAGCCAGCAGCCCAACTTTTTGGATGGGTTTGGGGAACAACCCCAAACTCATCCAGAAAGTTAATCTAACTGTACCCTCGTATTACAAAAGTCTATGAGCGGCAGGAATACTTATCATCAGGTGCTTGCTCATTTAGCTTCATATACCTGTGTGGTTGCGGCTACGAATACTACCAAGCCTTACTTTGCACGTGGATGTCGTAAAAGCCGACTAAGAGCCTTATAACGACCTAGGCCAACACTATCTGATGCTGTTTAGTCAACAATTACATTCCCAAGGGGGATTGACGTCTGGCAGGCGGCCGCTCATAAAACTATTGGCAATAACTTATACAATATGTACTATGAAAGAAGAGTACATATTGTATCGACCCAAAGTAATTGGGATAAGAGTAGGAGAATGATGAAGTGCTTGCTGCTCATTTGCCACCATAAGCAACAATGAATATAAATAAAAAATAAAAACAATAGTAGGTAAGTTAGTATAATAACATAACACTATTAAATGACCATAGAACAAGGCTCAACGGGACTAGAGACCACATTTAAGATTAAATCTATGATAAATATGGCAGAAAAGCTTAAAAGTACAAAAAAATTTTAACTTGCAGAAAAACGATTGTCAATCCGTGGGGTAACGGAATAAAAATAGAATTCATGTCCGTGGGTGACGTGAAAGGTAACTAAGGAGTACTATAAACCTTTAATCATTATTCTCCTACTCTTATCCCAATTACTTGGGGTCGATACAATATGTATCTACTCTTCTTTCATAGTACATATTGTAGAAGTTATTGCCAATAGTTTTATGAGCGGCCGCCTGCCAGACGTCAACCCCTTTGGGAATGTAATTGTTGACTAAACAGCATCAGATAGTGTTGGCCTAGGTCGTTATAAGGCTCCTAGTAGTCTTTTACGACATTTATCTTTTACACATTATAACGACCTTTTTTTTTTTTTTTTTTTTTTTTTGCGTGGGAAAATGCCTTTACGCATGCCCACCTTTTAGGAGAGAGATGGGATATGCCGGGCTCGGCGGTAACTGTAGCGCCACTACCTGCTAAAAACCGCACGCTATTCCTTCTTCACGGTTATGGCGAAGTCATGGGACCGTTTTCACATGCACCGCGAACATTATAACGACCTGGGCCAACTCCATCTGATGCCGTTTGGTCAACAATTACATTCTCAAGGAGGGTTGACGTCTGGCAGGCGGCCGGTAACTTCTACAATATGTACTATGAAAGAAGAGTACATATTGTATCGACCCCAAGTAATTGGGATAAGAGTAGGAGAATGACGATGATGGTGATGTGATAAAGAGATAAGGAAAACCTATATTTTGCACAAAAGGTTAGCATTGCCATTCAACGTGGTAATGCTGCCAGCCTTCTGGGCACTTTACCGGTGGACAATAATGCGGAGGAATTTTTCGATGCCTTATTACGCCTTTTATTTTTTATTCCTTCTTCTATTATTCTCCAATTTTTCTGTAATATTTTAATTTACCTAAAATTTATCGTTAAATGTATATACTATTGTTAAAATTGCAAAATAAATACCCATATCATTATATATTTTCTTAAAAAAAAATTGGATAACTATAAATTTACAGTACGTTAGCCGTTAGTTACGAGTATAGACTCGTACTAATTTGTCTAATCAGCGTGGTTTGGAATTTCAGTTCCTACTATTGAGGAGATCCAGCAATGAGTAGTTTTTATAGTGGTAGGAACACGCTGTTAACAGTTCGCTGTCTATAGCCGTGGGCCGGTCCGTCCGAGGTAGTACCACACTCTCGCAGAAGATCGACGTCTGAGTAATGGCAATATGCTATTGCACATCGTTCGGTGAGCGAAAGAGTCGGAAGCCCAACTGGGTGGGTTTTGAGTTTGTAATGGCAACGGCCTAGTTATAGCCTTGGTTATAGCAAAGGTCCATGAGCGGTAGTAACACTCACCATCCTGATGGTAAGCGTTACTACAGTGTTAGGTGTGCTGCTAGCTCGTTTGCAACCATCCATCCATCCATCCATCAGCCCGTAAACGTCCACTGTTGGACATAGGCCTCCCCACAAGAATGCCATCTATAACGGTCCTGTGCCACCTGCATCCAACGGTTTCCTGCGACCTTGATGAGGTCATCAGTCCACCGAGTGGGGGGTCGTCCTACGCTGCGTCGTCCGATTCGTGGTCGCCACTCGAGAACCTTTTTTCCCCAACGGTTGTCGGTTCGTCGAGCGATGTGGCCTGCCCATTGCCACTTCAACGTGCTAATTCTTCGGGCTATGTCGGTTACACCCGTTCTTCTACGGATTTCCGTATTTCGGATTTTATCACGTAGAGAAATACCGAGCATAGCCCTCTCCATAGCACGCTGAGCGACTTTGAGCCTTTTTATGAGGCCGACATTTAGAGACCACGTTTCAGTGCCGTAAGTCATCGCTGGTAACACACACTGGTTATAAACCTTTGTTTTGTTTAAGCAATAAAAAAATTCCGTTGCCTTCTTTTTACTCTTCACTTTAGTCTTGTTTGGTCCCTTACCTGTTAAAGAGCGTTTAAAAATTTGTTTTATATGTTTTAAATTGAGTTTAAACATATATAAACATATTTTGTAATTACGCAGTAGATTAGTGTAGATCTACTTATGTTTCGAAAGGAACAGCTATAAAGAGGATGTCCCATTCATAACCGTGGGTAGTGTCCCTTTCATAAATATCTTATAAAAATTGAAACATAACTTTACAACCGATTAACAATAAATAAAATTTTACTAACCTTTTGTTCACGTATCTGCAGATAAGTAATAGATCACAATCACTGGTAAAACAATACTTGTTGATTTACAATCCAAAGAATAATGAAAAAAATACTTTTGTGTTCAATTATGAACACTCGCATGCTGTCGCCATCTTTATAATGGCAGGAGTGTGATGTTAGGTACGAAAGGTTACCCTTCGGGGTTATCAAGAATTAAAAATAATTTCGCCTCGAAACGTTTCTTAGTTTACAGAATATTTGACTTGTCCCTTTCAATACGTGTCCCTTTCATGCCACCTCTCCCTTACTTTGAAAATATCAAACTATCTATTCATTCTTCTAAAGATCTGACCTAAAGTGTTATTAGAGAAAGCCAGCATTAAAAAATAACAACAAAAATATAAACCAACAAAATGAACTGTTACAAATGCCGCATAAATCATAGGAGTATGATAAAGACCACAACCGTTAGTCCTGGATTCCAAGGCACGGTTTAATCGCAACGAACGAGATACTCCAATCTAATAAGCTATTACCGATGCACTAACCTTTTGATGTATCGTTTAGCGGTACCCATGTAAGCTAGAGCTCGTCTATGTAGGGCTGAGACCCGTTAAACATCATAATAGTAATGGGACAAGATCGCGTTATCGATATTTATTGTTTTAAAACTTATTTGATAGCAGTTAAAATAGCGACCAACTGTGTGCGAGTGTACTTTGAGCTATCCACAAGTTGTGTTCTGAGAGTAAGATATAATTTGTGTCTGTTAATTAAATGTTTGTAAAATTCCAAATAATATAAGGATTATTGCCTTAATGTAGAGTGTACTCGTATATTAAAAAAAAATGAAAGAAAAAATGTACAAAACTTAGAAATAGGTATGCATCGATAGTATCGATATGGTCATATAATTGAGTTTTTTATTTAATATTAAATCTTATGTCTCTATCCGCAAACAGTTAAGCTGAGTTGTAAGATATTTTACCGTATAGTTTTTAGTTCTACGTAATAAGTTCATCCATAAATTTAGTTAACAGACAAGCAGCACATTTTAAAATCTATCCAAAAACTTATAAAACACAACATTAGTTTCCAAAACATTAATGGAGTTTCCTTTTTGTTTTCAAAATAATAATGGATTTTTGCCACATCGACATTTAATTTAACCTCCAGCAAATGTGGAGAATATTCTACTCTTTTAGCCCGCGTTAGTGAAAAATGAGATATTGAACTAAGCCCATATTCAATGAGATTCTTTTTAAATGCTACTCAACACTAAAGAACTAATCCTTGTATTTCGGAAGAGAAACTAGACGTAGAACTAGACTTTTGAACTAGACACAAAGCCATTTGTGCAGTAAAGTCGGAATTTGTTGTTGGTTTTGAAATATTCTTTAAAACACACTCCAATATTAAAAACTGGGACCTCAAGATTAACATTTTTTGACAAACTATGTATTACTACTACTATGTATTACTAACTAACCAGTTTAGTTTTCCGTGTGGTGATGGAGTAAGAATTCAATTCACCACTCCCTTCAGCTTGGTTGAAACTAGCAGTGGGATGTATCTGTGCCGGGAAAGAAACAACCCGTGTAGTTATTTTAAGACGATGTCTAAGCTAAAAATACAGCCGTGTAGATTAGAACAGTAAATAAAATAATCTAGATCTTTACTTCACATCATGGTAGACAGCTGTATATCGTTCAATCATAAGTTATTATTTATTAATTCAGTTGATTTTAATAAACGAAAATCTTATAAAGAAAGCATCATAACTTGAAAAAGTTTAAAACATCTGATACTTAATGTGATGTGAAACATCGCTGTTGGATAGCGACTACGGACACTACCAGCTCTTGCACTGGTCTTGGGTATCATCCTGGGCCAACTTCAATTGATGCCGTGTGTTTTACAATTACATTCCCAAGGAGGGTAGATCAGAAAGGCTGCTCACAAAACTATTACCAAATGTTTACGTACGGTGAACAGCGAATACATAATGCGTCGCGTCGTTTTATTATCCTAATTTTTGCAGGATAATTATGATAACGATGGCCCAAAAAAGGCTCATTGACTTTCAGGATAAGTTCGATGATTAGTAAAAATTTAATTCTCTAATATATGATTTACAGTAAACGTAATATTAAAATATAGTGAAGTTAGAAATTCTAAAATTTATAACATTATCAATTTGAATTTGTTCTAACTATCGATAATCGATAACGATGCACGCGCGGCCCGCGCAAGGATCAGGGATACGCGGCCACTAGCTCAGTGGGTCGCCGGCCCCGTGGAATGCGGAAGGGCTCCATCTCATGCTACACATCGCCCGTTAACTAGAGATTTGTCTCGAGTTAGAGCATCTATAGATCGACCCATTAGTTCTAAATATTTTTAAAAAACAACGATGGGACCTGATTGTGTATTTTTACAACTTTGAATAATTGCCTTATTAACATTTTGAAAGAGCACAAAACTGGTTGTGATTTTAGCCTCGTGTTAGCATTAAATCATATTAGATATATGAATGTAAAACATGACAAAATAATTACTTAATTTTTTGGAAGTTTATGTTCAATGGGTATATGGAATGACCAATATTTACAAAATATATATATATATATAATTGAATAATATCTGTATTGATTGTGACCCAGTATCGTATTAATTACAGCACTTTTTTGCGGCGGGTTACGGAGTGGTCACATCTTGCTAATCCTACCGGGGCGACGGAAGAAGCGTCGCGAGACCTCGTAGAAACTACAGCATGTCAAAAGTGATTTGACAATACATTACCTAATAAATTTTATTTTAGGTGGGTTAACATTGCCATCGAAGACAAAGATCGGGTACCGGTGGCCCGCTCGCACGACGAAGAGAGGTGTTTGCAAGGTGGGTCCATGGGGTTGCGCTGCGCCTCTTCCGTCACCCCGGGCCAATTGCGGAGCTGACCTTGCGAAGAAAAAAAAAAAGGTCGGTTAACATTAGTCAGTGTTGATATCTGGAGTAGTTTTCTTAGGTTACAGATTTATTCAAAAATATACAACACACCTGTTAGCTTATTACAGAATACGTGTACAAAATACAAGACAAATATGAATATATCATAAAGAAAACGATTTTATTGGGTTCGTTTGCAGGCACTTATGTTGAATTGGTAACCAAGTAGCAGTGACTAATTAAAGGCTTACACCATATGTACATTATTTAAATGTTAAGTACATATTTATAAGGGTCCTTTCATTAATTAAAGATTTAAGTTTACTCATAATATAAATCGGACAAAGGTGAAGTACACAACTTTACAATCTGTAACCAATTTTTTTTTATCTGTAATAAAAAGAACGTTTTTTATAATTATATTTTCGTTATTTAGCTTAAAAGCACATTCTTTATGTGGTTATATAGATACTTTCATACTAATGAATTTCCTCATTGCAATTTGAAACATATCCATAAACTGTACAAAAAGACACTTTTTTATGATTTTCAAGTCGATAAATATTAAAAAAAAAATGTATTATATGCAGAATATCTATAATGCATACAGAATAAAAGAAAATTCATAGTAATAAATGTTTTTTTTTTTAAATTTTGTGGTCACCATAATTTAAAACACAAGTCCAGTTAAATGTCAACGTCAATATTAAATATTGACCTTTATTAAGTATCGTTTTAAAATTTATATCACTTTTAATTCCTTATATGTAAGTATTGATATTATTCATTCAGTCAATTTGATTCTATAACTATGTACTATAATGCACCGCCTGCGTTGAACTAAAGATTTACTAAATTACAAGAAAACGTGAAAGAATTACAAGCTTGCTCTTCACCAAACTTTAAGCTAGTTTATGAATAATAAGTTATAGTCATTTTTTTTTTTGCCATCCTAATTTTGTCCTACTTTTAACTTAAACCAACCAACGGCAATCACAAACGTGCCAACGGCATCCACAGTATAAGTAGGGTTCCCAACCCTGCCATATTGCCCGGGAGACTCCGGTTATAATGGTTATCCTCCCGACCTCTCGGATAGCAATAATTTCTCCGGTTTTTCTAAAAATTAAATGCATTTGTCGCTCGCTCGTCGCTATTCACTCGCTTTGCGGCTAGATTATTTAGGTGCTGTTCGACAACAAAATAAATTTTAAAATTAATTCACGATTTTCTTTTAAACCCGCGGATATAAATTTCTTAAACATACAATTCTCCCAGGTTGGTACTTTCGAGAGTTGGCAACCCTTGTTTTTTTTTTAATGGTGGACTATGGATGCGTCTCGCCCCGCCGAATCGATCCGGGGTGACGGAAAGGCGGCGGGTGACCCCATAGACCCACCGTAAAACTCCTCTATCTTCGCCGAGCGAGCGGACCACCGGTACTCGATGTTTGACTTCGGTGGCAGAGTTGGCAACCCTAAGTATAAGTGAAATTAGTCTACTAACCAAATTTTCTTATAGGATTAGCAAAGAGTTTCATTTCGAGTTATCTTTTCATTCTGTAATAGGTATCACTTACTTGAAATACGATGAAGAACAGTTGGTAACATTTTTTTTTTCTATTTCATCAAACGGTTATTAGAATAATATCTTCGGACCAATCCCGATAGATTCCTATCCCGTATTGCCGTATTTAACGGTATCTATGTATACAACAAAAATCACTCGCTAGGGCGACCGATAAAAAATGGACTCTGTCGGAGTTACCATCTAAAAAACCATAGTCCTGTTACCGGGTACTGACCCTCAAGGGTGGAATGACCTATTTAAATTGAACGGTGTCATTATAGGATGCTATAGGCTTTTTTTTCTATTAAGCCCGTATCTACGTGTTTATTTTGTTTCTTCTTTTAACCTTTGCGATTGTGTTGTTAGATAATTATGACAATATCTAGAAATTAATAATATTAATATGTTTTATGGCAATTAATAAAATAGCTAAGCAATCATAATGCGATTAACTTGAGGGACTTTTTGTTGTATTTACTTTAAGTGTTTCCAATTAACGTAGTCATTCATAATCCCTCTGCTGATAAACCAACTTATATATCCATAATCCTTAAGCCCTCGAATATATATTATGTAGGTGATGATTAGGAATACAACGAATAGCTGTGTGGTAGCGGCTACGAATTCTACCAACCCTTACTTTGCTCATGGATGTCGTAAAAGACGACTAAGAGTCCTATAACGACCTGGACCTGAACTCTATCTGATGCCATTTGGTCAACAATTACATTCCCAAGGAGGGTTGACGTCTGGCAGGCGGCCGGTCATAAAACTATTGCCAATAACTTTTACAATCTGTACTATTAAAAAAGAGTATATATTGTATCGACCCCAAGTCATTGGGATAAGAGTAAGAGAATGATTAGGAATACAGTGTATCACCAACCCTTCCTTTTACTAAAGAGATTTAAAAATGAGAAAAGGAGCACCAGGAAAGTGGTGGAATTACGATCGTCGACCCGATCGCTATAGGGCATTGGTGGTACAGTGGACGTTAATAAAACTATGGATAGACGAATACTCAGGGGCGGCCTGACCTATAGTGCAGAGAGCGCGGTGAACCCGGTCGCCGGGTGTTAAAGTGCGCCGAGAGCCGCTCGGGACTCATAAAGGTTGCTTTCCATTTACAACACATAGGGACTCTGCGGTACATTGTGAAACACTGCCAAACACTGTGTAAAAGAAACAACCAGCTGTTTCATTTAAACTTTTACACAGTATTTGGCAGTGTTTCACAATGTACCGCAGAGTCCCTCTGTGTTAACTAAATGGAAAGCAACCAGAATCTCCACTGTAACGCTCCGCACGGAGCGGGCGCACCGTACGCAGGGAGTGCTTAACCATTTATAAAGGTAGTGGGTGCGTTATTTGACAGGTTTGGGTAGGTTGCTTTGTCGCCATGCTTACTTACCTGGTTTCGTATCAAATCAACAAGACTAATAATGCGACAACGCATTCCAGCGATTTTCGAAGTTTAATCTAATGTGTTGTAACTATGAACCTATTCCATTTTGTTCACGCGTTTTGATACAAGAGGGTGCCAGGTCATTGATTGCACTCGGGCGCTACATGTACTAGAACCACCCCTGCCGAATCCTCTAACAAAAGTAGGCACATAAGTTATTATTGTTTTTGGCATTTTTTTAACAACTGGCTGCGGTTTAGAGTCAATTCTCCTTAAGATCAATCGTTGCACTTGTGCCTCTATGTGATCCGATTGTCGATGTAGGTCGCTTCTGTGATATATACGAACAATATTAAGTGTGGTAATACCATAGGACTTCTTGAACCCTTGCCTTTATTAACATTTAAGTATATTTAACCCATTTGCTGTGTGGTAGCGCCTACAAATACTATCAACTATTACTATGCTTTTGAATGTCGTAAAAGACAACTAATAGCTTTATATCGATCTGGGTCAACTCCATCTGATGTTGTCTAATCAACAATTTTATTCCCAAGGAGGTTTGACGTCAGATAAACGGCGGGTTGTAAAACTATTGACTATAACTTTTGTATTATGTACGATGGAGCAGATGACACAGTTGAATCCGATGCTAGCGCTGCGATAGATTTCAATCACTTACATTTTCATATTTTTTTTAAATATTTGCGAAACATTTCAATGTTTTTGTTTTTGACTTGAAGTATAGAATACTTCAACACCATCATATTATTCTTGTAACATGAAAACTGTATAGCTGTAATTTATACGTCTGTTAATAAATTAAAACCCATGCAAGGTCGTGTTTAAGTCCCAGCATTGTTATTACGTAGAAAATAATAATTCGATTATTAACACATTTAATGTAAAAATTCTAAAACTATTAACATAAATAATTACTGTTTTAATAAATAAACTAATTTACTATAATATTACTTTATTTAACTCTGCAATAAACACTACTTATGACTTACACGATTTGTAACCAGTACAGAATATAACATTTATAAATAATTATGTATTTTAAATGTAGCTAAAATTAACTAACCACCTGTTCAGTTGCTGAGTTATGTAAGATTAATAAAGATATAAACGATATTTATTTTTATATTCTCATAAGTCAGTGTATTTCAAAGTTGAATTAAACAAAGTAAAATTAAAACAAATATTTTGTTTTTGTTTTGTTGCTTATGGTGGTAAACGAGCAAGCAGCACACCTGATGGTAAGTGTCACTGCCGCCCATGGACCTTTGCAATACCAAGGGTATAGCTTAGGTCGTTGCCTACCAATAAAATCCCCAAACCTACCATTTGGGCTGCCGGCTCACTCGCTCACCGAACGAAGCGCAACAGCACATTGCCATTACTCAGACGTCGATCTTCTGCGAGAGTGTGGTTACTACCCCGGACGGACCGGCCCACGGCTGTTGATAGAAAACTGTCAACAGCGTAGTCCCACCACTATAAGACTAGTCTATATTTTACGCGATTACATATTTAATCGCGTAAAATTTAGACTAGTCCTTGTTATTGGGATAGTTAATCTACACAAATATTTTAGAGATGTATAGTTAGTTTAAATGCACGTGGTAATCTCAGAAATTACTGGTTCGTATTGAAATGTTCTTTTCGTACTGGATAGCTTATTATCAAAGATGGCTAAGGCTATACAAACCTAGGTCAAGGATCAATAAGAGCGGAGCATTAATGAAAATGATTCCAAAAAAGCATGAAAATATTCTTTTTTAGAGATTCGGTTGCCTGCGCTGTGCGTTATATGTGTCTGTCTATGCGCACTGCCTTTCGCCCTATCGTGTACAACCCCAATGAAGTTGCGCGGTCAGCTAATTAATTATACAACTTAAACAAATGTAGTAAATAACAAGGCTGAATCCAGGCCAAATGTCAAGTGAAGGTCACGTTTAGTGATTTAGATAAGCATTTAGCAAAATTATTCAAACTAAATATCTACATATTTTTTATGTGTTGAGCCTTTTAAGAAGATGATAAATGGTGAGACAGTTCGAACTGATTTCTAATAGATATGGCTTCAAATCCTATGTGTGATAATTATTTATTTTTGCACTCATATATTTTTTATAAATATAAAATCTTTTCCTATTAATAATGCTAATAGTATATAAGAAAACTTATATGTATTTATGAAGCCCATATAAAAATCATCAAAAATCGAAGGTAAAACCGAAGATTAAACCAACATCGCTATAAAGAATAAAGTATATTATTTTAAAATAGAATAAAATATATTAAGAATAAAGTATATTTTATTCTTATTCAAGGCATAGACAAAAGGCGACTTCCCACGCTGACCTTATATGATTTTATAGATGCTGATTGACGGTACAGACGGCTGACTTACCATCTTAATTGGGCACGATTCCGAAATTCTTGTTCTAAGTTTGGGTATAATTTGTGTCCGTTAATTGCATATTTGTAAAGCCCCCCGCTTATCCGTGTGGTGACGGAGTAGAATACTATTCTCCACCCTATATCTTATTCCGTGGGTGATCATACGAGACGACTAAGGGATATAAAACGCATATAACATCTATGCAAGAGAAGGAAAACTCGAAACAAAACCCTATACCAACACGTCTGACCAGCGCGGTATAGTAGGTTAATTGCCCTCCCATTACGGAGGAAGCCCGAGCCCAAAAGTGGGACATTTATGGGCTGTGATGATGATGATAATGATGAAAGTCCCCCGCAATACAGCTATTGTTCTCTCAATGGAAAGTTTTATTGTTAAAAATCTGTTTTTCATATTATAAGTGCTACGTGAGGCTAAAACTTTGAGTAACCTTGCTATATGCATATTGGCTGATGATAATATCGTCTGTAGTCAAACAATTTATACTGTCAGTTTTGGCTGAAAGCTAATTACATAGCTGGACCTATTACACCAATGTTTTGTTTATTATTATATTTTTTAATCACCAGATTCTATTTATAATCGCGGGTAGCTATTAAAAGAATAAATAGCGAACTAATAATATAAATTCATCCATGAACCTGTTCATAGTCGGACATAAGATTCCGCGTGAATAGTGAATAATGCTTTTGTCACCATGCTTACTAAGTGGAATGATGATCGTAGTTTGCGTTAGAGTTGCCCAGGAAAACACTGTGGTCCCCTCCGCAGATGCTCCCTTTAGCCGGTTTTTAAGATTCCCTTCGCAATGCTCCTGTATTGGGTGAGAGTGGCAGTGCCAGGGCTGGTGCCCTCTGACTGCAGCTACTGTCCTTGCATTTTTGAAGCCTTAGTAGTGTTCAGATTGGCAGGTACCATGAAATTCGTCCAGGTGCATGCCCGGTGACGCCGAGGGGGGATCCAGCTTCAGACGACTTGCACCGCCGCCCCGGCGGTCTGCTCCAAAACGACATGCCGGTCTGCCTGAGCCGGATGAAACCCCCGGTAGACCGGTGGAGGTGCTCTAGACGATCAACGACAGTGCCGGCATCTTGGGGGAGAATCCATGGGCGGCTAAAAGTAATTACTTCGCGTCTCTTCGTGTCGAACGCTCGAGGTGGAATCTTAAGCCTCCCATGGGTAAGTAATGCAATAGACTAGGCACTTTTATTAATATTCCTGTTTCCTTATTTCAACTCATATATTTCCCACTATAGTGGGAATACTGGGCTCGAACCTTCTTCACAATATGAGAGAAATTGATCTATTATACCACGCTGGTTAGACGGGTTGCTATAGTGTTTTATTTCGAGTTTTCCTTCTTTTTAAAATGCCGAATTAATTATTGTGTAATATAACATTTGTTTGACTTTTAATGTAATGTGAATCTTTTATTTATTCTTTAGCATTAACTACGTTTATAGTAGTTCATTAGGGGTAGTGCCATACACTCGCACAAGATCGACATCTGAGTAATGGCAATGTGCTATTGCGCTTCGTTCGGTGAGTGAGAGGGCGGTCTGCCCAACTGGGTAGACTTGGGGTTGAGACCTGATGTTAAGTGTAACTGCCGCCCACGGACCTTGACAATTCCAAGGGCATAGCTAGGCCGTTGCCTAACAATATGAACCCCGAATCCAGCCAGTGGTGAGTGAAAGGTTGAAGGATGATGATGATGATAAAAATGTTAAACTATGTATACTTATTTTATTCTAAATGTAGGACAAAATAACAATTAAAAGTTATGATAGCTCAATAACTGTACAGATGGCGTAATGATATCGACCTATTGTGCCAAACGTCGTGGTTTGATTACCACGCAAGACAAGTTTAATTTATGTAGGTTAACTAAATGACGTGATGCAAGTATTAGTTCCTTACTGCGAGGTGTTATCAATAAAAAAAAAATGAAAAAAAAAAATATCATCACCATAATTTTTCTGCTCTTGTCCCAATTATTTAGGATCGACGCAATATGTACGATGGAAGAGGAGTGCAAAAGTTGGAAATAGTATTATGATTGACCGCCTACTTGACATCAACCCTCATTGGGAATAATAATTGTTCCCCAAACGGCATCAGGTGAAGTTGACCTAAGTCACTACAAAGCTCTTAATCGTCATTTAAAACATCCACGAGCAAAGTAAGGGTAGGCAGTACGCGTAGCCGCTACTGCACGCCAAAAAAATAAAAATAAAAACAAAATGTATAGAAATTACTAATAACCTCTTCCTTCTTACTGTGTTCTTAAATATAAAAGGTATTTTAAATAGGACATCCTTTTTGAGGACAACTCAACTTAATGAATCCTTTTATGACTCGAAGTGAGAAATTAACACAGGAATCTTGTCGTCCTGTATTGATTCTAACACACCAAAACGTTATTTTATTAGAAACACATACAAGGAATACTCAAGAGCATTCTTAACGAACGCAATGCATTCAAATGTAACAGAAATAATAGTATTGAACGAGTCATTGCTTCGATCAAACTCTTAGTCCTTTACCGGTTCAATAAAAACTCCTATTAATTGCGTAAGCACATGTAATAAAGTTTTGGATTGGTTAAAAATAACCGAGGCAGAACACCACCGGTCGTCTTAGTATAAATTCTTAAAAAACATAAACTTCTCTAACTCATACAACATCTAAAAGGGTTATAACTGCTAAAGTAGATATACAAATTAAAAATCATTTGCTAACTAATATGTATCAGATTGGTTTCACCGCCAAAATTGACGTAAGACTTTCTAGTACGGATGAATATCCTGAAATCTATGGATTAGAAGTCGATTCTAATACACAAAAAATAGAGTTTACTATAGTTGTTATGTGTTCATGTACTTGGATCGTTATATTACGTGTAATGGTCGGCTAGGATATAGGTCATTGCTCCCCTAAACCTGCAGAGTAGTCAGGGCAGTTTATAAGTACTTCCATGTTCAAATTGCCCAACTTATATGTACTCATTGTACAGGATACTAACACGAACATTACTAAATGCTGCTCGGACGAATCACCGTCCTGCTATATTATTACATCTAGTTTTTAAATCTTTATTCTCATCCTCTGGAATAAAGACTAATAATAAGAATGATATTTATTTAAATGATAAATTTGCAATATGTATTGTGAATTATTTACTGATTTTGTTTTACCTCACAATATTTTTAATGTCTTTTTACGATGTGGTGATGATGAAAGAATACGATTCACCCAGTGGGTGATGAATTGTATTTGATGAAGTGTATTCTTGTCCGCGGATGTCATATCGTTTTCATCGTCGTTTCAGAGCTATGATATGTGGATAATATTGTTGTGTGAGAAGGAAAACTCGACTTAAAATCCTAACATCAATTGCAGTTTGACCAGTGTGGTGTAGTAGGTCAGTTTTCCTACCACAGAGAAGGAGACCTGACTATAATAACAAGACATATATGAGCTGAGCTCTTCGTAGTATGTGTGGTGTAAGTATGAAAGATAAAATTAGGAACAGTGTTATAAGAGAGCGCTGTGATGTGAATGAAGAAGTAGTGACAAAGATAAAAAAGGGTATGCTGAGGTGGTTTGGACACGTTGAAAGAATGAGTGAAGAAAGGTTGACTAAACCAGTATACAAAGCGAGTGTGAGTGGGACGACTACAAGGGGAAGACCACGTCGTACTTTCCTGAATCAAATTGAAGATGTGTTAGTGAAAGGTCAGATTAAGAGTACGCGTAATCGTAGAGCATGCATGAAGACTGTGATGAGCATGAATGAAGCGATGGAGGTATGTCAGGACCGTGGTTTGTGGCAATCCGTAGTCTCTGCCTACCCCTCTGGGAAACAGGCATGAGGCTATGTATGTATGTATGTATATATGAGCTGAAATGATGATAATTTTTAGTAACTAAGAATGCATGATGATGTGTAAAATTTTTAATACATACATATCATCACGCCATATCCCTTGCAGGGTAGGCAGAGAGAACAGAGTGCCAGAGAACTCTATCCTATCCTTGCATATTTCACTCGCTTCCTCAACATTCATAATTCTCTTCATACACGCTCGCCGTTCGGAGACTTTTAACTCCACCTTCCTTCAGTACAGGACCAAACTGGTCTAGGTAAGTTAATCTCGGTCTCGTACCTACATCCTTCCACCTTCGCATTGTATATCTTCTTAATCAGACGTTCGTTCGGCATTCTTTCCATATGTCCAAACCATCGGAGCATTCCCTAATATTTTTAATATATTTTCATATTTCATGTTTTACATGAAAATATAAGTTTTCATTTCGAATTATCTCTTTTTTTAAACATAGGTCTTCCAATAAGGATAGATAAAGCCATAATCCCTACACTCAGGGATCGTTCAGTTGGTTTTTACGACAACCATAATAAAGCACGTGGCGGTGATACCCTGATGCTTAACTCAAAATCACATGGCACTTCTTTTCTTACAAATAACTTTCGTTCTCTAACGATTACAACAAGTGTAATATCATATGTATTTGGGAAAGGTTCTTTTACCTTTTTCACCTACTTGCCAGAATGTAGCTTTGAAATACTCTGGTGTTCATCAACTGTTAGTTGCCGCTAAACTTTTTTTAATTAGCCGTGTGGTGACAGATACAGATCACCACCCTATGTCTTGCCCGTGAATGTAAAAGGCGACTAAAGGATATAATATCTGAACAACATTTATGCAATAAAAAGAAAACTAGAACAAAATTTACCAACCCCATTTGACCAGCGTGAGATAGTAGATCAATTTCCCTTCTATAATGGAGGAGGCCCAGAGGTCAGACATATTTGAGCTGAAATGGATGAGCAGAATGAAATTGAATAGTAAGGTGATAAACCAAAGTTACTAGAACAAACTGCCTAGTGATAGGACCACGCTGTTGACAGTTCTCTGTCTACAGCCGCGGGCTGGTCCGTCCGGGGTAGTACCACACTCTCGCAGATGATCGACGTCTATTGTGCGCGATGTGCTATTGCGCTTCGTTCAGTGAGCGAGAGAGCCCTCAGCCCAACTGGGGTTGGTACGGGGTTTGTATTGGTAGGCAGCGGCCTAGCTATACCATAGGCAAAGGTCCATGGACGACAGGGACACTTACCATCAGGTGTGCTGTCTGCTCGTTTGCTACCATAAGAAATTTAAAAAAATAAAAATCATCAGCCGGTTTTTACAAAGTAAAAGTAAGAGATAGTGAAACAGTTTCTTTTAAATAATAGTATTATATTAAAAAAATGTTGCTAGTTATAAAAAAAATTCACGTTAGCGGGGCCTCGCTTTTTTAATAACTTATCATAGCATAGTGCGGTTTCAATATAACACGCACTGGAGCAATAACTATAAGATAGACATCTTGTTTTCAGAATATTCGACTCTGAGTCACAGACTATACGGCGATCTCGTTTTTAAATTTAAAACGAATGAAGGTTTTGAAGCAAAAAAATTTTATGTGTTTCCGGGTGTGAAATGTGTTCGGACCATTTGGTTTTTGGATGCGTTTGGCATTAGAAAAAGTCATTTCGTTAAGATTTTTTTATACACACCGGACTCCGTATCCGATCCAATAAGAATAAATTTAATATATTCATTTTTTTTAATAAGAATTTGCTGTCTTTAATTTTTAGCTTAATCTTAACACTTACCGTATGGTGAATGAGTAGAATACAATGTACCACCTCTTATCTTACCTGTAGGTGATCGTAAGAGACGACTAAGGAATATAAAATGTATATAACATCTATGTAAGAGAAGGAAAACTCGAAACAAAACGCTATATGAACACGCCTGACCAACGTGGTGTAGTAGGTAAATTTCTCTTTCATTATGGAGGAGGCTCGAGCTCAACAGTGGGACATATATGAGCTGAAATGATGATGATGATGAATTTTAGCAAGACAAGTACTATTATAAGCTGATTACCAATGATCTGTATAGTATATTTTTCTGTGTGTTGACGGAGTAAGAATACTATTCACCACCTCGTATCTTACCCGTGGGTGATCGTACGAGAAGACCAAGGGATATATATAAAACGCATATAACATCTATGCGAGAGAAGGAAAACTCGAAACAAAACCCGACATCAACACGTCTGACCAGCGCGGTATAGTAGGTTAATTGCCCTCCCATTACGGTCCTCCGTCCGGCTCGAGCCTAACAATGGGACATATAATGAGCTGAGATGATGATGATTATAGCTTTCTCCTGGCAAACTTCAATTGCTATTGCTAATCCATCTCTCAAACGTGACTATTATAAGATATACCTATGGGTGACCCACACTCAATAGTGGACGGCTGATGACTGGTAGAATAGATGGTGTTGCAATTTTATTCAGTGTGCAAAACTCAAGTTTTTTATTTTATATCAACCTTAATCTAGAGTATATCTGATTTTATCTAGTTAACAATTACATTCCTAAACAGAGTTGACATCAGAAATCCAGCTAGTCATAAAACTATTGCCAATAACTCTTAGGTAAGATTCGAGTGATTGGGATAAGAGTAAGAGAATGATGATGGGTCGTTTGTCCTTTAATCATAATTTCGCGGGTATTGTTGACTATGATAGTTTAATAACTTATACAAGATCTTGTATGAATATATCTATTAGCCGTCATTTACGATAACCACGGGCGAAAGATGTGGGGGAATTTTGATTTAAATCCGTCACGACATAAAAAAAAAAAGAAATGGATGCGTGTACTTATGTACGCGCGTAGAAATTATACTTCTTTGACACCATTAAAAAATATTTTTTAGTTGTATGTGAACAATTTATTACAATAAAATAATAAAAGGTCTGGAAAAACGATAGGATATTTTTTTTCACTAATATTTACGAATAATAAACATTAATAAAATAAAATAGTCTACGCGTGAATGTGAGCAAAACCAAAATAATGCTCTTTAAAAGAGATGAAGCCAGAACAGATGTAAGAGTAACACTAGGTAATGATGTACTAGAACAAGTGGATGAATTTGTATATCTTGGATGTGGATTTAGCCGAGATGGAAGGTACACCACCGATATAGAGCGAAGAGTGAATGCGGGAAATACAGTGAACGGAGCGTTGGGACAACTTCTCGGTAGCCACCACCTCAGCCAGAAGGCAAGTGTAGCAATATATAACGCAGTGCTTGTCCCAACATTACTGTATGGAAGCGAGAGTTGGGTATGCAGAAAAGAGTATGAAAGTAAAATTAATGCGGTCGAAATGCGATCTCTATGGAAAATCTGTGGAGTTAGGCTGACCGACCGCATTCGTAACGACGACATAAGAGAGCGAGTAGGTATGAAAGAGAGTATTGGTATAAAGATGCGAAAGGGAATGCTCCGACGGTTCGGACATGTGGAAAGAATGCCGAACGAACGTCTGGTTAAGAAGATATACAATGCGAAAGTGGAAGGATGTAGGTACCGGGGGCGACCGAGAGTCACCTACCTAGACCAGATCGGTCATGTACTGAAGGAAGGTGGAGTCAAGAGTCTCCGAAACCGGCGAGCGTGTATGAAGAGAATTATGAATGTTGAGGAAGCGAGTGAAGTATGCAAGGATAGAGTTCTCTGGCACTCTGTTTTCTCTGCCTACCCTGCAAGGGATATGGTGTGATGATATGTATGTATGTATAAATAATAATAATCAATATATTCTATTTAAATCATTACTGACTATAATTTATTAGCACATATATTATTCGCACTTGTATGAAAGTAAAACAAGTGTAGTGAATGTAGAAACTAGAAAGAGGTTCTATTTGTATTTTGTTGGTAGCTATTTTATGCAATTTAATGAGCGGTTTAGCGGCCAACTTCAACCTGTTAATTATGTGTTACAGAGATGCGCGCGCGCAACTTAATATTTCACTATCATCATATTTTTCATAACGCGCTTAAGGAAATATAACATGCTTGTACGCAACCCTAATTCTATTTCATAACTATAAACGTTTCCGTGTAGACTTCTTGTGTTTTTGCTTGACACCGTCACGTGTATACACACCCCGTGAGAAATGTATCTTGTATTCTAATAAGATCTTACCTTCCTATATGCAACTTGTATTATGTAATACGTATAAAAACAACACGTATGCAACTGTATAGCTGTAGGTACATAGCCAACACTCTTCTCAAATACCAAGGATTTAATTCGCATGTGCAATGCATGCATGATGATTTTGAAGTTTTATTTCATTGCCATTAGATGAGCAAGGAGCCAACCTTATAGCAAGCGGTAGCTGTCGCTCGTAGACTTATGCAATACTAAGAGCACAGCCAAGCCGTTGTTTATTTTAACGCGTGATTTGGGTACCCGACTAACTCATCCATCGAACAAGTGCTTGATTTTGATCTATTATCTGCTATTATAGGCAGGTATGAATCCTTAAATTTAAAATAAGCTAGCTGACTCTCGCAACTTCGTCTGCTTAACATAAAAGAGAGAAAGGGTTTGAGAAAATGAGTTTTAGGCACCTTAAAGACGCACACGCAACGTAAGCTCTCAAAAGGAGAAAATAGCCCCGTTTTTGCAACATTTTTAATTGATAGTTGGCACATATTTATTAAAACATGATTTTGTGTAGTCTATAGCCTTCTTCTTTAAACGGTCTATCCAATGCTGAAATAATTTTTAAATTCGAATCAGTAGATTCTGAGATTAACGCGTCCAAACAAATAAATTCTTTAGCTTTATAATATTAACACAGATATGTTTGGATAAGTTTTAGAACAAAAACTTAGTCTCTCTTCAAAACTTTATTGAAGAAGTTTAACTATCGTTTACTTACCTCATATTTACATATAAATCATTTTCATTTTGTAAATTTTTATAAAAATATGTTTATGTATGTATGTTTATGTACATGTTTTAAAAAAAGAAGTAATTTTGAATTAATTTTATTCTTACCTGGATTATATTTATATTTAATTGTGGTAGGACCACGCTGTTGACAGTTCTCTGTTTACAGCCGCGGGCCGGTCCGTCCGGGGTAGTACCACACTCCTGCAGAAGATCGACGTCTGAGTAATAACAATATACTATTGCGCTTCGTTCGGTGAGCGAGGGAGCCGGAAGCCCAACTGAGTGGGTTTGGGGATTTTAATGGTAGGCAGCGGCCTAACTATACCGTTCATATAGCAAAGTTCCATGAGCAGCAGTGACACTTACCATCAAATGTGTGCTGCTTGCTCGTTTGCCACCATAAGCAAATAAAAAAATAAAAAATATAATTTGTACATATTTTTACGTTTAGAATGAATTAAATACTAACTTTTTTTTCTCATTCATTAAAGTCACGTCCGTGTGCCGGTTTCAAATACAAGCAGCATCTGTCCCAAGTGAATCGTTTATCATGGTGTTTTTGAACGCATCCCCAATAGATAAACATCTTTTCTCCAGTTAACGCGAAAAATTAAAAAAGTTATCCATTACGAATGATTTATTGGACGCAAGCGTTTAATATAAAAAAGTTACTATAACTTTTTATAGTTTTTTTTTATTGCTTTTTGTGGCAAACGAGCAAGCAACACATCTAATGGTAATTGTCACTGTTGCCCATAGACTTTCGTAATACCTAGGGTAAAAACTCCAAACCCACCCAGTTGGACTTCCGGCTGTCTCACTCACCGAACGAAGCGGAATAGCTCATTGCCACTACACAGACGTCGATCTTACACGAGAGTGTGGTACTACCTCGGACGGACCGGCTCGCGGCTGTAAACATAGAACTGTCAACAGCGTGGTCCTGCCACTAAAATTATGTTTTACAAAAATATTTTTTTAAAAAACAAAACCAGTATATACCTAGTACCTAGTAGTGTCGGGGGACTTTTGCAGGATACCTATAGTTACTTGAAACGTGGATAAGGCGGTTATCAGTCTTTGGAAAGGATGCTCTTAGATTCTGGGCATCAATTATCTCTACCTTAAACATTTATCTATAGTCTTTAGCATTGATCAGCTGACGTCCACATGATGGACACAGGGCTTCAAAGCATGAAATTTCTTCATCTTCATGAAACTTCAAGCAATGAAGATGATAATAATACAATCGCCATGTTTGGCTTGGTGATCACAGTTGATGTATAGAATCCTAAAAAAACTGCTACTCCCTTACTTACTTCTTTGTTGCTTTCTTATCAGATATTTAAAACTCAAAATATTATAGGAATTACAATTTTCTTTAACCGTCTTTCCATGAGAAACTCACTCAAAAATTATGAATTTGGGAGCAGTTGCTTCGTTTGTCTATCTTGTCGATTACTTAATAAACAGTTTTTTTTTATTGCTTATGGTGGCAAAAGAGCAAACAGCACACCTGATGGTAAGTGTCAATGTCGCTCATGGACCTTTGCAATACCAAGGGTATATCTAGGCCGCTGCCTACCAATACAAACCCCAAACCTACCCTAGTTGTGCTTCCGGCTCTCTCACTCACCGAACGAAGCGCAATAGCACATTGCCATTACTCAAACGTCGAGCTTCTACGAGAATGTGGTGTTACCCCGGACGGACTGGCCCGCGGCTGTAGACAGAGAACTCTCTACATCGTGGTCCTACCACTATTTTATCTAGAGATAATTGTGGTCGATATATTTGTCCATAAAATTTGAATGCTCTTGACCTATAAAGTAACAAACTTTATTTAATTTCTTGTCACCACAGCAAAGCAATACGACATAAGAACATGCAGTTGACATTGGTACTTGATCACCGAGTATAAATTCGTAATTAATATCCTTAGAGCTCATTAAATTTTCCCTGCGATCGATAAAAGACCGTGAAATAACTTGTAATTTAAATACAATGTAAAATAAAAAAATCAAAAAACCCGACTGCGTAAAAAGTAACAAAAACTACGTACATAATAAAAAAACTGAAAAGAAAAAAACAAGCACTTAGATGTCCGGTGGTCTAGAATTCCATAATATATTATTGAATAAATACTATTGCAGAAAATGAAATATATTTTAATAATAGAACATGACAACTGAACAGTCGGGATCCATTGAAAAATTAGATTTGCTGTCGAATAAAGGATCCCGACTGTTCAGTTGTCATGTTCTATTATTAAAATATATTTCATTTTCTGCAATAGTATTTATTCAATAATATATTATGGAATTCTAGACCACCGGACATCTAAGTGCTTGTTTTTTTCTTTTCAGTTTTTTTATTATGTACGTAGTTTTTGTGACTTTTTACGCAGTCGGGTTTTTTGATTTTTTTAATAATTTTTTTTATTTTATACTTTTTAGTTATAAATACCTAGGTAGCTATAGTTATCTTATTTATTAATAAGTAGGTAAGTACCTAACTATATATAGTTTTTCGATTGAAGTTGAGTACTAAATCGTTAGAAATCGGAGATGGGCGACCGCGTCAGACATTAGATACTTTAGGTAGGACTACCTATGGTATATTGGACAATATACCTACTAGATACTTCAGTATATGTCCATCCACATCCAGTTATATGAATTTTTCGTCTTTTCATCGTAAATTTCTACTGTCTTAAAAACTTATTTGTGAGAAAGGTTGTTACGAAACTTTAAATCGATATAGATCCCAAACGGCCAGTCAAATCGAAAAATGTTGAGAGAAAACTAAAAATGATTTTTAAATACCTATTTAACGATACCCCACTCGATATAGTTGGTTGACTTTATTTTTTTTTAATTTTGACATTATGGCGTCCAGTAGTCGCCATATTGAATATTCAATAACGTCATATCTTTAGTGACACTCGCCGGATTAAGAGGAATCGATTGACGTGCGAATCATAAAAATCGGCCCAGGCGTTTTGTATATATAGTGCTTCAAAGGAACATACAAACATACATACATACATACATAGATAGACTGTTAAACACAATACCACTCCCTTGCATTCGGGTAAATAATTTAGGTAGGACTACCTATGGTATATTGGACAATATACCTACTAGATACTTCAATATATGTCCATCCACATCCAGTTATATGAATTTTTCGTCTTTTCATCGTAAATTTCTACTGCCTAAAAAAACCTATATGTGAGAAAGGTTGTTACGAAACTTTAAATCGATATAGATCCTAAACGGCCAGTGTAATCGAAAAATGTTGAGAGAAAACTAAAAATGATTTTTAAATACCTATTTAACGATACCCCACTCGATATAGTTTGTTGACTTTATTTTTTTTAATTTTCACAATATGGCGTCCAGTAGTCGCCATATTGAATTTTCAATAACGTCATATCTTTAGTGACACTCGCCAGATTAAGAGGAATCAATTGACATAGGAATCAATTGACATGCGAATCATAAAAATCGGCCCAGGCGTTTGGTATATATAGTGCTTCAAAGGAACATACAAACATACATACATACATACATACATAGACTGTTAAACACAATACCACTCCTTTGCAGTCGGGTAAAAAAAGACGTTTCAATTACATTATTATTAAAGGTAGCATCCAATCAACTAATAACGATAATTTATGCCATCAATTGAATACAGTAACTTAGTTACGGCCAAGGTGCAACAGAATAATATCTGAGATATGATCTAGATATTCCTTGCTGCTACAATATCTTGGACAAGTTAACAGGTGCAAAATGTTTAAATAAAATAGGTACTAAATGAAAAGACGGTCTTGTTTGGAGTAGTTGTATGAATATGTGACTAACTACCCATGTAATCTCTTATGTTCGGGTACCGGTGGTCCGCTCGCACGGCGAAGAGAAAGGAGTTTTACGGTGGGTCTATGGGGTCACGCGCCGCCTTTCCGTCACACCGGACCGATTCGGCGGGGCGAGACGCATCCATAGTCCACCAAAAAAAAAAATGTAATCTCTTATGTTGTAATTTTAAAGTGGACTTTATTTAATTTTGTAAAAGGTATAGTTACAAGATCGATCGATCGATCGCGTAAATCGCGAAGACGCAAGAGAGCGAGTAGGTATGAAAGAGAGTATTGGTGTAAAAATGCGAAAGGGGATGCTCCGATGGTTCAGACATGTGGAAAGAATGCCGAACGAACGTCTCATTACGAAGATATACAATGCAAAAATGGAAGGATGTAGGTACCGGGGGAGACCGAGACTAACCTACCTAGACCAGATCGGTCATGTACTGAAGGAAGTTGGACTCAAGAGTCTCCGAAACCGGCGAGCGTGTATGAAGAGAATTGTGAATGTTGAGGAAGCGAGTGAAATATGTAAGGACTACCCTATCCTGCAAAGGACATGGTGTGATGGTACGTAGGTATGTATGTATGTATAGTTACAAGTGTAGCGACGATATAAGAATACAATTCACCACCCCTATATTACCTATGGGTGATCGTAAGAGACGACTATGGCATATAAAATGCATATAACATCTATGCAAGACAAGAAAAACTCGAAACTAAACCCTATACCAACACATCTGACCAGCGTGGTATAGTAAATTTCCCTCACGTTATGAAGGAGGCTCGAGCCTAAGAGTACCACATACATATATGAGCTGAGATGATGAAAAGGTTTACAGAACTTACCAGTGTAGCGACGAGATTAGAGATATTGTATAATTTTCGCAATAATTACTTGCCCGTGTAATAATCTAGCTAAGGCTCACCAGGAGAGCAGGTGGCAATTTGTGTGCTAGAAAATGTATTAACACCTCATTACGATCGCCAATCCGCCACCCAAGCGTGGCGATTATGGCAATATCTCTTGATTTATGGGAGATGCTTACGTCCAGCATGCAGATTAACAGATTCATGTAATTTAGAACTGTGCTCCTTATACTAAAATAGGCATTTTCTTTGCAAACTCTTATACAAAATCTATAAATATATTAAAATTGTAACAGATGAAATAAAACAATTTTATGGGTTCCGTCGCGTTTGTATTTGATTTTAATTTCCTAATATTTCGAACAGTTTACAGCGTTCATGGTCACGGAAAGACTCAGGTGTCTCACGTCCAATAAGTCACCGTTATTACAGAGATTTATATCTATCCGCTACAGTATTAAAAATTGTAACACGAATGCAAAAGATGAGAAGTCTATTGGAACTATTTTGTAGCTTTAGTAGTCAAAACAAAATATTTTTAATTATTTTGTCTCTGTGTGTCTGTGTAGTATATACGCATTACACGAAAGTTCTGGATGAAATTGAACGCAGCGTTCACCAATATATTGACGGGTTGAGAGCCCTCAGCGCTCACCCACAGTCCGGGTAAAGTTGTCATAGCCATCTGAGGCTAACAACAAAGAAACACAAAAAAAAATGTTTGTTAGATCTCTAGCAATATATTATTGCTAGAGATCTAACAAACATTTATTTATCTAAGACAAATATATTAATTAATCTCAAAATAAAAAAAATCTAAGTAATCAACGCAACCTTTTTTTTTGCTGTGAACTATGTATCTGGTCTCGCCCCGCCAAATCGGTCCGGGGTGACGGAAGAGGCGGCGCGTGACCCCATAGACCCACCATGCAAAACTCCTCTCTTCGCCGTGCGAGCGGGCCGCCGGTACCTGATTTTTGTGTTCGGTGGCCAATCAACGCAAGCCTAGGCTTGCGTTGATTGGCCCTGGTACATCTAGTTTGTAGTAGAAGCGTATGAATTCGAAGTTTCATTTCTTTATGTTGGGTTCAATTTACACGCTGGATACTCTGTTCCAAAAAAACTGTTGCTACAAATCTGATAATTTTCTAATTTCTTATATAAACTTAATAGTATTTTTGAGAAATCTCCGCTATTACAAGAATTAGTACCAAAATACGATGTGGTCTTTTAAAAAAATATCTACTATACTTATGCAAAACGCTTCATACTTCTTAAACCTCGATATCGTTTACCGATAAAGTGATTTGAATATTCGTGAGAATTCCTTGTTAAGAGAAAAGTTATATAATAATGGGTCTTTCATTTCCCATCAGGCTAGAAAACAATCATTCTATGCTAATTATATGTTTAGTAAAGTTGTTTACTTTAAGGGTTCTCACACCTCATGCATTCATGCATTGTATCAGACTAACACACTATTGAGCATGAGTCTTCCATATCTATAATCCTACAGTAGCCACCATTGCAGACGGTAAGTAATCACAGCTGGTGTCATAAGTAACCCAATAGAAAACTCCTGCGTATACTCTAATAATCTATCAGTCAGTTTTTACAACTATCATAGGTACATAAGGGGGTGGTGGTATTATATTCATAATAACTCACCACATAAGTAATTTAAACTAAAGTAACTATTTTTTTTATATTTATTTGTTATTTAAAAAAAAACGATAAAGAAAAAATATTTTTTATATTAAACATTCTAACTGTTTTATCATAATTCATATACGCAAATGTAATAAATGTAAATAAAAATCGTCAAATCCGAAAAATATAGTGACATTTATTATGGGAACATTAGAAATAAGGACAGTCTAATTACCTTTTTTACTCATCTCCATAGAATTAGTCGGTCTTTCATGATGCAATACGCTTTTACAATAAACTTAAAAATATCCGAGATATGCCAGTGACTAAATTTAAAAATGATATCAATAATTAACATTGTAAAAAGGATATTACATTTCTGACAATCTAAATGATAATACGGATTATTTATGAGTTTTTCTTGTTATTATACCGAAGATTGAGTTATATATAATTGTA
The DNA here is from genome assembly GCA_905163515.2 of Lymantria monacha. Classification (NCBI taxonomy): domain Eukaryota; kingdom Metazoa; phylum Arthropoda; class Insecta; order Lepidoptera; family Erebidae; genus Lymantria; species Lymantria monacha. Next base: position 7,538,413 of record LR991081.1, on the reverse strand, counting down.
CCGCGAAGCATGTATTGCTTGAAGAAGGTAGGTTTTTGTTGTTTTAATTTTTTGTCTGGAGTTTCGAGCCTATGGGTTTGATCATGCTCAATAAAAATGTCTCTGCTTGCGGTAGCTACGCGTAGCGGACCTCTCTCTCTTCCTTCCAATTTAGTTGAGAGAAGTGTTAGTCGCTCTAGTATATATTTAACTCGTCGTAATCTCGAGCCCTATATTTTTTTATCTTTTGTATTATATTTGAAAAAAAATACCTAGTTTAAAAGACCTCACACCGGATTTAAAAGAAGTAATTTGAAAAATGTCAAACCCGCTGAGTTTCTTGTCGGATCTTTTCAGTTTATCGCAACATTTCGATTCAGTGATTGATTATTAGATTTACTACAACGAAATGTTAAATTAACAATATATAAGCGCCATTAAAGTGCTTATGTATACATGGTAAATGATTAAATTTGACTTGCATAGATATTATCTTTATTCATAACTTAGTTATCTTTTGCGACATCCACGGGCTAGAAAAGGGATGGTGAATTCTATGTTTACTGCCGTTACCACACAGATTACTTTTTTTTATTGCTTATGGTGGCAAACGAACAGATAGCACACCTGATGGTAAATGTCACTGCCGGCCATGGACCTTTGCAATACTAAGGGTACAGCTAGGCCGCTGCCTACCAATACAAACCCACCCCAGTTGGGCTTCCGGCTCTCTCGCTCACCGAACGAAGCGCAATAGCGCATGGCCATTACTCAGACGTCGATCTTCCGCGAGAGTGTGGTACTACCCCGGACGGACCGGCCCACGGCCGTAGACAGAGAACTGCCCACAGCGTTGTCCTACCACAATTAAACTTTTGAAATAAAACTATTTTTACGGATTCTATGGCATTTGTATTTGATTTTTGATTTCCCGACGTTTCGAACACTTTACAGTGATCATGGTCACGGGAGGACTAAGGTGTCTTACGTCCAAAAGTCATCGTTATTACAGAGTTTTTCTCTACCCGCTACAATATCAGTTATTAAAAAGTTTAACCCACATTTTAATACAAATTTATTGGCAGTATAAAAAGAAAATGATTCTATATGTAAAAACAATTATATTGCTTATGGTCAGTTATATTAAACATTTAATTTATGATAATTATTATATTCTGGCAATTTCCTAATTTAAAAATCGAACATAAAAGAAACTATTAAGCTACCACCGGATCGGAACGCGGCTAATCTGAAAAAGAACCCGCAATAAAAACTCAAAAGGCATAATACTAATTTTATTATTAATTTTTAAAGGCGGCTTACTTTGATACTAAAATTGATCAATAATAGCTAAATATAAATTAAAATTGATTATTTTTTGTTAGATTTTTTTAAATTAGTAAATTACCACAATATAATAATTATCACATATTAAATATTTAACATAACTAACTGACCATAAAAATATATATTTTCAAAAATGATTTTTTAAAAGAATTAATAATTCTACATCAATAAAATTCGTAGCAGTTTAAAATTCAAGTACTAGGATAACATAACATCAGGCGTCAACAAAGTTAATCCTAAGCCAATGATCTAACTGACTTTAAATTAGAGATAATCGTCTTAACGTGAGTTTAAAGTACTAGGATCATATGAATAGACAAAAGTTCTATTAATCAGTCATATAGAGTCTATAATAAGAACTCATTTATTTAGATCATCGATAATGGCTATTGCAATTAGTTGCTATCGTCGTTGCTAGCATAACCATAATAGATATTTTAATTAAAATTATAAAAAATAAAATTTATAAAAAATATAGTTTTATTTACGTAAAATAGTTGAATTTACGAATAATATTAGAGTAATAAATTAAATCATTTCTTTTTTTTTAAGTAAAATGTATTTAGTTGCAATATACATTTTAAGGGCAATTCTTCTTTAAGGAAATAACGATCCATAAATTAACCAATAACGATAAATGACCACTGAATGAATAAAAAATCTACACCCAGAGAATAGTCAACTCAAAAGATAGATATGTAAATGGTATAGGACGGGTAAAGAAAATAAATATTTCCACACTGACAAGGAATTTGATCTACTTATTCTTACCAAACCGGATGACAGAATTTTATTTTGAGCTAGTTTCTTTCACTAAATATTAAATGCGAACTGTATTCTAAATGAATAACACTAAGTGATCTATTAAGAATACCAGGGAGTAAGAAGGAAATGGAACGCACATTTTGGTCTTATTCCATTATTAGACAAATAGTATATCGTATCTAAGAATTATTATCTTACAAAACATAAACAATATATTCAAATTATCTATAACACACGTTCCCTAATAGTATGCAATTACAGCTTTGAGTATAAAATAATATATTATTCAACATGAATCGATTTAAGACGATTACACTAGAAGTGCTTGTGAACAAGTTGGCGTAAACACAGGTGCAATTTAATTATCAGCTGGTAACACTGACAGAATGATTTTGACTAAGGAGTTTGGGCGGGAATGTGAAAATGTGATTTAAATACCATTCAAAATTTTTGTGTTTTATTATTATATTATTTATACATTTTGCTGGTAAAAATTATTTTGCTGGTTTAATATATAATTGCATATTATACTACCAAAATATTTTTTATTACATTTAATATAGAGAAATTATTTTTATATAATATTTGCTTGTAGATGTCGTAAAAGACGCCTAAGATCCTTACAACGACCTGGGCCACTCCTGATGCCGTTTGGTCAACAATTACATTCCCAAGGAGGGTTGACGTCTGACAGGCGGCCGGTCATAAAACTATTGCCAACAACTTTTACAATATGTACTATGAAAGAAGAGTATATTATTATATATTATTTCGACCCCAAATAATTGGGATAAGAGTAGGAAAATGATGACAGAGAAAGTGCTGAAGTACAGAAAATATAATGTTATAGTAGTTTATGTGTATTTTTATGTTCCACCAAAACTGCCAGAGGCATCATTGATTTAGTTGTACCAATTAATAGTAATAAATGACCCAATTAATGGTTACAAAGAAGCTTCTCAATATGAAACAGTGGAACATAACTCTAGATATCGTCATCATCATCTCAGCTCATATACATCCCACTGTTGGGCTCGAGCCTTCTCCATAATGGGAAGGAAATTGATCTACTATACCACGCTGGTCAGACGTGTTAGTATAAAGTTTTGCTTCGAGTTTCTCAACATTCATAATTCTCTTCATACACGCTCGCCAGTTTCGGAGACTCTTGACTCCACCTTCCTTCAGTACGTGACCAATCTGGTCTAGGTAGGTTAGTTTCGGTCTCCCCCGGTACCTACATCCTTCCACTTTCGCATTGTATATCTTCTTAACCAGACGTTCGTTCGGCATTCTTGGCACTAAATCTAATATTTACTATATAAATATAATATTAAATAATAACTGACCACCAACTATATAAACTTTTTATATCATTTGCTTATTGCCCTGGCAATGAATTTGTATAAAATCAAATACAAGAGCTATAGAATCTGTAAAAATTGTTTTATTTCAAATAAAAACAATAACTTTCATATAACAAAAATACTTATCAGTATTAAATCATCATTCTCGTACTCTTATCCCAATTATTATTACAATATCGATACAATATCGACCCCAAGTATAATAAATGTACTCTTATTTCATAGTACACATTGTAAAAGTTATTGGCAATAGTTTTATGACCCACCACCTGCCATACATCAACCCTCCTTAGGAATGTAATTGTTGACCAAACGGCATCAGATGGAGTTAGCCCAGGTCGTTATAAGGCTCTTAGTCGTCTTTTACGATATCCACGAGCAAAGTAAAGGTTGGTAGTATTCGGAGCCCAGCGGTAGTATATCAATGTATGCAAAAACTTAAACAGCATCAAAACAGTTTTACCTCAAAAATTTATTCAGCCTAGTGGCACGTGCCTAGCTTACATTTTATTTATAAAACCACTAGACGTATGTTAAACTCAGATAAAAAAAAATATTATGCACTTAACATTATTCTTATTCCTATACAATTAAGAATGAATTTGGCTTATTTTAACTTAATTTAACTTTGCTACAACTTTAAGGCAGATATCAGGTCACCTGTTGTAGTTATTTTAATGTAGCGATTATAATGCTTCAGTTTTATTACGAACACTAGCGACCCATCTCGACTTCGTATGGAGTTTTATTGTGTAAAATATTTCAATAATTCGATCAAAAATTTTAATACGATTGAATGTTATATAACAGTTCACGTTGGTGTAAGTGGTAGCACAGTTGAAACGAATTTCCAATAGGTGTGGGTTCGTATCCCATGTGTGACAATCATTTTTCGCTCGTAATCAAGTTTTTATAAATAATCAAGCATATTAAATGGTTAATTTCAGTAATTTGAATAACAGGGTCGTGTCATCGTTTAATACAATTCTAACTGCAAAGTTATCTGTAATCTGTACAATGTGTAAACAATGTCGGGTAGATGGCACACGTCTCCTTAAAGACTAAAATATAATACGATGCGAGAATTGAATGTCCTACAATAGTTCACGGTGGTGTAAGTGGTAGCACAATTGGAACGGATTCCCAATAGGTGTGGGTTCGTATCCCATGTGTGACAATATTTTTTCGCTCGTAATCGATTTTTTATTAATAATCAAGCATATTAAACGCTAAATTTCAGTTATTTGATTAATATGATTGTCCTAAAATTGGTTATAGATAATTTGACTGAGTAAATCGATCAAGTGACTCCAAAAAAGTACGTTCTTAATTAGATTTTTTTTTAATGTATGTATGTATGTTTGCCGATTAATCGTAGTCGCATGGATCGGTTTAGGCTATCTTTTTTATTTTACTCGACAGGGTGTCTTCTATACAGGATATTTTCCAGATCCCACAAGGCAGGAATTGACTATGAAACCAAAGAAAAATTTAGAATTTTCTTAAAAGGTTATTTTACATAGCATGGCTATTATTTATTATGACATAATCACTAAATAAATTAATTTAAAAAAAAAACACAAAATAAATTAATTAAACTAAAAAAAAACTGCCTTCAAAAACATCGAGGTAGTTTCTCAGTATTTATGAAGGCAGTTTTTTTTTTGTAATGAAAAATACTAAATGCAAAAAAAAAATATAATACGATTTATAAAGTCAGAGTACCATTTACTATTAAACTGGCCTAATCTGATTAAGGCAAAAATAATTTATTGGTGTTCATGATTGGGACTTTCTAGTTTAATTAATTTCAACACAATATGATTTTCTATAAAGTTATTCATCATCATCATCATCACAGCCCATATATGTCCCACTGTTGGGCTCGGGCCTCCTCCGTAATGGGAGGGAAATTAACCTACTATACCACGCTGGTAATGTAATAATGTAAGATAGAGGGTAATGAATTGTATTCATACTCCCTCACCACACAGATATAAAGTTATTACAATCTAACAATTATCAATCTGACTGCATAAGGGCATTTTCATAAAAATGTGCAAGGGCGTTTTCAGGCTTGTCCCTCTAAAACATTTTTTTTTTAAACAATTAATTCTATTTGAAACTAGAACAAAATTTTACATTGGGTTTATTATACATTTAACTAATATTTTATAATATTATTAAAGCCAATCGTAGTATAACTTTTTGATTAAAAAATAATAAAACAACAGAATGCTATCATTTTACCGTGTCCCTTTGCAACCAGACGATATTTCAACATCGAATTTAAGTATTAGTTGTTAAAATTTGCTATCAGTGCAGTATTTTATTTTTCTAGTGATAATGTAGAGTCATTTTAAGAAAAATATATAGTATCACAACGCAAAATAAAAAAAATAAATAGAATTTAATTACCGGAGTGCATTTTAAAAATCCTGACACAGTCAGTTTTGTTACCACATTTTTTTCTAAAATACTACACTTTTTGTATGTTTTATGTAATAACAACAATAACAGTCTTTTATTCGGCGCCTATTTTGTAAACATTGTTTAGTTTCTTCCAAAATTTCATGTGAGGAGCACATTATGATTCAGTGCTTCGTGTGGGAGTACTTTTTTTGTCAAGGTGTGTTACCAATATTTCTTGACGCATTAATTAGTAAACATATTTTGTGGTTATTTTCATAATATTTATCATCTAATACAACTTATAAAACTGTTGATGAGACGTCACCACAATCGTATATTTTTTAAATAATTATTAATCATGCGAGGGTAAGGTAACGTTACGTCAGTTTTGTATGGTAACATATAGTATGACCTAAAAAGTAACAAAACTGACTATAAAGGAGACTGGCCATTACACTTTTTACCAACTTACCAAAAAGAGGTATGTATGCTTCCCATGTTTTATTAAAATTCGTTCAGCTCTTAAAGTTGTTAGGTAACAGAAGTGACAGATGGACAGACAGATATGATGAAACCGGATTGTCGATGACATATTTTTAATAAACAAACTTTTTGATATTTACAATTTTACTAGAGTATCGATATAATATGAAAAAAAAACATAATTCATCCTTCTACACACATTTTATTTTGTCGAAATACTGTTTTGGATGCAAAAAGAAGATCCTGGCTTCAGATTTATGATTATTATACTTCTTTCTGCCAATGAGTCGACAGAACATCAAATTCTTAATAAAGACACCTTATTTTTGGTGGTATTGTGATTTTAGTGTCTATGATCATTATCCGGCAGACGAATGCCAGCAATGTTTGATATTTTAATTTATTAAATATTTTTATTTTAATGATGAAGAGTAATATATATTATACTGTTGTGCGAGAGTATGTTTAATAACATACTAATTCGCACCACACATTTTAAAAAGACAACATAATTTTAATGTAAACAATTTAAAAACGCCAAAAAGTAGCTGTATAATTTATTTTACTATGTGTATGACCGTAATATAAGTACAATAATATTTCGTAATTTCGTAATAAATTGTGCAACAAGTATTCATATTTTAATATTATTTTATGATTGAATATAAAAGACTACTCTGTACTGTACTACTGTTACATTAGTGAATTTAATAGAAATTAGGTAATTACATTTCTCACCTTGCAAACATAATCTCTATATAACTATACACACAACATACTTTTTTAACAAGTCACTTTGTAGAATGGAGGTTTGTGTCCCATGTATATGATTAAAAATTTAAACGGATGTTAAGCAACATATTTGATATAATTTATTTTGATTATTATTTGTCTAATTGATTTTGTTGGTTTTATCAAAGTAATTATTTAGTTTCAATTAGAGATTTTAGAACTTATTATTGGATTCTGATGATAATGTAAATGGTTCTTTATAATTTTGTTACCATCAGTTTTGTTACTGTCCCCCAAATTTTTCAATTTAATTTCTGTCTATTTTTTATATTTCAAGCTTTAATACCGTAATTTAACTTAATTTAAGTTAAGATATATCATAACTGTTTTATTATTATAATTATATTAAAAGAAACTTAGTTTTACATAAAAAAAAATAATAAGTGTTTCTTCTGTTATCAACAGTAACAAAACTTGCGAATTATTGTCATATTTTTAGTATTTTTTCAAGTTTGTTTGACGAAGTTACATCATTAGGTAGTTCAACCATGTTCCTTTTGGTTTTTTATTAAAAAGAGAGGTATTTCATTTATATTTTCATTTTAATCATGTTATACAAAAGTAACAAACCTGACATCTTTTTGTCTGACTAGGCCTACGTTTTTGCTTATTTTTAATAAATTATGCAATCAATCCAAGTTAAAAACTGAAATTCAATAAATATGTAAATTAGACTATTACTAACAAATATAATATCACCTTAAAATGAAAGTTTAAAAAAATCATGTGTTTTTTTTTGGTACTGCCTATTTTTGTGAAAATGCCCATAAACGACGAAGTGGTATTGATCCGTCCTATTTTGCCAGTGCTGTGCTTCTCATACTGTAAAGTGTTTGGAACTTCGGCTCCCATGCTCACCGAATAAAGCTCTGTTAATAAATTGCTGCTATGCAGACATCAATCTTACATACATACACATACATACATATCATCACGCCATATCCCTTGCAGGGTAGGCAGAGAGAACAGAGTGCCAGAGAACTCTATCCTTGCATACTTCACTCGCTTCCTCAACATTCATAATTCTCTTCATACACGCTCGCCGGTTTCGGAGACTCTTGACTCCACCTTCCTTCAGTACCTGACTGATCTGGTCTAGGTAGGTTAGTCTCGGTCTCACTCGGTACCTACATCCTTCCACTTTCGCACAGACATCAATCTTCTTTAATAATATTACCCAAACGAATCAACCTATTTATGTCTACGAACAGAAAACTACCACGTTCACCACTGCCCACAACACTAATATATATTTATATAATAACCTACATATTCTGCATCAGCAAATTATAATAAATTTCTCGAATTTAAAATATCTAAGAAATAGGAATAGAATATATATTTAAATGTAAATTATATTTAAATTTCGACGTTTATTGATGAGATTGGCATAATTTAATAATGAATGGGTGGGAAATAAATGGGTCCTAGATTATTATTAGTTTTAAAAAAAATAATGTCATCTAGTGCGTGGTTGTTTATTTATATGGACACATGAGTAAAACACCTGAAAGTGAACAATTTAATTTCGCAATTCAGGAATTTATATGTAAAAAAGTTTATTAGTGGTAGGACCATGCTGTTGACGGTTCTCTATCTACGGCCCTGGGCCAGTCCGTCCGGGGTTAGTACCACACTCTCGCAAAAGATCGACGTCTGAGTAATGGCAATGTGCTATTGCGCTTCGTTCGGTGAGCGAGAGAGCCGGAAGTCCAACTGGGTGGTTTTTTATTATATATAGTCTTGCTTATACCAAAGGTCCATGGGCGGCAGTGACACTTACCATCAGATGTGCTGCTTATTCGTTTGCCACCATAAGCAATATAAAAAACATATGGATTCCAATATAAAAAATAAATAATGTATTTTTTTAAATAATTGGATATTATTTACCATTCCCACAACTAAGCTAAGCAATAAGCTAAGGAAAACTGTGAAATTTTAAAACATTAAATTTGAAGCCCTTTTTGAATTTGTCATTAGGAAGTATCGACAAGAAATCAATAATGATTTTTTTAATTAATTGGAACATGTTTACCATCCAAGAGCTAATATTTAAAAGGCTATGGAACACTATGGCATTCCGAAAACATTAAATTTGGTTTCTTTTTTCGTGGTACTCCTTTGAGAATCGAATTTCAAAAATGGAACAGTAGTTAGTTTTTTTTTAAGTATTTGAATAATTTTTACCATTCCTATAACAAAAATTAAAAGGATATGGAAAGCTATAGAATTCTAATCACATTAAATTTTGTTTATTTTTTCATGTAACAGACTACGACAAGCGTTGTTTCTGACAAACAACATCTTTTACACATCTATATTTTTAACGTAATTATATATTTACATTATAAGTTTCTGCACAAATCGATCATTTGTATTTATAGTTTTATTTTTTTAAAACACATTGAAACTATTAATATTCGCGTTTAGAATATTATAAGTGTAGTTACCGGTCTCATTTATTTAATCGAACTTTTAACAACTTGCAAAGGGCATGTATGCAATAGGGACATGATTCTTTCAACCATTACACCGTTCGCATTATGTACATTATAATGTTTATATAAGAGATACATAGATGATAAAGATATAAAATATGGTCTTCATAACTGCATTTACATTTTTAAGCAAAAAAAAAACGACCACTAATTACAAACATTAAGAATAACTTAATTAAATGCATAAATTATATATTATATTATATATATTTTTAACATTAAAACCGTATTACGTAACAAGTAAATAAACTTATTCTAAAGGTTGTTAAACTCGCATTTACTCTCTCAGATTATCGGTCTAGTAACGAATTGAGAATACAATAAAATATCTACGCCTTCTACAGCTAACTATGTGGTAGCGGCTACGAATACTACCAACTCTTACTTTGCTCCTGGATTTCGTAAAAGAGGATTAAGAGCCTTATTTCGACCTGGGCCAACTCCATCTGATGCCGTTTGATCAACAATTACATTACAAGTAGGGTTCACGTCTGGCAGGCGGCCGGTCATTAAACTATTGCCAATAACTTCTACAATATGTAGGTACTATGAAGGAAGAGTAAATATTGTATCGATCACAAATAATTGGGATAAAAGTAGGAAAATAATGTTGATGTACGCCTTCTCCAGTTGCTGTTAAATATAAATAAAGGATTAGTTATTTTATCATCATTTCTCGAGTCTCCTCCACACTAGAAATGAAATTGGCCTACTACACCACGCTGGTTAGATGTCGGTATAAGATTTTTGTTTCCCAGTTTTCCTTCTCTTGTATAGATGTTATATCTATATATTATCCCTTAGTCGTCTTTTACGATCACCCACGGATAAGATAAGAGGATGGTGAATTGTATTCTTATATCATTACCGCCAGGAAAAAATCTTTATCATCACTGCAAGAATATTATCAGCATTAGCTCATATATGTCCCACTTCTGGGCTTGAGATTTCTCCACAATAGGAGGGATATTGACCTACTACACCATGCCAGTCAGAAGGAATGTTTTTTTTATTTTGATTTATATTATTTCGAAGTTTTCTTCTCTTGCATAGATGTTATATGCATTCTGTCGACCATAGTCGTCATTTGCGATACCCATGAAGAAGATAATCGGTTGTGAATTGTATCTTACCACACGGACAGATGAAAATTCAAAATAAAAAAATATAAGAATTATGTCAAACTGTAACCAAGTATAATAGTATACCAGTTTTACTCCTATTATCATGGAGACTAGAGTATAAGGAGAATCATCTGTGTATATGAAAAGCGTCCGTCGAAATGTATTAAATAAGGGTGGCGCCACATTAGCATCATGGTAAATTTGAAAGGAAGCGGAAAAGAAAACTAATAATCAATAAGCTTAGTATTCACAGTTTACGAAATAAAATCACTCGAAACTATTAAATCAATAAGCTTACTAGTCACAATTTACGAAATAAAATCACTCAAAACTAATAAATCAATCAGCTTACTATTCACAGTTTACGAAATAAAATCACTTGAAACTAATAAATTAATAAGCTTACTATTCACAGTTCATGAAATAAAATTCCTCGAAACTAATAAATCAATAAGCTAACTATTCACAGTTTACGAAATAAAATCACTCGAAACTAATAAATCCAACCGGCTTACTATTCACAGTTTACGAAATAAAATCACTCTAGGTGTACGTTTTCTTGTAATAATTATTAAAGTTTATAAATTATATTAAATTTTTTAACTCGGCATACTTCAGTTCATCTAAAATTGCTATATTCATATCATACCTTTTGCTACACCAGCGCGATTGTGGAAGGTTTTGAACTGTTATTTATGGCTGGACACTTTTCAACTTTTCTCCCATATAAGATTGTTCTCCTTATACTCTAGTCTCCATGCTATTATGAAGAAATCATTTAAAGAATACATATAACAAAGTCAGAACAAGCCTTTGTAGATGGCAGTACGAAGTGTGTTGCCAGGTAATCTCTCAGGTAATCAATGTGACTCTTTTTTTTTTTGCGGCGGGCTATGGAGTGGTCACGTCCCGCTAAATCCGTCCGGAGCGACAGAAGAAGTGGCGCACGAGCCCATAGACCCGCCCTACAAGTACCTTTCCACGCCGTGCGAGCGGGCCATCGGAACCCGGTCTTTGTCTTCGGTGGACTTACGAGTATGTGACTCTAAGGTGAAGTCACCTTAGAATGAAATAGTAACCCAGTAAATGACTGAATATACTCTCATATTACTTATCTAAGACATACTATGTTGCTTGGACGGATTGTGCATGTATTATATTTATATCTACTCACTGACAAAGTTGTGAAGCTGCTGCTAGGTAATAGCGATACGGTACTATTTCGATAATGTTGTCACTCTAAATTATCCATAGATGATACGTTACGATCGTTATAATTCAAAAAAGGTTTAAAAGCGGGCGAGCGTTTGATACTAATTCTTCATGCGACGAGCCACGGGGTCACCGTAATTCATTCGAAACGTCAATGTTCACCGATGTGAACATTGACGTTTCGAGGTCGATACCTCGAATTGCCGACCATCAGGCAATACATGAAGCCGTGCTCTCAGAGGTTCATTGACTCTGCCATGACACACCCCAACCAATTAGTGGTTGGGGCGGCTAACTACGTCACTTCAAAAATATCCGCGATCCGACGTCCTCGACATGTACTGACCGACTCTGACGATTTGGTATCGATCGCTCAAGAAAGAGCATACACGGCCCGCGCGGCCATAACACATAAATATCCGCGCGTCCGCCTCCGCCGCCGGGGACGTAAGACGCGACGCATAATAGCCAATAGCTCAAACGTGGGCACGCCCACTTTGCTATCAGCGACCTCGACCCACAGGGAGAGCCCTCGGGCGTTGTCGCTTAAAATTTTACCGGGTTGAGAGCTCTCAGCGCTCTCCCATAGTCCGGGTTAAGCTGTGACAGCCATATGCGGCTAACAGCTAAAAGACAGACACAAAAAAAAAGATACTAATTCATTCGTTCACTAGACATAAGCCATGATCGTTGTGCTTGCGGGCTCTTGTAAATTGAACTGTGGTGAATTGATAGTTATCATATACCAATAAAGTGTTTATTCTGGAGTACGGCTTTTCTATTCGTAGTCTGCCTTGCTCCGTAATTCTACTGGACTCACCTTTATTATATAGGTAATGAGTCGATAGTCAAGTACACTATTAAAACTCTTGATTCTCTTGTTCTTATCCCAATTACTTGGGGTCGACGCAATATGCACTCATCTTCCATTTTACACATTGTGAAAATTATCGGCAATAGTTCTATGACTGGCCGCCTGCCTGACGTTAAACCTCCTTGGGAATGTAATTGTTGACCAAACGGCATCAGGTGGAGTTGGCCGAGGTATAAAGCTCTTAGTTGTCTTTTACGATATTAACGAGAAAAGTAAGGGTTGCAGTATTCGTGGTTTAGATACATACATTAGGATACACTATTTAAACAAATGAAAAAATGACAGGCAGGTTACAAAACAATACCGGTGGCCCGCTCGCACGGCGAAGAAGAGGTGCTTGCAGGTCAATGGGGTTGTGCGCCGCCTCTTCCGTCACCCCGGACCGATTTGGCGGGGTGCGACGCCCATAACCCACCGCAAAAAAAAAAAAAAAAAAAAAAAAAAAGGTTACAAAACAATTTATATTTGTCTCTTGATTTCCATTGTCAATCTAGTTTGTTCAATTGACAATTATATATTTCTTTCAATTATGTTTTTATACATACATATAAAAACTTCCACGTAAAAAGTCAGTACTTGAAGCAAAAAAAAAATAAATTAAGGTTTTTCAGTTTCAATAGTGTACATGTAAAAAAAACTCTCACAACTAAATAGTATAGCAGTCGTTGAATGATGGAGAATGAATGCAATAAGTCATAATCTATATATCTACCTTCCTCAGGATTTTTTAACAGCCGGCTAAGTCCAATTATATATTAATATTCCAAGTTGTCTGTCCAGCGTGATAAAATAAGCTAATTTCCTTAATTTAGAGTAGAAGCGTGTCCTGTAGAACAATGCATTTGGATTGAAAAAGAAAATAAATGGAATAGGAGTGATATATCATAAGAAACTACCTCTGTTGTTTGTCTATTGGTAATTATAGATTAAATATCATCATTATCATCATTCACCTGACCTCTTTCCACGCTAAGTGGAGTCGTCAGAACATGGTCTATCTAGCCTTCCATAAACTTCTACCAGCCCAACTACTAAACAGAATAATGATCAAAGAGTAAATCACAACAAGCACATCAGAATAAAACTATAATAAGAAAAATCAAAGTAAACAAGAGATTGCCACCAACAACAATATGAAGACTAACGTAGAGAAGAAGAGACAGAGAGACAAAAATATCGAAACGCAATTTTTCAATTTTAACCTTTTCATCTTTATGTTTAACTTCTTTTTCAATTTTAACCTTTTCTACTTTAAGGACAAAATTGAATTATACATACATACATATCATCACGCCATATCCCTTGCAGGGTAGGCAGAGAGAACAGAGTGTCAGAGAACTCTATCCTTGCATACTTCACTCGCTTCCTCAACATTCATAATTCTCTTCATACACGCTCGCCGGTTTCGGAGACTCTTGACTCGACCTTCCTTCAGTACATGACCGATCTGGTCTAGGTAGGTGAGTCTCGGTCTCCCCCGGTACCTACATCCTTCCACTTTCGCATTGTATATCTTCTTAACCAGACGTTCGTTCGGCATTCTTTCCACATGTCCAAACCATCGGAGCATTCCCTTTGGCACCTTCCCTTTCATACCTACTCGCTCTCTTACGTCGTCGTTACGAATGCGGTCGGTCAACCTAACTCCACAGATTTTCCGTAGAGATCGCATTTCGACTGCATTAATTTTACTTTCATACTCTTTTCTACATACCCAGCTCTCGCTTCCATACAGTAATGTTGGGACAAGTACTGCGTTATGTATTGCTACACGTGCCTTCTGGCTGAGGTGGTGGCTACCGAGAAGTTGTCGCAACGCTCCGTTCACTCTATTTCCCGCATTCACTCTTCGCTCTATATTATATAACATCAACATAACAATTAATAGATAAACATCAAAAAGGCACGGACAGAAGTCTGTGGATATACAATAATTAAAAAAAAAACTTCTACCAGCCGTCATATCTGCACTTACAACTTTCATACCCATATCTTCTTTCACGCAATCCATCCATCTCTTTTTGGGTCTTCCACGATTCTTCCGTCCGTTATTATACATTAAGTATATGTATAGTAAGTGCCCATGCCCATATAGAGCTTTTGCATAATAAATAATTTGATTTAATCTCATTTAATTTGTCAAATTCACAAAATTAGACTAAAATTATTAGTCTATTCTCCCTCGACGTCCATTATTCGAGCTTGTCCTCCCCGTGTAGAGCTAATAATATCAATATAGTAATCCTAACTTTCTATCCTAATCTCTATCCTAACTTTTATGGATAAAAACATGGAATTACTTCTCTTCAAACTTGACGAGAAATTAGAGAAACAAGCTGATAAAATAACTCATTCGGTCACAAAAAATGTCATGGAAGCAATAGATGAGAAGATGAAAACAATTATCGAGGAAAATAATATACTCAAAAATAAAGTATCAGAACTGGAACAAAAACTTAAATCAATGGATAGAGAAAAACGTAAAAACAACTTGGTGTTCTTTGGAATGGAAGAAAAGGGAAAATCTGAAGGGGAACTAGTAGATTACATTAAAGACCTCATACTAGATATCGGAGTTCACTTGGACAGCCACGAAATTAGCAATGTGTATAGAATCGGGAAACAAAGTGAAAACAAGAATCGTCCGGTTGTAGCCTCCATAACAACTTTATGGAAAAAGCACCTTATACTGAAAAACAAGACAAACCTCCCATCAGGTATTAAGGTGAAGGAAGATTATTCTAAGGAAATCCTGGAAAAGCGTAAACAGTTACAACCTCAAGTAGAAGAAGAGAAGAAAAAGGGATACATAGCTTATATAAAATATGATAAACTGGTAGTGATTAAACCAAAAGACAGCAATCGAGAAAAGCGTAAGAGGGAAACTTCAGATTCTCCTAAGTCATCCGCACAGAAGAAAGTAAATAGTAACCAAACCTTGAACAATCCTTCACAATTGCCAGCCAAAACTAACAAGAAAAAGATCATTAGACCTAACTTACTGAACTATGTCAACCGAGCAAATTCCGACCCACAACTAAATGCTTCTTCAAAAAACTAACAATTGCCTCGGCAAACCGGAAACTAACAATAACAACAACTACAAATAAAAAACAAAACATAATAACAAAAAGTCTCCCACAACGGTTGGTCCCCGCGGGAGTTATTGACCACCACCCTCTAACAACGAAAAGAAACCAAATACTCAACATTGCAACCATAAATACAAGAACTCTTAGAACAGAAGAAAGCCTACAGGAACTAGAAAAAGCTTTGGAACATATAAAATGGGACATCCTAGTAATTAGTGAGATGCGAAGATTAGGAGAAAAAATTGAGGAACGCACTAATTACATACTTTTCCATAAAGGCGAAACAGCTGGCCAAAAAGGAGTAGGATTCATAATCAAACAAACAATGAAACAACACATACAGGAGCTAATTGGAATCTCAGATCGAATAGCTGTTCTTAACATTAGTATACCAGGATACAAAAAAATATGGTCAATTATACAAATTTATGCCCCAACAGAACAAGCAACAGAAACAGAAATTAAATTCTTCTATAAAGAACTATCACAAACGCTAACAATATATATAAACAACCATTTGATAATAATGGGTGACTTTAATGCTCAAGTCGGTAAGAAGCAATGTAAGGAAGAATATGTATTGGGACAGTTCGGACGAGGAAGACGAAGTAAACGGGGTGAACTGCTAGTTGAATTCCTACTACAACACAACCTAACGCTCTTGAACAGTTGGTACATGAAAAACGAAAAGAATAAATGGACATGGATCTCCCCCGATGGCAACACCAAAAACGAGATTGACTACATAACAACAAACTACCCAAAAGCTTTCACTGATACGTCAGTCTTAAGTAGATTCAATTTCAATACAAACCATCGTATGGTGAGAAGTAACATGAGAATAACACCACCAAAAATATCTAGAAAACTCTATATGCCACACACCAAAGGACACCACAACAAAGACACCCTAACGAAAATAAAACAATCACTAACTGAATTTGCTAAGGAATTAACTAAAAGTAACATGGATACTTATACAAAATATGGAATACTAGAAGTGCTACTAGCTCAAGACAAAATTGAAAACAGCAGAAGAAACAAGTACAGTCTAAGTGATACCACACTATAACTCATAGGAAAAAGAAAAAACCTACTCTCAAAACGACCTAGAAAAGATAACTTAAAAACCATAACGAAAATAAGCAAGGAAATCAGAGAGAACATAAGAAAAGATAGGAAAACGAAGAGGCTGGAAACGTTAGAAAAACATATAGTGAAAACAGGAGGAGTAAAAAAGGCGTTTAAGGAACTGAGAGAATCAGACAAAGAATGGATACCAAAACTAAACAAAAGAAATCTTACCTCATCTAATAGACAAAACATCAACGAAATAGCCACAAATTTTTACCAGGACCTATATTCAAATTCTGACAAACAAGCAAACAGCTCAGGGACACACACCAACAAAAAACAGGCAACAGTGATAACTGAACCAAAAATACTTCCCAGAGAAATAGAAAAAGCTATATATAGTCAGAAGATGGAAAAAGCTCCAGGTCCGGACAAAGTGACAAACGAACTTCTTAAAGGCATCCTCGAGGAACTCCTACCAATACTCACTCCACTATTCAATGAAGTTCTGACAACTGGCAAAATCCCTACCCAATGGAAAACATCAAACATTATTCTTATATTTAAGAAAGGACAAAAGGAAGATATTGGGAACTACAGACCTATAAGTCTGGTGTCAAATATCTACAAGGTATTTTCCAAAGTTGTCTTAGAAAGAATGAGCAAAAAACTAGATGAAAATCAACCAAGGGAACAAGCTGGCTTTAGACAAAAATATTCTACTCTAGACCATATACACACAGTGAAGCAAATAGTTGAAAAATATAATGAGTTCAATAAGAAACTTTATATGGCATTCATTGATTACTCCAAGGCGTTCGACAGCTTAAAACACACAGCCATATGGGACAGTCTAGAACAGCAGGGGATTCCTCAAAATTATATAAATATCATAAAGAACATCTACTTGAATGGCGAAGCGAGGATTCAACTTGAAAGTCTAGGAAAAAATTCAAGATCGAGAGGGGAGTAAGACAGGGAGACCCTCTTTCACCAAAACTGTTCTCAGCTGCCCTAGAAAATATCTTTCGCAAACTTGACTGGAATGAATATGGCCTTAACGTGCAAGGCATAAAACTGAACCACCTAAGATTTGCAGACGATATAATCTTATTTGAGGAAAACCCGATGCACTTAAATAAAATGATAGAATCGCTAAACAAAGAAAGTATGAAAGTGGGTCTAAGCATGAACAAAGATAAAACAAAATTGCTTACAAACTCTGAACCAGTCACTATAAAAATCAATAACCAACCACTCGAATACGTGACGGAATACATATATCTTGGCCAGATAATATCTCACAAAGATCAAACTACCAAAGAAGTTGAGCGAAGAATTGGCAACGGTTGGAATAGATACTGGTCTTTGAAAGAAGTCTTTAAATCCAAGGAGCTAAGTATGCAAATTAAAAGTAAAGTCTTCAACACATGTGTACTCCCCGTCATTACTCATGGATGTGAAACCTGGGCACTCACCAAACACCATAGAGATAAGTTGGAGCGATGTCAGAGAGCGATGGAGAGAAGCTTGACACGAATAAAAAAACAAGACAGAGTAAGATGCACCATAATAAGGGATAAAACCAAAGTTGTTGATTTGCTAACCCGGATAGACCAACTAAAGTGGAGGTAGACAGGCCACATGATACGGGATCCACAAGAAAAATGGTGCAAACTTGTCACTGACTGGTATCCTAGAGATGGTAAGCGAAGTAGAGGTCGCCAACAAACAAGATGGGAAGATGACCTAAAACTAACGGCAGGACATCACTGGAGAAGGGTAGCATGTGACAGGCCCCAATGGAAAAAGTTAGAGGAGGCCTATGCCAGAAGGCAAACTGAGCTTCGGGACATAATATAATATAGTACTAATTTCATACTCAAATGTAAAGTTCAGAATAAAAAGGCTTATTATTATTATTATTATGTATCTCCATTTATGCACGGGATCTTCCGTAGGGAAGATACCCGGTCCTTTGGTAGGCTTACATGGGGATATGGATCCAACACGCAGAGGCCTTTAGAGAAATTTAATCTAAATATTGGGATGGGACACCTACCGATGACATTCCACGTCTGCACATAACATACGTGGAATGCCAGCACTAAGTGTAAAACTATTGTGTGATGATGGTATCTAATATATGAATATGAGAGTGGGTGCTTAGTGGACTGGTTCATCTTATATCTATGAAATTATAAACTGTCGTCTGCCTTCAAACCCATGTTAAGAGATGAACGGTGGCAGACGGTGACTCGCCAACTCACTGAATGGGCCCCCTAAATAGTCGCCACAGACACACTAGTCATACGGGCAACAGAGGGCAACATTGGTGTAAGTGGCTAGGGGTGTCGAGCGGTGCGGCGCCGGTTTCACCATTGAGTCTGCGATAAACAGACCCTTGGTTTCCCCGCAATTATGCCCTTGAAAATGACACTTCCACCCCCGAGCATATAGCTCTGGCGACCCCTCTCTGACCAACTGTTTAAGGCAAGCCAGAGCTGAGAGTCCTTCGGGCACTCTTCGGTTTCCATTCTAGCCAGCCAATGAAGGCCAGCTGGAGACGAGTCCCTGGTCGACTCTCTGGAGTATTCAGGACCGCAGTGTCGCCACTCACATTCAGCTCGCCACAAGCTGCCCTGCGGTTTATTGGCTTTCCTGTAAATCTTGTGATACATTTTTTTTTTATATCAAAAGAACTTAAGGAGCCATATAATGTTCCTCCGAGTTTTGCGTTAGCCTCATGGTGAGGTAACGACTGGCCCGGAGGTTTTATTATTATTATTATTATTAATCCTAACTTTCTAATATTTATGTGAGTTTGTTTGTTTGTTTGCTACGCTTTCAATCCTAAACCACTAAAACGATTTTAAAAATTCTTTCATCAATGAAAAGCGTTATCAGCGAGCAATCTAGGCTATATTTTTTTGCGTATTCCCATGAAGAACGAGAACTCATCATTATCATCTCAGCTTTTATATATCCAACTGTTGGGCTCGAACGTCCTCCATTATGGGAGGGAAATTGACCTACTATACCACGCTGGTCAAACGTGTTGGTACAGGGTTTTGTTTCGAGTTTTTCTTCTTTTACATGGATGTTATATGTGTTTTGTATCCCTTAGCTGTCTCTAACGATCACCCACGGGTAAGATAGGGGGTAGTGAATTGTATTCTTACACCGTCACCACAAGGACAATTACGTAATTATTGGAACGCTTTAATCGATTGTAATTGCTATTATAAGTTACCCATAATTATTAATTACCCAAGAGTTAACCTGTGCAGTATCATGGTTATTCCTAAACCGATGTTAACAACTTTGAGAGTAAGTAGTAGACATCACACTAAAAGCACTAAAATTAAATATATATATATATATATATATATATATATATATATATATATATATATATATATATATATCTTTATATACCGGGTGTAACAGAGAATGGAGCAGCTGGTCAGAATAGTGGTAGGTAATGATGGTAGAAACTCGTAACAAAAATCTGAAGGGAAAATGTCGAGGGTCATTGACTCATCAGCTGTCTGTAAAGGCGACGTTTGTCATACTGTAGCAAACGTAATCATTGATTTATTTTATTATATAACATAATGAATATTTAGAAACCATGAGTATGTAGCAGACTATTTGTCGCTTACTTGGTACGTTTCATTCGTTTCAAAGAATAAAATAAAAAGTGTGTGTGTCAGCTCCGACGCACGACTGGAGTTTACTCCTTAAGTACGATTATCAAAACAGGCGCAAAAAAGCTCATTTGACTAAAAATAATATATATATTTTATTTACATTTATTAAAACTGTTCAATGAAGTATTATCTCACGTCAGAAAATGAAAGGTGCACAGAATAGGTTGCGCACCAAAAACGTAACGAGATCATTCGATCACTAGATTTTAATCCTCAATTTTTTCTCATACGCTCGGCCTTATATGAAAATCGATTCTTAAGGAGTAATCTCCAAAAAGAAAATTGTCATTGATTGCCACTCTCTCATTCGTCGTAGCATGATTTTATATTGCCTATAGCATTCCTCGATAGATAGGCTATCTAACACTTTAATATTTTTTCAATTCGAACTCTAGTTTTTGAGATTAGCGCGTTCAAACAAACAAACAAGCTCTTTAGCTTTATAATATTAGTAATACATTTGGTTACGACTTCGTTAATATTTTCATTTTGACTATTCGGTTATTTCCGCTACCTATTATTTTTTATTGTAATGTATATTTCTGGAATATTACAAATGTAACTCCAAAAAGCGATGACAAAATTGAAAATTTTGAATGCTTCTAATTCATTAACGAATCGAACATTTTCCCTTTAAATTTTTGTTATGGATTCCTACCATCATTACCTACCACACTTCTGACCAGCTGCTCCATTCTCTGCTACACCCGGTATATATATATAATTCTGTACGTGTGATGTCACTGAACTCCTCCTATGGGTGTGGTCAAGTGGATACGAGAATGGTTTAGATTCGCAATTAGACCCGGTAGGTGGCGCTGCGAGAGTAGAGTTATAAGATTTTTACTTTTCATACATTGTCTGTTAGGCGGAGCGACGTTTGTCGGGACCGCTAGTATACATATATGTATATTTCATATGACAAAAGCCTTTTTTGTGATTAGTCACTTGGTAATTTAATTCAATGCTTACAATATGATATTCCAAGTGGAGGTCGCGCTCCAGTCCGGTCGTAGATTAGTAACTAGATAAACTTAAAATATTATGCAAAATTGTCAGTGTTAGAGCGCATGCGCCGAATATTTATTCTTTTACACGTATGTGTTACACGTATGTGTGTGTGTATATGTATACCTTCTTAAACGGTTCGATAGATTTTAGGACATTTTGTGAGTATTCAACTGACCCGCTCATAGTAGTGTAAATTTAGAATTAAAACCGATAGGTTACTTGAATTAATGCTAGATTTTTTTATTTATTCATATATCAAAAGAACTATCATAAAAAGCTTTATTTTTAAAGAAAATTGTGTTTAATTGTTTTTCTTTAATTTTGATTAGGGAAGGTTAATGCTCGAGTAGGAGAAAATATGTCAGATCAACTAGTATATCATTCTAGATTTATGGCCTTATGCCGTCCATTATAAAACGTAGACTTAAATGAGGGGAACCCATAAATAAGGAACCCATAAATGAGGGGAAGAAAATAGCCCTTTACGTTTTACAGAATAAAGCTGCTTTTCACTTGCCTGGTGAGAACCTGAGCCGATTTTAACGACCTCATAGACTTTAAGGTAAGAGGTGGCCACTTGTATTCTTATCCCACCCTACACGGGGGAGTTATCTAACATAATTTGACTGATTTTGTGAATAGTTTGTAAATATGTTAAATTTTTAACATCGCAACGTATGATAATGCGAGCGTTCGTTCAATATTCGTAATATTCATAATATGTTGATAAAGGCGGCCATGACATTTGCACAGCCGTTTACGTAGTCGTCAGACACTTGCTATGAAACGTATTCATAACCTTAATTCAATGTAATATCGGGTACAACAATCATTTCATATTACATTTAGCACTATTGAAATACATAATTTATTATTATTATTTTTATTTGTTCACTTTTAAAACATATTATATTATTTCTGGTGGGTTATTTTATATATTCCTACTGAAAACGTACTGTGTACTCCATATATATATATATATATATATATATATATATATATATATATGTATATATATATATATATATATATATATATATATATATATATATATATATATATATATATATATTGCGTCGATCCCAAGTAATTGGGATAAGAGCAAGATGATGATAAATTAGGCTTGTATCTTTTTTTTTTTTTCAGCACCCTGCGCTAAGGAAATAAACCTTGTATTGCGGGGGACTTTACAAACATGCAATTAACGCAGACAAATTACACCCAGAATCAGAACAACACTTTGTGGATCACACAAAGTAATGTCCTGCGTGGAAATCGAACCCACGGCAGTGGCACGGAAGGTCGGTATCTTAACCACTACGCCATCTGTGCAGTGAAATATATCATCTGTATAGTATATACTCTACAAGATCAAAAAATTGGCAGGCTGAATGGAGCGATTACAAGGTGATCTGACTGAATGACATAAGCCTGTATTTATACAAGCTTATTCCATTTCAGATAGCTTACATACTCATCATCATCATCATTCTTTTGCGCTTATCCCAATTACTTGAGGTCGACGCAAAATGTACTCGCACATATTGCAAAAGTTATTTATGACCGCCTGCTTCATGTAAAACCCTCTTTGAGAATGTAATTGTTGACCAAACCACATTAGATATAGTTTGTCCAGGTCGATATAAACCCCTTCATCATCATCATCATTTCAGCCCATATATTCCCCCTAGGTCTGATGCCACTGAGGATCCCACGGGAGCATATGCTACAACCATGAATACCTTGGTGACACCTAGTTTTATACGGACCCAAAGAAGTCTGGGATCATACATTCCGTAATCCTTCATACCTGAGGCCAAGCGAGAGGACAACAGCACTCCTACCTCCATGCTGGCTCGATCGCTCTGTGGTACACCAGACCACAGAGCCATCCCGCCACCAGGAAGATCGCAGGCGTCGCTGCCCCTTCGCTTGGTCTCTGTTACACAGAGAACGTCTAGATGTTTGTCCGTCATGACGGTTATCAGCTCGTGCAACTTACCTTCCACACATCCTCTTACATTCCACGTGCCCACCCGGCACTCTGTTCTCCTCGACTCGCCTGACTGGGCAAGGCGTGATGGGTGGCGGCCACCATCGCCGCATCTGCCGATATTCGTACCGACGGGGGCGGGTCGGTACGCGTCGCCTCCGGGGGACGCCCTAACCCGCACTGCGGTACGCATTATACGTTAAAAAAAAGTGTTAGGAGAAAAAACAATATTACAAATATTTTTTTTTGTGAAGATCTAATTAATATTAAGATCGTAATATGGCTCGATGATTATAACAAAATAGATAAAACTAAACTTGAATTGTCACCAAATACGTAAACTATTTAATTAAAAATAGTAGATATTTAATTTAGCGACGTGTAATCATACTTAAAGAAGCTACATTTTAAATAAACAACGCATGGTAAGTCATTGAACCTATTTAAAATAGTGTTTTTTTTTTCGATTAATTCGCCGGTCCCTATACCTGATTAGAGGTTATTCAACTTCACAATACATTATAAGGCAGATAAGAAACAAACGTGACATTACAACAATTTAAAAACACCATTTTCGTTTATTTCACTTTTATAGTTTATTATTATTTTAAAACGTATACAATAAATCTTATAGTAAAGGAATCAAATAATTTTATATTTGATTTAAAAATAAAATACGTACTACACATATTTTTAAAAACAAATTCGAATAAAAACACAAGTATAAATTAAATTATTTAATATACATATATATTTATGTAATATATTTGAATATGAAATGATACAAATATTAAATATAATGGTGTCAAATGGATTTTACCAACGTTACTAAAAAAAAATTACATTTTATTCGTTACGAAACACCTGAGAGATGGGTGCAATGAACTCATGAACCGATTATTCGGTCAGATACTGAACAACTGTAGAGTGCACCCTCTCACAGTAATCTCTACGAGGCGGTTTGCCTCCTCACCTGTGCGCAAAATACGTCACGCCATCATAATCGTCATCGTATCTTAAATACGTCACATTGCGAAGAGTATTATGTTTAGTACGGCGTTTTATAAAGGAAATAATGTTATGTTTAGTATGGATTTTGTGGAGGAAAGAATATTGTGATTTGTACAGAGTTTTGTAAAGAATCTTTAGTAATAAGTTTTGTAAAGGAAAGAATGTTATTTTTAGTACGGAGGTTTGTAGAGAAAATAATATTATGTTTAATACTGAGTTTTGTAAAGGAAAGAATATTATGTTTAGTACGGAGGTTTGTAGAGGGAATAATATTATGTTTAATACTGAGTTTTGTAAAGGAAAGAATATTATGTTTAATACTGAGTTTTGTAAAGGAAAGAATATTATGTTTAATACTGAGTTTTGTAAAGGAAAGAATATTATGTTTAGTACAGAGTTTTGTAGAGGAAAGAATATTACGTTTAATACTGAGTTTTGTAAAGGAAAGAATATTATGTTTAGTACGGAGGTTTGTAGAGGGAATAATATTATTTTTAATACTGAGTTTTGTAAAGGATAGAATATTATGTTTAATACTGAGTTTTGTAGAGGAAAGAATATTATGTTTAATACTGAGTTTTGTAGAGGAAAGAATATTATGTTTAATACTGAGTTGTGTAAAGGAAAGAATATTATGTTTAATACTGAGTTTTGTAAAGGAAAGAATATTATGTTTAATACTGAGTTTTGTAAAGGAAAGAATATTATGTTTAATACTGAGTTTTGTAAAGGAAAGAATATTATGTTTAATACTGAGTTTTGTAAAGGAAAGAATATTATGTTTAATACTGAGTTTTGTAAAGGAAATAATATTATGTTTAATACTGAGTTTTGTAAAGGAAAGAATATTATGTTTAATACTGAGTTTTGTAAAGGAAAGAATATTATGTTTAATACTGAGTTTTGTAAAGGAAAGAATATTATGTTTAATACTGAGTTTTGTAAAGGAAAGACTATTATGTTTAATACTGAGTTTTGTAAAGGAAAGAATATTATGTTTAAAACTGAGTTTTGTAAAGGAAAGAATATTATGTTTAATACTGAGTTTTGTAAAGGAAAGAATATTATGTTTAATACTGAGTTTTGTAAAGGAAAGAATATTATGTTTAGTACAGAGTTTTGTAGAGGAAAGAATATTACGTTTAATACTGAGTTTTGTAAAGGAAAGAATATTATGTTTAGTACGGAGGTTTGTAGAGGGAATAATATTATTTTTAATACTGAGTTTTGTAAAGGATAGAATATTATGTTTAATACTGAGTTTTGTAGAGGAAAGAATATTATGTTTAATACTGAGTTTTGTAGAGGAAAGAATATTATGTTTAATACTGAGTTTTGTAGAGAAAAGAATATTATGTTTAATACTGAGTTTTGTAGAGGAAAGAATATATATATTATGTTTAATACTGAGTTTTGTAAAGGAAAGAATATTATGTTTAATACTGAGTTTTGTAAAGGAAAGAATATTATGTTTAATACTGAGTTTTGTAAAGGAAAGAATATTATGTTTAATACTGAGTTTTGTAAAGGAAAGAATATTATGTTTAAAACTGAGTTTCGTAAAGCAAAGAATATTATGTTTAGTATGGAGTTTTGTTGAGGAAAGAATATTATGTTTAGTAGGGAATTTTGTGGAAGATTTTATGGCTGTATATTAATCTTTATAGCCTGTGAGTTTACCTGTACTCTGATAATTACGTTTTAAGGCATTATTATTTTATGACAGATTCCTTATTTGTAGCAAAAAAAAAAAATAATGTCACCGTAAAAAGCATTATTTTAAAAATGGAAATAAAGTGTTACATTACATATGAAATCCCTAATAATCTTCTTGATTATAAGTTTGTCTTTAAATTAGATTAGTCATACACTTTCCAGGATCGTGACTGCTAGCTTACTGGAGAACTAAATACAAATATATTATTACTGGAGAACTAAATACAAATAGATCTAAACAGTTCGCAGTTATACCGGCAAGTAAAGACAACAAATAAATGAGAAATTTCAATATTTAAATACTTAGTATTTCATCATTCTCCTACTCTTATCCCAATTACTTGGGGTCGATACAATATGTACTCTTTTTTCATAGTACATATTATAAAAGCTTTTGACAATAGTTTTATGACCGGCCGCCTGATAAACGTCAACACTCCTTGGGAATGTAATTATTGATCAAACGCCATCAGGTGTTGGCCCAGGTCATTATAAGGCTCTTAGTCGTGTTATACGACATCCATGACCAAAGTAAGGGTTGGTAGTATTCGTGGCCGCTACCACACAGCAATTAAATGCTTAGTAATTAAAAAATGAAAACAAGGTCAAAACAATACAATTGAGACATAAAAATACAGGCATTGTATTGTAAATGTAAAATTCATTGATAAGTCGCGAGTTAAAGATTATGAAAGCGTAAGGGCTATAAAATCAATCTATTACAGTACTGATAGTCATGCGTAATATATTACAATGATAAAAAGAGAGTGGCAGCTACTTCTTGATGTATGATGAAAATTACCTGATTAAATAATTACAACTTGATATTAACAGAACTTGGCAACAATATTGACAAATCCATATCCGTGGTAGGACCACGCTGTTGACAGTTATCTGTCTACAGCCGCGGGCCGGTCTATCCGGGGTAGTACCACACTCTCACAGAAGATAGACGTCTGAGTAATGGCAATGTGCTATTGCGCTTCGTTTGGTGAGCGAGAGAGCCGGGAGCCCAACTGGGTGGGTTTGGGGATTTTATTGGTTAGCAGCGGCTTAAGCTTAAGCCTTGGTATTGCAACGATACATAGGTGGCGGTGACGCTTCCCATCGGGTGTGCTGCTTGCTCGTTTGCCACCATAAGCAATAAAAAGAATTAAAATAAACAATCAAGCTGTAATTAAGAAATTCTTATAGATGGTTAAAATTTCGAAAGTAAAAATTATAGAATAATAGTTTCTGCTCAAATGTATTATTAAAGAATGGAAGACTAGGTTTTCATGGCAACGTTAATTAATAGTATTCTTTTGTAGAACTTCAAAAAGAAAGTACATTCCATACTTTTATAATTAGCAGGCAAATGTCCAAAAGACATTATAGTACTTAGTAGTGAATAGTGTTAGTGCCAATCTATCTAAACTGGTAGAAAATATAAATCAGAATAAACGCTTTAGAGGTCTACAAAATATCCTTCTAAGATTATAAAAAACATGATACTTCAAATAATAGAACGCTTTGAAATAAAATTAGAAATAGACAATGATTGTAAAATTCATAGAGGGGAAAGTCAAAAGATTAAAACAGAGCAGGTGTATATAATATAGGTAAAGAAATTGCAAATATTAAGATTCCAAAATGAAAGAACGTCTAACGAAATAAATATCGTGGTAGGTATGGATTAGTTTTTAGAAGTATCTACCCTTAGTTATAGCTGAATGCAGTACCATAGTATCTTTCAACATGACGTTCACTTAAACCTATCAAATAAACTAAGGCGGACGTCAGATGTAAATATATGATTGGATATTCTTAATCAAACTACACTTATGAAGCCTTCAAAAAAAAATAAACGCGGACGTCGGATGTGAATATATGAATGGATATTCTTAATCAACAATGCTAGATTATAAGAAATTAATGTAAAACAAAAGTGATAAATAGGAATTGCATAGTGTCGTGGCAAAATAATAATAACGAAATTGCAATAAAGACAAGCAGAACAAGAGTCTGGTTGTCTTACTGAGTAATAAGTAAGAGTGAGTAGTGAGCACTATTGGTTGAAATGAACTTCAAAAAGATTCTCCTTTTACAGCAGTCTTTTCAGACCATATCCATTTCACTGTTGAAGAGACTTTAGTCTTCCAAAACAGAAGATAATCTTCCTACTATACCATGCTGAGTAGACGTATTTCCATTTCTCTAATTTGCGAAAAGCGAGCGAAGCCGCGAACAATAGCTAGTCGTCAAATATAATCCGCTAGATATATTATCTATGCACTATGCACAAAAATGGTTAATTCAAAGTTCTCTCCAAAATAACTCAATGTAGATGGCGTTAGCATACAGAAATTCGTATATTTTAAGCTGAAAAGTTACTAATCTTATATAGCCTGCATCTCAAAATCCTTTCTTAGGGGATGCCTACGTCATAGTAGCTTTATGCATGCAAAGTCTCAGCCCGATCGGTTTAAAATTGACAAAGTTTTATACAAACTTTCATCCCATATTTTATACCCTTGGGAGTAGAATTAATCAAAATTCTTTCTTAGCCGATGCCTACGTCATAACATCTACCTGCATGCCAAATTTTAGCCCCATCCGTCCAGTGGTTTAGGCTGTGCGTTGATAGATCACTATGTCAGTCAGTCACCTTTGAGTTATATATATATAGATTGTTATCTCCTTCATTTCCTCAGGGATCTTTTGTCAATACAGCCAAAAATGGATGAAGGATTGCCGAATTGTATTATCAATCCAATACCAAATAGAAGATTCTTTAATATTATAACCCATCAACCTATCCAACCATTCGCCCGAAGACATTCACTACGGGCCTGGAGGATAGGCCTCCCTACAAGAATGCTACTCAGAACGATCTTGTGCCTCTTACATCCAACTGCTCCTTACGACTTTTAAAATGCCGTCTAACAAGTCCTTCAAGAACCCTTATTCTCCAACGGTTATCGTATGACGAGCGTTGTGACTTGCCTATTGCTACTTCAACATTAAGGCAAATAAATTTATAAGCGGCGTTTTTAACGAGCTGAAAATATTAGTTGGCATACAGTAATGTGAGCAGACATGCAAATTCTAAATTTTAATGGTTCTATTGAACTCATGTCCACGTCAACGTCACGTCCTAAATTCAGGATAATTTGAAATGACCAAATAGAATCTACTATAGATATTACGACACACTGATTAATTAATAATGGCCATTTATCGCAATTATTAATCAGAAGCCTTATTTAAATAAATTACGATTAACATGGCGCTGTTGACAGTATTCTTAAAAAAAAATCTGCTTTTAGAAATAGCCTCAAATCTGATCACATCCAACCCAATCCTTCGGAGGCGACGGCAGAGACGACGTGGAACCCTATAACCAGTTGTACATGGATCTGTCTATCACCATGTGGGCAGACCAGCTACTGCTGGTCTGCCCACAGGTCCTTGTTTTCGGTGTCATAAATGAACTGCATAGTCCTTCGAATTAGAACCATATTCTCGCATTAACTCAACGTCTGAATAGCAGCAATTTATTACATGTTACATTCAGTAAGGAGGTGCAGGCATAGAGCAGGTAGCGATCTGGCTATGGCTCTATTTTAGTGGTAGTTACCACTTACCATTCGGTGAACTACTTTCTCGTCTACCATCAAAGGCTACAAAAAACATCTAAGAATGAAATCTTTGACTTTGCTAAAGGCTCTTATTACAAGTATCTTACATTTAGAGTAAATTATCGTGATCTGTTTTACCTGAGTCCTTCCAAGTAGAGATAGGTTTTGCTTTATTGGTTATGCTTCTCTTATAGATTGTACGTTTCATTCTGTTTATCTGTAGCATTATACTGTTTTTTTTCTAAATCTGAGACCATATACTACTCTCATTATAATTAGTGATGAAACGGAAGCGAAAGCAGAATCGTAAACGGATGCTGCAATATAAGTATTAATACGATGAAAAAATATTTATTTTAATTTAACTTTGTTCATGGTTACGGGAGCGCTAAGGTGTCTTACGTCCACAAAGTCGTAGTTATTACAAATCAAATCATCAAACAATTTGCGTCATAATTTAATAACTAATACTGAAGCGGAAAGTTATACATATCTGGAATAACCATGACTTGTTGGACGTGAAATATAATAGTACTCAAGCACTAAGCGCCTTAAACGTTGGCAAATTAAAAATCACATACGAACGCATTAAAATCCGTAAAAATAGTTTTATTTCAAATGTAATATTCAGGTAGACATCATAAGTCATTATGTTAAGGTTAAATAAAATTATAGTTAATTTTATGAAAAAATATTAATCCACTTTTACTTCTAATAATGAATATAATGCTGTGTGGTAGCGACTACGAATACTACCAACACGTACTTTGCTTGTGGATGTCGTAAAAGATGACTAAGAGCCTTATTTCGACCTGGGCCAGCACCACCTGATGCCGTTTGGTCAACAATTACATTCCCAAGGAGGGTTGACCTCAGGCAGGCGGCCGGTCATAAAACTATTGCCAATAACTTTTACAATATGTACTATGAAACAAGAGTACCTACATATTGTATCGACCCCAAGTAATTGGGATGAGAGTAGGAGAATGATGGCTGCCGTATCATCCATGATGGCCAATTCGCTTACCAACCGTCGCAATATTTCCATTATCATCCTCTGTTGGACCTAACATTGGATTTATATAGAGGGTCATAATTAGAATGTAATTTATTTTTTTTTTGGAACGAAGTTCCTTATCGCGCGTTGTGAAAGGGGGCTAGACGGAAAAAAATCTTACGAAAAGTTGTCACGACACTTTTTGCTATAGTAAGCTATTGTAAGCTGTGCGGCGTCGCTCGTCGGTTCTCTTATAGAAAGCAAGCCAGATATTTTCATTTCTATTTCGCATTGAACAGTGTGGTGTCGCGACGATTTTTTTTATAGATAGAGTGATTCAAGAGGAAGGTTTATATGTATAATATATGCATAATGTACTAGAGAAACACTGATAATTTTAGAGGTTTCTAATGTGATGTCGTAAATAAACACATTATTTTGCGCTTACATTGCAAACGCTGGCTGAACCCTACGAAATAGATCAAAATAAAGTACTACAGTATTATACAGCTTAAAAAGGCCTACAAAAAAGTCCGCGATGGTATATATCTATCTCTTAAGGATAACATACTATATCCATTTTAATACTTTAAAAAATGTTCTATTATAAAACGATAATTGAAAAGCTATTTACACAAATACTGTATTAATCCTTATCATTTTAAATACATTAGTTGGCTTGAGCATTTCATGAAGATATTTTTTTTCCTTCAGACCATGCAAATTAAATCAATACCTTATGAGATATAGCAAAATCAAAATAATGCGCAACGAAATTATTTTCGCCCGTGACCGGGCCGCGTGGCCGGCTCGCGTTCGAGCTCGGGGCCGAAAAGTTTTGGTAGTCTAGTGGAATTGTATATCCTATTATTAATATTATAAACGTGAAAGTTTGTAATAATGTATGGATGTGAACATGTTTGTTGCTCTTTCACGTAAAAACTACTGAATGGATTTTGATGAAATTTATAGTAATATAGCTTGCACATCAGAATAACACATAGGCTATAATTTATAAAGATATTTTGCAAATTGGCTAAAATATAACGATAAAAATCGCTTAAGGCAGAAAAAAATTATATAATTAAAATAGAACTTCGTTCCATCCGGGTGTCCCTTGACACCTCCGGTTTTTTTTTTTTTTAACAGACATCCATCCATCCGTCAGTCTATAGACGTCCACTATTTGAAATAGGCCTCCCCACGAGAATGTCAAACAGAATGGTCTTGTATCTACTTCTAATGGCTGCCTGCGACACTCAAGATGACGAGAGTCCACGAGGAAATAGTCTTATTTTGCAGGAGACTTTACAAACATATAATTAAAAGATAAAAATTACACCTAGACTCAGAACAAAAACTTGTGGATCGCACAAAGTATTGTCCAGTGCGGGAATTGAACAAACGACACTGGTGCGGTATGTCGGTATCTTAACCAATGAATTGATGAAAGATGAATTGATGAAAGATGTGGTTCATATTTTATTGAGATTTATCTCCTAACTGGGTTAAAAAGGGGTAGAAAGTTATTATAGGGGTGATTTGCTTTAAAGTTGATATCAATACTTCTTAGTGATTTTGATTTAAAAGACATTTTATTTTGGCACATGTTTAAAAACTCAATTCGATTACATTCAAAAAAACCGGCTAAGAGCGACTCGGAGTCGCGCACGAAGGGTTCCATACCATTATCTATAAATGGCAATATAATCATGTTTTTAAAATTGTTTGGTTTTTGAATTGTGCTAGGATATAGCCATTGCGATACTAAAACCAAAAACACCGCTTTATAAAATTATATCTACTGCAACTTTTTATTTTACCCTACAATGATTAGGAAAGGAGTATAAGACTATCTGCTATATTTTCGTTCGCTGTTTAGCCAGTTTTAATCAATATATTTGCAAAAATCGAGACAGAAAGGATGAGTTATAATAGGAAGAATCTTAATCTTAATATACAATATATATA
The DNA here is from genome assembly GCA_905163515.2 of Lymantria monacha. Taxonomy (NCBI): domain Eukaryota; kingdom Metazoa; phylum Arthropoda; class Insecta; order Lepidoptera; family Erebidae; genus Lymantria; species Lymantria monacha. The sequence continues at coordinate 7,505,359 of LR991081.1, read as the reverse complement.
AATTACACGTCACGTTGTTCGTCCGCCATGCACTCTGAAAGTACTTAACCGATTTTAATAAAATTTGCATAGTATTTGTAGTTTGATCCAACTTAAGAGATATGATAGCTTCCATCTCAATTTATAGTCACAATATTATTTTATTGCAAATTATTTGTCTATTAATTATGAATGTTGAGGAAGCGAGTGAAGTATGCAAGGATAGGGTTCTCTGGCACTCTGTTCTCTCTGCCTACCCTGCAAGGGATATGGCGTGATGATATGTATGTATGTATGTATTTGTCTATTATTTGACAGTCACAATTATCTGTTATCTCCAAACGATTCTAACAGATGGCGGTATCTGTTGACTGGATTGAGTAAGTATTTAATAGATGGCGCTATGTTAAATGTAGAAACGTTTCATATAAGCTACAATTTATTAGCATAACCATCACGTGTTACTGAGGTTATCTTAGCCACAGCAACGCGTCGGTCACAACGGGTCTGCTAGGTCTATATATATATATATATAAAAACCTAGCAGATATATATATATATATATATATATATATATATATATATATATATATATATATATATACAGGGTGGAAGTGGATCGCTCCCGAAAACAAAGACAGGGGACCCTACTAGTCCTACTTGTAATAATAGGCTAGAAAAAAATCGATCAGGATAAAAAACTTGTCTCCAACATGTGTTTACAGTTTCAGCACTTTAGCATGCTTAGTTTGTTTATGAGAGGCATAGCTATTAGAAGTGTTTTGTGTGCTCAGCGATTTTTTGCTATCGAAAAAAATGGATCAAAGAATTTGCATCAAATTTTGTGTAAAAAATATAATTAAGTTCTCTAAAACACTCGAAATGTTGGCATATGGTGATACTGTTCTGAGTTCATCCAAGATGGCCGGCAAGATGCCAATGATGAGCCTCGCTCTAGACGCCCAAGCACGTCAACAACAGATGAAAACGTTCAAGCAGTGAAGAAAATTGTTTTGGAAAACCGCCGAATTACTGTCAGAGAAGTTTCTGAGGATGTCGGTATATCGGTTGGCTCGTGCCATGAATTTATTTCGAACGTTTTAGGTATGAGACATGTATCAGCGAAGTTTGTTCCGAAACTGCTTTATTTTGACTAAAAGAACCGTCGCATGAGCATCGCTCATGAGCTGTTGACAGACATCAATGATGATCCTCATCATTGATGTTCATCATCATTGATTTGCTCAAAAGGGTCATAACTAGTGACGAATCATGAGTTATTTATCGTAATGGTATCGAAACCAAAGCCCAATCGTCCCAATGGAAGAACCCAGGTGAACAAAGACCAAAAAAGCACGCCAAGTTCGATCAAATCTCAAAGTTTTGCTCAGTTTTCATTGATTACTGTGGCGTGGTGCATCAGGAGTTTTTACCATATGGTCGCACGGTCAATAAAGAATACTAAAGTAGTTTCTAAACGGATGAATTGATTTTAATATATTTTTTTTACATTAAAAATTAAATCATCAATCAAGTGCTCTTCTATGTAGGTATATTTCGAAAAATCTTTCAGCAGTATTTTATAAAAATCATTAGTTTCAATAATTTTTAATATTTAATCATAATTGATTACATCAAGGAAGTACTCAAAAGAAAAAATTATCTTTTTGACCCAGTAGTATAAGTATCCTCAGTATATGAATTTCGGTCAAGAGTTTTGATATACAGACGCAAAATTCTTAGTAGCAACATGTAATTTGAAAGTGTAAAGTAGAATTATAACATTTCTACTTATACTTTTGATGATGACAGTATAACAATATAACTTATCATTTCTTTTTACTTTGTTATCATCATCATCTCAGCTAATATATGTCCCACTGCTGGGCTCGAGCCTCCTCCATACTAGGAGGGAAATTGACCTACTATACCACGCTGGTCAAACGTATTGGTATAGGGTTTCGTTTCGAGGTTTCCTTCTCTTGCATAGATGTTATATGCATATTTTATACCTTGGTCGCCTTTTACGATCACCCACGGGTAAGAGAGGGGATGGTTAATTGTATTCTTACTCCGTCACCACACGGCAATACTTAGTTATGGTAGACGTAAAATCTAACTAGGAATATAGGTAAGGGGATACCCCTAGATATACTTAAAACACAAACCGTCTACATCAACCCATCTGCCTAGAGTGACGAACATGACATTATTCCAATCAGAGCCACCAAAGACTCCCGACGTCGATAAGTACGTTGAAGGGCTGGTCTATGGGGTCGCACGTCATACTTTTTGTCGCCCTGTACGGAATTAACGAGGTATACCCACACTATAGCCAGCCGCTAAAAAATCCGAATAAGAAAAAGATCTATGTTCCCATAGGACGTTAATAGGTTACAATTTGATAAATATAAACAGTCAATAAATTATATAAAGAATTCCGTTATCGAATGTACTAGGAAGCCCATATTTAAATCAAGCCAAAAGTCAATGCTAAGTATACTACTATATATTAAATATAGTACATAGTAATGAAAATATTTTACAATCAATTTCAGGTATCGTAAAATCCAAAAGTGTCGTACAATATTACAGCTAATATATATTATACTAGCTTCTGCCCGCGGCTTCGCCCGCGTAAAAGGTTACTTTCCTAAAGTTTTTGATCCCCTATTTTTATTTTTGACCGTCGGTAATACAGTGCAACGGTATTACAATACTCAGGGTTGGAACTTCATTACTGGACTGCTAGATGGCGTTGAAGAAGCTAGATTTTGAGATTTTTTGACAAACAATTTTTTTATTTTTCATATAAAAATTTTGATTTTTTTTTAATAAAAAGTATCCTATGTTACTTTTAATACCTCCAAGAATATGTGTACAATGTTTCATGCTGATCGATTGAGTAGTTTTAGCGTGAAAGCGTAACAAACAAACTTACATTCACATTTATATATTAGTAGGGATTGACACATATTAAAACATAAAAATATAATGCACGTTTATTATTAGCATACCAAACCATATTTGTCAAATAAAGTCAAATAGCGAAGAACATAAAATTGGTGTAAAACTTACAAAATGAAAAATATTTTGAATTTTTAAAACAGCATTATTTTGTCACTGATCGGTAGTCGATAATAAAATTAAGCGATTCTTTCTTCGTCATTTTATAAATGGATGATCGCTTAATATTATTCAAACTTAGCGATTCAATAGATATCAATTCATAATTTATTGTATATGTATAGATAAAAAAAACCGACTTCAAAAACTGAAAAGTACAAAATAACTTAAAATACAATCATTTGTATGTACTATCTATTGATAGGTTTGAAATCGGTGCGAAGCCCTAAACAAAATTATAAACAGCTTAGATACTGTAATGAAATTCCTACACTAAAGATACCGATACCGGCACCGACTTCAAACCTATCAATAGATAGCACATACAAATGATAGTATTTTAAGTTATTTTGTACTTTTCAGTTGTTGAAGTCGGTTTTTTTAACGTAGTTTTTTTATTTTTTACTTTTTAGTGTTACAGACGCATATAGGTTGTTCTATTAGTAGCGGGGCTTGAGCTACTCGTTCATTTATCGCACTCATACTTAATGCTAATTTTAGACTTATATAGTTTTATCATGGATGCCATTGTCAGAACTGGACCAAATTGAAATGGAACCACACGGGCAGCACCAGCTTTCAAATAAAAAATAATCATTAAAATCGCTTTGTCCAGTCGAAAGTGATGAGGTAACAAACATAAAAAAAATACAGACGAATTGAGAACCTCCTCCTTTTTTGAAGTCGGTTAAAAATAACTTTGTTACTAAAGTTAATCTTTATTTGCAGAAAAAAATCCAAATTTTTCATAGTCAATAAAAACGATTTAAAATATTCACACAGCCATTTAAAACATAAAAATACCTAAAAACGCTAACTACCTACTTGAAAAGGTCGCTATTAAAGAACAATTATCATTTTCTTTAATCTTATGTTTATTAACTATGCTTGAACACATCTTTAATCCGATTTTTGAATGTACCAACCAATACACCAGTAAACTTTTTACGTATCCATCAAAACTCTATAAAAACTATTACAGCTAAGTAACTTAATACCGCTAAAAATAACAAAAACTTTTCGTCTTCTAAATTCAAATGCTTCAAAACCAGCCAATGATTCGATTAGTCGATTAATTCGTGTAATCGATTTTGCACATCGTTCGGTTCTGCCCTTGTTAGTTTAAGCGCGCTATATATGGTTGCGGATAAGATTCCTCACATCCTGCCAATGCATTTTTGAACGACATGGCGACGGAGTCACCAATATACCTTCGTTCGGAAACCGCCACTTAAAATACAATAGTGGTTTTGAATATATGTATCGAGAAATATTCCAGTAAAGCATGTATTATCAAATTATATCTGAAAATGTATTCTTGTTTTAGTGTAAAAATATTAAGTTTTTCATAATAGTAATATAATTTTTTAAGTTTGTTCTTAAACAATGTCTTTAAATGATTCTTGAACGAAGTTCTCTATAACAGAACGAAGTCTGAAATGGCAATAGACTTTTGGCGGGAATCTGTAAACGTCATGTGGTGGTCTTGTATTTACTATATTTAATATCTTAATGTTTCAACGTGTTATGCCTCTTAGATAAGTTTGAAGGCATTTTACGTAATGTGATTCGAAGGAATTGCTGGGATTTAGTAAATATGATATAAAAGTGCCCAACAACGTTTACGTTTCTCATCAAAATTCCCAGAAAATACCGAAATAAAATCCCATATCAACTTCTCTTACCAGGATGGTATAGTAACTCAATTAATCTCCATCCACAACAATGGAGGAGGCTTTAGACCAGAAGGACATCTATAAGTTGAGATAATGGTGATGATAATTGGTCTGGTAAAATTTACTCTAAATGACAGTAATTTCTATAGTACTCTAAAAATGCTCCTTTAGTCAACGAGAGCCGAATTTAATAAAATGAGCGTTGCATAGCCGAGCGTGACGGCTGAGTCATACTTAATATCTACAAAATAGAGTGTAGAACGCGCCTAAAAAGTTTTAACTACATACATATATGCATAATTTTCATATAAGAATCAAAATTCAAAGCGAATTTCTACACAATGTTTTTATTTTCAATTTATTTATATGCCAAAACATTTCGATACTGAGAGGGCTTTCCCTTTCATCTCCTTACAAGGTAAGCCCTCAAGATAGAATTTACGTCGCGTGCCATAGTAAAGTATTACCAGATACTTAAACCTTAACACAAACTCAATATAATATAATCAACCTTATTTCTATGTATATAAAGTTTGCAATTACAAAAAAAGTGCGACGGGAGGGATCAATGATTATTGGTCTAAATTGTCTACCGTACAGAGATTCGATTAGTTTTTGTAGTACTGAGGTATTTTCTTCTTAAACTCGTTAATGAGGACTCCCTTTATAGTTAACTAGCTTCTGCCCACGGCTTCGCCCGTGTAAAAGGTTACTTTCCTAAAGTTTTTGATCCCCTATTTTTATTTTTGACTGTCGGTAATACAGTGCAACGGTATTACAATACTCAGGGTTGGAACTTCATTACTGGACTGCTAGATGGCGTTGAAGAAGCTAGATTTTGAGATTTTTTGACAAACAATTTTTTTATTTTTCATATAAAAATTTTGATTTTTTTTTAATAAAAAGTATCCTATGTTACTTTTAATACCTCCAAGAATATGTGTACAATGTTTCATGATGATCGGTTGAGTAGTTTTAGCGTGAAAGCGTCACAAACAAACTTACATTCACATTTATATATTAGTAGTTAATACTTTGCTATTTATATTATAGTTGTTGCAGCCAAATAATTATCCCTGTGGTGACTAAGTATCCCGTATAATATAGCGAGTAGATTTTTTTTATTGCTTATGCTAACAAAGGAGTAAATGGCGCACCTGTTGGTAAGTATTACTGCCTTAAATTTTTCAATATCAAAGGTACAGCTAAACTGTCTACCAATCAAAACTCACCCAGAAATTTTGGATTCCTGCTCTCTCGTAAGTAGAAAAATTGTTGTATTTCTGCCTTTCCTATAATTTTCATATGGGAAGTGATCGTTAGATGACCAGATTACAAGAAAATATAAATTAACATCTAGATCTACGCTAATCTATTAATCCAGAGTGGCATAATAGCCCTATTTCATCTCAAGCTCAAAAGAAAAAGAAATTTAAAAGGCCATATTCGCTTTGCCTTATTATTAAGATTTATTATTTTGTTCCTCTACGAATATGTCATTAAATATTTGGACTATTGAGAAACACCCTGTGCAAATATACAAGACGTAAAGAAATTTTTAAATTTCTTATGTTTACGCGAATATTACTTTTTTATTTGAAATTTGAATCTAATTTTATGAAAATTGAAACATTTTTATATTTGATATTTTGAGCGACGCGATGTTTCGAAAACTTTACAGCGTTCACGATCAGTCACTGATGACAATGTGTCTCATTTGCAACAACTCATTGCTAGTAGATATGTACATAGATTTGTATCTACCCGCTACAATATTAATTATTAATTTTTGACCCACATTTGTATAAAAATTCATTGCGAGCAAACAAAAGAAAATGATTCTGTTTAGGAAATTTGTTCAAATCTTTAAATATATTTTGTAAAAAACACTTGTATAGTATAAGAATTATTTCCTTAGTGTTGTTATAAAAAAAATCTAATCCTGAAAGATAACATCTTCGTATGGTAGGAAAAAATAAAAATCAAAAAGATCTTCAAATTCTACTATGTCTTTGCTATACTGAGTTTGAATTTCAATGATTGTTGGCGTCAGACCTTTTTAGGCGTTAGAGCAAAGACAAAAAGCAGACGATATTGTTTGCCCATCGTTAAATTTATATTTTTTTTTTCCTTTATAACATTATCTAATATTATTATCTAATAACGTTAAATTATTTATTTAACAGCTTTTAATGTATTGGGCAATTGTAATACACTTGACCATGAGCAATTAAATATATAAATACGTAAATAAACGTTTTTACTATATTTTCAGTGTAGTGACGTAGTAAGAATATTGTATTCTTCTTCACACGGGTAATATAGAGAGTGGTGTATTGTACACTACCCTCTATCTTACCCGTGTGTAATCCTAGAAGACGACTAAGGGATAAAATATGTATATGACATCTATGTAAGAGAAGAAAACCTCGAATTACAAGTCTACACATCTGACCAGCGTGGTGTAGTAGGTTAATTTCCTTCCTAGTATGGAGGAAGCTCGAGCCCAGCAATGGGACTTATATGAGCTGAAATGATGATAGTCAGCTCTTTCCGTGGATATTCTAAGAATCGATGAAGGAATAAGCAGACAATATAGTGAGCTGTGAGACCATGGAACGCAACAATTTAGAAAGAAAGATTACTTTCGAGTTTTTAATATTTGTATTTTATATCATCATCTCAGCTTATATATGTCCCACTGTTGGGCTCGAACCTCCTCCTCGATGGGAGGGAAAATAACCTATACTATACCACGTTGGTCAGATGTGTTGGTATAGGGTTTAGTTTCGAGGTTTCCTTCTCTTGCGTAGATGTTATATGCATTTTATATCCCTTAGTCGTCTCTTACCTACGGGTAAGATAGGGGGTGGTGAATTGTATTCCTACCCCGTCACCACACAGAAAAATTGTATTTTATATAATTATCATTTATTTATTATTATTAAAAATTACTGCACACTATCACAACTTTGGCTCTCACGTGCTCCTGCTACCCTAGTCGAGGGTAGCAACGACATGGAGGCTATTACTATAGTGTCCTAGCTTTAGGTCAGGCTGATTGATCGAATCCATTGCTAGCAACTATTAAAAATAATAGTTTAAGTAATATTTGGCAACTTATATAGCCATTGTTGATTTGCCTATTTGCATTGACGTCAATTGGTAATAATTACAAGTCATCAATATTTATTATTCAAAATTTATTATTATTATTATGGTAAATCTATTTATAAGGAATGGATCAAATATAAGGCACAAATAATGTATAAAAATCAAATGTAAGGCAACATTCAACACGAAAAGTTTATAGTTATTGCTGTTGATTAACTTGATTACATTAGCTCTTACTGTCTAAAACTTGCTGGCTAATCGACATCATGTTAGTTTTATAATCATGGCATGGAATTCGCGCAGATTGATATAAAACTCTTGGTCGTCTTTTACGACATCCACGAGCAAAGTAAAGATAGTTTTCGTAGCCGTTACCACACAGCATAAAAACTTGCTAGCTAATGTACATACTTAAAAATGACTGACTAAAAAGACGTTATCGCACATACCCTAGTTTTAAAATGCGTTTCAATGATACAAGTATTCAGAGCACTGTTGCCGAATGTAAAATATTTTTATAAAAGATACATATATAGGTATGTATAAATTGAACAAAAAGTTGTGATATTAACGTAACCTTGTGTAATTAAAACAGCATTCCATTAAATATCGATATTTCAACGAATGAACGGGTGACAAAGCCAATGTGTAAATTCAATTACTCAACACCTATAAATTCTTTCAATTGTTGTAAAATACAAATTTAAATTTAATATTATCACGAATTTATTTTTAACAACGCTATCTATCGTATTTATATCATAAATTCCTGTGTAGTGTCTACGGATAGTACCAGCAGCCGCGCCAAATCCTAAGCGTGGTGTGCGCAGCAGCGGACGAGGACGGCAGCATCATTGAAGCCATATACAACAGTAAGACCCACAACAACCACTATTGAGAACAGCCAGAACGCTTCCGCCGTCCGTGTCACCGCCACTGCCGCTGGTCGCTCGTAGTTGAACCTCTCCCTGGGCTACCCTGGGCTACCGGACCAGGACTCTCATCTGGCTCTGGCTCGACCGCCCTAGCAGTGTAAAGAATGGTGGTGGTCTGGTATTTCATCCCCAAGATCGTCTACTCTCAAGTAGCCGAGAAGAACACTACAAGCAGAGAACTTAGCCCTGAAACTGTTAAACGCGTCCACCGGAGTCCGGCCAGAGGTTGTGCGTTCGAATAGTACCAATCCTTATACTTGGTCGTGGATATCGTAAAAGACGACTGAAGATCAACTTCGTCTGCTGCGATCTGTTTAATGATTACATTCCCAAGAAGAGTTGACGTCAGGCAGGTGGCCGATCATAAAACTATTGTCATAACTTTTGCAATATGTACCATAGATATATCTGTTCTCTCTGCCTACCCTGCAAGGGATATGGCGTGATGATATGTATGTATTTATGTACCATAGATATAGAGTACATATTACCGCTACCTCTACGTAATTATGATAAGAGCTGGATGTTAATGATGATCATGAATTTATTTTTATTAACGCCATCTATTATAAATATTATTCCATAGAGTAACATAGACACATCCGTGTGGTGACGGAGTAAGAATACAATTCACCACCCCCTATCTTACCCGTGGGTGATCGTAAGAGACGACTAAGGGATGTAAAAGGCACATAACATTTATGCAAGAGAAGGAAAACTTAAAACAAAAACCTAGACCAACACGTCTGACCAGCGTTGTTTAGTAGGTCAATTTCCCTCCCATTACAAAGGAGGCTCGAGGCCAACAGTGGGACATATATGAGCTGAAATGATGATGATGATGAATGATGAGAGTAACATAGTAGGAATGCAATGCCTCGCCACGTCTTTACCTTGCGGTAAAAATCAATCATAAGATCACCAGAAGAATGAACAGTGGCAGTCTCCCTGGAAAATAACGCTTACGCCGACGGCCAACTCATCTATCGAGATTACTACCTGATTAAGGAGTCCTACGTCCGGCAGAGAACATCGACAACCAAATGAGGGATTGTATCCCTTGTAAAAAAGTACCTATAACTATGTGCCAAGCTTTGTAAGCCTATGTAGATGAATTTAGAAGAAGAGTCAGTGTATGCAGATATTACGCCATGATTCCTGTTTAGAAATACTCCCCTGATGATTAGAATTTTGCAAATGACTCACACTGCTTAGTAATAAGATAATAATGTACTCGTTGCTGACCAACATCGCGGTTGTTAAAAGTTCACAAATACTACAGGAAGGTTGCCGACGCTCTTGGAATTATTAGCCCCAGGGTAGTGAGACACGCACCGAAGACAAAAATCGGGTACCGGTGGTCCGCTCGCACGGCGAAGAGAGAGGAGTTTTACGTTGGGTCTATGGGGTCACGCGCCGCCCTTCCGCCATCCCGGACCGATTTGACGGGGCGAGACGCATCCATAGTACACCAAAAAAAAAAAAAAAAAAAAAAGGGTAGTGAGACACAAAAATAATACCTACTGTTTCTCATAAAGCAGTTTCATTCAATTATCTCAGCATTAGTTCAGTGATATAGATATAGCATACAATTAAGACAACAAGTACGGATGGATATTGAAAAGAACCTGAAAAGCCATTATTACTATTATGCTAATAACGAAAAGGTCCAATGAAAAATGTCCTGTTTATTTGTAATCCTTAGCTCAAGGAAGTCCAACCACATTACTATCGCTTGCAGTTCCACCTGTAGTATAAATGTAAAAAAGCACATTACTTCTATTACCAGATTTTCAGACACAACATTATTTCATTCTTATCTCGAAAATTACTATTTTTAATTGATAGTGATGGGGCAACTTGTTTTCTATCTACAACTGCAGGCAGGTCCGTTTAGGACTATCCTAACCACACTCGCAAAAAATAAACATCTAAGTAGTGGCAATGTACTGCTGTACCTGGTTCGGTGGGCAAGAGAGCCGGGAGCCAAACTTGAGTGAGTTTGGGTAGGCAACAACCTAGCTATACTGCTAGTATTGCAAAAATCAATGGACATAAGTAACACTTACTATCAGATGTGTTGCTAGCTCGTTTGCCATCATAAGCAATAAAAAGTGTACTAATAGGTCCATTTTTCGTTTTACTTTTCTGTGTGGTGACGGAAGTACAATTTGGGGTGGTGAATTGTATTTTACCCGTGTGTGATCGTAAAAGACGACTAAGGGATATAAACCGCATATAACATCTATACAATAGAATGAACACTCGAAATAAAACCTTATACCAACACGTCTGACCAGCGTGGTATAGTCATTTGTCCTCCTATTATGGAAGAGACTCAAGACCAACAGTGCAGCATATATGAGCCGAAATAATTATTATGTAAAAATGAGTTAATCCGTGTGGTGACGGAGTAAGAATACAATTCACCACCCCCTATATTACCTATGGGTGATCGTAAGAGACGACTAAGGGATATAAAACGCATATAACATCTGTGTAAGAGAAGGAAAACTTAAAACAAAACCCTATACCAACACGTCTGACCAGCGCGGTATAATATGTTAATTTCCCTCCCATCACGGAGGAGGACCGAGCCCAACAGTGGGACATATATGGGCTGTGATGATGATGATGATGATGACGAAAAATGAGTTCATTGAAACTTGCAAGTCTATAATCCTATTATAGTATCTAAATTCCCAAAATCGGTAAATGCAATTTATGCCACAATCACTGCATCCAATTTATACATGCTTTACCGACATAGATTGTATCGCTACTTTCCATCAGGTGAGTATAGTTAAGCGTTTCGCTTATAATACTTAAATAAAAAATAATCACTTATTTAAATCTAACATTTGCGAATACAATACAGTAGTCGATTAACAAGGAGAACCACAAATCCTTTTCCTATTAAATACAAAACTAACAGTTAAATATACAAAAGCATCTATTTAACACGTGAAATTAATGATCCGATAAAATAACTCTTTAGCTCATAATGGCAAATTTTGACAGTCGATCCATAACCGTTCGATCCATTGTCTACAGCCGCCATACGTCCGCCATTTTTTGTTTATAAAACCCTATCAAACCCTTTCTATTTGTGGACATCTGCCGAAATCGATTTCGCATTTTTTTCTTAAAAAATAAACGGGTGCAAAAAGGTACCTACGTTCCAATAGTTTTTGCGATCTTCAATGTTTGGCAAAACGGTAACCCTTTGATAAATATAGTGGAGTAATCAGATTTCGGCATGTGCTATCTTTTTTTTTCGGGTTTTTTTTTAAGAAACTCGATCTTAAGTGTGGAGTGTGCCAATCTTTTGTGGCTGTCGAATGTTTGCTTTCGCCTATCGTCTTCCGTATAAAAAAAAATGGCACGAGTCTATTGTTAGCTGTCACTTACCTTTACAACCATCCCAGATTCACAGCACATGTTACTATATAATAAAAGGGTTTTACAATTTTTTTATTTAATTTCCTATCTAAGGATCGCTAAAAAATCCAATTAAAATTGCAAAGAACACCTTTTGCGTGTGTTTCGTTCAAAGTATTTACTAATGAAAATGTCTAAGAAATATCTTTTTCATATTTTTATTCATTTAAATATTGATAATAAAGTGAAGTAGTATCTCAGCCAGGTGGTAATAATGCGAAGCTACTTGCCAAAAATGCTGAATTGCTTCATATATGTAGTATAATTATATAGATCTTATACATAAGATGGTCAAGGATTGAAAAACTATAAATAGTTTAAGAAAGAAAAGGTCTTCAAAATTAGTTAGTTACTCGAATTTTATAATTATTTAGAAAATAGAAACGTTTTATTGGCAAATTCTGGCATGGCAACATTTCGAGTATAAGGCGCCCTTATCATAGCAAAAGCTTTGAAAATACAACGCAACTAAGAACTTACTGCAATCATCAATGATAGAGGCATTTTACTACTTGTCTGCTTTACGTAAAGCAGAGTGGAAATAGCTTTGGAGACCACCAGCTTACAACTCCAACGGCTAACATATAAATTTAGAGCAATATCCTCCTCGTAATAATTCCTTTGTTGTCACATTGTATCTTATTTGTAGCTAGCACGTAATATACTCCACCTATTAGATACCCACAGCTCTATCCAGATATCCAAATACAAAGAGGAATAACACAGAGTGCCAGAGAACTCTATCCTTGCATACTTCACTCGCTTCCTCAACATTCATAATTCTCTTCATACACGCTCACCGGTTTCGGAGACTCTTGACACCACCTTCCTTCAGTACATGACCGATCTGGTCTAGGAAGGTTAGCCTCGGTCTCCCTCGGTACCTACATCCTTCCACTTTCGCATTGTATATCTTCTTAACCAGATGTTCGTTCGGCATTCTTTCCACATGTCCGAACCATCGGAGCATTCCCTTTCGCATCTTTACACCGATACTCTCTTTCATACCTACTCGCTCTCTTACGTCGTCGTTCTGAATGCAGTCGGTCAGCCTAACTCCACAGATTTTCCGTAGAGATCGCATTTCGACCGCATTAATTTTACTTTCATATTCTTTTCTGCATACCCAACTCTCGCTTCCATACAGTAATGATGGGACAAGCACTGCGTTATGTATTGCTACACGTGCCTTCTGGCTGAGGTGGTGGCTACCGAGAAGTTGCCCCAACGCTCCATTCACTCTATTTCCCGCATTCACTCTTCGCGCTATATCAGTGGTGTACCTTCCATCTCGGCTAAATCCACATCCAAGATATTTACAATCTTCTGTAAACCAAGGCGACATTCCATCATCCAGCCGCACACAGGCTCTACAGCCCATGTAACTGGACTGCACAGCCTGCAGCAGATTCTCTCTGCCTACCCTGCAAGGGATATGTCGTGATGATATGTATGTAATAATACAATAATATCCACACTTGACTTTACACCTTTTTTTTGCGGTGGTCTATGCTCTGGTCACGCCCCACCAAATCGGTCCGGGGCGATGGAAGAAGCGGCGCGCGATTCCATAGACCCACCCTGCAAAGCACCTCTCTTCTCCGTGCGAGCGGGCCACCGGTACCCGATCTTTGTCTTCAGTGGCCCACACTTGACTTTACACCTTGATGATAAGTTTTTGTTTAATTTTCCCAGTAGTTTTCTGCTGAACTTTCTTCTGGTGATCCCATATACGACCTTCACGGGAATATAAATAGTAGTTACATATTGTATTCTTATATATTGCCTGTGCGATTCAACGGCCCATCATCACACGGACAATAAATAAAATTAACAATTTAAAATAATATGCAGTAATTTCTAGAATATCAACAACGTTCAATTTAATTGGAACTGAAGGGGATCTCTTTAATGATTCACTTCATAAATATAAAAGGAGAGTATTGTCATCACTCAATTCTATTTAACTCTTTCAAATACTTAAAATTATATTAACCATTTCAACTTTCTTCTTTTTTTTTAATAATGAAGAATTAGGATTTATTTTGTTTCTTTCTGTTTTATAGTTTGTTTCCTTAATTTGTTGCCATTTCTGTGCATGCTGTGATAGCTACCTATTGAGCATTATATACATTACATATTTTAATATTTTTGTCATTACATATTTTAATATTTCTAATGTTTCAATTATTAGCTGTCCTTAACTGAATAAATAAATTAATAAACAATAACCTCATAATTTTTTTTTCATTGGCATTTATCGCGAGACTAGTCTAAGATTGACAGATACTCAGGCTTTCCTTACTACGTTAGTGCGACAGCAATGATCATTTCTTTTAGTCTTTTACTGGAACTTGTCCCGTGTCAGTTTCCGTTTTAGCATTGGTAAAGTAATTAGTTCTTATAGTGTATATCTCCGTGTACTGATGGAATAAGAATACAAATCACCACCTCGTTTCTAGCCCGTTATGTGGAAAACAAGCTAGTAGCACACCTGATGGTAAGTGTACTGCCACTCTAATGGACCTTTACCCTTTACCTTTTAATTTACATGAATGGCAGTAACACTACAGCTAGGCCGCGTGGCCTACCAGTACAGCTAGGCCGCTACTTACCAACCAAGACTCAGAAAGATATGTTTATGCTTATAGCAATAATAAATAAATTATCCGTGTGGTGACGGAGTAAGAATATTTTCTATATATATTCACCACCATCTTACCCATGGGTGATCGTAAGAGACGACTAAGGGATATATTTCAAATGAGTTTACTAACATCGCCGCAATAAAGACTTTGTATGAGGCATTTGTAAAAAGTCATCTCGAATATAATGCTTATGTTTAGAGCCCTAACGAAGTCAAGTATAAAGTAATGTTAGAACGAATTCAAAATAAATTCCTAAAATTCTTATACTTTAAGTTATATGGAGTGTACCCTGGGTATCCAACAATATACTCAACATCGTTTCTGCTCGGCATGGTAGGATATTATAAATTGGAAGTTAGACGGGAGGCAGCCTTGACCACATATTTGCTTAAGGTGCTACGAGGAAGAATCCATAACCCAGCAATCCTTGGTATGCTCCAGTTAAACGTGCCTAATGAATTTGTGAACCGTCGACGGCGACCGAAGCTACTAGCGGTCCCGATTGCGCGTACCAACTTGCTGCAGAGGGCGCCATTGACACGTGCAATACACACGCTTAGTTCTATCGCCGAACGTATTGATATTTTTTCTTGCTCGTTGAGTGATTTCGAGAGAGCCACTTTGTCTTTCATTTGTTATAGCATAAAGAGTTAATGTACAATAGAATAATGCTTTACTATCGCATTAAGTTAAGACCCTGTAATGATAGTTTAAGTATAGATGATTTATAATAAATAAATAAATTAAACAAATAAATAAATTTTATATCCCTTAGTCGTATATAACATATATGCAAGAGAAGGAAAACTCGAAACAAAACCCTATATCAATACGTCCGATCAGCGTGGTATAGTAGGTCAATTTTCCCTCCAATTATGGAGGAGGCTCGAGTCCAGTAGTGAGACATATATGAGCTGAGATGAGATGATGAATAATAAATGCAACCAATAAATCACTTGCGAAGAGTTTTTAGTATGATATTACTTCGAATAGGACGTATTTCCATATGGCATGGAGCGGCTCAAACCACCGTTTATACTCTGTCTAGCTTGGAGCGCCTTCTCACTTTTCTATTCAGACTCGTCATATCATAGCAATGCTCTGATAATTATATATAATTTTTAAACACTATAGCAATTTGAACGAGCGCCTGATTTAGATATACTTTCCATTCTTATTTGCAACACATATATGCGCCATCGTCGGGCGCTGATGAAACAAATCAGTAATTTTTGTCTATACTTAATAAAGGCTGTATGGTAACAGCTATTAATACTATCAACCCTTTTTTTGTGGTGGACTATGGAGATGGTAACGCCCCGCAAAATCGGTCCAGGGCGACGGTAGAGGCGGCGCGCGATCCCATAAACCCACCCTGCAAAGCGCCTCTCTTCGCCGTCCGAGCGGGCCATCGGTACCCGATCTTTGTCTTCGGTGGAGGGAATACTATCAACCCTAATATTGTTCTTGGGTATCATAAAAGACTACTGAAAGATTAATATCAATATATGTCAACTCCTTCTGATACCATCTGGTCAACAATTACATTCTCAAAAAGCTTTGACGTCAAACAGCTAGCTTGTTATATAATGATTAGGAGAATTTTTGCAATATAGGTTTGAAAACAAGTAAACATTGTATCAATCTTAAGTAATTAGGATAGGAGCAAGATGATGTTGATAATATCACCAGGTAAACATATTTACATTCCGTGTGGTGACGGAGTAAGAATACAATTCACCACCCCCTATCTTACCCGTGGGTGATCGTACTAAGGGATATAAAATGCATATGCATCTATGCAAAAAAAGGAAAACTAGAAACAAAACCCTATACCAGCACGTCTGACCAGCGTGGTATAGTAGGTCAATTTCCCTCCCATTGTGGAGAAGGCTCGCGTCCAATAGTGAGACATATATGAGCATAGATGATGAATGATGATGAAACATCTTTACCTAATAATCTAAACTAATAATAAGTGACCTTGTTTAATTCAACCATCAGCCCATCGACGACCCTCGTAAAACTTTAGCCTCTTGGATTAGATAATAATGTCATAATCATTCATCGCATCGCTTGGCGGAAAGATTTAGAGCTGGCAATTGGTTGAGGAGAGTAATAGCTACTCTAGTAACTAACTCCTGATCGGGTGCCGCTTGTGGGATCTCTTCCATCCATAATCTTTTGCATTACAATTGGTACTTGTATTATAACGTGGTTGTGAGGGCATCAAACTAGAATTAATATATACCAGAGGCATATAGTATGCAATTTATATAAAAGAAATCAGAAAAAAAATGCGATGAGTTTCTTGTCAGTTTTTCGCAGTGCGGTTGCGTTCCGATCCACTGATACTTATTTAGATTAATTTAAAGCAAAATATAGGTTGCTCAGATGAGTGCCGATTTTTACGACCCGTGGTCAATATATTCTAAACCTGTCCCCATATAAGAAACAGTTAAAAACAATATGAACCAATTGGAGTCTATGTGTCTCTTAATAAGAGGTTATTTGAAATTATATTATCCTATGTAGGATTTGGTATATAACAAATGCTTGGAACTGATGCTATATATACTCTGAAAACATTATTATTTAAAATCTTCATCATCACCATCATTCAGCCTTTTTTCATCCACTGCTGGACGTAGGCCTCCCTCATATTTCGCCACGGTTTAGGTCTTGTGCCACCCGCATCCAACGACTCCCAGCAATCTTCACCAGGTCATCGGTCCACCTTGTGTTGGCGACCAACACTGCGACGTCCGATACGTGGTCGCCACTCGACAACCTTTTACCCCAACGGTTATCGGTTCGCCGAGCGATGTGGCCTACCCATTGCCACTTCAGCGTGCTAATTCTTATATTTAAAATAATATTAATCATTCTTTATTTTTCTGTGTGATATTCTTTGTTTGATAATGAAGTAAGAATACAATTCACCCACCCTCTTTCTTGCCTATGGAGGTCGTAAGACACTAAGGGTTATTTCTAGATCCCATCTAAGCAAAAAAAAAAAAATCGCAAATTAAAAATGTTAGAATATCGTGTCGCTTTCTATAGAATTTAAAAAAAAACTACTCTTAATTTGTTAAAGACGTTTATATAATACTTTACATTAAACGTCTTAATTAGATAACTACATATAATTATATTCGTAAATGATATACAAAACGGAAGTAATGCATTAGAGTAATGTCAAAGTTGTAGGTAGACATAGTCAATTAACAAGTTCTAAACTAGTTCAGTCAAGCTAAAATAAAAAACATTACGATGATAAAAATGTGGCACTTACCATAAAATTATTGATAGGTTTGCTGAAAGTAAGCATCCATTTCCTTAAACACAAGTTTAGTTGTTTTTTTATTTTGCTAATGATAGCAGATGACTAGCTCAGATTTTTTAAATACAAAAAGACTCATTTTTTTTTAAATTATTCTATTTTTAAATATTAATCTGAACTTTTGGCGGGAATTTGAAAACGTCTTGTGGTGTTATTGTATTATATTGGATATCTTAGTGTTTTAACGTGTTATAGATTATTTTGTGTATTAGATTATTTTGATGATATTTTATGTAATGTGATGCGACGAAACTGCTAGGATGTAGTGGATATAATATAAAAATGCTTTACATTATCGTTTTCCATCGAAGATACCATTAACAGTGTGGCCATAGCAGTGTTGATAGCGATAAATTGGCTTACTGACGGTCAATGATTAACCTGAAGAGACTTAAAACGTGAAGAAAATTGTAAGTCGATACTGGCCACAATGGCTCGTATAAGTAGCTGATTGGCAATACCTACATAATTAAAGAAATCAAAAAACCCGACTGTATAAAAAGTAACCAAAACTACGTACATAATAAAAAAACTGAAAAGAAAAAAACAAACACTTAGATGTCTGGTGGTCTAGAATTCCATAATATATTATTGAATAAATACTATTGCAGAAAATAAAATATATTTTAATAATAGAACATGACCATGATCTATTATTCGACAGCAAATCTAATTTTTCAGTGGATCCCGACTGTTCAGTTGCCATGTTCTATTATTAAAATATATTTTATTAACTGCAATAGTATTTATTCAATAATATATTATGGAATTCTAGACCATCGGACATCTAAGTGCTTGTTTTTTCTTTTCAGTTTTTTTATTATGTACGTAGTTTTGGTTACTTTTTATACAGTCGGGTTTTTTTTTGATTTCTTTAATTATTTTTTTTATTTTATACTTTTTAGTTATGAATACCTAGGTAGCTATAGTTATCTTATTTATTAATAAGTAGATAAGTACCTAACTATATATAGTTTTTCGACTGAAGTTGAGTACTAAATCGTTAGAAATTGGAGATGGGCGACCGCGTAAGACATTAGATACTTCAGTATATGTCCATCCACATCCATATGAATTTTTCGTCTTTTCATCGTAAATTTTTACTGTCTAAAAAACCTATATGTGAGAAAGGTTGTTACGAAACTTTAAATCGATATAGATCCTAAACCGACGGTCAAATCGAAAAATGTTGAGAAAAAACTAATAATGATTTTTAAATACCTATTCAACAATACCCCACTCGACATAGTTTGTTGACTTTATTTTTTTTAATTTTCACAATATGCCGTCCAGTAGTCGCCATATTGAATTTTCATTAACGTCATATCTTTAGTGACACTCGCCGGATTAAGAGGAATCGATTGACGTGCGAATCATAAAAATCGGCCCAGGCGTTTGGTCTATATAGTGCTTCAAAGGAACATACAAACATACATATGTATGTACACACATAAATATTGTTTTGTTTACACACATAAATACTGTTTTGTTTATGGCTAAAGTCTGTATTTAAACTAGATGTCAATTCTAATCATATTTATGACACATTTTTATCCTACAATTTGCTTTTTTTTTTATTAATTCTATTTTATTAATCAGGAGTTTGTCGGTAAGCGACCATGCCACTCCCATAGTAAAAAACCTACAATTTGTTGTATTTGATATTTATGCTTTATATGTTATATGTTATTTTTTATATATTAATACGTGAGTAAAAACTTCTTATCCCATTTTACGAAAATTACGTGAATGTATATTTAAAGCACATTTAATTATCAGTCCCAGAATCTTTAACTGTTTAACAAAATAAAATGGCCAAATATTGGCCACTGGGCGACTGCTAGTAAGGATTAATTGCCTAAAAAAGGGTTTGGATTAATAAAAAAAAAACGGAGTGGTATTGTGTTTAACAGTCTATGTATGTACATAGACTGTTAAACACAATACCACTCCTTTGCGTTGCGCAGTCGCGTAAAAAGAACAAGAAAGATTAGCCTATTTAAAAAAAACAAATAAAGGTTGACCTATACTCTACTATAGATTTACAATATTGTGTAATTAGAGTATCGTAACTTAATAATTCTTAATAATATTTCATATCCCTGTGCCTCAGGGTTATAATGACCTAGACCAACTCCATCTGATGCCGTTTGGTCAACAATTACATTCCCAAGGAGGGTTGACGTCTGGCAGGCGGCCGGAGAGAAGAGGGAGAGAGAACAGAAGAGTACATATTGTATCGACCCCAAGTAATTTGTAAAATATTGGGGTAAGAGTAGGAGAATGATGATGATCCCTGTGCCTCAGGGTATCGGCAGATAAGTTAGAGTCATGTAAAATAGAATCTATTGCATCTGCAGTGCATAATACCAGACGAAATATATAATAATATTAACTCTATTATAGATAATACAAACTCTTCTTTTATCATATATATTGCGAAAGTTTTTCAAATAGTTTTATGACCAGCTCCCTATCAACCTTCATTGAAAATGTAATGAAAATATAACATTTAGTTGGCCCAAGTCAATGTTAAGCTCTTAAATATCTTTTACAATTACTAGCAATGTATCATTATTATTCATAATCGCCATTACAGCAATACTCCTTTTGTTTCCTTGCGGTGGACTATGGATGTGGTCGCGCTCCGCCAAATCGGTCCGGGGCGACGGAAGAGACGGTGCGCAACTCCATAGACCCACCATGCAAGGCCTCCTCTCTTCACCGTGCTAGCGGGCCACCGGTACCCGATCTTTGTCTTCGGTGGCTCACAGCAATACTCCTGGACGTGCAACAGCAATACTACCAGACTTGGCAATAATAGTGTTAACTTTTTGACCAGCTGTGTGGTAGCGGCTACGAATACTACCAACCCTTACTTTGCTATTGATTGTCGTAAAAGACGACTAAGAGTCTTACAATGACCTGGGCCAGCTCTATCTGGTGGCGTTTGGTTCACAATTACATTTCCAAGGAGGGTTGACGTTTGGCAGGCGGCCGGTTATAAAACTATTGCCAATAACTTTTACAGTATATACTATGAAAGAAGTACATATTGTATCGACCCGAAGCAATTGGGATAAGAGTAGGAGAATGAGTGTTAATCCTTTGACATAAAATCCTAATAAACCTATACTCAATCAGAAAATCATAATCGCATCAATAAACACTTTTTGGTGCAAATTTTTGAAGTCCAAAGTAATGTTAACAAAAGATATAGTAACTTTATCGGCACAAATCCGTTAACAAAATATAAACAGGATCGACATTATGGCACATATGATCCGATTGTGGAGCTTTTGCAAACAACTCTAAAAT
The DNA here is from genome assembly GCA_905163515.2 of Lymantria monacha. NCBI lineage: Eukaryota > Metazoa > Arthropoda > Insecta > Lepidoptera > Erebidae > Lymantria > Lymantria monacha. The sequence goes on along the minus strand of LR991081.1, from coordinate 7,483,779 downwards.
AAAACGATTGCACAATTTTTTTTGTGGTAGGACTACGCTGACAGTTCTCTCTGTCTACAACCGCGGGCTTGTCTGTCCGGGGTAGTACCACACTCTCGCAGAAGATCGACGTCTGAGTAATGGCAATGTGCTATTGCGCTTCGTTCGGTGAGCGAGAGAGCCGGAAGCCCAACGGAGTGGGTTTGGGGTTTGTATTGGTAGGCAGCGGTCTGGCTGTGCTCTTGGTATTGCAAAGATCCATGGATGGCAGTAACTCATCAAGTGTGCTGCTTGCTCGTTTGCCACCATTAGCAATAAAAAAAACAAATGGACTTAGTGGTTAAGATACCGATCTTTCGTGCCAGTGTCGTGAGTTCGATCCCTACGCAGGACAATACTTTGTGCGATCCACAAAGTGTTGTTCCTCCTCACGTCGCTTAAGGAGAAGGTACCCTTCAGGGGGTATTTCGTCGGGCCGGCCACTGACAACAAGTTCACGCTGCTCCGGTGGCCGGTCCAACGACGAAGGCGAGATTCACGGGTGGGTAACGGGTGTGCGTGCTTTCGCCCCTCTGTCGCCCTGGACGGAGTTGTGCGAGGAGCGCGCCCCCACCCCAAAAAACAAAAAGAGCATCGCCTGCCAAATAAATAGTCGGTATGTTAACCGCCGTCTTTACAATCGTTTTATTTACATCTTGCTATACACACTGTTGCGCTCGTATTACTGTGTCAATAAAACCTATCCCTCGGTACTTTTTGCAGAGATTAAAGGTACCCTATATTCTTTTTTGCATCCTTGACAACGTGTATGTGAAATTTCAAAAAATTATTCAAGCAGTTTAGACGTGAAAATCATCATTCTCCTACTCTTATCCCAATTACTTGGGGTCGATACAATATTTACTCTTTTTTCATAGTACATATTGTAAAAGTTATTGGCAATAGTTTTATGACCGGCCGCCTACCAGACGTTCTTGGGAATGCAATTGTTGACCAAACGGCATCAGATGGAGTTGACCCAGATCATCATAAGGCTCATAGTCGTCTTTTACGACATCCACGAGCAAAGTAAGGATTGGTAGTATTCATAGCCGCTACCACACAGCAAACAGTTTAGATGTGAAAATGTAAAAAATAAATTTTAGTTCGCATTCTCAATCTTAGGACAGTTTACACATGCCACCGAAGACAAAGATCGGGTACCGGTGGTCCGCTCGCACGGCGAAGAGAGACGCTTTGCGGGGTGGGTGTATGGGGTTGCGCCCCGCCTCTTCCATCGCCCCGCACCGATTTGGCGGGGCGTGACCACTCCATAGTCAACCGAAAAAAAAAAGTAGGTACAGTATACACATCGTCAATGAGAATAGGTATTTCACATATTCAGCAGTATTTAAAATAATCAGTTTTACAATAGCTAGAATAAAGAACTGATTATAAATTATAAGTAGATATATATTGAGGGGTAATCAAAGTATTATTTGGTTGGTTTTGATGTGATAATTAAGTTTGGTTGTTTTTTTTTAATTCGAGTGTTTTCTTTTCATTCATCATCAACATAATTTCATAATTTCAGCTCATATATGTCCCACTTTGACCTACTATACCACGTTAGTCAGACGTGTTGTTATTATTTGTTATCTTTTTTTGCGGTGGGCTATAGATTGGTCACGCCCCGCCAAATCGGTCCGGGGCGACGGAAGTGGCGGCGCGCAACTTATAGACCCACCCTGTAAAGTGGCTCTCTTCGCCGTGCGAGAGGGCCACCGGTTACCGATCTTTGTCTTCGGTGGCAGACGTGTGGGTATAGGGTTTTTTTTTTTGTTTCCTTTTAATAAAGTCAAATTAATTGCCAACTGGACACATCTTGAAATTCAAAGACCACAATTGAGATTTTTTTTTTTTTAATAATTCTTTTGTTCCAAACAAAACTCAAGCATGATAAATGATAAACAGACAATTGCTCCGCTTAATTAACTAGCTAATTTTATTTCATATTGTGTCTTGGCCACCGAAGACAACCGCGTTCCGGTGGCCTACTCGCTCGGCGTAGAGAGGTACATGTAGGGCGGGTCTATGGGGTCGCGCGCCGCTGCTTCTGTCGTCCCGGGCGGACTTAGCGAGGAGCGACCACTCCATAGACCGCCGCCAAAAAAAAGTATTTTAATGTCTTAGTTATGTCAATGCCTTAAACTAATATAATCATTCTCCTACTCTTATCGCAATTCCTTGGGGTCGATACGATATGTACTCTTCTTTCATAGTATATATTGTAAAAGTTATTGGCAATAGTTTTATGACCGACCGCCTGCCTGACGTCAATCCTCCTTGGGAATGTAATTGTTGACCAAACGGCATCAAATGGAGTTGGCCCAGGTCGTTATAAGGCTCTTAGTCGTCTTTTACAACATGCACGAGCAAAGTAAGGGTTGGTAGCATTCGTAGCCGCTACCACACAGCTTTACCTTCAACTAATACATAGTATTTGCAAAATATTTTTTAAAATAAAACAACATTGGTGTATTAAAAAAAGAATATCTTATTATAATAAACACTAAAATAAGCAGGGTTTTGTTTAATAAATTTTATTATAATAATTTCTGATGTTTACCCGAGTATTACACATTTGAAATAAAACTATTTTTACGGATTCTATCGAGTTTATATTTCATTTTTAATTTCCTGACGTTTCGAACACTTTACAGTCATCCCTTGACCATTAACGCTGTAAAATGTTCAAAACATCGGCAAAATTCAAAATCAAATACAAACTTTATAGAATTCGTTAAACAAACTATTTTGCACGCCTCATAAGCGAAGCGTTGAGGTCTTGCTCTACTCTGGACTTATGAAAATCAAGCACTTTTCAAACCTAAAAATGATTGTATTTTTCTCACATTGCACTTATAGGATAATATTATTATACATATGTCAAGAAAAACATTCGTCTAAACGTATTTGATATTTTTAAAAAGCAATTATTTTGTTTAAAGTAAGAAAAAAGTTGATTAAAAAAAATTTTCGAGGCCGTCCGGATGTTACCGTAAAGTATCTGGCATTATGTCGACCGTAAAAATGAATGTATCGAAGTTTTTCTTTTATTAAAAGCTTCATAATCGCAACGCGCTGTTTCCTTTCGAAAATGGCTTGGTAATTTTTTGTCGTTTAATTGCAATTAATAAAACACTAAACTGCTTAGTCATTAATGTATGTATACTTTATGAAAATTGGGTTCGTTATATTTTTTGTTCGTCCATTCGGACAAGCAAAGGAAATAAATTCCATTCAGCCTATACAGCTATGTTTAGCTCTACGTCGAGAATGGCACAAGATATCTAAAGTATTTTTTTTTCTTTCATTACGAGTATGTACAAGCTTTTATTTAGTTTCACCTGTCCCGTTGTCTATAATCAAATCTTACAAGTTAAATTTGATCCCCTTTCCGGTTTCCGATTGAGCTGAAATTTTGCATGCATGTATAAATTAGATGACAATGCAATATTATTGTGACATAAAGCTGACCTGATGATGGACCTGGAAGCTGGCCATAGGAACTCCGTAATTAAACGACGCAACCCGATCGAAATTGGGCTTACTTGATTCGTCTTGACGAGTACTTTGATACTATATGGGAACCAGGGTCTGATCATGGACCTGGAAGCTGTCCATAGGAACTCCGTAACTAAGCGACGCAACCTCATCGAGTTTGGGCTAGTTTGATTCGTCTTGACGAGTACTTTGAGACTATATGATAACCAGGGTCTGACGATGGACCTGAAACCTGGCCATAGGAACTCCGTAATTAAGTGACGCAACCCCATCGAGTTTGGGCTCGTTTGATTCGTCTTGACGAGTACTTTGATACTATATGGTAACTAGGTTCTTATGATGGTCCTGCAAGCTGGCCATAGGAACTCCGTAATTAAGTGACGCAACCCCATCGAGTTTGGGCTCGTTTGATTCGTCTTGACGAGTACTTTGATACTACATGTAAACTAGGGTCTGATCATGGACCTGGAAGCTGTCCATAGGCACTCCGTAATTAAGCGACGCAACCCCATCGAGTTTGGGCTCGTTTGATTCGGTCTTGACGAGTACTTTGAGACTATATGGTAACCAGGGTCTGACGATGGACCTGGAACCTGGCCATAAGAACTCCGTAATTAAACAACGCAACCCCATCGAGTTTGGGCTCGCTTTATTCGTCTTGAGGAGTACTTTGATACTATATGGTAACTAGGTTCTGATGATGGACCTGGAAGCTGGCCATAGGAACTCCGTAATTAAAAGATGCAACCCCACCGAGTTTGGGCTCGTTTGATTCATCTTGACGAGTATTTTGATACTATATAGAAACCAGAGTCTGATCATGGACCGAGAAGCTGTCCATAGGAACTCCATAATTAAGCGACGCAACTCCATCGAGTTTGGCCTCGTTTGATTCGTCTTGATGAGTACTTTGAGACTATATGGTAACCAGGGTCTGACGATGGACCTGGAACCTGGCCATAAGAACTCCGTAATTATATATCCATATCGCTAACGTTGCGCCTCAGAGTACCAGGGCCAACCCTGTTATACTGAAGCCCTTATCCCTCCACAATGGACCTCTGGGGTGATGAACCCTTTTTGTCCTATATTTGTGGGAACAACACGAATAATAAAAATACTAAAAAGTTAAAATAAAATTAAAGAAGAATTTTTTTTTTAAAAACAAGCTTTTATTATTTGCTAATATAATAAACTAAAAAGTTAAAAATAAATTAACTCTAATACATATAACACTTTATAAGTTCATCGTAACCTTTAACGATATTTTTATTAATCTTCAACAACAAAATAATTCCATATCGTACGTAATTATATATTTTTAACACTAAAACTTTACACCATAATGATTAAATCTGCCCGTTTTTATCACAGTCCCAGTTTTATAAATAAAAGTGTGTTGTTGTGTGTTTGTTGTTTTTTAGCAAATAATAAACAGCTTGACTTTAAAAAAGGATTTTTTCTTTAATTTTTTATTTTCATTTCTGGCATTGACTAAATAGTAAATTATAAATAATGTAAAAATTATGAGGCGTGCACTTTTGGATTTTCCAAATTATTATTATACTTTTTTTAATTGAACAAATTAACTTGAAAATAATTGGTTTCAACAAATTTGTTGTTCACTTTTTTTAATTATATCTATAAATGACAATGGTTTAGGCACAAGGTCAGCCACAAATTCTATAAAACTATAATCATTAAATTATTATATACTAGATCATCGTAACTCCATTAAAGGATTATTTTAGTATAATCACCTGGTCTGTATTACTCCCCTCTGCCCTTACCTCTCGTCCCCTGTTAGTCAGGTGGTGTTTCACCTGTAAGTAAGTCTTGTTTTGACAGGTGGATCAGGCATTGTCACATAGGTTTATTGTGGGCATACCTGGTTTCAAGCGCGGACTTTTTGTTTTTTTTTTTTATGTTTCGAACACATTAAATACTGGTAAGTTTTTTTGTCTGTGTATCTACTATGCAAATGGTTAATTGATGCTTTGTGGTTCTGCCTCGTGTTTTGTATTTTAACAATATTATTTTTGCATATTGTGTATGTATGTTTCAACTGCATATGCGATTATACTAATTATATACTCACCTGACAATTAGCCTTTGTTCTATACAAACCTAAAAAAAACAAAATAAAATTCCTTTAAATTAATCACAACGCCATCTATCAATTGTTAATCTCAACTATTTCTCAATCCATTTGAGCACAGATACTATAAAATGTCCTGTGTGGTGACAGAGTAAGATTACAATTCACCACCCCTTATCTTACCCGTGAGTGATCGTAAGAGACGACTAAGGGAGATAAAACGTATATAACATCTATGTAAGGGAAGGAAAACTCGAAACAAAACCCTATACTAACACGTCTGACCAGAGTGGTATAGTAGGTCAATTTCACTCCCATTATGGAGGAGGCTCGAGCTCAACAGTGGAACATATATGAGCTGAAATGATGAACGATGATATTATAGTAGGTTAATTAAGCTCCTATAGCGAAGGAGGCTTAAGCCCAACAGTGGGATCTATATCAGCTAAGATTAATGTAATAAATTTCATAATTTTCTAACGATACAAAGATTTATTGTTTTGGGCAATCATCATCATCATCTTCCTGTTATCCCAATTACTTGAGGACACAATATGGATTCCTCTTCCATCGCACATATTGCAAAAGTTATTGGACATAGTTCTATGACCGGCTGTCTACTTGACACCAATCTTCCTTAAAAATCTAATTAGAAAGAAGGCATTAGAGCCAGCATAAAATGGAATTGCCCCGGTCCGGTCGATGTAAATCTCTAAGTTATCTTGTACGACACCTAAGAGCAATGTAAGGATTGGTAGTATTCGTAACAGCCATCACATGACACATCTTACTCAAAATTTATATAAAAATAAAATCTACTTCATTCCTAATGTTTTCGCGAGTATTACACATTTGAAATAAAACTACTTTTACGGATTCTATCGCAAATAACGATGACTTTTGGACGTAAGACACCTTAGTCCTCCCGTGACCATGATCACTGTAAAGTGTTCGAAACGTCGGGAAATTAAAAATCAAATACAAACGCGATAGAATACGTAAAAGTAGTTTTATTTAAAATATACTTATAATAATTTAAGTAAACTTTTTAGACTATATATCTTTTATATATTTGATTAGATAAATCATAAAACACTAATGCGCTCCACTTAATTTTTCTTCACTGTTACTTTAAATCATAAATTAAAACTAAATCTGTGGTAGTTAAGTGCGAACCGCTTGTAACTTTTTGCCTCAACGTTTTATGAGTTCAATATGACGACGGCGTTATTGTATAACAAGGATTTTTAAACGGCTATATAAATTAATTATTTATATAATACTAATGAAGTTATGATAATATTATCCTATATTTAATAAAGAATATTGAGGTTTCCATGGTTATCCGTGTGATAACGGAGTAAGAATACAATTCACCACCCCCTATCTTACCCGTGGGTGATCGTATGAGACGACTAAGGCACAGATTACTAAATAACAGATACTTCACTCGGTAGAAAATTACCAATACCTACTGCTATAATAGCCTACTCTGTCGCGTCAGCAATCGCTGTATGATAAAATGTGCCTAAATGCTCAAGCGTACAATTGTGATTGCTTCGTACCGCGCGATCCCACAGCAATCGCAGGGCTGCCTCATCGATAAAACTCGTGAGTTCTTCAGCATATTGCAAAGGAATAATTTTGGAAAAAGCCCTCATGAACTGTATCGGTGTAGGGTCTCGACAATTACCACCCTGTTGAGGGCGGTGCCAAAAAAAAATTCTATGCAATCTTGAATTAAGCGTCTTGTAAACAAAAAAATAATGCCGTCTTTTTTTTATTCCTTGCATAGCCTGATTATGGCTTGAATTGTAATTTGTATGTTTTTAAATGTCCTGATTTTATTTGTGTTATTGACACTTATCATTGAATGAATGGCCTTCAAATTCTTGAACATTATGATTGCATCTTCTAAAACATCGATTTGGTATTTTTGCAATGAAAATACTTGAATTTAAAACATCGAAAAAATTATTGATTTTTAGCGCGAATTCGGCGGTCGCTTTTGCTTCATCTGGTAAAGTTTTATTAAACATAATAACATTTAATGCGGCATAGACGGAGTTACTAAAAATCTAAGTGGCGTATTTAACTCGTATTTTTTGAAAATTGTTGGGTTTTATCTAAACTTCCGTGATTTTAGGAATGAATTTTAAATTTTTTTCCTGTTGTGTAGTATAAACTGTTCCCAAGAATTTTTTTTCATCGTGTACAAAATTATTTGTCAATAAGTTGTTCCAGTTACATTTAATTAAATGTGGGACATCGGATATGTAGTAATTTTTTTTACTCCTACTTTTACTTGATTTGCACCCATCTACTGCACATAAGGCACCAGACGGCATCGTAGGTACGGATACAAACGAATGGAACGAATAAAATTGAACAACATGCATGGGCTTCACTTCCGAAAACCGCACTGAATTTGGTCCGCAAACGGCCCGTGACGGCTTGGCCGGGGGGTAGGTAATTATAGCGCGTAAGTACATGGAGTGACGTAGACCTGACTAAGGGATATAAAACGCATATAACATCTATGCGAGAGAAGGAAAACCCGAAACAAAACCCTATACCAACACGTCTGACCAACGCGGTATAATAGGTTAATTTCCGTCCCATTACGGAGGAGGCCCGAGTCCAAGAGTGGGACATATATGGGCTATGATGATGATGATGATGATTGAGTTTTCAATTCCATTCACTTTTTTAGGACCATACCATTAAGGAAATAATCTTTGTATTGTCTTCGTAATTATATATTTGTAACATATAATTAGAGGGCCTCAAATTAAACCCAGACTCAGAATAACAATTTATATATTACACAAATATATTTGCGTGCGAATCGTATCTATGATGCTGGCACGGTACGTCGATATCTTAACCACTATGTCATCTGTATAATCAACTTATATAAGCGAGTCTAAATTATCATTCTTCTTCTTTTGTCTCAATTAATTGGGGTCGATACCATATGTACTCTTCTTTCATAGTACATATTGTAGAAGTAATTGGCAATAGTTTTATGACCGGCCGCCTGCCAAACGTCAACCCTCCTTGGGAATGTAATTGTTGACCAAACGGTACTAGATAGCGTTGGCCCAGGTCTTTATAATGCTCTTAGTCGTCTTTTATGACACCCACGAGTAAAGCAAGGGTTGGTAGTATTCGAAACCGCTACCACACAGCTAATAAGCGAGTCTAAATATACGGATTTATGCGTAGAAATAGTAATGTACGAATTCCATGTAGTGACTGAATAAGAATATAATATTTTTTCTCGTGATTGATTGTAAAAGATTACTAAGGTATGTTAGACAACATCTGCAAGGGATAAAAAATTTAAAGTACTGCATACTAACTCGCCTAACCAACGTAGCTCGATTTCCCTTCCAGTAAGGAGGGATCTCGAACCCAGCAGCGGGACATAATATATGAGCTAGGATAATCATGAATCAACACAAACAAAGCAACGAACACAATAATATGTAATAAAACTCTTTATTGAGATTCAATCACGGTTCAATAATTTCAGTATTCATAATCACGGAAGGACTATTATTAGAAGAGTATTCAAATCAACTTTAACACTATCAATACATATTAAAAACATATATCTACGTAAACTGTCTGACAGAGATCAAGTCTGATACAATAGGCTTCGTCCCAAACGCCCTCACTGGAATTCCTTCAAACCTGGAAGACTCATCAATATACGAATAAAAACCGTCACAAAAAGAGTCCCTACCCGATTTTTATTTGATGGAATCCGTCGAAGCGAGTATGAGAGGAGAGGGAACGATCCAAACGGTCCGCGACGGCAAAAATGTGCATAATTGGCATCGAAATGGAGAAAAAACCTTTCAAAAAGTCGACCTCTAAACGTAACGAAAAAGTGCTGGGATACAGGATGTGACAACCGGGGTCAACGATTAAGTTATTATGTAAAAATCATCGGTGATTTATAATTTGCACAACCCGCGCAATTGACTTTTAAATCAAACGTATATTTTGAAAGTTGGTAGCACTGCTGTTAATTACTATTTATGGCTATTATAATTGAAATGCTATAGAAAAAAAATAACTACAAAAAAGCGCGAACTTATATGCTGTTTTGTTTACAGTAATTACATATTTGGATTAATAGACTTTAATAACGTTTACCAATTAAAGTGATGAACCAAATTACTAGTCTTCAAATTATTTTTTTTAATTTTTTTTTTTTGTTAGGAAATATATTTCATTTGCAGAATGGTTATTTTTATAAGCTTATAAATGCAAAATAGTACTTGTAGAATAGTAAATGTATGTATATTGATTTAAATTAAATTGAAATAGCTAATCGATGCTTTCAAATACTAGAGTTTTATCAAAACATTAATATTGCCATATATCAAGACGATTTTGCGCGGAATAGTGAAAAAGTTATTTAATTTCTGATTACATAGGTTTTATTTTGTTGTTGATTTAAGGCATAAATCATTTTATTTTGTTTATTTACTGTTTTAATAATTCCAAAGTAAATAGTTGCTAGAATTCAATTCATTCAATCCTATTTCTAGCATTAGACCTCAAAAGTTTTACTGCAGCTATTAAATTCAAACATATCTTCTCCAATGAAAATTAAGCTTCAATAATATTATTAATAAACATAAATAACAAATATTCAAATATATACTCTTACATTCATATTTATCATAAATTAATAGCAGATATATTGTTTAAAAGAAAACTCATATTACGCAGAGCGTAGATTACCTACGCTCTGCGTTATATTTCTTTAATAACAGGTTTTTTTTTTTAATAAATATAAGTGGCTATTCCAAGTTATCGCCCAGCGTTATCATTTGATGAAGCATCCATGCCCCGTCAAAACCTGCACCAGTGGGTTACGGGTGTGCGCGCTTACGCCCCTCTGTCACCCCAGATCGAGTGGTGCGAGGAGTGCGCCGACCGTAGCCCAACCCCAAAAAAAAAAAAAAAAAAAATAAAAGCGTTATCATTTCATGCATAAGCAAGGAGGCAATCATTCATTTCACGTACATGATTGCCGTGCATTAATTTATCAAATATATGTGTAATTTTAAAAATAAATGGCACTTGTATTGACAACAAATGATAATTAAAAAGTCCAACTTCTAATGCTGTATATCAGTCTAGCTACTCTGCATAGCTACGTACATTCACTATAAAAACTTTCTTAGCTTTAAAAAAAATGGTATTCTTAAGTTGCATTATTTAATAAGCTAGACATTTTGACATTTTATATAAATCGACTGTTTTAGAGTTTAGCGTTAATAAATATTATTATGTGATTTTTTTTTAAAGAAATAATTTTATTTTTATAGAAATACTGATATATTTATTGACATGATAACTTAGAAATAACGAACGACTTCGAAGAAGACTTCAAACAAATCTTCGACAGAGATCGCTCAAAAATCCGTCACCCTGTATATCGATGCATTTCTATAAGGGATTGATTTATTCAAATCCAAAAACCTTTTGATTGTGTACCGTGCCGCGGGCGGATCTCGTGCTATTTGTTTTTGAATAGCAATTATATTTTATTTTATTATAAACGCATCCTCGCATGATCCGTGTATCTTTAATGTCTAATGTTTCCGCGAAATCCGTCTCGGTTGGCTTTCAGATAACTTTGAATTGATGCACATTCATAACTTAATCACTTAATTATAATAAACTGCTTAGCTTATAACTTTATGTCACGCAAAAATTCCATAGATATTTTTTAATATTTTTGCTATATGGAATTTTTAAATGTTGCTAAAATTTCTTACCCAGTATTTACTACCACGGATGTTAAGATTTCGGTACACGTAGCCGGCTCAATGGCGATGAGGAGGGAATACGGTGGGTTATTAGGCCACGCACCGCCCTTCCGTCAACATGTCATCATGTATTCAGATCACAGCCTGCTAAAAAAAAAAAAGGGCCCGTATTTACTTAGAAGGCGTTCAATTCTATTATATTTTCCGTATGGTGACGGAGTAAGAATACAACTCACCACCCCCTATCTTACCCGTGGGTGATCGTACGACACGACTAAGGGATATAAAATGCATATAACATCTATGCAAGAGAAGGAAAACTCGAAACAAGACCCTATACCAACACGTCTGACCAGCGTAATATAGTAGGTTAATTTCCCTCCCATTACGGAGGAGGTCCGAGACCAGCAGTGGGACATATATGGGCTGTGATGGTAATGATAATATGATGGTAAACGAGCAAGCAATAAATTTGATGGTAAATGTAAGTGCTGCTCATGCATGGTGCTTTACAATACCAGGGGTACCAGTTAGGCCGCCAAGAAATCGGGTGAAGCGCAACCGTACACTGCCATAACTTAGACATTGATGAACTGACCTACGGCTGTAGATAGCAATCTGTCAACAGTATCGCCATTAATAAAATAAAAGCATAAAGAATTATTACCCAATAGTTTAGGTTACGAATATAAAACTTGTACATATATACATACATACCATCACGCCATTGTCCTTTGCAGGGTAGGCAGAGAGTGTTCTCTCTGCCTACCCAGAAGGCCAGAGAATCTATCCTTGCATACTTCACTCGCTTCCTCAACATTCATAATTTTCTTCATACACGCTCGCCGGTTTCGGAGACTTTTTAAAACTTTTACAAAATTGTTAAATAAAATGCAAAGGAACTGTATTTCTATATTAAGATTAAGAAGAGAAGAGAAACTTATAAGGTTTGTTTCTTCCAGACTTCATCTCCATCGGGAGAGCCGGCAGCCCAATTGGGTGGGTTTGGGGTTTATATTGGTAGGCAGCGGTTGGTTTTGCAAAGGTCCATGGGCGGCAGTAACATTTACCATCAGGTGTGCTGCTTGCTCGCTTGCCTCCATAAGCAATAAAAAAAGTGTGTGTCAGCTCCGACGCACGACTGGAGTTTACTCCTTAAGTACGATAATCAAAACAGGCGCAAAAAAAAGCTCATTTGACTAAAAATAATATATATATTTTTATTTACATTTATTAAAACTGTTCAGTGAAGTATTATCTCACATCAGAAAGTGAACGGTGCGCAGAATAGGTTGCGCACCAAAAACGTAACGAGGTCATACGATCACTAGATTTTACTCCTCAAATTTTTCTTATACCGGGCGCCTTATATGAAAATCGATTCTTAAGGAGTAAACTCCAAAAAGAAAATTGTCATTGATTGCCACTCTCTTATTCGTCGTAGCATGATTTTATATTGCCTATTGCATTCCTCGATAGATAGGCTATCTAACACTTTAATATTTTTTCAATTCGAACTCTAGTTTTTGAGATTAACGCGTTCAAACAAACAAACAAGCTCTTTAGCTTTATAATATTAGTAATACATTTGGTTATGACTTCATTAATATTTTCATTTTGACTATTCGGTTATTTCCGCTACCTATTATTTTTTATTATAATGTATATTTCTGGAATATTACAAATAGTCTATATTTAAAAATGAATAGCGTAAATTTAAAATCTTTTACCTTTTAAACTTCTTTAAATAAGTATATCGTAAATCCTCTTGAAATAAGATTAAACTTAATTTAGTTTAATAGAACTAAATTGTTGCCATATCGTGACGATATTGGAATACAGTATGTCACCACTCCGCCCTCAATATCCCCGATGGTTACCCGTCGATGTATTAAGAAGCGACTAAAAGATGTAAATTGACGGATAGAATTACAGCAAAACATTAACAACTTGAAATAAAACCATATGTTTATCTGACCGTCAAACATGGCAAGCGAAGATCTCATCCTTTGTGAAGGCAATTCGTTCACAATAATGAGGCAGGTTCAGCTGAGAAAGAGAAGAATCATATATTCTATGCACTCTCATAATTTTTATCATTATATTATTACTTAGTTTACTTAATAATACTAACTAATAGTTTTAAAATTAAAGCTGCCTAATAATTTTAATAAACAATAAAAAAATTAAAAGTATTATACTATGCTTAAAAATAAAAATAACTGTTCCGGGTTTTATTTTTCTTTGATGATAAACTTATGGTGGTTAAGCATACTCGAGTCCTATTTATAGAAGTAATGTAATAGAATACGGCTGAAAAAATTAGGAGCTTGGAGTTATTATACGGGGACAGTAGCCGGCAAGAAATATTGCACATTAAGCCTTGGTAAGAGACAATTTCGTTTTTTTTATTTTTCGTAATTTTCTACGTTGGTCATTGTCGCACAATCCATGATACTTGATTTAGATGTTTTCTACTCATAACAACATCATTGTGTAGTCGTACTAACCGACTGCACAGATGCTGGTCTAACAGGCCAATGTCAAGGATTCGCTTCCCCCACAGAAAATAGTATGATTTAGAAACCATTAGAGTTTGAATTTGATTTCTGGCCAATATTAGATATTTGTAAAGTTCTACGCAATACAAGAATTATTTCCTTAGTCTTAAAAAAAAAATACAGATGTTTATTTCAGGATCATCAAGCGCCCAGTGCTGAATACAAGGTCAGTTCATCATTTGTTTTACATGAAACCAATAAACACAGGTTATCGTTTTGTGTTTTTTACAAAATACAATAAAATTATATACATACTTACCTATGCAAATTTCATAGGCAGCTGATAGGACACGCGTTTATTTTTTATCCATTCAGCCTATTAAACAAAAACAAAGTATAAATATGCAAACCATCTGCCTTCAAAAAAGTCCGACAAACCACTAAAAATCGCACTAAGAATTACAAAAAAAATGTCATCTGCATACAACATCTGGTCACTGTAAAAACATTCTGTGTCTACTGGTAAAAAAATACTTGCTAAAAAGCGCGCGATGTACAAAAAAGGTTAAATAAAACTATAGGTTCTTTTTTTTATTAAGTTGGCAATGTTAAGCGCTTTTTTTACAATACGGCATGTGCCAAACTTCCGCTGCTCGGCGTAATGTTTATTTTTTTTTTTCAATATAGAACACTTTTGAATATCGATCTATTAGGCTTAATTTAATGAATCTGCTATCATTTACTAAATTTTATTTTAACTATTTTATTACAATATGCTAAGAAATCTAAACAGGCTGCTTGATTTATCCATAGCGTATTTTTTTAAAATTTACATTTTAAACGACATGCCATGGCGAATGTTATAGATCGATGCCCACGAAGGCTAAATATAAGGCAAGAAAACCTTAAAATAATCCTACGGCAATATATCCGGGGCGTGGTAAAGTAGATCAAGTTCAAGGTCATATTCCAGGTAGATCAAGTTCAAGGTCATATGCCTTGATCTGGAGGAGATGATCTATAGTGGGGTCTATTTGAGTAGAAAAGAAAAAGAGGTGGAATTATAAATTTTAAATCTTCAACGATATAAGGATTTGGTTAAGGATTGAAATATGGTCTCAAAACAAAATTTGTATATAAATATATTTTTATATTTTAATATATATTTATTAGACTTATGTAAAGTCTAAATGTTGCATAGAAATACAAGTCTCGTACAGCACTCTTATTGAATGACCATAATACTTACTAATATTATAAATGCGAAAGTAACTCTGTCTGTCTGTCGCACTTTCATGCCAAAACTACTGAACCGATTTAAATAAAATTTGGTACACAGATAGCCTAGAGCCTGACGGCTACTTTTAAGGTGAAAAAAAAGGGGTTGTAAAGGGGAATGACAAGTTTTACGGAAGTCATTTTTAAAGCCAGAAGCTTGAAACTTATTTTTAGGCTGTTGATTAGATATAAATAAATATGACATTAAAATTTCCTAGATTAACATATACTTTTATCGCGGTTCCTTGGGATAATAGTTCAACTTTAGGAAAGTAACGTTTTACGCGGGCGAAGCCGCGGGCAGAAGCTATTTATGTATAAGGCGCGAAACTAAATATAATAAAATGCCTTTGCATTTTTTTAACATTTGAATGAAATTTTAAATAACTATTGACTTAAAACTACAATTAATTGAATGTTTATTATGCGGTAGCCCGCTCGCATGGCGAAGAGAGGTGTTTGCAGGGTGGGTCTATGGGGTTGCGCGCCGCCTCTTCCGTCGCCTCGGACCGATTTGGCGGGACTCGACCACCACCATAGTCCACCGCAAAAAAAAGGAAAGTGCACCACACTTTCCTTTTTTAAAAAAAAAAATAGAAGTGAATTTACGGCAATCATAAATGTTTCATAAATCATTTAGAAACATATTTTACTATGATAGTAAAATTTATACTTTTTTACTTGCACTAACAAATCAAAAAATTTACTTCTGCATCTGTCCGACTATTCATCTTGTCATTAAACACATGCTACCACAATTAATTTCACTGCATCAGAAAACACAAAGGAATAAAAAAATAAAATGGCACTTTGTAAAAAAGTAAAATGATGACTATGGTTCGAGCACGAGCCATCATCTTTTTTTTATATTCCTTTGCCTACGAGTGTGTTATTATGATCTGAACAATTGCTGATCAAATTAAGAAAAAAGTGTGCTTATATTTGAATGATGATATTAGTATGGACAAGACAATTACATATAACTACCACGATTCTTTTGAAATTGTCAAATGCGTTTGTTTTTTTTTAAGACATCCATTTATCCGTCCTTCAAGCTGTATGTTTACAGCTTCAATTTTAGCATTCCTAAATTGGAATTATATTGTCAGGTTGGTATTATAAGCTTTCCAAGAAAATACTGCTGCCATTATCCTGGTGGACAATAATATGAAAAACACATTGTATTCTCAACTCATTATTACATGAGGCATTTGAAATATATAGCAACTTTGTATCGTTTGTTTATTTTATGTAGCTTATTAAATTACTCTTAAATTCTTACTTTTTTGATATAAATATAAGTCTGGGTAGCTAAGATTTTTGACTTATTATTATGATTTTTGGCATAAATAAAATACTATAATATAGACTTAGATAAGTGATAGCAAGCCTGAGACTAAGATAGGATGCTGACTCCACAGCCAGACTCAAAAAGTCTTTTAATTTAATTATTTCTCTATTTATGTTTCTGTTTGACTTCACAGACGCCATGGATCTATGTATTAATTTACCTTCCTTTCGATGCTCACACAGTGGTCCTATGATTTTCATTGCATGATTCTCACTGTTCCCTTTTAATTCTTCAATCATAAATGTGTCTCCAAAGTTCGTCGAGATACAAATATTTATTTCTTAGCTTTCTTTAAAAAATACCAGCAAAAATATAGACAGAATACCAGATTACTCATATGACATAAGCACAGAATTACAAACATTGATCAATCAGTTTTGATCTGACTACATCCATTGTTATGTTTTATAAAAGTCCTAAATTCCACGCCACATCTTTTAATACTATTTACGTTTTATAACCTTATAACAATACTGTGTCTGTCTAACCATACCTTTTTTGTGCATACTCTAAAAGAGTGAAAGAGTTCGTAAGCCAGAGTAATAAATTTGAAACAAAACTAACCATTTTTGTTGACCTTCCGTTGGTAGAGGAATCTATGATACAGAATATTTAAATATGAAAAGAGTACTATAAATATCAACTAATCTCTTCAAATGCAAAATGACGACGGAATACTGACATCAAATGGATTTCTGTGGAATAGTCAAACCTTTTGAGTTAGCTATCTCAGTTCAATTAGTTTTATATACAGGAACACCCATACTAAGCACAACGTAAAGTGCAAACCACGGAAGTAGCCGCAATATGCCGCCTCTTCCTGTCTTTTTACCTTCCTTGCCAAATTGTACCTTTTTTATTTAATTTTTTTTTACTATTTTTTTATTATCTCGCCAACAATTAAGACGGATGGAGCACGGCTCGTGCCCTGTCAGCTGCTCTGCCATACTTTTGCTTTCCTCGCGATTTCGTGGTATATTTTAGCTTAGAAAGTGGTTATTATCGATCTATATAAATATCTGCGGTGAAACGAATTAAATAACAACATAACAATATTATTCTTGTAGTGATGGACTAAGCGAAGAATGTAGCTGTACCATCCCATTAAGTGAACTACTGGCAATGTGAGTATTTGACTTCATTGGCACGTCTAGCGTGTTGTCACTAAACATCATTTTTTTATTCTTGCAAACATAAATATTAGTGCCGGTCCTTCCGGAACCTTTTCCATACCAAGAGTATAGAAAAACCCACCCAGAAAGTTATACTTCCAGCTCTGCCATTGCTCAGACGACAATTTTCTCCGAGAGTGGTACAAGTCCAAACTTACCGACCCACCGCTGTAGACAGAAAACTAAAAACTATCAAGTTAAGTTCTCATATCCGAAAAAAGGCGACGCCTAATAGAGAAATGTATATAGGTTTAATAAAAGAAATTAGAAATATATATATATATCAGAATCTATTTCATGTTTAACGCGTTTACTGAGTAAGAGTGTTGTGCACTACTCACTAAAGAAATATTGGAATATATTTTGTAATTAGACCTACTTAGCGTTTTGAGATTTTATTTGTCAACCTTATATCATTTTTTATCTTATTTTTCGGTATTTATATTATTACCACGAATAAAACTAGAAAGAAAAAGGTTTTCTAAACGTAAGTTTAACAAAACTTAAGACCATGTAAAGTTATTATTTCACTCTTTACTTATTGGCTGACTAGTCAATATTGCTTTCTGTCGCCCGCTTTGCCTGGGAGGGAAGTGGAATCACTCTTTTCCAACTCCTCCTCTTTAACTTTTCTAATTAAATTTGTTGCGGGTTCCAAGACAATTAAAATCATTTCCCGGGACTGCCTGAGGGTCAAACCTCGGTGTCATTTATAGTGACCATTGTGGATCCTGGCTTACAGGAGTTACAATGGTGGGAATGTGTGGTGGGATTAGTCCCAAAAAAAAAAAAAAATTTCACTCTCCTCACTGACAAGCACTTTATCAGCATTACAATACATAAAATATTTATAGTGGTAGAGCCACACCGTTGTCAGTTTTCTGCCTACAGCAGAGGGCCGAGGTAGCTAGTACCACACTCTTGCGGAAAATCGACGTCTGAGCAATGGCAATATGTTGCTGTGCTTCGTTCGGTTAGCGAGAGAGGTAGTCCAACTTTCTGGTTGGGTTTGGAGTTTTCATTGATAGGCATCCGCCTTTACCCTGGTACTGTAAAAGTCCATGGGCAGCAGTAACACATACCATCAGGTGAGCTGCTTGAGCGATTGCAGCCATTAGTAATTAAAAAAAAACAGGCAATCATGGGAACTGCCGATAGAAGTGAAAACTCTGAAGACATCTTTAATTTTTTTCCCGTGGGATCAATTATCTGAACAAATAAATGATATAAATTTATAGATTTATTTATAGATTTTATTAATTTTCTAATTTTTATATAAAAATAAAAAATATTATCGAACATCTAGGAATCGGTTTATCACGCTAGTAAGATAACCTTTAAACCACAATGATACTCATTTCATGACATAAAGGTTAAATATTAAAAATACAATTAAAAATAAATAATGCCATACTTTTAAATGCAAATATTGATATGAATATTGAAAATATTTGAAAATAAATTCTTTATTTTCATTATTCATTTATCTATATAAAAACATTAAAATGTTCAATACTCACTTTTATATTGAACAGTAATCCTTTAATTAAACGATTACACAGGCCACTGCGCGTGCGCCAGTCTGACTACTCATAGCTATAGATATACTATTAGCATTAGCATGTCGGTGACGCGAACCTATAAGTTTTTCCCCTCCAAAAACGCTCAACGCGCCTAAAGAAGTTTTCACTTCAATAAAAATAATTACCGTCCAATAGCCTATTGACATCGACTATTAGGTCTAAGACTTTCCCACCGAAGACAAAGATCGGGTACCGATGGCCCACTCGCACGGCGAAGAAAGGAGTTTGCAGGGTGGTCACGCGTCGCCTCTTCCGTCACCCCGGACCGATTTGGGCGAGACGCATCCATAGTCCACCGCAAAAAAAAATAGGTCTAAGACTTCCCAAGTGGAATATTATATTATAATCGACATTTGGCAGGTGGATTAAAGATTGTAATTAACCTTATAAGTTTTGTAGGAGCATGCAACAACCCGTTTTGCTAGTGAATCTTGAACCGATTTTTCCATGAGAAATAAAAACATGATAAAACATTATATTTGAAAAAAACTACTTTTACGGATTCTATCGCGTTTCTATTTGATTGTTAATATCCTGTCGTTTTGAACACTTTACAGTGATCATGGTCACGGGAAGACTGTGTTCGAAAGTGTTCGAAACGTCGGAAAATTAACAATCAAATACAAACGCGATAGAATCCGTAAAACTAGTTTTATTCCAAATGTGTAATACTCGCGTAAACATTAGAAGTCATTAAAACATTATATTCTGAGCTCATCAATACACGTATATTATAATTGAATACAAAACTGTCAGATGACGACATATTCACGAGATTAAAACCCTATACATTTTTTTTATATTACTATTATTTCGATAACAACAATTGAGTAGTTAGCACATCAAAATAAATAATGGTTTTCCGCCATCAAACTATAAGTAACTTTATGTAAATTTAATTTAATTTATTATAAGGTAATAATAAATAGCTGATTTAAATATTTTGTAACGTTAGATTGTTAACTTATTTAAGATTAATAGGAATGGGTCTGTAATTATTCTAATAGCTATATACCACTTTTTATATTTGGTAATTGGTTACCTTTATTTTATCATTGTGGTAATGGAATAGGAATACAAAACACCACCCCTATGCTTGATACCTACGGGTTATCATAAAAGACGACGTAAAGAATATAATACATATATAGCATACACATAGCACGAAGAATTAGCACGCTGAAGTGGCAATAGGCAGGCCACATCGCTCGAAAAACCGACAACCGCTGGGTAAAAAAGGTTCTAGAGTGGCAACCACGTACCGGACGACGCAGTGTAGGACGCCCCCCCACTAGGTGGACAGACGACCTGGTGAGAGTTGCTGGGCGTCGATCGATGCAGATGGCACGGGACCTCACTCTGTGGCGTACCATGAGGGTACGTCCAGCAGTGGACGGTGATGGGCTGAAATGATGATGATGATGATACACATATTACACAAGAAAGAAAAGATAACTTGATATAAAACTGTATACTAATATATCTGACCAAACCAAGACCAAGGTTTAGTAGGGCCATTTACTTTAGTGGCAGGACTACACTGTGGACATTTCTATGTGCATAGCCGCGAGCCGGTCCGTCCGGGGTAGTACCACACTCTCGCTGTAGATCGACGTCTAAGTAATAGCAATGTGCTGTTGCGCTTCGTTCGGTAAGCGAGAGAGCCGGAAGGTCAACTGGGGTGGGTTTGGGGTTTGTATTGGTAGGCAGCAGCCTAGCTATATATACCCTTTTGCAGGGTGGGTCAATGGGGTTGCGCGCCGCCTCTTCCGTCACCCCGGACCGATTTGGCGGGGTGCGACGTCCATAGACCAACGCAAAAAAGAAAAAAAAAGCTATATATATATAGCCTTGGTATATCAAAGGTCCATAGGCGGCAGTAACACTTACTATCAGGTGTGCTGTCAGCTCGTTTGCCACCAAATCAATAAAAAAAAAACTTCCTATTCTGGAGCCAAGCCCAGTAGTGGGACATATACGAGCCAAGATAATGATGATAAAACAAGAAAAGATATCTGAAGAAGTGAAGCGCCAAAAATCTTACAATATCAATCAATAAATAGTCATATTAATTATGGTCAATGTCACTTCCTTTATTCAAATCTCTTGTTATTCTAGGATATTAAATGACTTCCTTATTTTTATATATTATTTATATCCTATATAATAAATTGATAAAACATTGTGAAACAATGAGGTGATAAGATTACAATTTATCACCAAACCTTTAATTGTGATTTTATTTTACTATAAAACTGTACAGGACTGCGCACATCGCTGTTAAGCTGCTGTAAAGTTATCATGCCATCTGAGGCTAACAACTAAGACACTACAAAAAAAATCACATCGTTGTATTGGGCTGCCGGCTCTCTCGCTCACCGAACGAAGCGCAACAGCACATTGCCATTACTCAGACGTCGATCTTCTGCGAAAGTGTGGTACTACCACATGAGTAAATAAACGTACAGAGACAAACGTTCAAACAACTGCGCCACGGTAGGTACATTACTACAAGTATGATGCGCGTGTGTGCGTGAGCACTGGCGACTCGTCACGTACGGAACGAAACCTGTTTACGCTGGTTCGGCCAGTGCTCAAATAAAGGGCTCACTCACCGCTCGCTGTGCATCACGTCATGCGTGTTTGTTTAAATTTGAAATTTGAATTATTTAGAGATTTCTTGAGAAGAAATTTCGAGAATATTTCGATCTAGAAATAAATATTGTTAATATTGGTAGTGATATACTAAAACGTATACAAGATTATAACTTTGATATGCCATGCAAGTGCTTTACCATTGATTATTTAAAAAAAAACTTTATATTAGATTTAGAATTTATCATTCGATTAAGAGATATAACAAATATTATGAAAAATCAAAAATTACAAAAAAAAAATACTATTTAGAGTAAGCAATTTGTAAAAAAATATCTATACATAAAAAAGCTGACAAACGTTTTGTGTATTTATTTTCATCCTCATGTGCCAACCCTATCAGAATAGGTAACAATTTTGCTCGCTCCTTAGAAACTTGGTCTCTCTACGTTTATTTACTCATGTGGTACTACCCCGGACGGACCGGCCCGCGGCTGTAGACAGAGAACTATCATCAGTGTGATTCTACCACTATTCAAGTTAGCACATATAACGCTGGGTTCGAGCCGCCTTCATAATAGGAGGGAAATTAACTGCTGATCAGACATGTTGGTATTTTTTTTTATAGTTCGTGGTAGCCAACGTGCGAGCAGCATAACTGATTGTAAGATTTACTGCCACCCCTGAAAGTATAGTTTGTTTAGTATGTTTGAATGTAGGTGGGTTGAACCTCCATTTCTCTTTTTGTCAGGGCTTCTTCTGACGTATATACGTCCCATTGTTAGGCACGGGCCTTCTCCAGATAAGGAATTTAGTCAGACGATTTGGCATAACGTTTTATCTCCTTCTTTTGTATATTTTCTGCTATCACCCATTACCAGATTTATACGACACCTACAAAAAAGTAAGGGACGATATATTCTTACGTCATCATTTCAAAGAAAAACTGTTATGTTAAAAATTCTTACAGTAATTGAAAGTTGAAAATAAGCCACATATTCGAGCAAAAATGTGCTGTTCATAATGAGCACGAAATATACCAATTATACCCCAAAAATGTGTGTGTGTTACCAGCGATGACTTACGGCACTGAAACGTGGTCTCTAAATGTCGGCCTCATAACAAGGCTCAAAGTCGCTCAGCGTGCTATGGAGAGGGCTATGCTCGGTATTTCTCTACGTGATAAAATCCGAAATACGGAAATCCGTAGAAGAACGGGTGTAACCGACATAGCCCTAAGGATTAGCACGTTGAAGTGGCAATGGGCAGGCCACATCCCTCGACGAACCGACAACCGTTGGGGAAAAAAGTTTCTCGAGTGGCGACCACGAATCGGACGACGCAGCGTAGGACGACCCCCCACTCGGTGGACTGATGACCTCATCAAGGTCGCAGGAAACCGCTGGATGCAGGTGGCACAGGACCGTTATAGATGGCATTCTCGTGGGGAGGCCTATGTCCAACAGTGGACGTTTACAGGCTGATGGATGGATGGACCCCAAAAATTACCTCTTTGACTTTACCACGTTACCTAGATCAGCTTTATTTCATCATCATCACAGGCCATATATGTCCCACTGTTGGGCTCGGGCCTCCACCGTAATGGGAAGGAAGTTAACCTACTATACCGCACTTGTCAACACGTCTGTTGGTATAGGGTTTTGTTTCGAGTTTTCCTTCTCTTGCATAGATGTTATATGCGTTTTATATCCCTTAGTCGTCTCTTACGATCACCCACGGGTAAGATAGGGGGTGGTGAATTGTATTCTTACTCCGTCACCACACGGATAGCTTTATTTAACAAACAAAAGAGCTCAATTCTAACTTTTTACTTTAATAGCTTAAGATACTATAGCTTAAGTGTAATACCCGGCTGCTAAAGTACATTGAATGAGAATATTATCAGTGCTTTAATAGATAACAGCCTTGATTTAATTTCGATTATTAAATGGCTTGTGTTTGATACAATTCCGAAGATTTATTTCATAAAACACAGGCAGGAAAGAAAACAGTGACGACGGCGTTTTTTTTTTTAATATCGTCATCAAGCAAAAGGACTAGATTGTCAAAATACATAAAATATTTTAAATATCACAAGTATCAACCACAAATCAAAATGACGCAGTATTTTTAAAACAAAACAAAATGCCGGGGTTTTGATTATAATAATAACCACAATTTAATACATTATTATTATAATACAGGGTGGTTTTGGATCGATCCATCGTATTCACACAGATTAAAAATCATCATCCTTATCCAATATCCTGCTTTTATCCCTATTACTTGGGATCAACATAATATGTTCTTTTCTTTCGTTGTATATACTGCAAAAATTATGACAATAGTTTTATGAGCGGCCACCTGCCCTACATCATTGACCTTGGGAGTTAATAGTTGACCAGACTACATCAAATGGAATTGATCTAGGTCAATGTAAAACCTTTAATCGTCTCGTATGATACCCGTGAGATATGTAAGAGTTCGTAGTAAGCGTAGCCACCGGCAAAATGTACAGTAATAAAAAATATGAATAATAATATACTATAGTATTTTAAATTATAATACTAGCAGACTCGGCCACGCGTTGCTGTGGCTAAGGTAGCCTCAGTAACGCGTAGTGGTTATGCTAATAAATTGTAGCTTATATGAAACGTTAGATATGTTTAACATAGCGCCATCTATTAAATACTTACTCAACCCAATCAATAGATAGGTACTGGTCAACAGATCTGTTAGAATCGTTTAGAGATAACAGATAATTGTGTCTGTCAAATAATGGACGCATAATTTGCAACAAAATCATATTTCAACAATAAATTGAGATGGAAGCTCATCTTTTAAGTTGGATCAAATTACACATGCTGTGCAAATTTGATTAAAATCGGTTATGTACTTTAGGAGTCCATCGCGGACAAACAACGTGACGCGTAATTTATATATATTAAGATAAAATGTGAAAATACAAAAATACTAGCTGTGGTAGCGGCTACGAATACTACCAACCCTTACTTTGCTCGTGGATGTCGTAAAAGACGACTAAGAGCCTTATAACGACATGGGCCAACTTCATCTGATGCATTTTGGTCAATAATAACATTCCCAAGGAGGGTTGACGTCTGGCAGGCGGCCGGTCATAAAACTATTACCAATAACTTTTACAATATGTACTATGAAAGAAGAGAACATATTGTATCGACTCCAAGTAATTGGGATAAGAGTAGGAGAATGATGATGACACTATAACATAAAATTAATAATTTTAAGTAGCCTCCTACATAAAAATACACTCTAATGAACAAAACTAATTGAGACAGATACAATAAACCCAAATTTAATAGGCTTCCTAATAGGCAATACAGAATTTCGTCTCCTATCTTCGAGAATACTTCGTTAGAATAGCTAATAGCAGCATCAAACATGAATACTTCAAATTTTAACCCATAATAGGGTTAAATATCCCTGGAACAGCTAACAAAAAGACCTGATAACCTTGAAGCGCCTGTACAGTTATTCATAAATTGTAACAAAACAATAAACCGGATCATAATCTATCCATTTGTTCAGGAGCTGCTATACCACAGACAGGCAAGTAGAAACATCAAACTTATACTATCATTCTCTTTGTCGGATTTAAATAGATATTTATAATAATAAAAATAGATATATATACAGTAAAAAAAGAGAATCCATTGTGCGCTAAGAAACATACTATTTATCTTGAGGATGTTAAAATAGAAACAAAATTAATGGTCACAAAATACACCAAGATATTAATACATATCAACTAGAACTCGTCATAATAGGCGCTTATAAATAAATAGTAATAATAGCCTCACTTTTATTTTTAGATGGCATATTAAATGAGGTCATTTTTCTTTTGCCTATCATTATTAATCCATATTATTCCGCTGATGGACGTAAACTTCTTCCATAATCGGGAAGAGTAAACAGCTTAAAATGCCACGCCTAGTTAAACGGTCAGATATAGGGTTTTATTTCTAATTTGCCTTATTTTTCATTAATTTTACTCACTTACATAGCTTTGTCTTCTTTGACCATATAAAGAGAGAAAAGTTAGTATTCTTTATTTAGGTCTCATCCTATGGGAATAACAATTACAGAAATCCATTTAAAAACAAAATTGTAATTAAATATATTTCAAAATAATCCTGTTTAAAACATCTTGGTCTGCAGGGAAATGGGCTCTAGGGCGGTAGTTTAACTCTTCATCATCATTATTCATCCTTTTGCTGTCCACTGCTGGACGTAGGCCTGCCTCATACGCTATTCGCCTCCATTCTCAACAACCTTCACTAAGTCGTAACATAGCGGAGCTGCCGTAACTGGGTTCGTTGCTGTTTTATTGCTCATATAAGTGGATAGTGCCGAAATCGCTAAGCTTGTTAGGTGGGTTAGCGATAGCAGTGAGATGTTATACGTTTCCCAGAAGCTTCTGCCCGTTCTCTTGATGAAGCCTTAACTGATTTTTACATCTCCCAAAAGCAAGTGGGAGGTGGTAACATTTATATTCTTATCCTGTCACCACACGAGAAGGTAGTTTTACTATGCCCTTGATATTACAGTTACTATTGGCCCTGTCTTGTCTGCCACCATCTGAGAAAAAAAAAGGTTAACAAAATTATGTTATTAAATCAACCTGTATAAAATTCGGAGAACGTCTAATATTATGTGCAACCAAATGGCGTGGAATGGACCTCGATTGGTAAAAAACATTGCGATCTTGTGTTAGATAATTAAGGATTTTTGTAATATTATGAAGAAAAAAAACTTTACCTGGCCTATCAAAATTCTGTATGCATACAGGCGGTGTTTAAAAACTGCCTGTAACCGCCGCAAACTTCGTGTTTTTGTTATAGAAACGACACCCCCGTATTAAATTTCACATTGAAAATCCCATTTTCCATGACCAGCCAATTTTTTGTCCCCAATCTGACGGACTCCCAATTGGGTTTCCGAAAGGGGCGTTCGACGATCGCGGCCTTGCTGCGCCTGAGGGCCGTAGTCGCGGAGGCTGTCACTGGCGGTGGGGTGCTGTTGGCGGTATCTCTAAACATCACCAACGCATTCAATAGTCTACCATTCAGCTGCATCAGGAAGGCACTCCGGTATCACGGGGTACCCGTATACCTGAGGCGGCTGGTGGCAGACTATTTGGAGGGGTGGAGCGTCCTCTATAAGAACCGAGTAGGGGACGTTGTACGAACGCCCATGTCGTGCGGTGTTCCACAGGGGTCGGTCTTGGGGCCGACTTTGTGGAGCAACGGCTACGACTGGGCGTTGAGAGGAAGCCTCCCGCCCAGGCTGGGCGTAATCTGTTACGCCGACGACACTCGTCACAGCCCGGGGTGCGACGCTGGAGGAGGCGACACGCCTGGCAACTCTTGGCACCGAGGAGATTGTCAGGTGGATCGAGGCGCTGGGGCTAAGGATGGCCCTGGATAAGACGGAGGCTTTATTATTCCATGGGCCCCGCACCAGTCCACCCACCGACATCTCGATCACTGTCAATTCGGTTCCTATCAGCATCCAGGCCCTTATGAAGTACTTAGGCCTGGTGCTCGACGGGCGATGGTGGTTCCGGGAGCATTTCTGTCGGCTTGATCCACGTCTTGTCAGCGCGACGACGGAGACAGCATGCCTGTTGGCGGAACATCCCCGTGGGACTTGGAGGCGGAGATGCTCGCCGGACAGTACCGAACAGAACCGAGAGTACGCGAGCAGGGGGCGGCACCGTCTCGCTCAGTGAGATGGCCGCCTGGCGGGGTGACGCCCACCGTGACGTTATTTCCCGTTGGGCAATCCGGCTAGAAAGGCCTCGATTCGGTGTATGGACCATCGAGGCCTTCCGGCGGGTGCTGATGGAGTGGTTGGGTCGACAGCACGAGGTCCTTTCCTTCCGACTAGTGCAGGTCTTGACGAGGCATGGTTGCTTCGGCAAGTACCTGCACACGGTCGTGAGGAGGGAGAGCACACCGTTCTGCTACCACTGCGATTGCGACGAGCACACGGCGCAGCACACGCTCGAGGTCTGTGTGGCCTGGGCAGAACAGCGCCGTGAACTAAACCATCGCTAAGGCGATGCTCGACAGCGTCAGAAACTGGGACGCGCCTTCTGCGAGACAGTTGTCTCGCTGAAGGAGGCGACGGGGCAGCTCCGAGAGGAAATCCTCTTCAGTGACACGCTCCGCCACCGGCGCCTGGGGCGACGTAGGCGCGAGTATGTGCGCCTGATGCCGCCCTAGCCGAGGCCGCGGGTGTCTGGACCGCGGAATATTCCGTCAACCGCAGAGGGGCTGACCGCGTGAGGATGACTCCCCGGCAGTTATCTGGGGCATCGACGGGGGATGGTACCCGAAAGGGTAACCCACCGGGCTGATCACGGATGGCAAGGAAGCGGTACCAGTGGCCGGCTTAATGGCAACGGGGAGGGAATACGGTGTATGAGCTCAAATGATGATTGTAATGTAGTGGATACTCGATCTCAGCAAGAGGATGGGAGATGATGACGGTGTTAGATGTTATTTATACAAAAATAGCGCTATAAAGAAAATATACAAAATCTATACCAAAAAATACCACCAGTTCAAGGGTTGGATAAAGGGTAAAACGCGGCTAAAAGCACCCTATGTCGCAATAATATCCTCCTGTATATAATATGGGCCGTCACATACGTGCACCGAATCTATCCGATACGTGAACGCTAAAAAACAGCAATGCCCTCGTAGTTTTTTACCAAAACTTCAAAAGAAATTATTGAAAAAAAAAATACTATTTCGCAGATGTTGGTTTTATAAATT
Source organism: Lymantria monacha (assembly GCA_905163515.2). Lineage (NCBI taxonomy): Eukaryota > Metazoa > Arthropoda > Insecta > Lepidoptera > Erebidae > Lymantria > Lymantria monacha. Next base: position 7,455,060 of record LR991081.1, on the reverse strand, counting down.
TCTTGCACGTGTTTTGAAATTTTAGGATACACCGTCGTTATGGTAAACATTTACCGCCTAATATATTTTAAATTTTATTATCTATGTTACATTTAGCTAGAATGAATTTCAAGTAATCTATTTCTAGTCCTTAATATCTTTGCACGATTTAAAAAACACATTTTATTTTCACTTCTACTTGCGAAAGTATCCGAAGCTTATGTTTTATAATAGCCTTTTTCGAAAAATATAACTATAATAAAGGGGAAAATCTACAAGAGTGTCATTAGACCGGTTATTATGTATGGATCTGAATGAAAAAGATGGACGAGATACGATTGCATGTTACTGAGATGCGTATGTTAAGATGGATGTGTGGGATAACAAGGCTAAATAAGATTAGAAATGAGTATATTAGGAGAAGTCTGAAAGTGGCACCAATGAAAGTTGTCAGTGCAGATATGACGGCTGGTAGAAGATTGTGGAAGGCAAGAACATGTTGTGCTGACCCCACTTAGCGTGGGATGAGGCCAGAATTAATGGCCGCAAATTACACCCACACTTAAAACAATAATTCGTAAATCGAAAAAAATTAGGCTGCATGACACTTGAATACACTACACTCTGCACCAGAAGGCAGTTCTTAGCCACCATTTTGAAATCTGTGTAGTCCAAATGCAAGAAATATTAGCGCACTACTTTTAAAACTTCAAACAAAAAAAAATCCATATATGTAACGGTAACCTTTTTTTGGGCAGACTCTGGTCTAGACACCGGACGTCCGTTCCATCCGGGGCGACGAAAGGGTGGCGCATGGCCCCATAACCGTATTCCCTCCCTATCGCCATTGAGCTGGCCACTGATACCGAATCCATGACGTCTGTAGCCAGCCCGGCATATAAGAAAGATACTAATCTTTGACTTAAAGATGACATTTCGTTACGCCTTTGGCTCCAAATGTACCGACGTAAATGTTAAATTCACTTGCCTACCTCCATCTTGCATCCATCTTATTGCCGTCCAAGAGCCAAGGCCTCAATACTAAGGAGGAATATTACCTTAATCACCATGCTTCGTACCGGTTGGTGATCTCAGTATTCATTTTCCCGTGAAAGCGCTACTGCCCAATCCACTGGTGTTCCTTTCACTTTCTACAACTCCCATGGACAATTAAAAGATGGTGACTGTATTATTACCCTATTAATACGTACGTATATTGTCTATTTCTATTAATATATTACATACATACATATCATCACGCCATATCCCTTGCAGGGTAGGCAGAGAGAACAGAGTGCCAGAGAGCTCTATCTCTGCATACTTAGGTTAGTCTCGGTCTCCCTCGGTACCTACATCCTTCCACTTTCGCATTGTATATCTTCTTAACCAGACGTTCGTTCGGCATTCTTTCCACATGTCCGAACCATCGCAGCATGCCCTTTCGCATCTTTACACCAATACTCTCTTTCATACCTACTCGCTCTCTTACGTCGTCGTTACGAATGCGGTCGGTCAGCCTAACTCCACAGATTTTCCGCAGAGATCGCATTTCGACCGCATTAATTTTACTTTCATACTCTTTTCTGCATACCCAACTCTCGCTTCCATACAGTAATGTTGGGACAATCACTGCGTTATGTATTGCTACACGTGCCTTCTGGCTGAGGTGGTGGCTGCCGAGATGTTGCCCCAACGCTCCGTTCACTCTATTTCCTGCATTCACTCTTCGCTCTATATCAGTGGTGTACCTTCCATCTCGGCTAAATCCACATCCAAGATATACAAATTCATCCACTTGCTCTGGTATATCATTACCTATTGTTACTCTTACATCTGTTCTGGCTTCGTCTCTTTCAAAGACCATTATTTTGGTTTTGCTCACATTCACGCGTAGACCCCTTTTCTTACAATCTTCTGTCATTGGGTCGACTACCATTAATATATTAGGATAGGTATACTTAAACTGATCATATGGCCCACGTTTAGTAGATGTAGATCATTTAGTCCAGTATAGATACAAGGAGTCCGAACGTAATGTTGAAAGAATGGTCTCAATTTAGCGGACAGAATTTTTGGCAGTAGAGCTCGCCATTTTTCAAGAAGTACTCGTGTAAATCCTTACGCGGGCAGTTTTGTTGCTATTGACAGCTCTGGAATTTTATATTTAAATTAATTAAATTTAACATTCGCGAGTCAACGCGTGTTTACGTGTAATAATATTAATAATAGAATCGGTACGTCGTAAATTCTAGAGCAGCCAGTGGCAGAAAAGTGAACTAACATCTGGGTTTATTATTGTGTAGATAAATACTATGGAAAAGCCTATAGCGTTCGGACTCCTTGTATCTATACTTCCTGGTTTAGGAGAGTATCAACTTCTAAATGAACATTCTCATCATCATCATTCTCCTACTCTTATCCCAGTTACTTGGAATCGATACAATATGTACTCTTCTTTCATAGTAGCTACGTATTGTAAAAGTTATTGGCAATAGTTTTATGACCGACCGCTAGCCAGACGTCATACGTCACGTCGGGTTATAAAAATAACTACAAATAGAGATAAAAATGTATAAAGTGTAATTCATGCCATCTATTGACTTATATAAGAACTACATGGTAGATATTTGATGTCAAATGTAAACAACAAGATGTTTCTAGTGCAAGTTTTATTATTCAGGCATTAGATTTAAAAAAATATATACTTTATAGTTATTTATTTATATATGTATTTTGTTTTATAAATTTTTTACTGATAATTTGTTGTTGAATATCAAAAACCTAGAACACAAATCTAAACTGGTTATAAATCTATACTAATGATGTTAGTATTTAGGTACGTACTTGTGAATGAATAATACATATTTAATTAATGTTTCTGAAGAAATATCTATGGTTATCTTGACGGAGCCATTATTTATGTAATAGGGGGAAACCCGAATAACTGGAGTAACATACCTCCATTAAGAATTGCTGCGAACTTCATTTCAGTCCCGATGACAAGCTAGGTTGCACGTAATATTAATTAAACTTATATTTCTCACTGTTTTCCTACAATTTTTATGCATAACTTTTTATATGCATATAATTGTATTATGACGTAATATAACGATAACCTTTTCTGTTGGTTTTCAAGTTAAATTTTGTGTTGTTGACATTTGAACTCACGAGATTGTACTAAGCTTGAAGGAGATTTATTCGACCCAAAGTAAGTATTTCATCATATTTTTATTATATTTAAAATTGAAAAATAGATAAATTGTGTACTATTATCAAACTGTATTATTATCAAACAATGACAAATAGTAGAATCATTTTAGCTAAGTTAAATTATTAGATAAAATATCAAGCTGTTTTGAAACAATATCAAACCAGTTGCAGATATCCTCACGAACTTCACTTACTTTACCGGTTTTATCTAACTCCAATCGTCCAAGGCGACAGAGCGGCGTGGGGCTCCACAACTTCCCGTAATGCCTCTTGCAGCCTATTGAATGGGCTACCACGAAAACCAAATGCCAAGGCTCGGCTGTGGGGTTACCCCTTTGGATATTTGCCGAGTCAAATGACGGACTAGTCTCCGATCCAAACATCACAACTATTAAAGGGGTCGACTTTTTTACCTTTTCTTATTTCTATGCCAGTCTTGCATTACCTTCTTTACTGTTCTTATAAATATTTCTGTCCCTAATTATTGTACCTAGCAAACAAGTATATCTATACTATAGGTACTGATCTTTATGACGTAGAATTAAAAAAAAAACTATAAGAAAAGGGAAAAGGGTCTATTTACATCACGTTTTACTTTTTAAACATGTTTTTTTTTTTTCAGAAATGGCTGCAGTTTTCATTATTATAATATCGCTATTTGTTGGAATCAACGCAGAGCCAGAATGTACGACGCATAATAGCAAAGATGTTGTATGCAGAGCTGGTAAAGAAGACTACACATTAGTAAGGGGACTAGTCTCCGATAATAATAATATAACTAGGATCACACTAAAGTTATGTAAAATAACTGATATTGACTATGAATCATTCAATGATCTCACATCGTTAAAATATCTGGATCTATCTCATAACAAGTTAATCAGACTCAAACTTGGCGTCCTAGATGAACCGAAACAACTTACATATTTAAATTTGTCATATAACATGCTTACTGAATTTCCTTTGGGTTTATTTGATCAAACAACTAACATAGATCTCCTAGATCTAAAAGGAAATAAAATAAACAATCTAGAGCTTGGAATATTTGATTCGTTACGTAAATTAAAGTATGTGGATTTGTCCAGTAACTCGCTCGAAGGAAAAAATCTTAATCCTTATATCTTTGATCAAAGTCCACATATAACATTTTTAGATTTTTCTAGAAACGATATGATAGACACTCCCGAAAATATGTTACATGCCTTTCAATCATTAGAATCTCTAAATCTTGATAGAACATTTCTTAAAGAAGTACCCTTGTTTGCTACTAAACTAAATTTAAAAAGTTTGAAACATTTGATCTTATCCACAAATCAAATTACAACTTTGAATGACGCCGCCATATTTGTTAATTTAGATAACTTAGAAATTTTAGATTTGTCGTATAATAACATTGAATACGTAAATAGCGATGTTCTGAAGCCTTTGAGAAATTTACAGAAGATTGTACTTAGAAATAACAAGTTGAAATCTATACCAGATAATTTATTTAGCAATATGCCCAAGTTAATTACAGTTCATCTACTTGGTAATCAAATTACAGATGTACCTGTAAATACGTTTCGAGGTACTCCATTGAAATATTTAAATTTGTCCCATAACAAAATTACTTACCTTGTCGATAATTTTTGCCTGGAACTCCAGAATTCTGGAGCAAGATTGAAAAAGTTTCTGTTTGATCCTAATCCTTGGCAATGTGCTTGCTTAAATGACTTAATAAAAGAAGTCAAAGAACTCGGCATTGAATATAACAGTGTGAAATACAATGGCAAAAGGCCAGTATGTGTGACAACGAACGAATTTAATTGCAAGAGACATCAGACCTTTAACAATTTTTACATAGATTTATACAAGGATGTTGTTTCTTAAACAACATTTACACAATGAAACTTTAAGCCGTATAATATTTTGTTTAGTGCCATCTATCAGTAATGTTACGAACTATATAATAACCATTAGGTCTAATGTTATTTCAAGAAATTATAATAAGCACGTAGTTCAATAAGTTTAAACATAAGTCAATAGATGTCACTTAAATAGACTGAAAGTTTAAAATTTAGATAATAACTTTTCTGTATATACATATTACTAAAATAAAAACCTTATTACATTTAATTTTTTAATGTACCTCTGAGAAGGAATCCATTGTTTTCAAAGTATAATGACCCATCAAACGCAAAATGTTGTACATTCGATTACATGCAAAGCAACTATGTACATAGTTGTAGCTTATTTAATTTACAATAATAACAACGAACCTCTGTTCTTGCATTACAAACGGATATAACCTAACAATGTAACGACATAATATCCTTAGCAAGGTTATAACTTATAAATATATATAATATAAAATATATATTTATTAACTAAATTAAATTCTATTATAAATATTATTTTATATCCCCGGGATTCGTGTCATTGAATGTTTTGCTCTGAAATTATCAATAAACTGCTGCGATATCTCTTATAGTGGACAATAATTTGGCTATCAACCAAGGAGTTCACTTAAAAAAATATTGGTGTATTTACACTGCTTCTTACTTCGGGAATAGAGGTTATAATATATGATCTAAACACTATGAAATTAAAGTTTTAATATTTTATTTCCTATAAAATCTATAGTTTCATTAAATTATTCTATAAATAAACTTTATAGAAGTTTACAAATATACATCCTTATCTATAGTTAATATATACCGCCGCTAGATGGCGATAGTGAACAAAACTATATGTATAATCTAAAAATATTGTAAAGTTTATGCATAGGATATCCACCCACAACTATAACACCTATTTACCTTGACCTATAAATCAACCTGTCGGCATCAACCTACATCTATTAGATAAGTATTATTCGATGTGAGAGATCTAACTCATAACATTGACAAATAAATTAGATATCTATTATTATTATATTAATAAATGATCATATTCTGTAATGATTTTGGGCAAATAAAAAACCAAAGGCTGTTAAAAAAATAAAAATTTAATTATAAACACAGGTATAGAGATTTTTTACGCAAGTCATAATAAACTTATTGAAATAATTAAATGAAAAATACCTACGTTTTTGGTTTTAAATAACATTTATTAAATTTAACTACAACTTAAATATAATATTTTTGTAATTAACATAATTACAATTAGTCGTCTTCTTTAAGATTCTGAACATTTTCAACTTCAATATTATTTGAATTACAATTTGATGTTTCATTCCCTTCATTAGTATCAGCGACTTTCTCAATCGACTCCGAATCTAGAACCTCCTCTGTAGTATTAAAATCTATTGAAGTATCCTTCAAACTATGATCACTACTGCTTTCTTCAATATTCCTGCTAACATTCCTAGATATATCAAGTTCACTTTTCAATCTTTGTATTGACTGAACCACTTCGTTCTGGAAATTCATATTAACTTTATATAACTGTTCAGAATGCTCTTTTTCTCTTCTTAATTCATTCTTCATGTGCGTGTCTTTGTATTTTTCAAACTCCGACATAATTCTAACTTTAGATTCATAAACATGTTGTACCATAGACACTAAAGCGAATAGTTTTTCTATAACTTTTTCTTTTACCTCATTTGATATGTTTGCATCCGATTCCAGGTCAGATTTAGCAGCCAGAGCTAAGTCATTAGCTGATGACGGAAAGCCAAGCAAAGATTTGGAACCGTTTGAGAGAGTTTTTGGAGGTGATGGACTCTCAACTTTAGGTTTGCTAACCGTTTTTGATGTAAAAGCACCATGCGTCACAACTTCAGTAAACACTCCAGAGCTTGGTTTATTTGACTGATACTCAGCTGTTTTCTTATTCACTTTTTGCAATAATTCATTTTGTTTCTCCTTTTGTTTTTCAAAAGCATTCTTTTCGAGCACTTCTTCATGAACAGGCTTCGTTTCTGTATTCTCTTTGCCCTTTTGGAATGGACTGCCAGAACTCTTGGTAACATTCGTCACAGTCAGCTTAGACATATCTATAAATGGCTTGTGTAAAATATAAGGCGATGAAAATTTGTATAACTGAGCTAGATTTTTCACTGACGCTTGTGTCCAGTGTGATAACGCTCATGGCACTAACGATTGGTCATATGAAAAGTTGAACGGTGGCCTCTGCACGCCAAGTGTGGGTTTCGCTCCATAGTTTTGGTTTGGCAGCGCTTCCTAGACGTGACAATGAATTAATAAACGGAATTTATTTGTCGTACGTGGGTGCAATGCAGCTTGCATTGTAATGTTAAAATTACTGCGTCAATATTTGCAATAACTGTATTTAATAATTATACATTTAAGACCTGATTTATCAATCTCCACAAAATACATAAATTTCAATAAAATATAGGATCAGAATACATACATTAAGAAATACATAGTTGTATAAATAATATACTTAAAATATTTCAAATATGTCATAAGATATTTAGATTAATTGTTAAATATCTTTACATGAATAACATATTTTGGGAAAGTATACAAAAAAGTTCTCGAGACTTTTGAAACATATAAATACATGGATATAATAGTCACTTTTTCCGATTACACGTCTTATAAATACAATGAATTGATATCCTGAATAGTTATTCTTTTGAAAATGATACTGTCACTCAAAGAACAGCGGCAACCAAAGTTTAAAGATCCGGTTAAGATAACACTCACCTGAGAGTTCCGTGGGGGTTTTAGTAGTAGTTTCAAGTTGCTCTGTGGTATGTACTTACTGCCTGCTTACCTTCTGAAATATTTTTTATGTGTCACAAGAACTTTTAGAATTGAAGTAATATATATCTAGGCTTGTTGTTAATCTTATTATACTTATTAATTATGGCTGGATATAAAGGCTAATATTGTCCACCGACCTATCGACTTTGACGTTGGCCCCTACGAACGAAGAATATTACCATAATTGTTACGCTTGGCAGGCGCAACTGCCGCTCACGTTCTCGACGGCTCCCATAAGAAGTTAAAGGATGGCCACACGTATTCTTGATTCTTCACCAGAGGGTCATATGGTCTGAGCAGGAGAAGATTTTTTAAATTTCTTTTTGATTAAATGGCGAATCCACTTGTCCTCGAATGCTTAGTACAACGGAGTTGACTATTTTTCAACACGTTTCATCACAAAAATCTTCAGGAGCGTTTCGTATTCCTCAGAATCGATTGGTTTAGTATCCCATAGAGGACTAACATATAAAATATTCATTATTCCCTATCAAAATTATAGCAAATTTTAATCATCAATTATGATTTTTACTTTGTTTCTATAATAATATAAAGGCGTTGTGTGTTACCAGCAACGAATACTACCAATTATTACATTGCTCATCGGTGTCGTAAAAGATAACTAAGAGCCTAACATCGACCTGGCGCAGCTGCATCTATTACCATCTAGTCAACAATTACATTCCCAAGGAGGGTTGACGTTAGACAAGTGGCGACATCAAGTAGGTAATTGGGATAAAAGCAGAGTGATGATGAATTTGTTTCTATTGTAACTCATCATTCTCCTACTCTTATCCCAACTTACTTGGGGTCGATACAATATGTACACTTCTTTCATAGTAGGTACATATTGTAAAAGTTATTGGCAATAGTTTTATGACGGGCCGCCTGCCAGTCGTCAACCCTCCTTGAGAATGTAATTGTTGACCAAACGGCGAGAGATGGAGTTGGCCCAGCTCGTTAAAAGTCTCTTAGTCGTCTTTTACGACATCCACGAGCAAAGTAAGGGTTGGTAGTATTCGTAGCCGCTACCACACAGTGAGTTTTGTTTTTATTATAATTATATAATAAATTCTGTTTCAACAATTTCAGTAATATAAAAATGTTTGTGAATGATTAAATATATTCATTAACCATGTCTTTTTTTTTTATTTTTTTTTTTATTGGTGGGCTATGGGTGCGTCTCGCCCCGCTGAATCGGTCCGGGGTGACGGAAAGGCGGCGCGTGACCCCATAGACCCACCGTAAAACCTTCTCTCTTCGCCGTGCGAGCGGACCACCGGTACTCGATTTTAACTTCGGTGGTCATTAACCATGTCTGGGAGTAAACGTGTTAATACATAAAATGTCTATTGTTATAACTCCCAAGGCCGTCGCAAAGTCTGCATCGAAATAATTAATAGCCATTATTATATTATTAATCAGTAGAAAGTAATCAAACATTATTTTAACAGTTGTTATATTTTGGCCAATGTAGAAATGGTATTTTTTTTTTTGTCGAAATAAATGCTGTATGGTAGCGGCTACGAATTCTATTAATACTTACATTGATGTCGTAAAAGACGACTGAACCAACACCTCGTGATGCCGTTTGGTCAACAATTACATTCCCAAGGAGGGTTGACGTAAGGCAGGCGGCCCGTCATAAAACTAGTGTCAATAACGTTTACAATATGTACGATGGATCATCATCATCACAGCCCATATACGTCCCACTGTTGAGCTCGGGCCTCCTGCGTAATGGAAGGGAAATTAACCTACTATACCATGCTGGTCAGACGTGTTGGTATAGGGTTTTATTTCGAGATTTCCTTCTCTCGTATATATGTTATATTCGTTTTATATTCCTTAGTCGTCTTGTACGATAACCCACGGGTATGATATGGGGTGGTGAATAGTATTCTTACTCCGTCACTACACGGTACGATGGATGAGGAGTACATATTGCGTCGACCCCAAGTAATTAGGAAAAGAACAGGGTGATATGATGATGATAATAATAAAAACCACTCAAACCCAGGAGCCCGCTCCTGGGTTTGAGTGGTTGAGCGGGATGTCAGACCGCTTATACAGGGGTTTTTTTTTCAAGCGGTGTTCCGCAGGGGTCAGGCGAATTGAGGCGCTAGGGCTCAGGGTGGCCCTAAACAAGACGGAGGCCCTACTATTCCATGGGCCCCGTGGGAGGCTGCCCATCGGCGCCTCATTAGTCGTCAACTCCATCCACATCAGTATCCAGGCCCATATGAGGTACTTGGGTCTGGTGCTCGACGGGCGATGGTGGTTCCGGGAGCATTTTCGTCAAATTGCTTCGCGGCTGGTCGGCGCGGCGTCCGCCCTTTCTCGGCTCATGCCGAATGTGGGCGGACCCAGTTCCGAGGGCCGACGGCTGTATGCGGGGGTGATCCGCTCAATGGCCATGTACGGCGCACCCGTGTGGGCGAGGGCTCTGAACGCCCAGCTCAGGGCGGTGCTGTGGAGACCACAGCGTGCCATGGCGGTCAGAGCCATTCGCGGGTACCGCACGGTGTCTACCGAGGCGGCATGCCTATTGGCCGGGACACCCCCGTGGAACCTAGAGGCGGAGATGCTCTCCGACCTCCACCGGCGGGTTACCTCAGTGCGCGACGAAGGTGGCTCCCCATCGTTGAGCGAGATAGCCACCTGGCGCGAGGACGCCCGCCGAGACGTCATCGCCCGTTGGGTTACGCGGCTGGAGAGGCCAAGACACGGTGTCGTTACCGTCGAGGCCCTCCGGCCCGTACTGATGGAATGGATGGAGCGGCGGCACGGAGTCCTCTCCTTTCGGCTGGTGCAGGTATTATCGGGGCACGGGTGTTTCGGTTTGTACCTGCACACAGTCGCGTATAGGGAGTGGACTCCGGCCTGCCACCATTGCAGCAGTGACGAGGACACGGCGCAACACACGCTGGAGGTGTGTCCGAGTTGGGACGGGCAGCGCCGTGACCTCGTCGCTGTTATCGGTGCCGACCTGACGCTGTCGGCTGTCGCGAGGGCGATGGTCGACAGCGTCAGGAACTGGGACGCGGTCGCCGCCTTCTGCGAGGCTGTCATCTCGCAGAAGGAGACGGCGGAACGAGTCCGGTAGGATTCCCGTGACCCGGGCCGCCGTCAGCGGCCGGGGCGGCGCAGACGCGAATACCTGCGCCTGATGCCGCCCTAACCGAGGCTTCGGGTGATCGGACCGGGGAATTGTCCGGTCACCCGACGTGAGGCCACCGCGTCGACAGGAGAGGAGCCCGAGAAGGCATACCGCCGAGCGGGCCACCGAAGGCAAAAATCGGGTACCGGTGGCCCACTCGCACGGCGAAGAAGAGGTGCTTGGAGGGTGGGTCAATGGGGTTGCGCGCCGCCTCTTCCGTCACCCCGGACCGACTTGGCAGGGTGCGACGTCCATGGCCCGCCGCAAAAAAAAAAAAAAAAAAAAAAGGGTGGTGTCTCAAAAAAAAAATAAGACAGCCAATGCATCATCATCACAGCCCATATACGTCCCACTGTTGGGCTCGGGCCTCCTCCGTAATGGGAGGGAAATTAACCTACTATACCGCGCTGGTCAGACGTGTTGGTATATGGTTTTGTTTCGAGTTTTCTTTCTCTTGCATAAATGTGTGTGTGTGTGTGGTATATAAAGGGCATATAGCGCTTTATATACCTTAGTAGCCTCTTACGATCACCCACAGGTAAGATAGGGGGTGGTGAATTGTATTCTTACTCCGTAACCACACGGATAACCAATTGTATTCTTTTTATTCCGCACCACACGAATGTCGATATTATTAGCTTTGTATAACAAGTGAAGAAGTATGGTGGCGACATTTCGTTTTATAGAGAAACATATATTCAAAAAACTAGCAATAGTCCCACGTTCTATCCAAAGGCAGTCGCCGTTAACACAGATAGCATAGTGGTTAAAACATCGACCTACCGTACCAGTGTCATGGATACAATTCCTACACAGGATAATAATTTATGCGATCCACAAACTGTTTTTCTGAATCTGAGTATAATGTGTGCCCATCAATTTTGTATGTTTATAAAGATTCCTGGCAGTACAATGATTGTTTCCTTAATACAGTACTTTTTATAAAAAAAAAAAGTAAATGGCAACAGAATCCAAGATGGTATAGCTCTTTTTGATTTTAATATCCTCCCAGTTTGGCCGTATCCCGGCCGGTCTGCAGTTACAGATAGACAACGTGGCGTCGGCTTATAAAAAAATATATTTTAGAATAGAAATGATGAAAACAAATGTAGAAAAGAAGAAATATATGTCTGCTCCACAGATTCTAACAGCTTATGTCTGTACGATGAGGTAATAATTAAATGTCTGCCATTATTTACTTTCGCTATATTTATACGCATATAGTATATAGATGCTGTTTATTTAAGCATATCTGTATTAGATTACAAGTAATATATGTACAAATAGTATAAATGTAAGTGCTGTGTGATGCCGGCTACGAATACTACCAACCCTTTCTTTGCTGAGTATCGTAAAAGACAACGATGAGAGCTTTATATCTACTTATTTTTAATATAGGTATCATTACATATATTATGCCGTTAAACTTTGAAGAATATTTAAATACATAAAATAGTTGTTTGAGAGTAGTTAGGTAGTAGTAGAATAGTTGTTTTTCCGTGTGGTGACGTAGTAAGAATACTATTCACCACCCCATATCTTACCCGTGGGTGATCGTACGAGACGACTATGGGATATAAAACGCATAAACATCTATGCGAGAGAAGGAAAACTCGAAATTAAAACCTATACCAACACCAGCGCGGTATAGTAGGTTAATTGCCCTCCCATTACGGAGGAGGCCCGAGCCCAACAGCGGAACATTTATGGGCTGTAATGATGATGAGTTGTTTGAGATGTTAAACCCTTTAATATCCTGAATTTTGTCTTAGTAAATTGATAAATTGATTTCAGCCAATGAGATATGGTTCTTCTCAGCCCATAGTTAATAACAAATATTAAACTCAAAGATTTTGCCCCTTCAAAAAACTTGGTGAACTTAAAAATTTGCCACTGCAGGCTCCTGCCTGTAAAAAAGTATGCCAAAAAGGACCCATAAGACTCCTGCCTTATGGGCTTGTTTTTTTTTACTATGTTGTGGAAGCACCCCGCCCATTACGTCTGGAGCGACCGAAGAGCAGCGTGCGGCTCCATAAACCATTGTGTTCCCTCTCCATTGCCATTAGACCAATCACTGGTACTTTCTTAACGTCCGTGGCTGACCCCGCGGGGCCTTGCGGGTCTAAGCCTAAATCTGTCACTGCTCAAAGCAATTATATTGGTAGATCACATCCTGTGGAGATCGAATCAATAATCGAAACTAATACCACTGCCTATACAGCGAATTAGCCCGCTCACTCATCTCTCAGCATCCGCATCTAATACTATTTAATATCCTTAAATTCTCTTCCAACGTTCATCCATACAAGGTCATCGTCTTTCAAATATTTGTACAAGACAATTAGGATGATATTCGTTAGATATAATTAAGCCGGTCTGATCTAACTAAGCAAACTGAATACATTACACGGGTCAAGGTAAGACATATTATAAGCGTTTATGTTTTTTTTTTGCTACTGGTTCGTTGCTCTACAGCGATAATTAAAAATCTAAGTTCAAGTGCATTCATACGCGTATTGACGTCCACTGTTGGACATAGGGGACATATCATCCCTATAAGAGGAGAAATTAGAGATTTTGTGGAGCTTTGGAAGTAGCTGAAACTATCAAATATCAGAAATAAAAATATGTATATCCAAAATCGGCAAATCCGGCAGCCCAAATGAGGTGGGTTTGGGGTTTGTATTGGTAAGCAGCGGCTTAGCTGTACCTTTGGTATTGCTCAGGTGTGTGCGGCAGTGATACTTACTATCAGGTGAGCTGTTTGCTCGTTTGCCACCATAAGCAATAAAAAAAAAAACAATATAAAATTTTCGAGTAATTTCATGTAGGGTTTTCTTTCAACCAGCTGAACTGACAGTCTAAACGGAATATCACAATTAGTATTTTCATTTTGCAATTCCCTAAAACCGTACAATAAATCGTACCTACCGTAAATATCCGTACGGTATAGTTTCTAATAATTTTATAATTTCGTATCCGCAACATCCCTAGGAAGATGTGAGATCTTCCTAGGGATGTTGCGGATATACGCTTAACGAGAAGGTTGGCGAACGCTGTTGTTATAATTTCATGTACGTGCTTACTCTTCTTTCCCTTGGTGCTCGCTTTTTTTTGGGCGGCGATCTATGGTGTTCACACACCTCGTTCGATCTGTTGATTGCTGCCTTAGCCAATTTTCATGACTGCCACAGAAAAGTTAAAGGTTACGGTATTTTGTATTGTAATCTGTCACTACACGGACATTTCAAGTAGTGGGCAATTCAGTCGCTATGTAAGGCAGAAAACTGAAAAGAAGGAAAGAGAAAAAAATTCGGCCAAATGCGAGTTGTACTTGCGCATGAAGGGTTCCGTAAAACTAAAAAAAAAAACATTTTTTTTGTATGGGCATTAAAAATTTATTTTATTTAATTTTTAGTATGTGTTGTTATAGCGGTAATAGAAATACATCATCTGTGCAAATTTCAACTGTCTAGCTATCACCGTTCTTGAGATACAGCCTGGTGACAGACGGACGGATGGACGGGCAGCGAAGTCTCAGTAATAGGGTCCCGTTTTTACCCTTTGGGTACGGAACCCTAAAAAAAGAATTCCAAAAGCGGCCACAAAATGGCAAGAAAGCGGCCACAAAACGAGAAGATCCGGCAAGAAACATAGCGGGCTCGTTATTTTTTAATTTACATATTATAATCAAAATTGTATTAGCTCCAGTGAGATGCTTCTTAACTTTATCGGGTTGAAAGCCCTCAGCGTTCATCCACAGTACGAGTAAAGTAGTCATAGCTAAGCAAACATACAAGTAAATATGACTAGTACTTTTATTATCATACTGTGTGGTAGTGGCTACGAATACTACCAACCCCTACTTTGCTCGTGGATGTCGTAAAAGACGACTATGAGCCTAATGATGACTTTTTTTTTTTTGTCGCTGTTGAAACGCATTTACGCGCTATCCCCCGTCCCCCCGTCGGTGATAGACAGGGGGGAGTGTGGGACACACCAGCTAGCTGAAACCCGACCGGAATACCCACTAAAACCACAGCGGCCCCTTCCGCACTTTTACGGGGCGCCGGAGAGTTCGTCTACTGACATTCGATCCCCGGCACCCCAACGCTTGGCCTTCTGGCCACGTCCTATCGTCCCTCAAGGCGGTGGGAGGAGGTGCGCATAACGGCGCCTCCTCCTCCCCGGTCGCCGGCGGCGGAGCGAGTCAGCGGACGCAAGCGCCTCGCGTTCCCGCTCCGCGGCCTCTTTTCTTTTCATGATGGCCTCACAAAAGTAGGCCATTGACGACCAGCACCTGTCGTTGTCAAGCATCTTCGAGATGATGGACGACAACGACAGGTCGCTCCCAACGACCGCTGACAGGACGTGGCGCTGGGGCCCCCATGCGGGGCATATCTCCAAAGTGTGGCGCGCATCGTCTACTGGCGCGCCACACTCGTGACATCCTGGGGTCCCTTCTCTTCCAATTCTGTGCAGGTACTTACCGAAGACCTCGTGTCCGGTAAGCACCTGCACCATCCTAAAACTAAGGCTGCCGTGCCTTCTATTAATCCAGCGGTGCCCGATGGTCAACAATTACATTCCCAAAGAGGGTTGACGTCTGCAGATGGCCGGTCATAAAACTATTGCCAATAACTTTTACAATATGTATTATGAAACAAGAGTACATATTATATCGACCCCAAGTAATTGGGATAAGAGTAGGAGAATGATGACTTAAATTAAAAATTAACTAAATTATATTTCTATCAAAGGTAAATTCCTTTTATTATAAAGTTTTGCACATCCGAGTTTTATTATGGTTTTAAATAAAATAATTAATGACAATGCCAAAATACAAAAAAAACTCAAGAAAATTCCCACGGTGATATTATAATATCATAGGAATAATTATGTCTTTGCAGACTTAGACGTGGTAATAACTATTTTGATCAAGGCACCAACTATGGCCGCTATTCAATTATATACTCGTACATATGAGGCTGCTAGAACCAG
The DNA here is from genome assembly GCA_905163515.2 of Lymantria monacha. Taxonomy (NCBI): domain Eukaryota; kingdom Metazoa; phylum Arthropoda; class Insecta; order Lepidoptera; family Erebidae; genus Lymantria; species Lymantria monacha. The sequence goes on along the minus strand of LR991081.1, from coordinate 7,438,995 downwards.
AGTGGCCTAACTGCATTTTTGCAACTTTTAACCTAATGGCAATTTCGTAATTTAAAAATGTTAATCTATAAAACCACAGCAACCTAAAATTGTTTACAAGCTCTTAACAATAGATGGCAGTAGAAGTACATTTCCGGCTTATGTTCAAATCAGTTAAATTTAATTGAATTTAATTTTTATTCCCTTCATATCGTAAAACATGGTTCTTGTAGTTAGGCCGCTCTGGTTCTAGCAGCCTCCTATGTCAATTATATTAATTTACTACTTGATTTTGTGTGGAAATGAAGAAAGAAGACCTGTCAGCCGTTATATCTGCACTCACGGCTTTGATACCCATATACATCTTTATTGATACCACCCAATACATCTCTTTTTGGGTCTCCCACGATTCTGATATATCGATAACCCTCCTAATCACAAGCTTTTCATTCTTGCTCATGCTTACCAAAGTAATCTCGCACTCCTATTTATTTCTATAACTAATGCTACTTTCAGATTTCCCCTAATACATTATGCTTCCACGGACTTCCCCTAATGTATAAGTGGCAGTCTGTCAGTGGCATCAGACTATTTATCTATAAAAAACACTAACCATCCGTTTTATTAATAGCACTATTATATAAAAATTTTATCCGTCTGGTGACAGAGTAAGAATACAATTCGCCACCCCCTATCTTACCCGTGGGTGATCGCACGAGACGACTAAGGGATATAAAAGTCATATAATATCTATGCAAGAGAAGGAAAACTCGAAAGAAAACCCTATACCAACACGTCTGACCAGCGCGGTATAGTATATAGATTTCTCTCCCATTACGGAAGAGGCCCGAGCCCAACAGTGGGACATATATGGGCGGTGATGATGATGATTATGATGAATATAAAAAAAAAATGTTTGAGCGCTTTATCTTTTTTTCATGCTACACAAGAATTCACCGGTATTGGATGAAGGGGTTTTTTTATTGCTCTTGGTGGCAAATGCGCAAGCAGCCCAGCATTTTTTTTTTCTGTGAACTATAGAGGTGGTCGAGGCTAAGTGTTACTGCCATCCATGGACCTTTGCAATACCAGAGGTAGGCCGCTGCCTACTAATGAAAATCTCAAACCCACCGAGAAAGGAAAATTCCAAACCCACCCAGAAAGTTGGGCTTCTGGCTCTATCGCTCACTGAACGAAGCATAGCAGCACATTGCCAGTGCTCAGACGTCGATTTTCTGTGAGAATGTGATACTGCTCCGGTCCAACCGGCCCGCGAATGTGGAGAAAAAACTTGGAACAGTGTAGCTTGGACCACTAATAGTGGTAGGCCACTATTAGTGGTAGGCCACTATTAGTGGTAGGCCACTATTAGTGGTAGGCCACTATTAGTGGTAGGCCACTATTAGTGTGATTCATACGCATAGAGTTCTCAGAGCAACACATAAATGACCGAATGAACTATAAAAAAATTACACAAACAGGAATCTGTGTATAAATTTGTATTGGCTAATTGCATATGTAAAATGCCTTGTAATACAGCGGATTCATTCCTCAGTAACTTATTTAATGTTGTTTAAAACAGATTTTAATTTTTGAACGTATACATTTGTACGCACCAATAACTGATTGCAACTAACAATTGTTTTAAATTTCAAATCCTTTTAAAGTGTATTTTACACAACTATATATCAACTCATTAATATACATAATATAATTAATAGTTCGTCAATAGCATCACTTTCACAATGGCGGAACAATAAACGCGTATGGTCACCAAATTGGTATTCATTATGGCAATGGAACGCTGGATCAATAATAATTGAATATCACCCGTTACCAATCTAACAAATATTTGTGTCATGAAATTAGATTATAAACTTTTATTTATACCTCGAAAAAGTAATGATGGCAAAGGGTTTTCTTTTTTTAAATGACTTGCATTCTAGAACATAACCTCTTTATTTAAACTAATAATGAATAAACTAATAATTCATAGACGAATCAGACTGTCGACGTTGATTGAAGAATATAGGCGAGGTACCTACTTCCAACATAAGGATTATGTGTTATAATCTTCTCTCTTAAGTTAGTTAGTGGCGCTCACAATTGCTGACTCATAATGAAACCTCATAAGATTTTATAAAAACTAATTTTACTACGGAAAAATGATCAACTTTTTTTTATTTTCGCATGGTGGGACCATGGATGTGGTCGCGCCCCGGCAAATCGGCCCGGGGTGATGGAAGAGGCGGCGCGCAACCCCATGGACCCACCCTGCAAACACCTCTCTTCGCCGTGCGAGCGGGCCACCGGTACCCGATCTTTGTCTTCGGTGGCCCGCCCGGCGGTTTACCCTTACGGGTTCCTCTCGTGTCGACGCCCCGACAGCTTTCGCCGTCGGGGCGTCGCCCTCACGCGGTGGCCTCACGTCGGGTGACCGGACAATTCCCCGGTCCGATCACCCAAAACCTCGGTTAGGACGGCATCAGGCGCAGATATTCGCGCCTGCGCCGCCCCGGCCGCTGACGGCAGCCCGGGTCACGGGAATCCTCCCGGACTCGTTCCGCCGCCTCCTTCTGCGAGATGACAGCCTCGCAGAAGGCGGCGACCGCGTCCCTGTTCCTGACGCTGTCGACCATCGCTTTCGCGACAGCTGACAGCGTCAGGTCGGCACCGATAACAGCCACGAGGTCACGGCGCTGCCCGTCCCAGCTCGGACATACCTCGAGTGTATGTTGCGCCGTGTCCTCGTCACTGCTGCAATGGTGGCAGGACGGAGTCCACTCCCTATACGCGGCCGTGTGCAGGTACAAGCCGAAGCATCCGTGCCCCGACAACACCTGCACCAGGCGAAAGGAGAGGACTCCGTGCCGCTGCTCCATCCACTCCATCAGTACGGGCCGGAGGGCCTCAACGGTAACAACACCGTGTCTAGGCCTCTCCAGCCGCGTAACCCAACGGGCGATGACGTCTCGGCGGGCGTCCTCGCGCCAGGTGGCTATCTCGCTCAACGATGGGGAGCCACCTTCGTCGCGCACTGAGGTAACCCGCCGGTAGAGGTCGGAGAGCATCTCCGCCTCTAGGTCCCACGGGTGTGTCCCGGCCAGTAGGCATGCCGCCTCGGTCGATACCGTGCGGTACCCGCGAATGGCTCTGACCGCCATGGCTCTCTGTGGTCTCCACAGAACAGCCCTGAGCTGGGCGTTCAGAGCCCTAGCCCACACGGGTGCGCCGTACATGGCCATCGAACGGATCACCCCCGCATACAGCCGTCGGCCCTCGAAGCTGGGTCCGTCCACGTTCGGCATGAGCCGTGATAGGGCGGACGCCGCGCCGACCAGCCGAGGAGCAATTCGACGAAAATGCTCTCGGAACCACCATCGCCCGTCGAGCACCAGACCCAAGTACTTCATATGGGCCTGGATACTGATCTGGATGGAGTACGGAAAAATTATCACCTTAAGACGATTGGAAAGAATTTCTAATAGATCGTTATTATCCTGCTCTTATCCCAATTACTTGGGGTCAATGCAATATGTACTTCTCTTTATTTAGGGCATATTGCAATAGTTATTGGCAATAGTTTTATGACCAGCCGCCTGCCTGAAGTTAAATCTCTTTGGGGATATAATTGTCGATAAAAAATCATCAGGTGGAATGATCCCAGGTTGATATAAAACTCTTAGTCATCTTTTTTTTCCATTGAAAAATTAGATTTGCTGTCGAATAATGGATCCCAACTGTTCAGTTATTGTGTTCCATTATTAAAATATATATTATTTTCTGCAATAGTATTCATTCAATAATATATTATAGAATTCTAGACCACCGGACATCTAAGTGCTTGTTTTATTCTTTTCAGTTTTTTTATTGCGTACGTAATTTGGTTCACTTTGGTTGGGTTTTTTGATTTTTTTAATTATTTTTTTTATTTCATACTTTTTAGTTATGAATACCTATGTGGCTATAGTTATTTTATTTATTAATAAGTAGGTATCTAACTATATATAGGTTTCGACTGAAGTTGAGTACTAAATCGTTAGAAGTTGAAGATGGGCGACCGCGTCAGACATTAGATATTTTAAGTAGTCCAATATACCTACTAGATACTTTAGTATATGCCATCCACATTTACACGCACAGTCATACGATTTTTTCGTCTTTTCATCGTAAATTTCTACTGTCTAAAAATCTGTATGTGAAAAAGGTTGTTACGAAACTTTAAGTCAATATAGATCCTAAACGGTCAGTCAAATCGAAAAATGTTGAGGGAAAACTAAAAATGATTTTTAAACGATATTCAACGATATCCCACTTGACATAGTTTGTTGACTTTATTTTTTTTCATTTTCACAATATGGCGTTCAGTAGTCGCCATTTAGAATTTTCACTAATGTCATGTCTTTAGTGACACTCGCCGGACTAAGAGGAATGGATTGACATGAGAATCATAAAAATCGGCCCAGCCGTTTGGTCTATATAGTGCTTCAAAGGAACATACATACATACCAGGGATGTTACGGAGCTTCGACTCCGACTCCGTTAAGTCGGAACTTCCGATTATTATTACACCTTCGGTTCCGACTTCGGCTCCGACACTTTTAAATCGGAGGTTTTATTCGGAGGTCGAAGCATAACATAGCGGCGGCGGCCTGCGACTCGACTGTTATGAACAGGTTCATACATGTCGTGCGGGGACGTATAAGTATTAGTGATGATCCCTAACTGTGGTGGAAAGTAAATGGAAATACAAAATTCCAGCCCCTTCACTCAATTGCCTGCCAATATTTGTCGTGTCGTGAAACATGCCAATTTTTTTTCATTATTTGTGGTTTATTTTATAATCAAAAAATTAAAATGAAAAATGTCGACTGAATAATGTGTTATTTGTCCTTAAATAAAAAAAAATCTCTGCTGCCACCACTTCTGACCCTGCCTCCGCCACCGGTTCCGACTCCGGTTCCGACTCCGATAAATTAAATTTAAAAACTCCGACTCCGCCTTCGGTTCCGATAAAATTACCTCCGTTACATCCCTGATACATATGTACATACATAGACTGTTAAACACAATACCACTCCTTTGCGTTGCGCAGTTGGGTAAAAAAAACAGTGCAAATAATTGGTTAACTTATTTTAAAATGTCTGTAGAAGTACAATATTCTGAAAATATTGCCTACATATATATATAAAAGCATATATATATATATATATAAAAAGTGTGCCATCCGTGTGGTGACGGACTATGAATACTATTCCCCACCCCCTATCTTGCCCGTGGGTGATCGTATGAGACGACTAAGGGTTATAAAACGCATATAACATCTATGCGAGAGAAGGAAAACTCGAAACAAAACCCTATACCAACACGTCTGACCAGCGCGGTATAGTAGGTTAATTTCCCTCCCATTACGGAGGAGGCCCAAGCCCAACAGTGGGACATTTATGGGCTGTGATGATGATGATAATGGATATATAATTCATATGTAATTTATATTATAACATGTACATAGAAAACGTGGAAATAAAGGCTACATTATTATTAAAAATATAAATAAGTATCCTAATGACTATTAAGATTAAACTATCGACCTAACTTAATTCTTATATAAACTTATTTATTGTCATAGTTATTATTTTTTATAATATCTAATAACCCCTAGTACCAAAGAGGTTAAAGTTCTACCTCATTTTTCTATCATGGACCACGTAAAACCTATTTTTCGAAGATTTCTAAGTCTCGCTACTCGTATTTTTTTTCTTCTTATTATTATTAATGAATGGCCTCTGTGAGTGATTAACCACAATTTCGTCAATCATCATCATCATCATCAACCTGCTCTTATCCCAATTTTAGGGGTTGACGCAATATGTCTTCTCCTTCCATACAACTCTATCAGACGTCATCTCTGTGGTCACTCCTTGTCTATCCATGTCATGTTTCACGCAGTCCATCCATCTTTTCTTCGGTCTTCCCTGACCCCTTAAGCCTTCAACATTCATACTTAAGACTTTCCTCACAACATTACTTTCATCCCGTCTCATCACATGTCCATACCATGTCAATCTTTCACTCGTTAACTTTTCCGTCACAGGCGCAACTTTCAAACTTCCTCTTATATGTTCATTTCTTATTTTATCCATTCCACCACACAAACCACAATTTCGTCAATGTCAAGTAAAATAAGTTTAAAAATTATAATAGATTTATATTTTAGTCGTCAATCATATCGGTCTTCCTAGTCATCCTCGTATTTTTTACGGACTCTGTGTTATCATTGTAACATTTCGTAGCAATTTTAGTCAAATTAATATATTTTTATGATTTTAGTCAATTTAATTATTTTAGTCAATATAATATAATGTATAGTAAGTAACCTAATAATATTTTTTTTACATGAAAGTTTAATAATATTCTTGATGTAAAGTAAATTGAGCAAAAAAACTCTTGAAAATTTCGTTCTCTGATGTTTCGTGCGCTAGCTTTGAATATGTTAGATATTTAGTTGCAAAATGGAATAGACGACCAACTTAATAGCAAGTGGTGACTAGTATTCACAGACATAATCAAATTGGTCCCAGCTGATCTGAATAAAAGAGTAACTACTCAATGAAAATAGGTTTAGGTCATTTTGTATATATACTATAGCTTCGCCAGCATAGTTAAATATGGTCTTGTGCGCTTACCTGACAATTCATTAGCAGCAACGACTCTGAGAATTTATTAATTATAACTCCATTCATTCACCAATAAGGATTTCATCTCAGCTCATACACGTCCCACTGTTAGGCTCGAGCCTTCTCCATAATAAGAGGGTAATTGACCTTATACCACGCTGGTTATAAGTGTTGGTATAGGGTTTTGTTTCGAGTTTTCGTTCTCTCGCATAGATGTTGTGTGTTTTATATCCCTTAGTCGTCTCGGACGATCACCCACGGGTAAGATAGGGGGTGGTGAATTGTATTCTTACTCCGTCACTACACGGACAGTAAGTATTTATACACAATATACTCACTTTTGCAGAGTTTTATCGGTATACTTCCGTAAAGAACCCAAGGTTCTGCGACCAAAAATGGACTGCTAAATTCTATTCACAACATATTATCCTAAATATGATTAAACTAATTATAAATAGTATTAGATAGTTTTTCTGATCTAGTAAGCGAGTAATATCGGCGAAAGTTGTAAATCCGGGACATGGGCTTTGTTTTTTATAGTGATGACGCAGAAGTGAAGGACTTTCTCGAGAATGCGTGATATCTGACTTAGACTATCGACCTGCTAGGTCAAAATTGTGCAAGAATGCATATGTATCTATAATTTGACCCTTGATCTACAGTATAATAATAATAGTGTATATTTAAGAAGATTTTGTTTAACAAATACTGATTATTTTCACGTTTATCTTGTTTTCTACTATTCCGACTACTAGTGGACTAACACTAAACAATCTGACATCCAACTTGTTACCTATATAAGTTGTCTATACATAAATTTTACTGCCTGAGTTTTATTTAACTATTATAAATTCAATTATTTATTTTCGGCTCACATTATAAAATAATATTAATTGAAATTTGAATGTACATATTCATAGTTAAATCCCTAATTTTGATACAGGAGTAAGACGTTATTAGATTTAAAGTAGGCAATTTTTACCAATAGCATAGTCTTGAATTGTATCAGTTACAATGCAATAAAATTTAGTATTGGATGGGCCCTAAAAATTACATACATACATATCATCACGCCATATCCCTTGGAGGGTAGGCAGAGAGAATAGAGTGCCAAAAACTCTATCCTTGCATATTTCACTCGCTTCCTCAACATTCATAATTCTCTTCATACACGCTCGCCGGTATCGGAGAATCTTGATTCCACCTTCCTTCAGTACGTGACCAATCTGGTTTAGGTAGGTTAGTCTTGGTCCACCCGGTACCTACATCAAAAAAAATTTAATAATAAAAAAAAAATACATATAAAAAAAATCTGATTATACTGTTTTTCTATCCTTTGGTGTTAATACTTATAAATTAGATACTAGTAATAGAGGACAAACATAAGAACAACATAAAACGAATTAAAAATATCCTTATGTGGTGACAGGATACGAACACAATGTCACCGCCCCTTACCTTAACCATGGGTGTAGTAAAAATCAGCGAAGTGTCTTTCTAAAAGAATGGGTAGATTATCTCTCCTGCGAAATGTATTACTTTAATGCGATCGCCAATTCGTCTGAAAAATGTGGTGATTATAGCGCTTCCCATTTAGGGGGGAGGCCTAAGTTCAACAGTGGATGGCGACATGCTGAATGATGACAATTGATAATGGCGAACATCTACTTTTTGAATTGCTCATAAGTTATTGTATCTCTCAATTATTAACTACCTGATCAGCTGATCAATCACAATATAAACTTGAGATCAATGAAACACTCTCCCAGACAGACAAGTTCAATGATATCCACATGATCGTGATTACGCATGCAAAGGCGCGCGTGTGCACGTCTTCTCATCCATATCAAATACCATACTACTTATTATATCGCATCTCTCACTCACACTCTCAACAACGATCATTAAAACAAAAGAGACGCACGAACTGGATCACACCTCTTCAAATCAGGGAATGGTGTCACAAACAACAGAAAAGGCGCTTCAAACTATCTTCTTTAAAACGTACGATAAGCGAATGCCAATATTAGAACATAGGACGTTTTGTAATTCATATCTCGAAGTGGATTCGTATCAGATAGCTTTCCCTTACACTTGGATCCCCTACGTGCCAGAAGGTCACATGTGCGCGTTTACACTCGTACATTGAAAGACAATGCCTGCCGGAACTGCAGACTACGTGCTGAATTTGAAATAGCTGTATAAAAACAGCGGAGTCCTTGTCGAAACTATCACAATCAATCTAACCAGCGTTCGGTGAACATCACGGGAGCAAATCAAAATGGTGTCCAGTAAAGTTGTGTGTTTGTTGGCCCTGGCCCTATTTGGTAGCGTAGCTGCTCAGCCCGCTAAGGATGCCTTCTGGAAAGGCACACCAATGGACAGCATGGTGGAGGAAATGAGATCTGGCTGCGCTGAAGGATCTGACCCAACCGCTTGCATCAAGTATAAGGTCATGTCACTATTGGACTCCATTTTCAAGAAGGACACTTTTCAGGTACCGATTGATTTTCATTTGATCAAAATTATATTTTTATCATGAACTTGCATTTAATTTTCTTTTCTTTTAACAGATCTCCGAAGCCGTGGAAGTGACTAAAAATGACGCCGCTAATGATGTCACCGGTCGTTCCTCTGGCGATTTCTTTGATAACGTTGAGAGCTTCATCCAATCTCATGATGTAACCTTCAAGCTGCCCATTGCTGATACTAAGATCACCGTGAGCCCTAGAAATCTGGATAACGATGAACTCTCTCTTAATGTCAAATTCAACAAGGAAGGTGCCCGATCTGTTGGTGAGGCCCGCAAAGCCAAGCTAAAGAAGATCATCGTCCCCATCCTTGTGTTCGTCCTCCTCAAGGCCATGACCCTTATCCCTCTGGCTATCGGTGTCCTTGGTCTGAAGGCCTGGAACGCACTGCAGCTGTCCTTCTTCTCCTTCGTTGTATCCGTCGCTTTGGCCATCTTCCAGCTCTGCAAAAAGGTGAGTTAACACTCAACTATTAATATTAAAATCGCCAAGAAAATTTCCAATAATACACATTTTGCAAAGGCACTTTTAAAAAGTTTTTTCTATAGCACTTGCACATATTTTACTAAAAAGCATCCCTTTAATTAATCTTTTCTTTAAAAAAGCTTGTATCAGCACTGCGATTAAATGGTAATATCTATTAGGTAATATGCACTTTCTTTAACAACTTGACTATCCATAAGCCTAACATTGTAGTTTACCCAGATTGCGGCGGACAACTCGCACCCTCAGATCTCTGCCCACGGTCCTTGGGACGCTGCCTACGCTGCCACCCGCCGTAGGAGAGACGCCGAACCCCAGGAGCTCGCCCAAGAACTCGCTTACAACGCTTACCATTAAATAATCCGAACGCACCTTAAAACTAACGACCGCATATCCGAACTCGTTTCTCCCGCCGTTTTTCGCAAAGCGACAAACAGCACAGATAACATAGACCAAATAAAACGACTTCGTTTAGAAATCGTAACCGTGTAAATACTATGTAATGCAACTTATTTATTAAAATAGTGTGCGTATGAGTGTGTGATTGTGATTTGTGTGTGATGTTATTTATTTATATTTTAATAAATGATTTATGAAGAATTGTTATTTTATTTAATGTCTTTTATGTGCAATAAAAATTGTGAAGACTAAATACCTTTCAATATTATTACATAAACAATTATAAAATAAATTATAAAGTAATATACTATTATAAAATATACTACTATAATAAACAATTATAAAATAAATTTTCATAGATTATCAAGTTTATTTTTTTATTTTACTATAGTCAATATAGTAAAAATTCAAATAGTATAGTAAAAACCGACTAAAGAGACATGAAATTCGTAAATAATGGCTTTATTCCATATGTTTAAAAATCAGATATATATTAGATATAATACACAAACATTTTACCCATTGATTTCATAAATTAATGACACAAAAAATTACATAAAAATGCCCGAAATTATAACTTACATTGAAGCTTAAAATCTGTAGCAATCTTGTCAGTATATTGCAATTAGTTTGTCCTAAATTAATGGGGACAACCACCAAGATATCCTCAAATAACAATAACAGACACATTTGATGTTTTAGTATGTAGGTGAACAATAGAAGGATATAATACAAACACTTTCTCCCAGAGAGGAAAACTATGTACGAGTAGGCATCCATATTAAGTTTCCATTTGAGTGCCAATTGCTTTCTACAACACTTCATTAACTATAAGGATCACGTAGTTATATCGCGGACGTGTACAATTGAACCTTACATTATGCTAATCGCAAGACTATTCCAGATTAATCTTTATTTATTTATGCATCGTTTTAATTTTACCTAGTCTCATCATCGTTATTCAGCGTTTTGCCGTCCACTACTAGTTACTACCAGGTAAAGGTTTTACGACATAAATCGCGGCAAAACTATGTACTGAATCGTGCGCTTCCAACGACTCCCAATAACTTTCACCATGTCGTCGATCTACCTGGTGGAGGGAGAATTCTACACTGCGACATCTGATTTGTGGTCTTCACTGAAGAGCTTTTATGCTCCAGCGATTGCCTTTTTTACCCATTGCCACTTTAATCTTCATGCTACGTCGGTTAAACCCGTTCTTCTATGGATACTATCTCGCAGAGAAAATCAGTGAAGTGCGAGCACAACAGGCTCCATTGCATGCTCAGCTACTGTGAGCTTAGTTGTGAGATCTAGCATAAGTGTAATTTAAATAAAAATTGAATGAATACTACTTGACTGACCTGCAGACCCTAGTCGACACAATGACAGAAGATTGTAAGAAAAGGGGTCTACGCGTGAATGTGAGCAAAACCAAAATAATGGTCTTTGAAAGAGATAAAACCAGAACAGATGTAAGAGTAACAATAGGTAATGATGTACTAGAGCAAGTGGATGAATTTGTATATCTTGGATGTGGATTTAGCCGAGATGGAAGGTACACCACTGATATAGAGCGAAGAGTGAATGCGGGAAATAGAGTGAACGGAGCGTTGGGGCAACTTCTCGGCAGCCACCACCTCAGCCAGAAGGCACGTGTAGCAATACATAACGCAGTGCTTGTCCCAACATTACTGTATGGAAGCGAGAGTTGGGTATGCAGAAAAGAGTATGAAAGTAAAATTAATGCGGTCGAAATGCGATCTCTGCGGAAAATCTGTGGAGTTAGGCTGACCGACCGCATTCGTAACGACGACGTAAGAGAGCGAGTAGGTATGAAAGAGAGTATTGGTGTAAAAATGCGAAAGGGAATGCTCCGATGGTTCGGACATGTGGAAAGAATGCCGAACGAACGCCTGGTTAAGAAGATATACAATGCGAAAGTGGAAGGATGTAGGTACCGAGGGAGACCGAGACTAACCTACCTAGACCAGATCGGTCATGTACTGAAGGAAGGTGGAGTCAAGAGTCTCCGAAACCGGCGAGCGTGTATGAAGAGAATTATGAATGTTGAGGAAGCGAGTGAAGTATGCAAAGATAGACTTCTCTGGCACTCTGTTCTCTCTGCCTACCCTGCAAGTGATATGGCGTGATGATATGTATGTATGTATGAATACTACTTCAATTTTCTTCACCAGCGGATATCGTTAAAGACGATAAAAAGATTAAGAATATAACATTATTGCAGGTAAAAGAAGAATCTAAATAAAACCAAACTTATCTGGTCGTCATGGTATAGATATAGAAGTCGATGTACCTACTGTTGTGGAGGAAACTTTTGCCTAACAAAGACACATATGAGATGAGAAGAAGAAACAATACTCATATGTATTTTTTGGAATGACTGCATCATTCATGAATGAATGAATCATCATTTTATTAGTGGTAGGATCACGCTGTTAACAGTTCTCTGTCTACAGCCGCGGGCCGGTCCGTCCGGGGTAATACCACACTCTCGCAGAGCGAGAGAGCTGAAAGCCTAACTGGGGTGGGTTTGTGGTTTGTAATGGTAGGCAGCGGCCTAGCTATAGTCTTGGTTATACCAAAGGTCAATGGCCGGCGGTAACACTTACCATCACATGTGCTGCTTGCTCGTTTGCCACCATAAGCAATAAAAAAAAATCTAAAAAATACATATGTGGATTAAACTTTGAAATAAATAAGATTAATTATATATTATTTAGATACAAATAGTGTTTGAGTCTATGAGTCTTTACTGTATCATGGCGGCTACGAATACTACTAACCCTTATTTCTCGTAGGTATCTTACAAAACAACTAAGAGCTTTAAATAAACCTAGGTCAACTCCATCTGATACAGTATGATCAACAATTATATTCACAAGGAGGGTTGACGTCAAGCAGGCCGCTTATTCAACTATTTCCAATTTTTTTACAATATCGATAAGTATCGTGATGATTGCCGTGTAGTGATGGAGTAGGAATACAATTCACAATCACCTAAAGATAGGGGATTACCTATGGGCTCATAAAAACGACTAAGGAATATAATATACATAAGGGATATACGGTAATTTTATATTTACCAACCCTTTTAACCAACGTAGTACATAGTTCAATTTCTCTCGTATTGTGGAGAAGGCTCGAGTCGAGTACTCAGACTTGACTCCCCTTATTAAACTGTAGGGCTAATTTCGACAAAAATAAAAAAAAAACATTTTTTTATTGCTAATGGCGACAAACAAGCAAGCAGCACACCTGATGGTAAGTGTCATTGCCGCCCATGGACCTATCCAATACCAAGGGTATAAAACTAGGCCGCTGCCTACCAATACAATCCCCAAACCAACCCATTTGGGCTGCCGGCTCCCTCGCTCACCGAACGAAGCGCAATAGCACATTGCCATTACTCAGACGTCGATCGTCTGCGAGAGTGTGGTACTACCCCGGACGGACCGGCCCGCTATTGATTTGTTTTGATTCTCTTGCTTTTGCAGCAAGAACTGTTTTTGTCTCTTGTATGATTGTGAATAGCTGAAATCTGGAAATGTAGTTGGTAGATGGCATTTTCTTTTTTTTTTGCGGACTGCTATAGAGTAGTCACTTCCCGCTAACTCCATCTTTTTTTTTTTTTTTTGCGGTGGGTTATGGACGTCGCACCCCGCCAAATCGGTCCGGGGTGACGGAAGAGGCGGCGCGCAACCCCATTGACCCACCCTGCAAGCACCTCTTCTTCGCCGTGCGAGCGGGCCACCGGTACCCGATCTTTGTCTTCGGTGGCCCGCTCGACCGCTAACTCCATCTGGGGCGACAGAAGAAGCGGCGTGTGACCTTATAGACCCGCCATGCAATGCACCTCTCTTCGCCGAGCGAGCGGGCTACCGGAACCCGGTCTTTATCTTCGGTGCTGGTAGACGGTATAAATTTCAATGTTCTACATAAGCGAAATTTGGTTGTACGATGCTTATGCTTATACTCTTCGAAAATAAAGTCATAGATTATAAAAAAAATATAAAAGAAATCTCACCAATGATTTCTCATTGTAATGCAAAGTCCCCACTCAGGATACGTCGGCCTGACGTTCGTACCCTGCTGACCCACTGGAGTACCATTAGCACGGATTCATAACCATAACTCAACCATTGGCCACTACTATAACGAATAGCCATAGCATAGACTAACCAACACACATACAAACAACATTATTGTTACATCTGTATACTTTCACGTTATTAAGGTTTAAAATATTATAGCAGATAATAATACGTTTATGATATTAATAATGATTCTATAACTACATACCGTGATTTTAAATTGTCATTAATTTTTTATTAATTTACTAACAGACTATCTACTTTCCGTGTGGTGACGGAGTAAGAATATAATTCACTACCCCCTATCTTCCACTTGGGTGATCGTAAGAGACGACTAAGGGATATAAAACGCATATAACATCTATGGAAGAGAAAGAAAACTCGAAACAAAACCTTATACCAACTCGCCTGACGAGCGTTGTATAGTAGATCAATTTCCCTCCCATTATGAAAGCGGCCCGAGCCCAATAGTGGGACGTATGTGGGCTGAAATAATGATGATGATGATGATGATGACTATATACATTAATATTATAAAGGTACTTTCCCTTTTGATTTGATTGTTTGTAAAGAATAAACTCAAAAATTAGCTAACCGATTTTAGAAATTCTTTTACCTATGGAAAGCTACTTCATCAGCCAATATCGTATGCTATATTTTATCTCCGTATTCCTACGAGAACGGGTTCTACACGAGTAAAACCGATAGAATTTGCTAGTTGTAATTAAAAATTGACATGCCCACGAAAAGAAAAATAATGTATCACAAAGTGGTTAAAAAGCTTTTAAATTTTATTATTTGCAACGCCCTTTTGCCCGCCTCATAAGCGAAGCATTGAGGTGATGCTCTACCCTCGATATATGAAAATCAAGGACTTTTCAAAACTAAAAATGTCTGTATTTTTCTCACACTGCACTTATGGGATAATATTATTATACATATGTCAAGGAAAACATTCGTTTAAACGTATTTGATATTTTTAAAAAGCAATTATTTTGTTTAAAGTAAAAGAATAGATGAATAAAAATTGCTTTCGTAAAGATCTGGCACTCTCACAACCGTAAAAATTAATGTATTGAAGTTTTTCTTTTATTAAAAGCTTCATAATGGCAACGCGCTGTTTCCTTTCGAAAATGGCTTGGTAATTCTTTGTCATTTAATTGCAATGAATATAAAACTAAACTGCTTAGTCTTTAGTGTATGTATATCTTATGAAAATAGTAAAATTATTATAGGTTCGTTTACATTTTTTGTTCATCCATTCGGACAGGCAAAGGAAACAAATCCCATACAGCCATGGGTTCATTTACAATGCTACAAGCATTGTAAACGAACAGCTATGTTTAACACTACGTCAAGAATGGCAATCAAACTTCAAAACTATTTTTTTCCTTTTCATTTATGACATTGACTAATAGTAAATGATAAATAATATAAAAATTATGAGCCGTGTACTTTTGGATTTTCCAAATAATTTTGTTTTTTTGGCAGATTGTATTTGGCAGATTTGGCATTCCCTGCAAAAGCTCTTGATAATGAAAAATATAGAGCATATTTGTAAAAAAAACAGTACTCTACATACTTATATTAATATTTTTATGATTATGACTATTTATATACTAGTAACTTTCACTTTATATTATTCGTATTTCACTTTTTGTTCAGAAGCTCCCAAGGGGTAACTAATGCTAAAAATATGAAGAGTAACGAAATAGGTCGGTGTTCAAACAGATCGCATTTTATCAATATGTTCAGCATTTCATAAAATTTGAACATTGCCAAGAATCCATCCATCTATCCATCAGCCCGTAAACGTCCACTGTTGGACATAGGTCTCCCCACGAGAATGCCATTCAACACGGTCCCGCGCCACCTGCATCCAGCGGTTTCCTGCGACCTTGATAATGTCGTCAGTCCACCTAGTGGGGGGGTCGTCCTACGCGGCGCCGTCCGATTCGTGGTCTCCACTCGACGACCTTTCTTCCCCAACGTTTGTCGGTTCGTCGAGCGATGTGGCCTGCCCGCCCATTGCCACTTCAACGCGCTAATTCTTCGGGCTATATCAGTTACACCCGTTCTTCTACGGATTTCCGTATTTCGGATTCTATCACGTAGAGAAATACCAAGCATAGCCCTCACCATAGCACGCTGTGCAACTTTGAGCACGCTGAGCAACTTTTTGATGAGGCCAACATTTAGAGAGAGATTTGCCAAGAATATTAACGTATAATGATACATGATTTTGACACAAGTAAATAGAAAATAAAAAATGCCTGCATATTTCCTATTACTTGGTGTCGAAGCAATATGTATCTTAAAACATGTCTCTTCTATTGATGCAATACATACCTTCTTCCATCTAACACAATGTAAAACACCTCGATATAGCCATAGCATAAGTAAGCCGATAGTAAAGGTTAATTCGACCATTTATCTACAACTAAACGGTGAGTTTTGGATGCGTCTACATTTTGGTCACGATTTGTTTTTCCTGCATTATTATGTATACTTACTGTTACATAATACTGATAATGGTGATTCAGAACATAATTACTATCTTCTATCTTCCATTTTTTCATCAATCTATTGCCATTCATAGAATATAAAGCTCACTATAAAGAGAAGATACGCTCAGAGTCCACACTTGGCAATCGGCCTGGTATTTGCAGTTCGTGTTTATAAGTTCCCCAGGAAAGTACTGTTTATTATGTACAAATGGCGTAGTGGACAGATGGCGTAGTGGACAGAGGTTAAGATACCGAATTTTCGTTCCAGTGCAGTGAGTTCGATTCCCACGCAGGACAATACTTTGTGCGATCCACAAAGTGTTTTTCTGAGTCCGGGTGTAATTTGTCTGCGTTAATTGCATGTTTGTTAAGTCCCCTGCAATTTAATGATTTTGTCCTTAGGACAGGGTAGTGTTTAATAATTAAAAAAAAGTATAAAAAAATATTTTAGTGAAAACCGAGCCAGTTTTCACGACTCCCACAGCATAGTAATTGGGGCTGATATATTGTATTCGTAACCAATCACCCCAGAGCCCTCAGCGCTCACCCACAGTCCGGGTAAAGTTGTCATAGCCATCTGAGGCTAACAACTAAGACAAAAAAAAAAAAAATAGTAAAGTGATTTGTTTTCAATTTTCCTTCTCTTGCATAGATGTTATATGCATTTTATATCTCTTACGATCACCCACGGGTAAGATAGGTGGTGGTGAATTGTATTATTACACAGTCACCACACGGAAATTCATTTTCATTCAAATAAAATAAATTAACCATTAAATCAAAAAGACGTTTTGACAAATTACTTAAATTTTTAGCATTTAATATGCTTAATTATTTATACATACCCGATTACGAAACGAAAAATGATGTCACAAGCGGGGTTCGAATGATTGGGCCGCACTCCCAATAGGTGCGTTTTCGAAACCCGCTTGTGACATCATTTTACGTTTCGTAATTGGGTATTTATTAAAAAAAAAAATAGACATTTTGACAACCATTTTTATGACGTCTGCGACTAATCTAATCGTTGATAGCATTCATAGCCGCCACTGCATAGCAAACGGAAGGCTACTGACTAAAAATTATTTGCGTTATAGAACGGAAGTGAAACAGCAATTTCACAATCTGGACATGGCGTCGTTGGTACGTTTACGTACATGCTAATGTTGTACACATGTCGCATTCACGATCGTCATCCCTTATTATATAATGTAATGATTGCACGCGAACTTTTTGCTAAAGCGGAGCAGTTTTCACTTTCTTCTTAAAGTTGTGTAACAACCAAGTTATTCTACTAATCTTCAGTGTTATGGTCAAGAGTTTGGATCAAACATCTTCAATTAATGTAATATCTGTCTAAAACAAGTCGATCATGTTTAGAAATGATTAAATAATCTATTTTTAAGTATAATTTTTGGAATTTGCGTCGATTACAGGCGATATGCTAAGTCCTATTATTTTAGTTAATTAAGAGACATGTTTTTGAATAAACCTAATTTAAAAAAAGTGTGTAACTTAGATAGTTAAGATGGTTTAGCAGCAAATAGCTAGCAAATACACCAGAACTAACTTTAAAACAATACCTATGCCGCGCACTCTACAAACTTCTACGAAACTGCACAGGTTCTTGATTATACCTCTAGCTTCGCTAAGGAGGCGTCCATTAATTAGGATAGGAGGCATTTTTATTGATGCTATTTATTTGATTTACTCATATTATTTGTAAAACATGATTAAAAATATAACACGATAGTTGTTGAATCCCTTCTCACCGCTAAGTAAAATTTAGTGAGATTCGACATAATCGAAATATTCTGTGTGACCCATTCCTTAGCCTCGAGTATCGTAAGACACCATTGGGAGGGAACACAAGTGCTTATTAACACTCTGCATAATCAACTATAAATATTTGAATATGTCTTATATAAATAAAAAGACACTCTTAAGATGGTGACGGATACGAAAGAATAACTCACCCAGACGGGACAGCAGACCAGTAGCCTACATAATAATAATAATAATCTTTATTGAACAATAAATACATATGACAGTTTACATAGATGTCTCTGCCTCTTGAATTAGGTAATACCTGTGTTTCAAGAGACAGTTCCTTCCCGAAATACGTAAATCTTGAACATCAAATTATTTTACAGTAATATACATTATAAATAATGAATATATATATCTTACGTAATAAAGACTAATGATAAAGAAATCTATAATAAATGTGTAGTGAGAATTAGCGTGTTAGTGAGCGCGCCCACACGTTGTGTATGTGTGTGTGTGTGTGTGAGAGAGAGTGTGTGCGCGTGTGTGTATGTGTGTGGTGTGCGTGTGTTTGTGATGTAGTGTGCGTGCATGTACCTATGTGTACATGTCGATAGAGAGATTGTGTAGGCAGGTTATAAGAACCATAGCCTGCTCCAAAAAATAAGAGTGACTTGCCTCGTCACTCTTATTTTTATATATTCATAGCCAAAGCTGTTGTACCACTGAAAAAAAATGTATAAAAAGTTCAAGGAAATATTGAACAGTCAAAACACAACAATAAAAAGCTCTTAAGATTCAAACAATGAAACAAACATTAATGAAAATATATTTAAAAATAATTAACATATAACTGAATTCAAATTACACGAAGCGAGATTTGAATGTCCTACAATAGTTCACGGTGGTGTAAGTGGCAGCACGATTGGGACGAATTTTCAATAGGTTTGGGTTCGAATCCCAGTTGTGACATCATTTTTCGCTTCGTAATCGGGATTTTATAAATATAACTAAATTTCTAAATCTATAAATCGTCCTTGCTCAAATAAAATAAATAAAATAATTAACCATACCGTTTTGCATTACTTATTCAAATGTGCCATCAAATGGATAGACCAGTCTAACTCATACAAGTAACGTATACAAAGTTTAATTGTTAAAGAATCGTATATGATTTGTATGTATAAGGTGATTGGTGAGAGCATTGTGTTGACAACACATTTCAATGGAACTGTTGATTAACATCGTTATATGAGTTTTAAAGTGCCGAAAATATATTCAGTTACGTGTGAGAGACGTGACAAAATTTGGCAAGAAGTTTCCATTTCATTATGAGGAAATAAATTTTGTAATTCGTAAATTAATTATCTTTTTAGTAATGTATAATTTATGTAATGTTCCGTGTGGTGAATGAGTAAGAATACAATACACCACCCCCTATCTTACTCGTGGGTGATCGTACGAGACGACTAAGGGATATAAAACGCATATAACATCTATGCGAGAGAAGGAAAACTCGTAACAAAACTCTATACCAACACGTCTCACCAGCGTGGTCAATTACCCCCCATTATAGAGGAGGCTTGAGCCCAACAGTGGGACATATATGAGCTGAGCCGATGAATTTATATAAATATTTTTTTATAAATTATCCATTAATAAAAAGTTAAATTATATAAATTAAATAAATTAAAATAAAATAAAATTATTTAAATTATATAAATATTTGTAATAAGTATGACTCAAAAAAAAGAAATTAGTATGACGGAATTGTTATGCCAATCTATCACCATTGAGCCAGCAAGATATGTACTAAATTAATTTTTCACATTCAGAGACGCGTGCCGTAGGAGTAGAGTTAGCAAGAAAAAAAAACCGATAGTTTATCTTACTCATGCAGATAAAAATATACAGCGTTAAAAATTTAATTAGTTAATAAAATTAATAAGTATGCAAAACAAACTGCTATATGTAATTTCAATAAACAGGTGGCTAGCCTGAAAGGTAAGTTATGGGATCGCATTCGAATTCGGGTGTGGATGTAGATGTAGACTACCAAAAAAGCGTAAATTAATTCACCTAAACATAGTCAAATAGTTATTCTATAACGCCATTAATGGTATAGATAAATAACTAACTTTAGTGTAGATAGTAGGTATAAAAGAGAGTATTGGTGTAAAGATGCGAAAGGGAATGCTGCGATGGTTCGGACATGTGGAAAGAATGCCAAACGAACGTCTGGTTAAGAAGATATACAATGCGAAAGTGGAAGGATGTAGGTACCGGGGGAGACCGAGACTCACCTACCTAGACCAGATTGATCACGTACTAAAAGAAGGTGGGGTCAAGAGTCTCCGAAACCGGCGAGCGTGTATGAAGAGAATTATGAATGTTGAGAAAGCGAGTGAAGTATGCAAGGATAGAGGTCTCTAGCACTCTGTTCTCTCTGCCTACCTTGCAAGGGATATGGCATGATGATATGTATGTATGTAGATTTATCACAGGTCTATAATTACGATCGTAATGAATAGAAATTATTTAAACTTAAAATAATCTAAGCTATTATTCTAAATATATATAACTATTCTAGTGTTATGACGGAGTAAGAATACAATTCACCACCCCCTATCTTATCCGTAGGTGATCGTAAGAGACGACTAAGGGATACAAAACATATATAACACCTATGCGAGAGAAAGACAATTCGACACAAAATCTTATACCAACACGATTCTCTTGCAATAATGTTATATACATAATTACATATAATCATAACGCTTAGTCTTCCTTTACAACACTCACGGACAAGAGGGGAATGGCGTAGTAAATTGTATTCTTACTCTGTCAATCCACGGAAAATTAAAATTTCTCGTATAAGTTATACAGAACATTCAACAACTATAAGATGAAGAGGAAATGTAGATAAATTTCAATTCTTCATATTATTTTATTTTTATAACGATTATTGAGCAATCATTTTAAAAATATTTATAAACTATATATTTTCAAAACAATACTGCATTATCTTATCCGTGTGGTGACGGAGTAAGAAATCGCAGCGTTTGACGAAAAAATAAATACTCGTGATATCTTACTACAAATCCCAATTTTAAAGCTCACGTGATTAATGGACGCCCCGTAACGCCTACGCATACTGCCACCCCTTATTTTGCTCGTAGATGTCATAAAAGACGTCTAAGAGCTAAAACTCTATATAAATATTGACCCGGGCCAACTCCACCTGATGCCGTTTGGTCAACAATTACATTCACAAGGAGGGATCTCAAGCAAGCGGCCAATCAAAAAACTTTTGCCAATAAAGTAATATATTTTAGTTAACCTCAGGTAAATGAGATAACAGCAGGAAAATTATAACTGGCATTATCTGAGAAATTAAATTCAAACAAAATTAAAGATAAATAAAAAAACATGACATAAACAAAGGTAAAGATAATTCAAAGAAGGTATAACCGTGTGGTGACGGAGCAAGAATACAATTCACCACAACCTATCTTACCCGTGGGTGATCGTAAGAGACGTCTAAGGGATATAAAACGCATATAGCATCTTTGCAAGAGAAGAAAAACTCAATATCTAAAACCAACCCTAAAACCCTATACCAACACGTACCTGGTTCTGGTGGCCCGCTCGCACGGCGTGGAGAGGTACTTGTAGGCCGGGTCTATGGGGTCGTGCGCCGCTTCTTCTGTCGCCTCGGACGGATTAGCGGGGCGTAAACACTCTATAGCCCGGCGCCAAAAAAAAAATTTCAACACGTTTGACCAACGCAGTATAGCAGATTAATTTCTCTCCCATTACGGAGGAGGCCCGAGTCCAAGAGTGGGAAACATATGAGCTGTGATGATGATGATGATGAAAGGCAAAAAAGTACGTTAAGTATATGAACACAGTCGAAAGATCGAAAATAGACCAACATACAGCCATCAATGGTACATTCGAAAGATGACATTAACTTCTTCTTTTAGAGCATAAATACATGCTTCTAGACCAAAATAGGATAATTCTTACCTACCGAAATACTATTAAACAAATTAATTAATTTAATTTTGTATTCAAATTTAAAAAAAAAAACAGCATCCTTACTTGAAGGGCATCTCGCTAGAGTTAATACATATTAAATATGTATCCAGACATCTTAATTAAAATATATATGTAATTTAAAAAAAAATACAAGCCCGCTGAGTTTCTTGCCGGATCTTTTCAGTTTGTGGCAGCTTTTACTACTTGTAGTGATTTTGTGAATTTCATCATTTTAATTTTTACTAAGATTTGTAAAGTATTTGCAACACTCAGATTAAAATTAAAACAAAAGGAAAAGAGTTGATCACCACTAAATTTGATAGAGATATTATGTCAATCATCACAGCCCATAAATGTCCCACTGTTAGGCACGGGCCTCCTCCGTAATGGGAGGGAAATTAACCTACTATACCGCCCTGGTCAAACGTGTTGGTGCAGGGTTTTGTCTCGAGTTTTCCTTCTCTCGCATAGATGTTATATGCGTTTTATATTCCTTAGTCGTCTCGTACGATCACCCACGATGAGATATGGGGTGGTGAATAGTATTCTTACTCCGTCACTACACGGAAAATTATAGATAGGAGATATTATATATTTCTTTCATCATCATCATCACATCCCATAAATGTCCCACTGTTGGGCTCGGGGCTCCTCCGTAATGTGAGGGAAATTATTGTCGTATATAACCTGACTATCCTTTGTCCTAAGGGACAGCTAAGAGACAGTGTAATATAAGAATACATAAACCTTTGACCGGACTACCAACAGCGTGTGAATTCAACTTTAGTAGTTTGCCAGTGGCTTACCGTTTCAGGTACTCTAAAACGGCGTCCCGTCATACTTCGAGACATCACATCTACACGGTAAGCCTTACTACGAGGTAGACTATCCTTGTCGAATATCCATCTTCAAAGATGCAAGGTGCATCAAAGTATCCCTGATACATCGACTCAGGTGGCGTCAGATAGGCCAGGCCATCAATACATGCGCCTAAACCACCACACCTATTATAGAGGAGGCTCTAGCCTAACAGTGGTCAGTATATGAGCTGAGAAGATAATGATGATTATGTGTACAGTTATGTGATAACGAAATAAGAGAATAATAATAACCAACTCTGCCTTCTCTTCTTTAGACTCTCGTCTTTAGACGGGCGTACCTAGCAGAGAAAAAGAAAAACCTCGCAAATAAATTACAATTCCTACAATTACTTCGATGATTCGACGGAGTCCAATCCAATGAAGACTCATTGGATTGGACTCCGTCGTCAAAGAGCATAGTTCTATCATATTAATGCAGAAATTAATATTAATATTTTTAATATCATAACCGAAAATCAATCACTCTCACCGACAGGACTTTCTTCAATTGAAAATAAATAGTTTGCCAAGTACAAGTATGAAAGCCATTGATATGCGCATCAGGCTTGCGCATCGCGTGCCTTGCGACCCAAAGGATCACGTATAAAAACCTAGCCCATTGAAAAATTAAATCATTGTTGCTCCACTAACCAGCCGGGACGAACGTCTAATTAACAAAATCTAATGAACAAGTGTTAAATTAAAAATGAAGTGTTTGTGTTTAATTCTGGCTTCGGTCGCCATTGTGCGCGGTTACTCCATTAAGGACAATGAAATCCAAACGGCTCGTTTAGGAACAAGTGATGAACTAATCCAAAGTGTGATGAGTGATTGTTTTGAATCCGAATCTCCAATGACATGTCTCAAAGTGAAAGTTCTTTCGTTCCTCGATACGAAGCTTGGCAAGAGTACGGAATCTGCAAGAGCCTTGGATGAAAAGAACATCGATAAAGTGATCTTTGACCGCTTCGGAAGGGTTTTGAATACCCAGGAAATAAAATTCCAGTTACCTGAGTTCTTATTCGATAGCGCTGAGGTTACGTATAGAGCTGACCGAGGCCTGGATGTGGAATTTCCAGAAAATGAGAACGAGAACGGTGAAGGTAGCAAACTTTTTTATCAAATTTTCTAGCACTAAACTTAAAATCAAATTATAATCAATTATTTTTTCAGCTCGCGGCATCTTGAAAAAGAAGCTATTGCTACCCGTTCTCTTGCTCCTGAAATTGAAGATGAAGGCAATAATGCCTATCTTGGTAGCTCTCATCGGCGTCAAAGCTATGAAGGCCCTCATCCTCAGCAAGTTGGCAATTACTCTTGTTCTGGGTTTCCTCATTTACAACCTGATTATGAAAAAAGGAGGTTAGAAGCTTGATAATCTAAAATTAACTTTACTAAACAATGTTGCATAAATTTAATACATAATTAATTTTTATTAGCAGCTATGCCCATGATGATGCCAACAGACGCTCCACCTGCACCCCAATACGGTCCCCCGGCCTCTCAATACGGACCTCCGTCCACACCAGCACCATCAGCTCCCCAAGATTCTTACAGTCCTGCCTGGGAACCAGCCAACGGAGGGCCTTATGCTAGAGTATGGGATCCCTCTCAACTCGCCTACAACTCATACTACCCTGGTGATTCCAGCTCATCTGCGTCATCAAATCAATCTCCAAGTTATTCCAGCGTATCATCAGTTTCATCACCGCTCTCTTCATCATCATCTTCAGCCACCTACTGAACCGAGTACCTCATGTAAATAAGCACGGAAACGCAATGTACATAGTGTTCTCATGCACGCACAAGAAACGGCCTAGGGTCTAGATGTGTTATTTATTGACGATATTTATAATTATTTATTGAAAACAATAAAGAAACTGTCGTTTTGATAATTTATATTCATTTATCCTAGAAACACTATAATAAAATTAGCTTCCTTCAAAATACGAAGTAGACAGACAAGAATTTAGAAACATTTTGGAAGAATCTATTATCTCTCCGAAATTCCCTAGGGCTTTAAATATATTGGCCACCGAAGACAAGGATTGGGTACCGGTGGCCCGCTCGCACGGCGAAGAGAGGTGCTTGCAGGGTGAGTCTATGATGTTGCGCACCGATTCTTTTGTCGCCCCGGACCGTTTTGGCGGGGTGCAATCACATTCATAGTCTACCGCAAAAAAAGGGCTTTAAATATAATGGATGAAATAAATCAGTCAATAGCATTCCTATTTAACTTTCACCATAAGCATTTATTTATATGGCATACAATATGTTCTACTTTTACTTCCATAGCACGTTCGTAGGGTATGTCACCAAAAAAGGTGCAAGGATACGATGCATAATAAATTCACAACATTAGGTCAAAGCGGAAGCCATATAATCACACAGAAGCACTAAATAATTAATATATTATATTGCGACTTTCCTTCTCCTTATGTTGCTGGGTGGTAGCGGCTAAGAATACTACCAACCCTTACTTTGCTCGTGGATGTCGTAAAAGACAACTAAGAGCCTTATAATGACCTGGGCCAACTGTACCTGATGCCCTATAGTTAACAATTACATTCCCAAGGAGGGTTGACGTAAATATTGCCAATAACTTTTACAATATTTACACCCATCCCAACATCCACCAATCCTAATTACTTGGGGTCGATGCAATATGTAATCCTCTACCATCAAAGCAAAAATTATTGAAAATGTTATTATGAACTGCTTGATGATCAATCGTTTTTGAGAATGTAATTGTTGATCAGAGGACACCAACGAGCAATGTAAAGGTTAGTAGTATTCGGAGCTACTGCCACAAACACAGAACCTCTGTCTCACAGCACGCCAAGCAAGGAGAATGTTATAATTGTCACGATTGGCAGGCTAGTTGAGTCTCGAAGTCGGAATTATGACCTGCCCAGAAGAGCGCTCTAGCCGATTCCTCTGAAGAGCATCGCTTACTCTGTTTTTACGACCAGAAAGTAAAGGATGGTAACATATTGTATCCGTAACCACGATTGTCTTAATTAGGGTTGTTAGGGAGCTCCGTAACCGAATCTATAGGCACTTCGAAATGAAAATATATTCGATACCGTGATTGAATTTGATTGAAATAATTTTGGATATAATTTTGGAAATTAGCCGAAATTGATAGAAACATGTTACAATTTGGTATTTATCAAATATAAACATCAATATAAAGCCAAATGTTTGCTTTGTATTTTATTGTTAAAATTCATTATCTTGAAATGGAGGAAGGAAAAAGAAGACTCAACACTTTCCCACGAGTAATTATTATGCAATTGTTAATTAATTGCAATTTGCCACAAAACATCGTATATTGATTCGGAAATAACATCTAGATCCTATCCATTTCAAAATTTCGTCATCCTCATTCAATTCAATCAATTAGTTTACAATTCACTATAAATTTTAAAACCGAAAATGTTGAATAATCCAAAATAAATTTATAACCGTAATATCTACATATCTAAAACCGATATAATATTGTTCTAATAAACGTATTCCTATACTGATTCGAATCTTTATATCCGCAACATTCCTAGTGCTAATCCGTCTACATTATATTCTAATTTTGTACACCTAAAATATCTCAGACAGATACAACCGATAATATCAGAATTACAATACAGTTTTAATGGGTATAAACATTATTGGAATAAAAAAAATGTATACATACATACATATCAAATTCAAATTCATTTATTATGTATAAACCCTGCGAGGGCACTTACATATTGTCAGTATTAACATTTTAATTTTAATCTAATAAACTACCACCGGATCGGCATTAGACCACTACTGAGAAGATCCGGCAAGAAACTCAGCGGATTTGTCTATTATTGTTATTTCTTTTCATTTTTTATTATATATATAAAAAGAATGGTATATGAAAGAAATAGCTCCAGTGTGATGCCCTTCGAGCCTAATAGTTTAAATACAATGTAAAATAGCCAATGGCTGGACCAGATCCCACAAGCGGCACCCGATCACGAGTTATCATCACGCCATATCCCTTGCAGGGTAGGCAGAGAGAACAGAGTGCCAAGAGAACTCTATCCTTGCATACTTCACTCGCTTCCTCAACATTCATAATTCTCTTCATACACGCTCGCCGGTTTCGGAGACTCTTGACTCCACCTTCCTTTAGTTCATGACCAATCTGGTCTAGGTAGGTTAGTCTCGGTCTCCCCCGGTACCTACATCCTTCCACTTTCGCATTGTATATCTTCTTAACCAGAAGTGTGTTCGGCATTCCTTCCACATGTCCGAACCATCGGAGCATTCCCTTTCGCATCTTTACACCAATACTCTCTTTCATACCTACTCGCTCTCTTACGTCGTCGTTACGAATGCGATCGGTCAGCCTAACTCCACAAATTTTCCGTAGAGATCGAATTTCGACCGCATTAATTTTACTTCCATGCTCTTTTCTGCATATCAATGCAAAAAAATGTATAATTGCTTTTATATACGGTATAAATATTATTGGCATAAAAATGTACAATTGCTCTTAAACATGTTATAAAATTATTAGAATAATAAAAGAACAATTGCTTTTATATAATAAAGTATGCGATAGTGATGTTTTAAAACAAATACTTACCACATGAGATAAACATATTTATGAAAGAAAATAATGATAAACATACTTAATTTCTTTTGCCAATATATATACGTCCAAGTGGGCAGATATCTCATACATGTTGAACATTGGCTTCTCTGTAAGGAAAAAAAATACCATGATTACCACGCTTGGCGGTCTGGCGTTCCCCTTTCTCCTCTTAATGAGATAAAAGTCAGCTTTATATACCTAACAATGATTAAACAGGCTGGCTTATTCGGATTTATCATAAACAAATATCTATTCTGTGGTTTTGAAAAAAAAATTGTTTAAAGCGCTAAGGATGGCTGGGCGGCTCGCAGATATCTTTGAATTTCAAAGACCTGTGCCAAATGTCGTTAGGGAAGGAATACGGTAGGTTATCAGAACGCACGCCGACTCTCTGTGTCCAAACCATAAATTGCCAGAAAAAAAAACAGGCGTGGCTAGGTATACGATGAATTCAAGACTTCTACAACGGTGAGTCGCTTAATATACGAGGACGCAACATGCCAACTTATGAGTTCCCATGCAACCATCTCGTTGCCATAGATTAATGAACGAAATGATACCGGACTATCACCGGACCCTTGAAAAATTAACGTAGCTACCTCTTAGTGAAAATTTATTTTTAAATTATATCATCTCAGCTCATATATGTCCCACTGTTGGGCTCGAGCCTTTTCCATAATGGAAGGGAAATTGACCTACTATACCACGCTGGTTAGACGTGTTGGTATAGGGTTTTGTTTCGAGTTTTCCTTCTCCTGCATAGATGTTATATGCATTTTATATCCATTATTCGTCTTTTACGATCACCTACTTGCAAGATAGGGGGTGGTGATTTGTATTCTTACTCCGTCACCACACGGAAAGTTTAATAATATCAGCAATTAAAAAATACATAATCCCATATCAAAACTCTTTATAACATTAATAATAGATACAAAGACATTTATAATATTAGTAATGAAGATAAGGAAAACTTGAAATAAAGAACAATAATAACTCGTCTGACCAGCGTGGCATAGAAGGTCAATTTCCCTGTTACAGTGAAGGAGCCTCGAGCCCTGCGACGTACCTATATGATCTGAGATGATGAATAGATGTAGAGAAGAGCTTTTTTTTGGCGGTGGACTACGGTGCGGTCACGCCCTGCTAATCTGTCTGGGGCGACGGGAGAAGCGGTACACGACCCCGTAGACCCGCCGTACAACATACCTCTCGACGCCGTGCGGGTGGGTCACTGGAACGCGTCTTTATCTGCTAAAGAAACATAAACATATTAAAACGGGTTGAAAGCCCTCAGCACTCACCCACAGTCCGAGTAAAGTTGTCATAGCCATCTGAGGCTAACAACTAAGACACACAAAAAAAAAAAAACATATTAAAAAAGATCTATAATATCAGACTAAAGGTAAGTTAAAGGTGATTTTCAATTTTAAAAAATTCCCATAGGTATTTCGTGTGAACGTATTTACATGTAGTAGAGTGAAAGTGGTGTAAATCCTATAAATAGTGTCCACTTAACCCTTATAGAGACTAATTGTATTGCTACACCATGCATCCTTCACTTTCTTCGATGTATTTAAATGCAAAACTGCTTCTTAAGGAGTTAATACATTGGGTCGCAAAATACTATATATATATATATACGTAACCATCAACATTTTATCACTATTATACATATATTATGATAGTTGGAATGGATGTTTACTACTCGATCACGCCAGAATCACTATATAATACACATCTATCTATACATATAATAAAAATGCAACGGATCGCTGTCTGTACATGGAAGATATATGAAAAAAAAT
Source organism: Lymantria monacha (assembly GCA_905163515.2). Lineage (NCBI taxonomy): Eukaryota > Metazoa > Arthropoda > Insecta > Lepidoptera > Erebidae > Lymantria > Lymantria monacha. The sequence continues at coordinate 7,409,198 of LR991081.1, read as the reverse complement.
ATTACTGGGACCTTTATCAACACAAACAGAACCCAAACAATTATTGTTAAAATTTTTGTCTCTGTTTATCTGTTTGTCGGTTTGTCTGTGCGTTTGTGCACGCTAATCTCAGAAACGTCTAACCCGATTTAGACGCGGTTGTCGCTAATATATTGTGGTAAGCTTCACTTAGCTTTTAGGCTTTATTTCATGTCAATTGGTTTATAAATAAAAAATTTGTCCATTTAAAAAATGTTCGAAGAAAAAAATCTTTAACGTTTCTTTTCAAATTACGTACAAATTATCTTCAGTAAAAATAAATAAACACGTATTTCAGCATTTGTTAATTTTCATCCTCTGGGGGTGTAAATTAGGCCTGCGAAGCGGGTTAGACGACTCATTAAATCATTAGCGCCAAGCCGATATTATTGAAGCTGGCAACTTGAAATTTTGACAGTGATTTCTTTCTATGACGTAGAGATTTACTAAGAAAGGATTTTACGAACTTACACCCCTAAAGGGGTGGAACAGAGTGGCAAAGTTTGTATGGAGAGAAAAAAATCTTTATTGATTCTTTTCAAATTACGAGTCGAATCAAATATTCTATGGTAATATCCGGCATTTGTCAATTTTCACCCTCTGGCTATGTAAATTAGGCCTGTGAAGCTGGTTGAACGACTCATTACCGCCAAACCAAAACTATTAAAGCTAGAAACATTAAATTTTGACGCACGTTTCTTTTTTCGACATAGAGATTCAATGTAAAAGGATTTTATGAATTCCGCCCCTAAGGGAGTGTAACATAGTGACAAAGTGTGTATGGGGAGAAAATTATTTTATCAATTCTTTTCAAATTACGTACAAATATTCTTCGGTAAAAATAAATAAACACGTGTTTCTCTCTCCCTCTCCATCAACCCTGCACCAGTGCCGGCGTGAGAGCTCACACGATACACATAATAGACGGCAATAGATTCTTGCCTAAGGGTTTAAGATACAGGTTAAGTTTAGCTACAAAAATGTTGACTCTATAACTCAAATAATAAATCATATCTAACGAGGTCGCAACTCTGCTAGTGAAACAAAACAGTCAAATAAAGGGTGGCGATAATTATATTTTTATCCCATGGTCATACCGTAAATAGAATATTTAAGGCAATATAATTTGTAGAATGAATAGAACTTTGAACAACCTTTTTCTTTAGTGACCGGCTATGGTATATAGACACCGCACCCAATCCGTTCGAGGTGACGCGTGACCCCATAGCGTTAACCCCCTTAACGTTATGCGGGCGGACTACAGCAACCGGGTATCATCTCGAGTCGAAGCCCTCATACAGTGAACCTCAATACATGTACTCACGCTTGCGTCGCCCAAAGCACCGACGGTAGAGCGTGTTAACGTAGAGTATTTTCTCTCGGACCCACCCTATTGCTTAATTCCGTTAGACAACTAACTCGCAGAAGGCGGCGACCGCGTCCAAGTTTCTGACGCTGTTATTCATCGTCCTAGCGATAAACCTTCAACACCGTGCATTGCTTTTTCTATTTAAGTCTGTCAGAGATGACTTCTGCGTGGACGAAGTCGCGGGCGAAAGCTAGTTTGAAATTAAACTACTTTTACGGATCTATCGCGTTTATATTTCATTTTTTAATTTCCCGACGTTTTGAACACTTTACAGTGATCATGGTCACGAGAGGACATCCTCCTATCCATCCTATCACGCGATAGAATCCGTAAAAGTAGTTTTATTTCAACAGTGACAAATTATAGTCTCAAATATATAAGCTACATGTTATTCCAGAAAAATGCCTTTTCTGGATTAAAATGTAGCACTAATGTAGTAATAATTCTGGAATCAATTACTATCTATTTCGTGGGACAGATATTAATAAATTTCCACAAACGCGAGCGAAACCACTCATATGAGCTTATTCGCAATAAATTGCGTTGTAATCCAGCACTTTTGGTTTACAGGTTGATAGAGCAAAAGATACCCATCATGCAATATTCTAGGAAATAATGGCCAGGTCAGCTTTTATCAATATCGCAACCCGAATTGTGATAAACATATGCAGCAGCCGTATTTTGAGTTTCAAGTGCTTGTCAAGGGGGCTTTGAAGTAATCTGCGTATACTATGCACAAGATCCGGTGTTAGACCAAATGTTGCATCCTTACGTGTGCCCAGCTCAAAGAGTAAAGTTATTAAATTGAAAAAGAGTGGCAACTCGATGATAAAATATGCATGTATGGAAAGTGCTGCCACCCAGAGTTTAGGCGGTGAACTAAAGTTGAAGTAATATATATACATATCTACATGTGTATGTGTAATTACATAGAATTTTCTTTTACTATGAAAGCTACCCTGAAATATAAAAAAAAACATATCAGCTGATAATTAAACAATAATAATATCAGCCTAACATTGAAACTTGAGATAATTTTCAGAAAAATATCAATAACCGAAAATAGATCGATGACAATAAGTACCTACGCTAGGAACAAAAAATAACAATTCTCAGTTGTCAAACGTTTGACAGGCAGGACAAAATGGCAGCAGTTAAGTTTGTACAACCAATCTGTAGGCGGCGCGACGGTCAGTAAAAATAAGTAATGTTTTAAGTGTACCCCCCCAGGCCCAGCTTTAGCGGATTTTTTAATTACAATTGACAAATAATCTTTTTAAATAATCACAGAATATAAATTCTTGATTATTAAAAATAAGTGTTAAAAGTGTAGGTACCTATAAAATTATAGATGTAAATACCCGATTACGAAACGAAAAATGATGTCACAAGCGGGGTTGTGACACCCCGCTTGTGACATCATTTTTTCGTTTCGTAATCGGGTATTTATAAATAATTAAGCATATTAAATGCTAAAAATTTCAGTAATTTGAAATTATAGATGTCTAATGAAACGCTAAATTGCAATATTCATGTCTTTATTATTTTACACTTATTAACGTGATTAGCACTATATCAGGTGGTAGATTAAATTTGAGGAAATAGTTCATAAGTATGTATATTGTTACAGAGATATCTGAAAAAGTGAAAAAATAGGTATGATTTCAAGGATTACAAATGTGCTATTCACTATTATTGTCACATCTGAATGGCTTCGATTTCTACTATTTAGTAGGAAAACAATAAATAATTTTAATATTCATAGATAGAGAAATTCGGCGGCATTAACGTACGTACAGTGTAATAAAATTATTTAGTGCACAAAATATTTAATATTTTATAGGAAGTAAAAATGAATATACATAAATATTTATGTAATTTTATAACAAATAGATACATAAAATTAATATTAAATAGATTAATCATAGGTTAAACGAAAAAAATAACAATAATATTGTTAACTATGTTAGATATTATGGCAACAGAACAAAATGTATTTCAAAATGGCTGTTCGAAGATTAATTAGGTATATTCTAAAAGTATTATTTTTACCAAAGAAACGTTCGGAAATGATTATAGATCGTATAGCTCACTACAGTATACAAATACAGTATAAATGCATTATTTACAAGGTAAACTAACTAATACATAAATAGATTCTAATTACCTAAATATATTATTAGTTGCTTAGAAAGGGTAAAAGTAGGTCTAAGCTAATCAATTAAAACGTATATATTTGTACTTGTAAAACAGGTGATTAATGATGATTTATTAAATGTACCTACTGCTCAGATGAATAATTACTTATGTTTTACGACAAAGATTAAGTACAGAATTTGCTACATTTTATATATTTTATAATAATCATAAATACAGGTAACCTGAAAAAAAATATTGGGTAACTACGCAGGCTTTGTTGTAAATTAATATAGTTGAGATCTAAATCGAATGGATGACTATGAATATAATTAATCCGTCCAGAAATCACTAGACATATTTACAGTTACTAACTAACTGTAAATATGTCTAGTGATTTCTGGACGGATTAATAATATAGATAATGTACATCGTTATAGTTGCTAACAAAAAAAAAGGTGTGCGTCTCGGGACGCCCGACAGAAGTGATAACTTAAAGTAATCTAAGTTGAACTATTTAATATTGAATTTGTTTAATTTGAAAAAAGCTTAGTTTATTGCTTACATTTTATGTATATTAATATGATAATAGGAAAGGTTATTTATTAATGAAATCTTCTAACATCACAGCGTGATACAGCTAGCGCTGTGGGTCAGCGTGAAAGAGTAGCCTGCCTACCGCTGCCGTAAGCGTGAAAGAAAGGAAAGGCAGACAGTCTGGTGCGGAAGCGGTTTACCCTCCTATAAAAAGTTATCACTTCAAAAAGAAGTCAAATTCTAGTATTATTTCCATTAAATAACGCTCTCGTTATATTATATTTGTAAATCCTATATGCACTTTGTAGGAAATAAGGAATTTTTCATCTGAACAGAAATCCATGTGCTTAGTATAATCTACAATGGAAAGGTTAAAGCTATTATTTCACAGCCTTCGACTAAGGAGTGCAATTTAAGGTACTCGTTTAAAGTGGTAGCGATAGATGAGAAAGATTGATTAGATATAGTTTATTATGTATTAATTTTAATGTTAAATATATTTATATCATGACGCTTCGTGCAATAGATTTAATGTTTTGATTATGTTAAATATTTTAAAATTAAAACAAATCTAACGTTTAGAAAAGCGATCGCTTAATGATTGCCAATTCAGTTTTTTTTGATAAAGACAAAACTAAATTGGCAATCATTAACCAATCGCCTTTGTGTAGTTACTCGTCGCCCCTATTTTGTTTATTTTTAGTAGTTTTTTTTGTGTATGAATTTCCACAGTGATAAAAAAAATATCGTTCATATTCATTATTATAGAGTATAAAAGCAATGAAATAAAAATAAGAAATGTCTTTGATTACTGCATCAAAATTTCATAAGATAGGGGTAGGTACATATAAAATAACAATAATATAATATTCCGCAGTGTATACAATCAAAGAGAATAATATAATCCGCACCGCAAAAATATTAAAATTAACAAATATATTATAATCAATTAGTTAATCAACTCATTAAAGAAAGTAATATAAAAAAATAACAAAAGTAAGTACATAAGTCTACTAGGTACATACTCAAGTATTGATATATGATGTTTAACTAAGTTACAATAATCTAGGTATAAATATATATTATATACAGTAGTTATTTATTAGAGATAATACATTAGGTGCGTATAAATTAGTATAGATAGATTTCGATTATACATAGTGTTCATGTTATGATAGTAAAAGATTGAGAATATTTACACACTTCTAATATATATATATATATATTTCTCGTAGATAGGTACTTACTTAGTTCTTAAATTTGTTAAATATTTATCTATAATATTAAATAGTTACTCTGAATCTTTTTTACTAATACTATCTGGCATATTTTTCCTTTATTGTCATCTGATTCAAGTTAGAGGTTTGAAATTGCAGTGCTTCTTAATCGCATAATTGCATTGTCATTTAAAATGAAAGGGTAGAGTAGATATAACAAATATTTTGCTATTGGCATTCGAAACGATTTCAAATATTACTCTTAGAATGCCCGTATATTTATGCATTACTGATTTACATGTGACATTTTATTCTTGAACTTTCTTTGACCGCCCCAATTTCATGAAAGCTTATGATACTCAATACGAATGAGTACCAGATCGTCTTTTGTTCAAAAATACTCGGTGATGGCGATGGTTCTATCATTATATTATGAAGGACATATATTAAAACAGATTTCCACAATAACAGTAAAGCAATAGGCGATTATTTTGTCTTTGTTTCGATTCCAGTTTATATTCGCTTCATTTTAAAGGCTGGCGTATATTTATTTTTTATTAATTGTTCAATATTGCTGATATCATTATTAAATGACCAATATTTCTCTAAAATTAATTTATCTTCACAAAAACCTGGAAATTCCACGGCAGCTTTCTATTGATTTATGGTTTATTATTTATAAAAAAGTATTTTATATTGCTGTTTAAGGCAGAAGTGCTCATATTTGAATTTGGCTAGGAGCTCAATTCGGCAGCGAAAGTGAGATAATTAAGGCACCAGGTCATTATAATACCGATACTCCAGTCCTAAAACATACATTTGTAATTCGTCGCAAACTGTGTATCATTGTAACCTTATAAATAAAAAATATATAAAAAAGGAAAAGTACGTGTACAGTTCAGATATGGTAAAAGGGGCGTATGTACAAAAGCACATACCTACATATATATGTATGTACCTATATACAACAAGAGCAAGAATATTTCAAATCCTATATTCAGTGTTTCTTTTTGGTGTCGCTTTTGAAACAATCATCGCATTTTGAAACATAGCTGTGCTAAAATTGTCACATCAATCCTCGTCCATAATTGAACATCAGCACGTATATTGATTAAGTGTAAGAAACAGTCTCAAATTAAAAAAACAGATGGCTGTCTGTAAAGTCAGTTTACGGACGATATAGACTACAAGCCCATGGAAAAAATTAACTTGTGAAATAAACCAACGTGAATAACGCTTAGAAGGCTGTTACTATATCATAAAATAACTCTGAGCCCTATGCCGTCATTTCTGAGCGGTAGAGGTGAGTAAATAGAATTTCTCAGGTACAAGTGAGGAATTAGGACTGTACAGTACGGCGGTATATGTACGGCGTTCATGGGTAAAGTAACTGTATATGTATACAAAAAGAATTCCACAAATACCGTACAGTAATAAATGACCTATATTGCTTCTACAATTACCGGCGAAATAAAACTTCCGGCACCACCACTTTAGTACGGCACTAGGTTTTTTGACATTTATTTTTAATCATCTATAAGGTATAAAAAAGCCGTACATTAATAATTAGTTGTAATTCCTCATTTGTACCTGAGAAATTCCATTTACACACACGTACTCACCTGTACCGCTCAGAGTTCACAGTACAGCCTTCTAGCTCAGAGTACAGCCTTCTAAGCGTTATTCACGTTGTTTCATTTCACAGGTTAATTTTTTCCATGGGCTTGTAGTCTAATAGCTTTACGTGATAACGTTATAAGAAAGCATTGATGAAAAATGGCATACTATTATGAATTGAACAAATATAGACAATGGAAACCACATTAACTTTTTACTTCACTTTAATTCTTAAAATGCAAGAACACTTAGGCCGGTCGTGCCTCTCTATCGCTTATACCGCGCTCTCGCTTGCACGCATGCAGCTGACGTTCATCGATTTATACGTCAAAAGATTTATGTTTAGCAATTTATAAAATATTTATATTTACTCTTAAAATATTTCATCAATGATACACAGCTCTGCGATGATACTTCGCCAAATATAACTCACCAAGCATCCATTCAATAACAGCACATTCATCTACTTCTATATATCTATTTATGTACAAGGGTTGGGTAAAAATAAAATAAAAAATGCACATCTAAAAATTAACATTTTACTCTTAAATAAATATTGACTACTAATAACAATCTCATGCTAGGATGTAAACACAAAAATAAATTTGTTAAACCAGATTAAGTTCTTAATGTTTTGACCCTAGTGTATTTGGTAAATCGATGAACACATCTCAGAATAAGGATTTTAATTACTATTCCTAAGAACGCACAACCAAATAAAAAAAACTTAGCCACGGATATAATCGATGTTTTTCGCTTCGTGCTGATTTTTTTGTCAATATGTCTCAACACTATTAATATTAAGTTTTTCATTGTATGTGAAACAAATAGACTATAACTAACCACAGATTAGCAAAAAAATATTTAAAGTATGCACTGAATACAAATTTGTATTGTTTTCGTTTCTCTATTGTAATTTTGTGTTAAAAACATGCATGAATACTCTGAATGAAACTCTTTATAAACATCAATTCTATTGAAAAGATAACATGTCCTATACATTGAATCACAGCTTCTTTTATTTTAAAAATGCCTAAGTTGTTACAAATCTGTATAAAGTAAAATGACTAATCATTGGATCAAATAAAAACTGATATGAAAAAAACAAATAATTTGAAACTATAAGCAAAGACATTGGCGACACTAAAACCAGTCAGTTTGTGATGAAAATGTACTAAACATGCAAAGTTTTTGAAAAGCTCTATGCGAAATACAATTTAATAAAATGATTTAAAAATTTAGAACATGGATACTAGCAGTATTAAAAATATATACATATCCACTGCTACGTCTTTCACAAAATTTTGACTTACTCCGAGTGAGACTTAAAAACAAATATTTTTTTTACATCATATTACGTGTGCAATTTAAATTTTCACTCCAGTCATAAATTAGATTACTCTAATTTACATGAAATAGTCGTTCTAATGATTTAACTTACAATTAAATACTATATTAAAAAAAAACATTAGTGTTTCAGTCTGTAAAACATAGGACATAATAAAATTTGTTAGTATTATAAATATTAGACAACATTTAGTGTAAAAGCTTCAACTTCGGTCTACAGAGATTTTACACGCAACTGTTTAGACAAATATATTAAAATAAACGCGAATTAATATGAAACTAATTTCTTTTTAAGTTTGTTAATATGTTTGCATATTAGAATTATTAGCATTAAAATCTCATTTATATTCATAACGAGACGATCGTGTTAATGTTTTAATTTTTGTGCTTCGACAAATCGTAAAATTGGTTTATTTAAAAATATCAACTTATAATTTATTAAATCGTATGTCTATTTTATATATTAATTTAACTTTAAGAAGAAATAAGAAATGCATTGCAAATGAAACATTAAAATACTATGACATCTTAAGAAACATATTAATAATATACCATAGCAAATTATAGGCAATTAAATATATAAACAATTAAAATATACCATATAACTAACTATTTGCATTAACTGCTATATAATTTAATCATGTTATAAACTTTAACTTTACATAATATTAAATATAAAATTATTATATAATATTATTTTCACAAACAACATAATTCAGGAATCTGCTTTCTTATTGACATTATTAAGTGTTATTTTTGAGAGAAACAACTTAAATATATGTAATTGACAACATTCCATTTTTAAAATGAAACTGTCCATTGCCCCATTTTTTTTTAAATCTTTCTATCGCATACAGTCGGCCGCGGAGTGCTCGCGGTATTTATGGCTTTTGATAATGTTTACGAAAATGAATTTATTGACATACGAATAATGAATGTTCAAAATGATTTCAATAAATATAATTTTTAACATGCGTCTATTATCTAAATGATTGTATTCATTATGTATATCTCTACTCTAGACCGCAGATTGAAATTTTAAAATCTATAGTTGGATATCTTGTCTACTATTCATTTCCCATTATAATTACCATTCCTCAATGATTATGTTACTTTAATACCTTCGGTCGAATAACTTTCCTAATTTGAAATGTTGTCAATTGATCGCGCCATTTACACTCAGCATAAAATATTATAATCTGTGCAATCAATTCTACAATCAATTCCTATAAATAGTTTAATATCATATGTATAATAATTTCAACAATGATTGTTATATAAAATAAATACCCTTTCTTACCTAATCTCACAAAAGAGTAAACTACTAATTGGGAAGTAATAGAAAAAGAACCAGCGAAAGATATTTAATTATTATTTAAAGCACAGATTATTAATGAACCTCACTATATTGCCGTTCATATTTCACGTCTTTGGGTAATAATTTGTACATAATATGTTATTTTCCAGGCGGTGACGTAGTAAGAAAACAAATTCCCCAAACCTCTCCTCTCTTGCCAAGTATCGTAAAAAATACGAACTCGTGTGACCAGCGTGGTTCAGTTTATTTTGCCTCTTACTGTGATGGAAACCCATGCCCAGCAGTCAGACATATGAGTCATCAGATGAGATGATGATAATTGGTTGATGATGGGTTGTTATAGGGTTTAAAGTAAACTGTAGCCTGAGTAAAACTGTGTTTTTGAATATGAATCTTGGTTAGCTATTGACGACAAGACGCCAAGTACTGCAGAGATATATTGGTAATGACGATAGCACACACGATTCACCATATAGCATCAGCGATTGTCTATTAGAGACTGCATCGATATCAATGCCTTGCACTATATCGGCTGAATTTAATCACGACATCGGAATCAAAACTGCAAATTGTCATGACGACGGATAAACTATGAATTAGTATTAAAAAGTAGTTTCATTTTACGGGCTTTCGAAAGCAATATTGAAACTAATCAACAGTTGATAAATTAACGATCTATAAATATTGAGTGCGCTGTCCCCTAAATGCGCTTCACCTAGCACCACCGCAGAACGTTGCATACCGTGTTGCGATGGGTCAATTGATACTTCAAGGATATTAACTAATCCGTGATCGCAGTTGTCAGATATTGTACACAGGGTTGAAAATCAATGCCAAAGTCTAAATTCAAGTATTTCAACAAAAAAAAAACATATAATAAATTAATTAACTAATATGAAGCTGTATGATGATAGGTTAAGATACTTACACCCTTATAAAAAATAACAAAAGCCTCGGAGAAGACCAGTAGTTGAAATGTTTCTATTGTATTACACAACTTAAAATATTCAAATCTCGTCAGCAGGCCTAGCATGCAAGGCAAGATAACTCTTAACCGTCAGAAATGACTTGCCTTTGGAGTTTTGGTCGGACTGTAAAACTAAATGTATGTATGTAGAGAAGGTGCTATTGTGTAAAAGTTTTCAAATATTCTGACAGAATTCCAAATGGAAGTTTTAATTAGGTTGATTAACTATTTTACGCACAATTACATACAACTTTAAAATTCGCGGATATGTTGTGTGCTTAAACGCAAGAGAAAGTGACGATAAAGTTATAACACGAACAATAAGCCATTGTACGTGCCAAGACTGCTGATCATCTTACTGTAATTATATAAATAATAATTATTCTATATAAGCACCGAAATTACTTATTACTTTACACTCAATAAGGTTAAAAAAAAGAGAATCTCTAGTCCTTTTCAATTGAAAGTGAATACTAATTAATTAATGACAGAATATTACAATGTTTAAACAGGGCAAAAACGTTAATATGGTATATATAATATATTATATTAGAAGACCCATGCGAATACTACGATATACTTATATACCTCTTTTATATAATTGTAGCTGCTTATTGAACAATTACCAAGTTATTGTTTATGCAAATCATAATGTATATTATGTAACTGTAACCTAACAACAATTAAAATTACAGACTTTGATAAACATACAAACAAAAGGTTTGATACATGCAAGTAAATTATAAAAAATTGACGAAAATTTATATTTTCTAATATTTTCTTATTTTTCGTCATAAGAAGAGGAAATGTGCCTAAAAATGTCGCATCATACATTAAAGTTGATGCAGAGTTAAGGAAAATATTTCATATCAACCAAGGTATATTACGTTTAAGAATATATGAATGTATGCCTATAAATATTTTAACAATGAATGGAAGAATGCTCCGATGGTTCGGACATGTGGAAAGAATGCCGAACGAACGTCTGGTTAAAATATACAATGTGAAAGTGGAAGGATGTAGGTACCGGGGGAGACCGAGACTAATCTACCTAGACCAATCTGGGTCACGTTCTGAAGGTAGGTGGAGTCAATAGTCTCCGAAACCGGCGAGCGTGTATGAAACACGCTCGCCGGTTTTGAGAATTATGAATGTTGAGGAAGCGAGTGAAGTATGCAAGGATAGAGTTCTCTGGCACTCTGTTCTCTCTGCCTACCTAAAATATGTATGTATGTATGTAATATTTTAACAAATAGTGAATAATGTTATCTATATTATTACTTTTTCATTCTAAACACTTTCATTTGAAAAGGAATATACATATTATTAATACGATAAACAAATATCGTTAGCGAAATTAAGGGAGGATTTGGTATCAACTTAAAATATTATAAAACATTTCATCAAATAATAACTCTCATATTTTGTTACATTAGTGAGGAACTACAGATTTTTTTATATAGAATTATATTTTGACAACATACTGCTTCTTTGATAAACCTTTTAACTATGAAGATCCTAATAATAAATTAACTTAGAACTCTTCTTAAGATCAAATTATTTATAGTATTTTATGCACTATTAAATAAGTGACAATGTTTTCCCCACTAAAGCCACATTATATAAACATAAGTAGATGTCTTACCGCGAAATGGCAAGATAAAAAAAATGCATAAGTGAATGAAAAGCACAAACAAAACACTCAAAAACACTTGTCCTAAATACTAAATACATATACAAAACAATAATAATAAAATACATAACTTGAATATAATATATAACTATAGAACACATTTGTCAATTTTCACAACACCATACCTCACTGGTGTATTAACATTTTAAACCACTTACACCTTGCCGTGCTCATTGTTTATTGTTATGACGTCATCTACAAAACCATAGACACAGAAAGGTAATTTCAATGCTAAGTTTTATGTCACACCTAACTACGTATATCACAATATTTTGTAATATATATCTCACAGAATCCTGACTTAATAATGGCAGTAGTCATATTGTTAAAAGTATACAGATTGTATTTATACACCATTTTTATTGCGCACAGCATTATTTTGTATTAGTCAGTTGATTGACTAACCCCGCTAATCTAGTACGAATCCAAATCCACTTAGACTGTGGTCTAAAAATTTAAAATAATTACATTTACACTCTAGAACGTAGTGGATAACCCTAGGTCCTAACAATGGGCAAGAACCAAAGTATAAATATGTATACCACAAAATAATAATATGATAATAAATTATCTCTGTTAATAAGTAATCCATGTATTATAATGGTCACTTCACCTCAGTAATTTACTGTAAGCTTTTTTTAAAAATGTTTCTAATAGGGTTGTACGTTTTTTTGTCATTTAACAATTAGAGCTGGGATACGTTAGATCAGTCAATATGAAACTTCATCATTATTTATAATAGGGTTGTACATTTTTGTTATTTAACAATTTTGATAGGGTTGTACCTAAACGTTAGAACATAGGATACATTAAAATCAGTCAATATGACACTTCACTGTTTCTAATAGGGTTGTACGTTTTTAGGATCACTCTTTTCATCACTTGAACAATTTGTTGATAGGGTTGTATGTTTTTGGTGTTCGGTAGCGGTCTCAGTGCATGAGCGAAGCGGCGAGCAATCGCGCGAGCGTGGTAGCACGCTGCAGCTCACGCTACAAAGTTTGCCAAAGATCTAGAGATACTAGCACAGGGCACAGACGAGTGAATGTAATGCCAGAGACTATGCCTGTCACCAACATAGCCGCGCCGATCATGCCAGCGGTGCCGCCATGCTCAGGGGCCACCGTGCTGCAAATACAATTACAGAAATTAATTATTTATGACATTGAAGGGTAGTCATAAGTAATCATAAGTATCCTAGTCTTTCCGTGTGGTGACAGAGAAAGAATGCAATTAAGATAAAATTAAGTAACTAACCTGCTAACATACATCATGCCGAGAGAACTGCCGTGCCCTGAGCTCCAGCCCAGGAGCGCAGACATAAACCAGTACAAATAATCATCCCTGATTAGCACTGGGAGAGTACGGCCAAGTACCTGGTAGTTACATAGTAGAAAGAAGGGGATAAAGATCAGTCGTACTGTTGTGAACAATGTCAGTAGACGTGGACCAGGCTGAAAAAAAAGCTAAGATAAGCAATCTTATAATTTTGTAAGTACCTAGATATAATAATTACATATAAAAAATGTTTTTTATATAATCCCGCATTTACACCATGGCATGTGGTAGTGGCATGGAATACTACCTAAATTTTACCCCGCCCAAGCCGTTTGCGGCAAGGGAGAGACGGCGCTTTTTCACGATATTCGCCAAAATTACTCTGAAGATATTATTTAAATTTTACAAAGAGAACTCACACGAAAAAAAAACTAAAAAGATATTTTTTGATCCCTATAGGTTATGTAGTAACTTAAAATCCTCTTGTATAACGCCTCATATATTTTTTTTATTGCTTATGGTGGCAAACGAGCAAGCAGCACACCTGATGGTAAGTGTCACTGCCGCTCATGGACCTTTTTAACCCACTCAGTTGGGCTTCCGGCTCTCTAGCTCACCGAACGAAGCGCAAAAGCATATTGCCATTAAGACGTCGATCTTCTGCGAGAGTGTGGTTACCACCCCTGACGGAAAGTACCGCGGCTGTAGATAGAAAATTGTCAACAAGAAGAAGGCTAGAAACATCAAACATTCAATGAGCAAAGTTTCTCTACGCAAATTACGGTGGCATATTGCCAGTTAAGTGAAATTTATTTCCTATTAATATGAACATTTACAGTCCCCACATAGCGAGGGGATAAGAATACAGTTATCCCATTACTGACCTGTGGGAATAATAAAAGTGGGAGAAAGAAAAGGAGAATGCTTAACAGCGCTCCCCTTGGAAATGTATGACACCTTATTGCCCTCACCGACTCGTTCTATTAAGAACAGTTATTATGAAATCTTCATCTACCTATGGAAGGCCTATCATCAATAGTCCACTAGGCTTATAAATGGAATGGACTCGTATATAATCTACCGAAAAATGTAACAAAACAGCACTTACGAATTGCCATAAACTAGCAGATATGTTGCCAATCATGGCCAGCAAATTAAATGTCAAGAAACAAGTAATATCACGGAAGTCATCACCTAGGAACCCTTTGGTTATTGGTTTAACATCTGAAAAGACAACAAAAACATCATTATCATTTATCAACTCTTAGTTTTAATTAATCCTTTCGCGTAGAGCTTTATATCCACCTGGACCAACTCCACCTAATGCTGTCTGGTCAACAATTAGATTCCCAAGGAGGCTTGACATAAGGCAGGCGGCGAACAAAAAATTATTGCCAATAACTTTTGCAATATGTACGATGGAGAACGAGTACATATTGCCTCAACCCTAAGTATTTGGGATAAGAGTAGGTTAATGATTTGTGTTGTAAGGATATAACATCGTTATTAAATCAGCCTGGAATAATACACCCTTGTCCTTGCTATGTCGGATGGATCTTGGCGATAATAGTGGGACTTCTCTGGGCTGAAGACGATAAACCATCATCAACTCAGGTCATATATGTACGTCTCAATGTAGGTCTGGAGCCTCCTCCACAATCGAGAAAAATTTGCTCTTTACTCCACACTAGTCAGACGTGTTATCATAGAGTTTTATTTCGAGTTTTCCTTCAATTGCATTTATGGCATTTGCATATCATATAACTTAATCGTCCTTTACGACATCCGCGAGCAAGATAAGGGGTTGGGTTTATATTCTTACTCTGTCACCATAAGGAACGAAGACGATACTTTTAATCTATGAAATCAGAAACCATAAGTGGGATGTGGGAGAATAGTATAATCTACTACAAAGGTCGACGACTGTTTGCGATCAGAAGTCTGCCTGATATTGAACCCCTTCGGGAATCCAATGGAATTACCACATGACACAGTGTCTCATGAAACTGAAAGCCTTAAACGGAATATCCAAGGCCATAGATGGCATATGGGAATACGCCTATACCAGTGACCTATATTTTACGACTTTTTAACTGCTTTCTCCTCGGTGATCACCAATACATGGCTAGAATCTAATTTTGTTTCAGTGTGGTATTTTTGATGACTATCTGTCCCCTCTGAACAAATCATGTCCTATGGGTACGTTCCCTGTGGTTTAACAACTCACCGGCGATTGGAACCAATTGATTTCAAATCAACAGTATAACCTGAACTCTGGTGTAGAAAGGTGTCAACCTATTTTGGTCGCTCTCTGGGAGGCGTCATATATGGTGGTCATTATAACAATCGCCCATGAGTTATTCAGTAGCTGTGCCATTCACAATAATTGTTCTTATATTAGTTTAATCTATGATACCTAAATTTTAGTGCAATCTATATGACACGTAATAGCAAAGATTGATTTAAGTTGTGTTGTTTCACATGTGTCATTGATGTTTGAAGAATCTCATCATCTCAGCTCATATCCCACTGTTGGGCTTAAGCCTCCTCCATAATGGGAGGGAAATTAACCTACTTTACCGTGCTGGTCAGACATGTTTGTATAGGGTTTTGTTTCATGTTTTCCATCTCTTGTATAGATGTTATATACATTTTACATCCCTTAGTCGTCTCTTATGATCACCCACGAGTAAGATAGGGGGTGGTGAATTGTATTCCTACTCCACCACACGGAATAAAGAATCTAGGTATAACTTAAAATTGAAATTGAATAAAATTTTATTAGTATGTACCTGAATTAACAGCTGGGAATACAGCGAGTGAGACAAAGAAAGTAAGGAATATATTGTATAGTTGTAATCCTGATTGCTTGAATATTGTTCCGTATGGGATGTGTTGCTTGCCGGGACTTGCGCTCGGATTGGTGGCCGCTAGCGCGGGGTTCACGCGCATAGTACGTTGTTGTAGAGTATCATGATAACGGTAGAATCTCTGAAAGTATATTATAATAAGAAATATTATAATCGAATGCACGGGCAACGTAATAGTCCAAGTAGCGACCAGAGCCAATGTCATGGATTCGATTCCCACGCATGATAGTACTTTATGGAATTCATAAATTGTTGTTCTTAATCTGGGTGTAATTTGTGTCCTTCGGATTGTTTGTGAAGGCCCACTTCTATACCTTAGTGCTGTGTTATATATTTTTTTTAAAAGTAATATGTTAGGAAATTAGTTTTGACCATCCGATATCTTAACTTCTACGCCATCTGTGCAGTTGAGTTCATATAATGTGATGTGCATATAACGTGATGTAATGGAATGAGTCCATTCACACCAATCTTTTAACCTACTTCGATACACATCGACTTGTCTGTGTCCCATGTATTCCTAAATTCCATGCGCGGCAATTACCACTTACCATCAGATGGGCTGATTGTTCCTCTGCTGTCAAATATAATTTAAAAAAAATTAAACTTACATTCAAAGGCAACGCGAAATAAGTGTCGAAACAAACAAGTAGCACGAACATTCCGACAATGAAGTAATAAATAGCTGCTGTGTGTACGCTGCCGAAGCTCTTGGAGCCCCACGCCAGTAACGCCACAAGAGTACCACAGATGTTGGAGCCAAGCACCACGGCGCCCGTATAGCTGGAGGGCAAGCGAGCAGCTATCCCGTAAACTGAATTTTGGAATATTGCGTTGAAAGCTGCAAATTCAAACACAATTATGTAATATATTCATCATCATTATCATCATCTCAGCTCATATATGTCCCACTGTTGGGCTCGAGCCTGCTCTACAACAGGAGGGTAATTAACTTACTATACCAGGCTACACAGACAAGTTGGTATAGGGTTTTATTTCGAGATTTTCTTCTCTTACATAGATGTTATGCCTATTATATCCCTTAGTCGTCTTTTACGACACCCACGGGTTCTTACCCTAGTGGGTGGTCAAATGAATTATTCCGTCAACATATAGACATACATACATATCATCACGCCATATCCCTTGCAGGGTAGGCAGAGAGAACAGAGTGCCAGAGAACTCTATCCTTGCATACTGCACTCGCTTCTTCAACATTCATAATTCTCTTCATACACGCTCACCGGTTTCGGAGACTCTTGACTCCAAGATTTAGACATGTAATATATAAATATATTATTTACGTGTGATGACGAAATACCTTACTGTGTGGTAACCGCTACGAAAACCAACAACCCTCACATTGCTCGTGTATGTCGTAAAAGACTACTATGAACTTTATATCGACCTGGACCAACTTCACCTGACGCCGTCTTGAGTTGACGTCAGGCAAACAGTCGGTCATAAAACTATTGCCAATAAGGTTTGCAATGTACGGTGGAAGAGGACTATTGAGTCGACCTCAAGTAATTGGCGTAAGAGCAGGATAATGATGATGACGACGGAGTACATAACTGTAAAAAGTATATTATTTCCAAACTGTTAGCAAGATGTCACGTTCAAAGGTAAAACAATATTATCCCAATATGACACGTGTCTAATTAAAATATGAATTAGATTTTTATAGAAAAGTTACAAGTCTTATATTCCTCTCTTAGTTTTGGCAAGATATAGTAGACTAAGATTTTCTTTCATTATTTCCCATCGTATTTTGATCTTCAAAAGATTTCCTCCTATTTTTAAGATGCTCAGTAGAATCACATCATAGGATATTAGTGAATTTTATACACATGATGTGTAAAAATTGTACGTATTTCAAAACAATCAATAACACATTGCCGCCATATCTCGCCTAATTTACATATAATAAACTTAAATGCCAAATAACAATAGCTGTCAAAAATACCTCGTATATAAAAATAGCGTGTTGGCCTAAAACTCTGAATAACGGAAACTGTGTCAATAGATTCACAAATAGACAGACAAAAATGTTTATATTAATTATATCATGTACAGCTACCATACTGCATAGTTTCATTATTTATTATAATTAGCTTCGTCTGCTTCATCGTGATCGATTATATATTTTTTTTAATTTTTTATCTGATAAATGAAGTCTCGAATTTTAACATTTTTGAGATGTCTTTGCGTCTTTGAACGCATACATCTTAGTGGTAGGACTACACTGTTGACAGTTTTCTGTCTACAGCCGTGGGTCGGTCAGTCCGGGGTAGTATCATACTCTCGCAGAAAACGTCGACGTCTGGGCAGTCTGTGCTGTTGCGCTTCGTTCGGTGAGCAAAAAAAGATGGATGGATGGATGCAAAAGAGATGGATGGATACCCAACTTTCTGGACGGGTTTGGGGGTTTTCATAGGTAGGAAACGGCCTAGCTGTACCACTGGTATTGCAAAGGTCGTAAAATCTACTATTGGGTAAACGAGCAAGTGCTGCTTGCTCATTTACGTAATAGTAGATTTTACACCATAAGCAATAAAAAAAAATACTTCAGTCAACTATGAATACTACAAATTCATCATAATGACATTTGGAATGGCCAACGCGATTGAGACAGTCTATGCTACTGAATAGTTCACGTTTGGTGCCACCTGGCTGAAATACTACTACTACTAATGACTAAACAGAACCAACCTAAACAAAATCTTTTTCAACCTAAAAAAGCTATGAAAGCTATCTATATTGTCCCATAAATATGCACGTAAATATTAGTTATTTTAAATATATAATTTAATTAAATATATTTTATTAAACCAAAATCGGCGTGCGTGTATGAAGAGAATTATGAATATTGAGGAAGCGAGTGAAGTATGCAAGGATAGAGTTCTCTAGCACTCTGTTCTCTCTGCCTACCCTACAAGCGATATGGCGTGATGATATGTATGTATGTATGTATATGTATTTTATTAAAAATAACTTACAGTTCATTAAAAACACAGTGGCCATAGTAATCCAAAAGAATATTTCGGGCCATTCTGTGCTATCGACCATCGCCATGATGACGGTGACGACGAATAATATAACCTCCATGATCAATGACCACACTATACGTGTCGCCAGACTGCCACTGAAATAGAAAAAAAATACTTCATGAAATTCATTATCAATTAACCTGAACTAGTGGCCACAGATATCAGAGCCAGCTAACCGTGGTTAGCTTGCACGCTATACACATTAAACATTTTTTGTCCGTGTGGTGACGGAGTAAAATACAATTCGCCACCATATATCTTACCCGTGGGTGATCGTAAGAGACAACTAAGGGATATAAAACGCATGTAACAACTATGCAAGAGAAGGAAAACTCGAAACGAAAGCCTATACCAATGGCCTGACCAGCGTGGTATAATAGGTCAATTTCGGATCTAGATGCATTTATCTCTCGCAGATCTCATCATTAATACCTCCAACTAGTATTTTTTTAAGACAACACAACCCTGTACTAATGCAATAATCCTTGTATGGCGGGGACTTTACAAACATGCAATTAACAGAGATATATTAAACCCAGATTTAGAACAACACTGTGTTTCGCACAAAGTATTGTCTTGTGTGGGAATCGAACCCACGCGACACTGGCACGGAAAATAGGTATCTTAACTATTGCACATCTGTGCGGTCGAGTATTATACAGGGTGTAAGGGGACCGCTCCCGAAAACAAAGACAGGTAACCCTACTAGTCCTACTTGTAATGATAGGCTAGAAAAAAAATCGATTCGGATGAAAAAAAAATTTTTTTTTCACCACGCGAGGTCGTTGAACTCTTGAACATATGATCAGTAGGCTTACTCTTGAATACAGTTTTGATTTCGATTCCGATTCAATTCCAATCTCACCAAATTTATATTTGGTACTCTTGAACAAAATCGAAAATGAAATTGAAATCGTAAACACGATCGACTCGCAATATTAAGAAGTATTGCGATCAACACTATAGAGTGTGGCCATATAAAATTAAACTTAACCCACCATTAATAAAATTATAAAAAAGATAATATTTCTTGGAAAATCTTTACGATTATTCATAAAATTATTTATTATTAAATATAATATAGCATTATACTAGTTTATGACATCTAAACAGAATTAAAGCTTACAAATGTATAATAACTGTGGCTAATAGTGTCAATACTACAAGTTTTAAAAATAGTACGTAGCAAAATTTTATGAAGACAAAGAACCAATACCAGCTGTTTCGACAAATTTAAAATTTTATAATAAGACAAGATGAAAATTGTTCTATTTTTGCGATTTTGAAGTAATTATTTAGCAGTAGGAGGGTGAAAGCTTAGGTAGCTTAAAAACAGAAGTATCTATTTACATATTACTTCTTAATTTTATGATTCCAAGTAAATACGAATGTTACAAAAATGCAATTACATATATGCTTTTAAATTTTGACCTAATTTCTTTTTGTAAGGCAATTTCAAAGTATCGAACCAATGAGGCATCTCATGATGTAGCAGTTGCCCGAAAATACATAAATAAATAAACGATTGAAACGATTGATCTTACCAGTGGGTGTCGAAAAAGATGACTAAGGTATATTATATTCATATAACATCATAAGTGATGTAAGAAAAGAAAATGAAAACCTCTATAATAACCTGCCTGTTATAGTAGGTCAATTTACCTTCTATTGTGAGAAGGCTCGAGTCAAGCAGTGGGAACTATATTAGCTGAGATGATGACTGACCAAGGAATAGTTGCTATTATATTCATAGCACATGTATCAAACACAGACGTACCTATATTATTTCATTATATGAATTTTGAAGAAAAGTAGAAATATAGTAAAAACTGTTTCAATTTTAAATAAAAAGTATGATATTTAATATTTCAATCATACATAATTAGAAACTTAAGATTTAATATATTAGGATATAGAATAGTAATTTTTCTTTTAAGTATAGATTAAGCTTAGGTAAAAAAAAAACAATAACTATGTAATATTTCCATGAAATAAAAGGCTTTTTATTTTAAATTTTATATTTATATTATTATTTAATGTTTAAAAAGTTATTTTTTATTCTTATGTAACTAAATAATGGAAAATATGATTTACAAATCACTATTAACTTAAAACATTAACATTTTATTGAATATGTCATGCAGCTCACAGCACTTTCTATAGTGTGACATTTTAGTCTCCTGCAGCTCCAAAGAAAAATGTTCTTCATACTCAGCTGCTTCTTGATGAGGATATGCTGCTCTTGAGGATTTTGTGGCCATATCTTCATTATCATCTTGTTGTAGAAGCATTTCATTACACTTCATTACAAATCTATGAAAATACAATAAGTCTGATGATTTATAAGTTTATTATTAGCCAAATCTATTTTACCTTTACTGTTACTATTGAGATATAAGGTAGATGGCAGCAGGG
This sequence comes from Lymantria monacha, assembly GCA_905163515.2. NCBI lineage: Eukaryota > Metazoa > Arthropoda > Insecta > Lepidoptera > Erebidae > Lymantria > Lymantria monacha. The sequence goes on along the minus strand of LR991081.1, from coordinate 7,387,366 downwards.
CAAATATATAATATTATTATACAACCAATATAAAACACTATCAACATTACAGTTAGATATGAAGCTCTAAAATAAATATATAAATTAACAATTCCCAAGCCAATTTTTTAAATTAGTAATGATTGTTCTATAAATTTTTTATTCTCTAATTGGTATATTTTATATAATACAATAGCGCTTACTCCTGTTATTAAAGTTTAGGGATGATGGTGACATTGTATTCTTCCTTTGTCACCGCCTAAATATCAGAAGTTTACATACTTCTTTCATAAACAAATAACAATTATTTAACATACTGAATTTCTTATTATTGACTATCATTTCATATAGAAGAATAAACTGAAACGGAAACTAACCTACTAATATGTCTATTTCCATCTGTTCATCAAGTTATCAATATTCATTATTGAATATAGGCCTCACCACAGCGGGTATATAGTGCAATAATCACCTATGGTACACACTTACACAGGTTGAAGATCACAGTTACACCAACTATATACATAGCTTTTTCTGTTGATAAACATTTCCTCATTTTATGCCAGTCTTATTATGGTACTGTATGTGCCATCAATACAACTTACAACAGATGGAATATTATAGTTTTCATAAAATTACTGAAAATCTTTCACAAGCAACTAATGGTTTTTAAAAATTACGTCTATAGTTCTTATTTATTAAAATGTATGTAATGTACCTTCATTTTCATCAATTTTGATTTCCATTTATCTAGAATTTGTTGTCTATTGAGTACCAATGTTTCTTCGTGTATGGCCTTCACAACAATTGTTGTCCATCAATGTATATCAGTAATGCTGGTAACTTCCAGTAGCATAGAATGAAAGAGCCGCTTATACCTTAAAATACAAATGGGACTAAATTATAAAATACCAAGCACGAAAACAATCTTTTATAAATAAGTAATAAGACTATACATACTTTGTATCGTGTGGATATATCGTTGCGGCCTTTAACATTAAAGGCTCTAATTCACCATCTAACACTTTAAAAAGTTCCTGCAAGACCCTTGTCGTCTTGTGTAAATAATCGTCAGTCATGGAAAAGCTTTTTTGATATAACTGGCAGTTCTCTTCAATCTTCACCCTATAGTACTTCTATCTTATGAGTATTATCTAAAATATTCAATATTGTTTCCAAACGTGCCTTACTTTCTTAAAAAATTATTAAAATCACAGAACTCAATCGCCAAAAAGATGCTTTGGTGGGATCGTGAAATTTTTACGATTCCAACGTGAATGTTTACGTCAAAATCGCGTCAAGAGTAGCAAATATTTGACTCTATCGTGAAAAGTCGATCTCATTTAGTTTAAAAAAATTCCACCCAATTTCAAACCAATCCTGCGCTAGTGTCGCTTTCAAGAGTACCAAATTGCTTAAATTCGAGCTGGAATCGGATTTAGGATTGGAATCGAGATTCAAGGGTAGCCCTATAGGAGTTTTGAATAGATTGCGTCTTTTCTCATCTGAGTATAGTTACGTATTTTTATCGAGTTATCGTTACATGGCACAGTCCTAATACGATAGAATGTGAAAAAAACTTAAAAATATTTATGAAAAAAAAATTTTTTTTTCATCCTGATCGATTTTTTTTCTCGCCTATCATTACAAGTACGACTAGTAGGGTCACCTGTCTTTGTTTTCGGGAGCGGTCCACTTCCACCCTGTATACTATTTAAATATTGATTTTTAAATTTTAACTATGTAGTGTTTACAGCCAAATAAAATAAACAACAACTGGCAATATAAAAATGTAAAGTAAAAGTTTTTATTTTTATTTCTTTATTATTTATTTATTTTATATATTAATATCTCCAAATAATATTATTTATTAATTAAAAGTAAATAGTGTTGTATACGATAAATCTAGTCTTTAAAAAAAAATAACTCACCTCAACTTAACAAATACGTTAAACCAACTGAATAACAAATTAGGTATTTGACTCGCCCATCCCGCATAGGCCAAAAAATTATTTGAATACTGTGTATTCTTTAGCTTGTACTCCTCGAAGTAGCCTTTCGCCGTGATGATCATATTCCATGCTGTTAACGTTCCCAAGCCGTGGACGATTAAAGTCAGAAATATCAAATTATATCTGTCTTTGGGAGGTGCCAAGTCCATAGCAATGCCTATAAATGTAAAATAATATTGTTTTATTAACATTTGCATAAATTGTATTATATTTATTATAAAAAGAAAACAAATAAAAAGTTACTACAATAACAAAAAGATTTTTTCATGATGAGATTGGAAACCACGACCATTAAGATTCGATTAAAACAAACTATTATGAAAGAAATTATTTTTCAAAAAATAATGTTATTTTCAATTTAAAAAAATAAACAAAAATCGAAAACCCAATTAAAGGGTAGGGATTCGAACTCGCGAACAGAATTATTCTAAGCTTTTGTATTTACCATTTTGGTAAATACAAATGTCGCAATACTTAGGTGCACACAAATTTACAGAAACCTGCGTGTGTTTTAGTGAAGCGTTAATTTACCCACATTATAATAATGTGACATACAGTTATATAAACTGAAGTCACTGCGTTGGGTTATGGGCACACTCCTACGTCACTCTCAAATAGAGGTATGTAACCTACCGCCCGCGCCGACATTAACAACGCGATTCAGAACTTGTTTGTTACTAAATACATCTCATAGATGGCGTTGTTTACAATATCGCTTATCCTTGGCCACTATAAAAGATAAACACGAGTGATGCAATTGTACAGGATTTAAAATGTACATTAATATCTCTCGATTTTATCACAATATTAATGTCACTACATATATTATTCAAGATTTTCTATCATTAAATAAGTATTATGACCGTTTGTTCATAAACATACATACACATATACTTAGGTATTTCATTAAAAAAAACTATATAAGAATATAATACGTATATGCTATGGCATCTGGCTTATATTTGGAAAAAAAATCTTATTATATGCATTAATGAAGTGGTAACTGAATTTTCTGTGAAAGATCTGCCATTGTTTTCTGCTCTTGCCTATTGTTGCATTTATAAACTATTATTTAAAGGGTAATAACAATACTAATAATTTGTCTATGGTAGAACCACGCTGTTGACAGTTTTCTGTCTATATCCTCGGGCTGGTCCGTCCGGGATAGTACCACGCTCTCGCAGAAGATCGACGTAGCAATGGCAAAGTGCTATTGCGCTTCGTTCGGTGAGCGAGACAGCCGGCAACCCAGTCCTAGCGGACTAGCTAGACCCCTGATATTGCAAAGGTCCATGTAGGGGCAGCAACACAAATATAATAATGCATTGCATATTTTATAAAACTTATATGATGATAGAACAAACATTTATATTTCAATTCTTATACTTTTTTCCGAATGTATCAACCGAATTTCTAACGTATTACATATCAAAATAGAAACTCTATTTTGATACGTAATTAGACGAAGCTTTTACAAATATTTGTAGTGCAGTGCTTATGCAATATATTCAGGCAAATAGGTATATAATTTTTAATAAAATAACCATGTAGGTAAACTAATGAATATATACTGATTACGATTATTTTAACCCGTTGTAAAATAACTCACAAATATAGAAACAGGAAGAAATAAATGCGTCAAGCTAATTTTAAACACGCAATCATAAATATTACAGTTATTACGTGGGAGAATCGAATCTATGATATTTGACAACTGTATAACATAATTTAAATCAGGTACATAGCAAACTAGTACAATCGGATTGTATATTTAACGGCAGATTACCTTTCAAGTTGAGCGTGTCATTGGGCAGGTTGGCCCCCTCCCATGCCGGCGTCAGTTTTACCGGCTCATTGCGAAGGAATGGCGCCTTCTCTTCCGCTCCATCCCAACCTATAAACAAATATAGAATATATTCTTACGAACAACATTTAGATGTTTAGGGATTGGGTTAGGGACCTGGATGTCTCGATTAGGAATGTTTCGGATGTGGATACGAATATTAGAGTAACATTACACCACTTTCGGATAATTATTTCGGGTTTTTTGTCAGCTTGGATAGTTTCTATTATAGATATTAGATTCGCAGAGAATTGTAAAATGAAAATGTTATGTGTGCTGATTATCATATTATTCTCCTTTGGGGAAAGGTTTTCAGAGGTTTAGACTGTCAGTTGGACTAATTGAAACAACGTATCTCATACAGACACCGACCCTATCAAAGATTATTCGAAACTTTTATATCAGTTTCGGATATATTTTCATTTCGTATATCCCATAGTTTTAGTTATGGTTATGAAACACCAATATCATTCCTAGCCTCGATAATGCCATAAAAAACATCTGTAATATATAGAAATTCCGTGTCCCAAAGAATGTATTCAAACCTTTCGTCCTATCTATTATAAATAACTGAAATATACAATCACTACTTTCAAATATACAGGATATTATCCAAACTTAGAATATAGTTATCGCTGTGAGTTGTGGAGGTCAAACGATAGCCACTTCATGGAATTCTTTGGTGATATGATTAATCAGTAGCAACTACAAAATAACGATCAGAACCCGCACTCTATGAACAGAGTTCGTAAACGCTGACTACCAATCCTTACTTTGCTCGTAGATGTCGTAAAAGACGACTGAGAGCCTATATCAACCATCGACCTAGGATAACTTCATCTGATCAAAAATTACATTCATTACAATTACATTTCCAAGCATTTGAACGTCATCCAGGCGGCCGGTTATAAAACTATCGCCAATAACTTTTGCAATATGTATGATAAATTAGTACATATTGCGTCAACCCCGAGTAATTAGGATAAAATAAAATTTTATTGTGGTAGGACCACGCTGTGGACAGTTCTCTGTCTACAGCCGCGGGCCGGTCCACCCGGGGTAGTACCACACTCTCGCAGAAGATCGACGTCTGAGTAATAGCAATGTGCTATTGCGCTTCGTTCGGTGAGCGAGAGAGCCGGAAGCCTAACTGGGGTGGGTTCAGGGTTGTATTGGTAGGCAGCGGCCTAGCTATACCATTGGCAAAGGTCCATGGGCGGCAGTGACACTTACCATCAGGTGTGCTGTCTGCTCGTTTGCCGCCATAAGCAATAAAAAAAAAAAAAAAAAAAAAAAAAAAAAAAAAAGCAGAGAACAGTTTTCCTACTGATTAATATTAAATAAATAAAGATAAAATTCATGCCATTCATGGTATTTCCTGCTAGTTAAACCTATGGGTAAATTATTACGACGTTTAGTGAATTGCACGTAAATTTCCGACAATTTTTTTTTATCTATGTTTTACTTAACAGATAATCCTTACTTCCTTACTAATATTATAAATGCGAAAGTAACTCTGTGTGTCTGTCGCTCTTTCACGCCAAAACTACTGAACCGATCTATATGAAACTTGGTACACAGATAGTCTAGGGCCTGATAAAGGACATATGCTACTTTTTAATGCAAATAAGGATTGTAAAGGGGGGTGAAAAGTTGTAAGGAAATATCGTCGTTTTTAAAGCCAGAAGCTTTAAACTTATTTTTAGGCTATTGATTAGATATAAATAAATATGACATTAACATTTCGTAAAAAAATTACCCTTAAGGTAAAATAAAATAAGGGGATGACAAACTTTAGGAAAGTAACCTTTTACGCGGGCGAAGCTGCGGGCAGAAGCTAGTGTTATATAATAGTCAGATACAGTAATGGGATATATGTCTTATTCCACAGTTGTCATTGCACCAGTATTATACAGTTACAAATGGCATGTGTGTTTCATATTTCACAGCCATTTTGAGAGTTAATATTTCTATATCATGTGTACACGGTGGCAGCACCGCATACACATGAGTCAGTAATTTGATTTGAAATGCTTTGTTTTATGTTATGAACATGCCGAATCGGATTACAAATACGATTTATTTTAAACTACAAACAGAATTTAATATTTTGAGCTAAATTATATCTCCAATTTTCCGTGAGGTGATGGGTAGTAAGAATACAATTTACAAAAACCTATGAAATTGTGAACAATCTCCCAAACGGGTGGACTGATTACTGGCAGATATCCGATTTTACAAGAAGTACCTTCGGCTACCTAATAAACGTAAAAAGGATAATTAAAAGGATAATTCCTTATAAAAAGGATATCCTCGTCCTAAATTCATAAATTAAAAAAAAAAATTGCCTCAAAATTGTTCTAATTTGTTTTCTTTCACGAAAATTATTTTGCATTAATTAGTTTAGTTTTTTATTAGTATTGAAATTCGTAAATTAATCATCTCATCATCTCGGCTCATACACCTCCCACTCTTAGGCTCAAGCCTCCTCCAAACGAAAGGAAAATTGACCAACTACACCACGCTGGTCAGACATATTGGCATAGGGTTTTGTTTAGAGTTTTCCGTCTCGGGGTGGTTGGTCAGCCTTCAGAATGAATAAAATAAGGTCTAAAGGTGGAGACATTCTTACACAAACACAAGACGTGTTAAGCCTGGTTGGTCAGCCTTCAGAATGAATAAAATAAGGTCTAAAGGTGGAGACATTCTTACACAAACACAAGACGTGTTAAGCCGATGGAGTGAATATTTTGGCGATATGTATGCGGATGCTACGGTTGGCGCCGGTGTTGGATGTGGTTTAGTAGATCAACATTCGACAACGGCGTCCTCCGATGGCATCAGTATGGATGAAGTTGAATGGGCGATAAGAAGTTTGAAAAATGGTAAGGCAGCGGGCATTGATATGGTGTCTGCCGAGATGATCAAGCTTGGTGGCTCTTGTGTCTGGGAGGCGTTCCTGTTGCTCCTCAATTTATGTTGGAGCTCGGGAATGGTTCCCAGGGACTGGAATAGCGCAGTCATCGTGCCTTTGTTTAAAAACAAGGGTTCACGTTATGACTGCGCAAATTACAGGGCCATAAGCTTGACCAGTTTGGCAGCAAAAGTGTATGGAAAAATTATTGAAAGGAGAATGAGGATGGTGTCCGATGGTTTACTGTGTGAGACACAAGGAGGTTTCAGGAGTGGAAGGGGATGCATGGATCAAGTGTTCTCTCTGCGCAACATTGTGGAGAAGCATCTGGCTCTAGGTCAGAGGGTTTTCTGCAGTTTTGTGGATCTGGAGAGAGCATTTGACACGGTTGTACGAAAGGAACTTTGGGACATTTTACCGGAGTATGGTATTAACGGTAAACTGCTACGGGCTGTGCAGTCCAGTTACATGGGCTGTAGAGCCTGTGTGCGGCTGGATGATGGAATGCCGCCTTGGTTTGACGTCAATATCGGCGTTAAGCAGGGGTGCGTTCTGTCAGCCAGGCTGTTTATCATATATCTGGATAAATGTCTCCAAAGGTTGAACGATATGAATGTGGGAGTCCAGATGGGCGACTCAGTGGTCACTGCTCTGCTTTATGCAGATGATGCAGTCCTGCTGGCACAGTCAGCGATTGACCTGCAGACCCTAGTCGACACAATGACAGAAGATTGTAAGAAAAGGGGTCTACGCGTGAATGTGAGCAAAACCAAAATAATGGTCTTTGAAAGAGATAAAACCAGAACAGATGTAAGAGTAACAATAGGTAATGATGTACTAGAGCAAGTGGATGAATTTGTATATCTTGGATGTGGATTTAGCCGAGATGGAAGGTACACCACTGATATAGAGCGAAGAGTGAATGCGGGAAATAGAGTGAACGGAGCGTTGGGGCAACTTCTCGGCAGCCACCACCTCAGCCAGAAGGCACGTGTAGCAATACATAACGCAGTGCTTGTCCCAACATTACTGTATGGAAGCGAGAGTTGGGTATGCAGAAAAGAGTATGATAGTAAAATTAATGCGGTCGAAATGCGATCTCTGCGGAAAATCTGTGGAGTTAGGCTGACCGACCGCATTCGTAACGACGACGTAAGAGAGTGAGTAGGTATGAAAGAGAGTATTGGTGTAAAGATGCGAAAGGGAATGCTCCGATGGTTCGGACATGTGGAAAGAATGCCGAACGAACGCCTGGTTAAGAAGATATACAATGCGAAAGTGGAAGGATGTAGGTACCGAGGGAGACCGAGACTAACCTACCTAGACCAGATCGGTCATGTACTGAAGGAAGGTGGAGTCAAGAGTCTCCGAAACCGGCGAGCGTGTATGAAGAGAATTATGAATGTTGAGGAAGCGAGTGAAGTATGCAGAGATAGAGTTCTCTGGCACTCTGTTCTCTCTGCCTACCCTGCAAGGGATATGGCGTGATGATATGTATGTATGTTTCCTTCTCTTGCAATAGATATTAAATACATGTTATATGCGTAAGAGAGCGAGTAGGTATGAATGAGAGTATTGGTGTAAAGATGCGAAGGGGAATGCTCCGACAGTTCGGACATGTGGAAAGAATGCCGAACGAACGTCTGGTTAAGAAGATATACAATGCGAAAGTGGAAGGATGTATGTACCGGGGGAGACCGAGACTCACCTAGCTAGACCAGATCGGTCATGTACTGAAGGAAGGTGGAGTCAAGAGTCTCCGAAACCGGCGAGCGTGTATGAAGAGAATTATGAATGTTGAGGAAGCGAGTGAAATATGCAAGGATAGAGTTCTCTGGCACTCTGTTCTCTCTGCCTACCCTGCAAGGGACATGGCGTGATAGTATGTATGTATGTTATATGCGTTTTATATGCGTTAGTCGTCTCTTACGATCACCCACGGGTAAGATAGGGGATGAATTGTATTTTTACTCCGTCATCACACGGACGCGTAAATCAATATTATTTTATTTTTAATATGTGCACGTATTTAGTTAGACTATCATCCAAAGAGCGTCTCGCTCTTGTGACGCCCCATTTCCGCGGTGGCCTCATTGCGGGTGGGGAATAGACTCTGATCTGTCTACCCGCAGCCTCGGCGATGTAGGCGAATCCCAACTTAATATTGTAAATAACTAAAGCTAATGTAAAGAGGATTTTACAGAACCGGAGCGAGCGAGCTTAATGTTGTAAGTAACTAAAACTAATGCAAAAAGGATCAAATGTTTTTGACATTCGCAAAAAAAAAACTACAGATTTAACGCAAATCTACTTATGCTATTACAAAAACTGTTTGTAAATAACTAGGTCAGTGCTTGTGATATAATTATTACCGTAAATACACTGCAGCGAAATAATTTCCTTTATAACACGATTAATTTAATGCAAATTTGAACCAGCTTTACATTTTAAATTGTTTATAAAGCTTTTTTTTTTCTTTTGTATCAAGACAGCTTTTTCTAATTAATGTTTTTTCACTTGCTTCGAACTCAACCATGCTAATTAAAATTGGCTTAATGTGGTAATGAATTACGAAAGCAATGCTTCGTTCTTCTTATGATAAGATGACAATAGGAATAAGTTATTGACCTCGTGCATGCCGAAACAGTGGGAGGGACTAACCGCAGTATATCACCACCCACATGACACAAGACAAGTTTCGGTATATAAACTATAAAAACTACAACTCTAGTACTTTAATATCAAAGACAGCATGATCTAAAAGCATATCATCATTTAGCACCAGGGAGACGTTCCCCTTTTGGTGGTAAGTTAAAAACAAGGATCTCCCTTTGCTTTTCATTGGCAGTCGTAAAAACGGGCTGAGGGATCATCAGGAGAACGAGTAACGGCAATCTTCTAGAAAACCATAGCTTCATCCTCCTTGGAGAAGTTTATTATGTCCAACAATGAACATTTGATAAGCTGATTGATGGATGAATGAAAGGATAAGCATGTTTAGATATAATACAGATATGTACCTATCTAATAGTCCTCCGTCTGATGGCAGAGTAAGAATACAATTCACCACCTCTTCCACCACCTCAACTGTGGGTGTCTATGCAAGAGAAAATTAATTTAAAATAATACCCATAAACAACCCGTCTGACCAGCTAGGCATAGTAGACCAATTTCCCTCCTATTGCGCAGGAGGCCCGACCGTAGCAGTGAGTCATGACGTAACTGAGATGATAATGATATAGGGTTGGGTGTTGGGGTCGTGTGAAAAAGTCTTTCTTAATGAAACAAATAAGAGACACTAATTAACTATTCCGTACCGTAGCGGCAACTAATTTTACCAAACCCAACATAATCATAGATGTCGTAAAAGCCGACTAGGTGCATTAATTACACCGATCTATGACAATTTCACCAAGCCCTGTATGGCCAATAATTACGTTCTCAACATGGACTGACGTCTCAAGCACGCGCCCAGTAGCAAAATTTATTCATAACAACAACATAATCTATTCTTCTTCCATCTGTACTAGACGGAGAAAATATGCTGCGCCGACTACAAAGTTAATCTATGTCAGCTCACATCATTGTCTGCAATGGTATTGGTATAATTATTTCAAGTACAGATACAAAAGGCTTAGTAATTTTCTTGTTTTATATCAGAAGTTTATATATTTTCTTGTATTATATTTTCCACATGGTAAGAATACAATTTACCCCCTAACTTACCCGTGGTTGTCGTAAAAGATGAACTAAAGTATATACGTAAATCGAAGCTAGGGTAGATAAATTCGATATAAAACTCTATGCCAATATGTCTGCTGGGCCGGCCACAAATCGCAAGGAAGCGGTACCAGTGGCCGGCCCGCTGGATAGGGAGCATGGTGAGTAATTAAGCTACACGCCGCCCCAAAAGGAAAGGTCGGGGTGTGTCCAGACCACAGCCTATCCAATAGAAACAACGGCAACATGTTTCACTAGCGTGGTATAGTAGGTCAATTTCTCTCTCACGTGGAGGTGCCCCGAGCCCAGCAATGGGGCGTATGTGCGCTGTAATTATATTGAATATAGATATTGGAAGGAATGACTGAACTGCCCAATAGCAATCTTAATCTAAAGATATTTCAAAGTACTTACACTGTTTTCAAATTCAATGAGAATCTTTTGTTATAATATAATTAAAACAATCTTCTAGAAAATCTTCTTCTTCTTCTTCTTAATGAATGGCCTCTGTGAGTGATTAACCACAACTTCGCCAATGTCAAGTAAAATAAGTTTAAAAAATTATAATAGATTTATATTTTAGTCATCAAGTCATGTCGGTTCATTGTCTAAGTCCAGTCGATTCTAGAAAATCGTTATGACTATCTAATTTTCTATGATGTTGACAACAAAATCTATGATTTTTTTTTTATTTATATCGAATAAAAACCTTCTTGCCATTACAATATACGACACAGTTTGTATCAAATTTTAAACTAACAATGCACTTTATCGTATTTTATGTGCACGTAAATCTTTATCGTTCACAAATAGGCACAATTTTATATGTGATTGTTATAACTAATCTATAATTGGATTTTTGCATGCTAATAAAACTGCAGTTATGAAAAGCAAGTTCTTTAGTGTTTTATTAACGTAAGGATCTCGTGTTAGACGAGGTCGAGACGAGTTTTGGATTACACTTATATCGTTTATGTGAATAATACGTAACTAATTGTTACACCTGTAGGTTTATCTTTTAAACTACGTAGCGGATTTTAATGCACTTTTCGCCAACAGATACTGTGATTCAAAAGGAAGTTTTATATGTATAATATATTCATGCTATATTAGTGAAAACCCACCTGTACCTATTTCTTGTTTTCTGCATTTCACCTGGCTAAGTCAATATTAACAATACTTCAAAGTTATTTGTTCACTTAGAAAAATATGATATTTTTAAATAAATGTTTACTAGTAACTAAATTCTTTGATGAAGAAATATCTACCTAAAATAATTATACTCCAATGAGTAATTACAATTATTATTAATTATAATTAATATTTAAAAATTACAATTAATTTCTTAATAAATACTCCCAACAATTATAGCGATTTTGTACATACAAAATATAGTTATATACATACATATCATCACGCCATATCCCTTGCAGGGTAGGCAGAGAGAACAGAGTGCCAGAGAACTCTAACCTTGCATACTTCACTCGCTTCCTCAACATTCATAATTCTCTACATACACGCTCTCCGGTTTCGAAGACTCTTGACCTTCCTTCAGTACCTGACCAATCTGGTCTAGGTAAGCGAGTCTCGGTCTCCCCCAGTACCTACATCCTTCCACTTTCGCATTGTAGGTATATCTTCTTAACCAGACCTTCGTTCAGCATTCTCGCCACATGTCCATATAAAACTGTTTTTTTAACAAATTCATTATAATAATTTACTTCTTAATATCCCCCGTTCAGATATAAATGCAGTAATTATAATAATTAACAAATTAATAATTCATTTGACACGTGTTCCGCGACAATTTATTTCAACTTTACATATTATAGAATAAAAATAAAACGAATATATTAAAGTGCTATAAATAAAAACAATGAACAGTGTGCATATATTATTATCACAAAAGGTCACCTGTATATTCAATTTGATTAAACACGACTAATTACAATGACCCTATAACTTTATTGACGCCGACGATTTCTTTTGTTTATTACTTATGGTGGCAAACGAGCAAGCAACACACCCAATGGTAAAGTAAGGCCCATGGACCTTTGCAATACCAGCGGTATCGATAGGCCACTGCCTACCAATAAAAACTCCAACCCCACCCAGAAAGTTTGGCTGTCGGCTCCCTCGCTCACCAAAAAAGCGCGACAGTACATTGCCAATACTCATACGTTGATTTTCTGCAAGTGTGGAGTAGCAACCCCGAAGGGACAGTCCGCGATTGTCGACAAAAAACTGTCAAAAATGAGGCCACTACCACTATTAAACTTCTATTAATTTCGCTGCTAAACAAAGAACATCATCATCGATCATTCGATCCCATAGCCAAACCGATAACACGGTTTTGTGTGCCTATGTATCATTATACATACATATCATCACGCCATATCCCTTGCAGGGTAGGCAGAGTGAACAGAGTGCAAGAGAACTCTATCCTTGCATACTTCACTCGCTTCCTCAACATTCATAATTCTCTTCATACACGCTCACCTTCCTTCAGTACATGACCGATCTGGTCTAGGTAGGTGAGTCTCGGTCTCCCCCGGTACATACATCCTTCCACTTTCGCATTGTATATCTTCTTAACCAGACGTTCGTTCGGCATTCTTTCCACATGTCCGAACCATCGGAGCATTCCCTTTGCATGGGAGAGTTAAGAGATAATAATTTATTTATGCTATGTATCATTAATATGTAAAAATTGTTTTTATTATAAACAAGAATTTATTCTTTACTAGCTGATGCCCGCGACTTCGTCCGCGTGACATTCAGTTTTACTACGAACCCCTATTTGAAACTTAAAAATTCAAACTCGACCAAGTATTTCCGGCAGCCACTTGACCATTTTCATCAAGGACGACGCTTTCTCCAATTTTCTTAAAAACATCGGCAAATTCTTAAGCATGTGAATTAGTGTTGCCCTAATGCAAGACTCTTGCGAGGCTCGCAAATCTTGCAACTTTTGCTTTTAGAATAACACAAAGTCACTTGTTTTGATAGAAATAAAAAATCCCCATAGACATTAAAAATCCAACTAAATTAATGAAATTCTATTCATCTAGTGGCAGTAACTGTACAACTATCAATAATTAGGTACATACCACTAAACGGAAGTGTGGCTATTATTCTTCCGTGTATTGGTATTACTCGTAGGAATACGAAAGGTTGACAATCCTTTCTTTGCTAAGAAAATCGTAAAATCATGTCTAAGGGAGCACTGCGAAACTCTTGCAGCAGGTCTTGGTCTTGCATTTGGACAACACTAATGTGAATGGTGACCTTGGCTTTGCTTGTATGTTGATGGTAAGAGTCAGCTTTCCTACTTGGGGCCACAGATAAGAATACTTCAGTGAAGCATTGATCTCATCAGTTCTATTTCCTCGAGTTTTAACAGGAAGGATTTGCCGGCAAACTCTAAAGAAAAGCACCATTGACTTTTCATTACGATCTCGTAGTGCTCGATTTACAACCTCTACGATTTTTTTTTTATTTATCATTGTCCAATCAACGCAAACGATTAGACAGCTATCCTTAATAAAAACATTAATAGTGGTAAAGCCACAGTTGATAGTATTCTTTCTACAGCCACGGGCCGGTCCGACCCCCAGTCGGACCTAGTACCCCACTCTTGCAGAAAAGCAACGTCTGAACAGTGGTAATGTGTTATTTTCGCTTCATTTGTAAGAGGCGGCGGAGCGGCGCAGGCGCGATTACCTGCGTCTACTTGCCTTAGCCGAAGCCGCGGGTAACTGGAACGGGGAATAGTCCGTCACCCGCGGAGAGGCTGACCACGTGAGGATGAAGCCCGAAGCCCGCGTCATCGGGGATGGTACTCGATAGGCCCAACGGCGATGGGGAGGGAAAACGGTGGGTTATGGGGCCACGCGGACGGAATGCAAGGCGTGTGTCCAGACCATGGCCTGCCAAAAAATTAAGTGCATGCTGCTTGCTCGTTTACCACCGTACAGAATAAAACAAAAATCACTTTGAATGTGTCGCAGTTTCGTGTTATTGAACATCTCGGTGTTTCATTGCTTTATAAATCTATAAAATCAGATTACGAAATGAAAAATGATGTCGCAAGCGGGATTCGAACCCGCGCCTATTGGGATTCCGGCCCAATCGTGCTGCCACTACACTGCCGCGACTAATTGTGGGACATTCAAATTTCATTTCGTATTGTATTTACGTCTTAAGGTGACGGTGTGCTATCTACCCGACAATGTTTACACATTGTTATAGGCTTAATACTTCAAACTTTACAGTTAGAATTGTATTAAACTATCTATTATTAAATTGTAAAAAAATTTATAAATCTATCGGGTTTATAAACAATGTGCATAAATGTATCGGGTTTTTAAACAAAGCTCTTTTACCATCAAGAAGTAATGCAGCTGCAGTTTCTGACGTAGTTACTTCCAAAGTTATTTTACGCCGTCTCCTCATTTTGGTAAGATTGCTCTGCTCAGATAAGTCTTTTCAGGGCTACCTGGAGACATGAACATCTATCATCTCAGCTTATATACGTCCTACTATTGGGCTCAAGCCTCGTCCGTAGTGGGAGGGAAATTGACCTACTATATCACGCTGGTCAGACGTGTTGGTATAGGGTTTTGTTTTGAGTTTTCCTTTTCTTCCATAGATGTATGATATGTATGAGATGTCCTTTAGTCGTCCCGTGGGTGATCGACCCATGGGTAAGAAAGCGGTTGGTGAATTGTATTCTAACTGCGCAACCGCACGGATAAATATATATAATAAATGGCTTTCATTACGAAAGAATTCATGTCGCGTTTTAGTAGCGTAGAATATCTTCAGATGGATATTTTATATATATCTTCTATTATATATCTTCAGAGGGAGACACAACACTGTTGTTTGCCGGGGTGTAGATGGAGATGATACCTGGAAGGGTAAACCCCCAGACCGACCACGGATGTCAAGTAAGCGATACCAGAGGCCAGCCTGATGGTTTGGGCAGAGAACACAATGAGTTATGGGGCCACACGACGCCCTTCTGTTACCCCGGAAGGAATGGCCATGTCCAGACCATAGCCTACCAAACAAAAACAAAAAAGGGGGCACTTTGCATACTCGCCCCAAAGTAGCATCTTAACTAAGAATGTACATTTTGTACGCTCTATGATGTAGACTTTATTTTTCGTTTTCGTGTTTTACTTAGTTGTTAGTCGCAGATAGAGAGATAGAGTAGAGTGCTGAGAGCTTTCCACCCAAAGTACCTTTACTAAGTTCAAGAAGTTAATGTAGTAGCTTTTGAAAAGATAACGAAAAAATTATTTAAAGTTTTAAACTAAATTATAGCGCCATCTATTGCTCATTTAACAAACTAAATAAATCATGCATTTTATTAATTTATAGCTAAATTATATATTATTAACTAATTAAAACATTCTTTTTTATCACAAATAGTTTTAATAGTTATTTTGACTAACTCACTAATGTTATGTATTATGTCAACTTCCCTTCAACTTTGAAGGAAGTTTGAGCCCAGCAGTGGGATGTATATGAGCTGAATTTATGAAACTACTATATTTATATTAAGTAATACAAATACTTTACTTACACTATAGATAAATTAAATAATTATTTTGAATTGAACCTTCTAGTGACATAAAAGGCGAGCGGTAATTTTGAAAACTTAAATGACCATAACTTTTTTTACAGACATCAGATTTCAATGAAACAAAGACTAAATGTTGCTCTGAATTGGGCTTAATCTTTTTATCAAAATTGCGAAACAATCCGTTCAGTAACTTCGGAGATTAGCGATTACAGACATACAGACATACAGACACACAGACATACAGACAGACAAGAAATTCCAAAAAATGTTTTTTGTTTTCTGTTAGTGTTTTCTTACTGCCTAGATGCATTTTTTAATAAATTTATCAAATGTACAGACACGGGATTTCTACTGATTTATTATATGTATAGATATAGATAAATAAATAATCCCACATTCTATTCTGGTTTACCTTTACCTCGTGCATTTTTTTATACCACCCTGCAGTGAGGAAATAATCCTTGTATTGCAGGGCACTTTACAAAAATGCAATCAACGCAGACAAATAACAACCAAACTCAGAACAACACTTTTTGGATCGCACAAAGTATTGTCCTGCGTGGGAATCTAACCCACAGCACTGGCACGGAAAGTCGGTATCTTAACCACTAGGCCATCTGTGCAGTCAATTAAATGCTTTCATTGGATACATTACATAGGATTCATTGTGGAATAAGGGAGGGAGAGTTAAGAGATAATAATTTAAAGTATCTTATTTGAATATTATAGATTATTTCTTCCATAGTGCCACTCATTTTTTTTTAGAAAGTAATACGTCTATACGTAGTGTAGTGTAGATTTATTTTTAAAATGCCGGCACATCTTGCGTTATAGATATTACATAATTTTAATCTTCAGCATCTAGGTTACGGGTCGTTTCTTATCTATCCATAGCTTTAGTTCCCTGTTGCATCAAGTTTATTTATAGATTAATTTTAGCCGCAAGATTGCCTTAACTGGTGTTTTAATGGAAATATTAATTACGGTTTCGTCACTTTTAATAAGCCTAAGATATTGCCTCCGAAATTAAGGCAGTATATTAATACAGACATCCTATACCAATTCATTTGATCGCATGTTATAGTAGACTAATTTCCTCTGATCATGGAAAGGAGTACACGACAGAAAAACTATCAGAAATGCCTTGAATCTACGTCGTATGAGATGTCAAGTACTTTGAAACGCAAAATATATATAAACAAGTGTGATAATTCTTATCACATCTTTTCTAGGACTTAATGACGATTGTAATCTAAGATCGATATTGCAATTTATTTTTCTAGAACGGTCTTAAGTCTCTGATTGGATTTCCACGCCGTTTGGCAACACAAGTCGGAACGACTCGACGATTATCTTCGACAATTGAATTTGGAAATTCAAATAATTTTCACTCTAGCTACTCTTTATGAGTAAGCAATCGATTATATTTGACTTTGCAATTAAGTCTCAACGTGTATCAACGGCATAGCCCAATATATCATTTTACTCGTGCTACTGCCGCATCATGTAAGGCTTGTAACTTTATTAGTTGCAAATTTTCTAATCACCAAATAAATTCAGTGGTCACTGCTCTGCTATATGCAGATGATGCAGTCCTGCTGGCACAGTCAGCGACTGACCTGCAGACCCTAGTCGACACAATGACAGAAGATTGTAAGAAAAGGGGTCTACGCGTGAATGTGAGTAAAACCAAAATAATGGTCTTTGAAAGAGACGAAGTCAGAACAGATGTAAGAGTAACAATAGGTAATGATGTATTAGAGCAAGTGGATGAATTTGTATATCTTGGATGTGGATTTAGCCGAGATGGAAGGTACACCACTGATATAGAGCGAAGAGTGAATGCGGGAAATAGAGTGAACGGAGCGTTGGGGCAACTTCTCGGCAGCCACCACCTCAGCCAGAAGGCACGTGTATCAATACATAACGCAATGCTTGTCCCGACATTACTGTATGGAAGCGAGAGTTGGGTATGCAGAAAAGAGTATGAAAGTAAAATTAATGCGGTCGAAATGCGATCTCTGCGGAAAATCTGTGGAGTTAGGCTGACCGACCGCATTCGTAACGACGACGTAAGAGAGCGAGTAGGTATGAAAGAGAGTATTGGTGTAAAGATGCGAAAGGGAATGCTCTGATGGTTCGGACATGTGGAAAGAATGCTGAACAAACGTCTGGTTAAGAAGATATACAATGCGAAAGTGGAAGGATATAGGTACCGAGGGAGACCGAGACTAACCTACCTAGACCAGATCAGTCATGTACTGAAGGAAGGTGGAGTCAAGATTCTCCGAAACCGTCGAGCGTGTATGAAGAGAATTATGAATATTGAGGAAGCGAGTGAAGTATTCAGAGATAGAGTTCTCTGGCACTCTGTTCTCTCTGCCTACCCTGCAAGGGATATGGCGTGATGATATGTATGTATGTACCAAATAAATTGTTTTTAAGATAATATATAAAATAAGTCAAAAATATATATGAATATTTGAACAAAATTGTATTTATTTATTACTGCGTGACAGAGGCTATGAATACTACCAACGCTTAAATTTAAATCAAATTGTTTATTATGCATAAGCCCCACAAGGGCACTTCATCATCATCATCATCTCAGCTGATACACGTCCCACTGTTGGGCTCGAGCCTCCTCCGTAATGGGAGGGCAATGGACCTACTATACCACGCTAGACAGACGTGTTGGTATAACATTTTGTTTCGAGTTTTCATTCTCTCGCATAGATGCTATGTGCGCCTTATATCCCTTAGTCGTCTAGTACGATCACCCACGGGTAAGATAGGGGGTGGTGAATTTCATTCTTACTCCATCACCACACGGAAATAAGGGCACTTACATAATGTCAATTTTACGTCTCTTTGCTAGTGGATTTCGTAAAAGACGACTAAGAGCTTTATATCTACTTGGGCCAACTTCACCTGATGCCGTTTGATCATGTCAACTACAAGCCGGTCATAAAACTATTGCCAATAACTTTTGCAATATGTACAATGGAAGACGAGTACATATTGCGTAAATCCCAAGTAATAGGGATAAGAGCAAGAGAATAACGATTTCAATAAAATTGATTCAACTCTATAATAAATTCCTTTCATCCATGTACCAATCAATCGACATTCATGAGACACAGATCTCCCCACGAGAATACCAATTCGAAAAGTCCTGTGCCGTCTGCATTTAACAATCCACTGCGATATTTACAATGTCCTTTAGTGCATCATCTGACCTTTATTATTACCAATCATTGTAACTTGTTGAAGCTCTCACTACGTGTATTGTCAACCAATAAGATATTATACTACAAAGTGCATTGTATTAAACGGATACAAAACATTATTATCATCACGTACAAAAATAGAACAGGTGGACCCTACCTATGTAATGTAAATTCGTTGAGCATATTCTAAATATCATAACCAATAAAATAATAACGTTAGTAGCTTGGCTCTCTTTAGGCCAAACAAAGGTTTCAATTTCCGTCCCTTGTCCTATTTATGAGGGGTTAGAGGAATCAAATACAAGCTCCACACTATAGAATTACATAGAATTCATAAACTGTTGCTGGATAAATAGATAGTTCAATATACAGATTTCAATACGTAGAAATACTGCTTACTAATATTATAAATATGAATTAGTGAAAATATATTAAGTTTCGAGTTTCATGACAATACTTAATAAATACATTTGAATATCGTTCGTGATGGAAGCAAATATTTCGTCTATAATACAAGATAAAGAAAATTCATTTATTCATTCAAAATTATTGGTAAAAGTTTTATGACCGGCCGCCTGTCTGACGTCAACACTGGTTGTGAATGCAATTGTTAACCAAACGGCATGAGATGGAGTTGGTCCAGGTCGATATAAAGCTCTTAGTCGTCTTTTATGACATCCACTAGCAAAGTAAGGATTGGTAGTATTTGTAGCCGCTACCACACAAAAACAGAATAAAGAGAATAAAAAAAACAAATTTAATTTTAAAATGCAACAGAGAACGTAAGTAAAAACGTAAAATTTTTGTGTTCAAAAACGACTTTTTTATTGCTTATGGTTGCAAACGAGCAAGCAGTACACCTGATGGACCTTAGCAACGCCAAGGGTATAACTAGGCCCCTGCCTACCAATAGATACCTCAAACCTACCCTGTTGGGTTTCTGGCTTTTGCTCACCGAACTAAGCGCAACAACACATTGCCATTGCTCAGATGTCGATTTTCTGTGAGAGTGTGGTACTACTCCGGACGGACCGGCCCGTGGCTGTAGACAGAGAACTGTCAACAGCGTGGTCCTACAACTTGTAATAATTACAGAGAAATGTAGTCCTAAAAACATCATCGACCTATTCATAATTAGAGAGGGTGAGAAGACATATCCGGCAGCTACTTAAATATCTAAATATAAAAAATCGATTGCACAGATGGCAGAATGGAATAAGCAGCATGCTCGCACCAAGTGTCATTCATGGATTGGATTCTATTCACACGCAGAACAATTCTTTTTTGCTACCTATAAATGATTGATCCGAGTCTAGATATGAAATATCCGGTAGTTAAATATTTGGAAAACCCCTGCGACACGAGAGATTAATGCTTAGTACAATTTGTCTTTAAAACAAAACAACGTTATTGCAGCGACTCGATTCGTCTCGCAACGAAGCTCTATCACAAATTGCGTTTTTCTTTTCAATAATGTACATCTTACACGCGTAAAATTCAATTCCAAGCAACTATATTATTACCTGACAGATCGTACACATAACTAAAGGACCATATAAGGCGCAAAACGTGCCAAGTTTAAATTTGACAAGTTGCAACTTACATACTACGATAGGGCAAGTATGGGGTACCACAGAGCTATTTGCCGTATTATCTCCCTTCGCCTATTGAGCGGGCTAATGGAATGGGTTTTTGATACCGATAGCTAGCTCAACGGAATGTGTTTTAACTTACACGCTAACCCTGCTTTTTAAAATAAATATATTTTTTCACAATCTAGGCGGAATAAGAATACGAAACTCAATAAACGCTATGGAGATGTTGAAAGAGTTCTGATAAAACGAAAAAATAATTTTCACTTTAAACAACTTTAAGCAACTATTAATTTTGCGTTTACAACAGAACACCATCAAATAAATACATTTCTAAATGTCGAAATTTGGGATTTCAACACAAAACATGAACGAGAAAATGAGAGCCAAATCGAATATTATAATAATTACGTTGTGGTTGGTTGACTTCACTGACAAAAGACTTGAGATCTAAATGGGTGCCAAATTTTATAGAAAATCCTGAGTTTTATTTATTGAAAGAACTTACAGAATTCTTGAGTGATTTTGAAACACAGTTTATAATACCTATAGTCGAATAATTTACATAAAAATAATAGCTTTTAAACAATTGAACCTCACCATATGATTTTGCTAGTTTTTACGAGTAGAGATCAAATATTTAGAAGTATAACTAATATTATCCCTACTTTAATATTATAAATGAAAATTTGTTTGTTACGCTTGCACGCCAAAACTACTTAACCGATTACACCACGAAACTTTGTACACATAGTCTTCGAGTATTAGAAAGGAAAGGATACTTATTATTTAAAAAAAATTACGAAGGGTAACTTCATTGTGCCGGGCCACCGAAGACAAAGATCGGGTACCGGTGGCCCGCTCGCACGGCGAAGAGAGGTGTTTGCACGGTGGGTCTATGGGGTTGCGCGCCGCCTCTTCCGTCGCCCCGGACCGATTTGGCGGGGCGCGACCACGTCCATAGTCCACAGCAAAAAAAAGTGGTAACTTCATTGTATGTAGTAATTTTTAAATACTGAATCACGCTGATTCAGTTCTATTGGCATGTATAATCTTTGATATTTATTTAAGGGCTTCAACTATAAAACTATAATAGTATACTATAAAACTATGCAGGTAACTAGCGTAGGTAGAATATCAACGCATGTCAATATTAATGAAATTATTCGTCTGGCACTTATCACCGCCGCTGTTACTGTTGTTAAAGAACTACTAAAACTAGGTACTAATAACAGTTAGTTTAGTGTTCTACCTACAAATGCGGGTAAAATTAATAGCTGCTACCATAACGTCCCTCATAAATACAAATAATGAAACATACGAGAAATTTTTTGCAACATCTATATAATGTAAACCCTTAACAAAAACAAGGATTAAACACCTTATGTCTTAATTTATCTTAATAATAACATAATTTAAACCCCCTAAATTAAATTCAAAGTATTTTAATTATTTAAAAAAGATTGCTTTCGACAATCGACAAGGATAACGAATCATCATTCATCATCATTCAGCCCTTTGTCATCCACTGCTGGACGTAGGTCTCCCTCATATTTCGCCACAAATTGCGGTCTTGTGCCACCCGCATCTAACGACTCCCAGCAACATTCACCAGGTCGTCGGTCCACCTGGTGGGGGGGGGAGGCGACCAACACTGCCACGTCCGATACGTGGTCGCCACTCGAGAACGTTTCTTCCCCAACGGTTATCGATTCGTCGAGCGATGTGGCCTGCCCATTGCCACTTCGGCGTGCTAATTCTTCGTGCTATATTGGTTACACCCGTTCTTCTGCGGATTTCCGTATTACGGATTCTATCTCGTAGAGAAATCCCGAGCATAGCCCGCTCCATAGCACGCTGAGCGACTTTGAGTTTTGTTATGAGGCCTACAGTTAAGGTCCACATACAGGATAACAAATAACAGTATCATATTTGTTGTCCATTTTGAGGTGATTTAAAAATACAATGTGTCGCTCTCTCTTCCTTTCTATCTGGTGTTCTAGGACAACTAAGGCTCTCTAATCGTTCTTTACATATATAACAGCAAGAGAAGAAAAATTCAAAACAAACCCGATACCTATACCAAACAGTATAAAACCAGCTTATAAAGGTCAATTTTCTTCATAATGTGAAGTTTGCGCCCAACGTTAGAAAAAGTGGACGGAGAACTTTTACTTACTTGTTTTGTAAGCTGCCAGAAATGTTCCATAATTATTGTTATACATAATAATTGTAGAACTAAAATGTAGTAAGTCGTTGGATGCAGGAGGCACAGAAACGTTATATGTGTTAACAGATTTAGACACAGCACAAAGAATAGGTATAATTGTACATAGATCATTTGGGATCTTAATATTACTGCAATTTAAAAATGTTCTTTGTACTGACTGTATATTGTAAACTAATTAGGCATAATGATATACTCATAACTTAAATTAAAGTAAATATTTTCGTATCAGATCTTAGAAATTAAAAAGATAAATAATTTAAATATATTGACAGCAATGCCACCGACTGACATGAACTGGTTGGTTGTTGGAGGGTGGCACTCTGTCCATTTCATCAGCCGTGACGCATCGGGCGGGGCTTAAATACACCATAAGCTTATTTATCCCCAAAGATAAAAAGATATTTTCTTTTTTAGTTTATAGCTCGGTTACTAAGTCTAAGACATTTGAAGGTACTAAGACCTTTAAGCCAAAATGCTTTTGCATCTCCACTAAGCTTTACAATCTCACAGTTATCCCAAAAATTGTAACCAAAGGTCCATTCATCCATCGACCCATCGACGTCTACTACTGAATATACGAACAACTCTCCAACGCAATCTCTCTCTTCAATACAAACTCCATTCTAGTCAGGCGAGTTGATGATCGTAATTGCCCATAAGCTGAAACTCATTCCCATAGTGA
Organism: Lymantria monacha; assembly: GCA_905163515.2. NCBI lineage: Eukaryota > Metazoa > Arthropoda > Insecta > Lepidoptera > Erebidae > Lymantria > Lymantria monacha. The sequence continues at coordinate 7,363,571 of LR991081.1, read as the reverse complement.
TACATACAACTCCGGAACACAGCAACACGGATTCTTAACTAATTCAGTATAGTAATTAAGTACAACTTAAGTACACACTCAATTAGCTAATAGTTACATTATCACTAAAACTTATGAGAACTTCACTTTATCTCAAATACAATGAGTAAACATGTATCACGCTAATAGCGAACTATGTTGTCCTGTTTACGAACAATGTAACGTGCTCTTAAGAGATTCCTTCAAAGACTTTAGTCATAAGCTTTCTGTTTCTAAAGCAGTTTTAAAGCTAAGAGACGCATTGTACAGATAGATGCATTTACACAATGAAGTATTTAATTACATTAAGTATTAACTGTTGTTTTGCTTTGATATATATACACGGTGACATTTATGTCTTCTAACAAAAGCAGTTCAGTTAACGTATTCAGTATCTACTATTCATTCGTACAATTAAAAGGTTAAAAATAATATTTACTGGAATATTTTTGACTAAAAATTATTATAAATAATTACTAATTAAAATAGTAAGAGAACAGCATGTAGCGAGCGGTAGGCTACCTACTCGACAACCTACGTACTGTGTAGGTACTACCTAGGCGTAGGTACGCTTTGGAATAGCAGTCCATGTGGACTTCGTAACTGTGATTGGCTAACGTAATTACGTTAGCCAATCATTATCATGCGGAATGCCGTATGATTTAAAATGTAAACATTATAACTAGGTTGTTACAAAATATTAACTTTAATTGATTTTATTATTTTTTTATCACTACCACTACTGAACAATTAAATATGTTAGATGTGTTTCTTTGGTCGGATACTTTTATGGCACTTCTTTTGTAAGACGATATAATTGTCACGGTGTATTTATTATCGCTTTTTTTAATTGTTTTTAAAATTATCAATCTCATCATCATCTCAGCTCACGTTCGTCCAAATTTTCTTTGTTTACGTTTTGAAATTACATTTGCAAACTATCCTCTGCCGATGACAGACGGAAGAGAATGTCACTCGCCTGTCACCTACTCAACCAGAATATCCACTGAAACCACAGCGATATAGTATATCCATGGCTGGTCAAACGGGTTGGTAAGGGGTTTTATTTTGAATCACCCTTCTCTTGCATCTAGATGTTATAATATTCATGTTATATACTTTAGTTATTTTTTACGACAACCATGTAAGGTATATTGTGGTGGTAAGGGATATTGTGGTGAATTGTATTCATACTCCGTCACACTACGGAAAATCAACGTCTTATTCATTCATTTCAGCTCTGTCTCACTGGTGGGCTCGAACCTCCTCCATTATGTAAGAGAAATTGACCTACTATACCACGCTGGTCAGGCGTGTTGGTATAGTCTTTTGTTTCAAGTTTTCCTCCTCTTGCATAGAGGTGTTAAATTGTATTCTTACTCCGTCACCCCACAAAAAATCGACGTCTATCGCTGGACATTTAAAAAAAGTATCCAAACATGGATTAAAAACGAAATAAAACAAATTTCACGTCTCTATGGTTGTAATGATTTCAATACCCGCATATTTGAATGACATAGTTTACACACCCTCAATACTACTTACGAAGAATAAATACTTTAAAGTTCACCCACCTTTAAGGCAACCCACGCTAATATTGCTTCACAGTGCCACCGCTAACCGTTAACGTATTACGCAAGCATGTTTCCTAAGGCCAATGTCATGTAGTCAATCGAATCAATGATACATAAATTAGATTGAAGCCCGCGCTATTTAGAAGGCAAATAGTTCATACAATTAACGTAACACAAGAGAGACATATCTTGAAATGTATATTTGTTTTTGATATTACGAATACTTTTTGTGTGGTGACGGAGTATGAATACAATTCACCACCCCCTATCTTACCCGTGGGTGATCGTAAGAGACGACTAAGGGACATACAACGCATAATTATAACGTCCCGAGGAGGCCCGAGCCCAACAGTGGGACATATATGGGCTGTGATGAAGATGATTACGAATAAAATCATAATTCATTCTTGAATTATCATTCATCACAGTTCATCATCCCCTTGTTGGACACGAGTGTTCTAGATTAGGATAGAAATTAACCTACTATACCACGCTGGTGTCTCGACTAGCGTGGTATAGTAGGTTGGTTAGTTTGGTATAGTGTTTTTTTTTAAGTTTCCCTTGTCTTGCATAGAAGTTATATGCATACTGTATCCCTTAGTCATTTTGTACGACCCCCACGGATAAGGGAAGCGAACGTACCCATACCACGTGATCCGTTTATTACAATTTTTACCCAAGTATAATATCATTAGTGCAAGAAAAGAAACTCAAAAAAAAAGGTACAAGCCTGTCTGACGTACGTGCCTACTAGTAGGACGTACCTGTGCCCATTAGTAGGACGTATAGTAGCTGATGAAGAAGGTATGTACTTCTTTAATAGATGTAGCGCGATTATAGGTGGTAGTTAATACCAATAACCCTGTAACGATTCAAGAATATAACCCGTGACAATAGACCCTTCATATATAGTGGGCTTCGCAAAAGGAAACTGAAAAGTCACCAGGAGAACGGGGAGCAGCAATCTTGAGAAACTTATAGTTCTGCCTGCCAAGTGTGGGGATAAATACACTATTCCTTTCGTAGGAGACATCACAATAGCGCCTGTTGATATTATAACGGAAGAAGTATCAATAATAACAGCTAAATTTAACGAGGACCGGTCCTAAATCTTACAGCTAAAAACCTTCCCGTATGTTCTATTCATCTTTCATTTACGTCTAAGGCAGGAGAACGATCAATACTCCGCTGTCAGAAGTAAAACTTAAGAATTATTGCGAGGCAAAAGGTCTCGGAATGCGTCGGAACATCTGCGAAAAGGTTAGTCCTTACAGTGCTGGTGGTCCTCTCGAAGATGGAAAGAAGTTGCGCCGATTATGGACAGCGAGACGAATTTACGAATTGAATAATTTGGTCGAGTTCATTTCAAAGTCAAGGTGAAATACTGGTTTATAAACACGAATTGACTTAATCTGAGCAAGGAGGCGACCTTCGGTTTATGTGGAACAGGTTAAGAATAAAATATAATACGTCACCCGCATTTTTTCCTCGCGGACGTCGCGGCCATTATGGACGCGCACTTACCTTGGGTTCGTTTATTTGGTGATAAATTTCAGTCGTGGATCAATTACTACAATTTTTTTTACATTGTTAAAAAAACAACAACCATAGCAATTCGTCACTTAAAACACTATGTCATCTGTGCAGGTGACTGCTTAGTAACATATACATACAGTTCAAATTAACAGTTTTTCACTAGATGCATATGAAAGTATAGACGCCACTTAAATAAAAATTAAACAATTTTTATAATGTTTATCTGTGTGTCTGTCTATCCGTCTCCGCATTACTGAACACTGGCTTAAGGGTAACCAATTAATGTTCAATTTTCCTAATCACCAAGTTATTAGCTCGTTCAACAGAACCAACATGATACGAGGTGGCTCTTTGATAATTTTAAACAAATTAATTAAATCTAAGGAAAGAAAAGATATTGTAAGGTTGTCTGTTGAACGTGTTATTGAAATTGCTTGTGTTGAGTCTGAGCAGTTCATAAATGTGTGCATATACAGACCCCCATGCACTCCATATGATGATTTTGAGAGATTAACGGAAGATGTATTATTCAAAACTTCAGCCTCAAATAAAACAGTTGCTGTTTGTGGGGACTTTAACATTAACTTATTAGAAAATAATAATATTACACAAAAATTTAAAAATTTAATTAATTCTCATAACTTATATAATGCTTTCCTGGAACCTACTAGAATAACTGCTGGGAGTGCAACTTGTATAGATAATATTTTTATAAATGCTAAACTGATTAGTAAATCCATTATAAACACATTAGAATCAGAAAACTGCGGGCAACTTGTACTTCCTAGAACTAATAGGATTCCACGAGACCTTTATTCCTATTAATGTCAGCCGTTTAGACCACTTTAAATATAATTTGAGTATGGAAGTACCACTATTGCCTTTTCATGATAACCCCAATGAATTGTATACGTCACTATTTCACATAATTGATGATGAGTTTAGTAAAATATTTAAACCTAAAACTGTAACGATTGGAGTGCCTGCTGGCTTTAGTGAATGGGCAACTTGTGGTGTCTATAAGAGTAGACGAAGGTTATATGATCTTTATGACGAAAAATCTTATAACCATAATCCAGTTTTCTTAGAATATGTTAAAATTTATTCCAATATATTCAAACGTGCCTGTTCCTCTGCTAAAGCAATTTATCTGAGAAATAAAATTAAACAATCTAGTGATGTAATTAAAATGACTTGGAACGTGATAAATAGTTTCACTATTTAGTAGGAATACGGTACAGAAGAAAGACTTCAATTTAATTATAGGTGATAAAATGTATGTGCGGACAAAGAAGTGGCGATCGAATTAGAAAAGTATTTCAGTAATATTCCTTTAGTAACAACTAAATTATTGATGTGCTCTCCTATTTTAGCCGAATCGCTCTTGAAACAGTGTATTGTAAAATGCGACACATCCTTTGAATTGTCAGATGTCAGTAGAAATGATATCATAAACTCTTTTAAAAATCTTAATGTTAAGAAGACAGCTGATTTGTGGGGCTTGTCTATAAAGACAGTAAATGCTATAATAATACTATTGCCCCCCATCTAGTATCTGTATTTAATAGTTGTGTTGCTCGAGGCGTATTACCTGATGTTATGAAAGTTAGTAGAGTGATTCCTTTGTTCAAAGCGGGTAGTATGTCTGATCTTAATAATTTTCGACCAATTTCCATACTACCTACACTTAGTAAAGTTTTTGAAAGACATACTTAGTCAAATGTTAAATCATTTTAAGAGACATGTTATCTTTCATAAACATCAATTTGGCTTCACTAAGAATTGCTCTACTACTGATGGGGGTGTAGAATTATTAAAAAAACAACAGGCAGTCATGGGGACTGCCGCTAGAAGTGAAAACTATTAACTTAAGACTAATTAAAATAATAATAATTTTCTAATTTTTATATAAAAATAAAAAATATTATCGAACATCTAGGAATCGGTTTATCACGCTAGTAAGATAACCTTTAAACCACAATGATACTCATTTCATGACATAAAGGTTAAATATTAAAAATACAATTAAAAATAAATAATGCCATACTTTTAAATGCAAATATTGATATGAATATTGAAAATATTTGAAAATAAATTCTTTATTTTCATTATTCATTTATCTATATAAAAACACTACTCATACCCTTAGATTATACTATTAGCATTAGCATGTTGGTGACGCGAACCTATAAGTTTTTCCCCTCCAAAAACGCTCAACGTGCCTAAAGAAGTTTTCATATAGCTATAGATATACTATTAGCATTAGCATGTCGGTGACGCGAACCTATAAGTTTTTCCCCTCCAAAAACGCTCAACGCGCCTAAAGAAGTTTTCACTTCAAAAATATCTTTACAGCCTGGGAAAATCGCATGATGCTTTGGGTATATTTTGCGATTTATCTAAGGCGTTTGATTGCATATACCACGAAACTCTCATTAAGAAATTATACCCTTATGGGATCAGGAATAATGCTCTCAAACTTTACATCATATTTATGCAACAGAATTCAGAGGGTCGATGTTAATGGTGTACGATCATCTGGTTCTGTTATAAGAATGGGCGTTCCACAAGGATTCATTCTGGAGCCATTTCTGTTCGTTGTATATATTAATGACTTACCTTATTATATAGAGGATAACCAAGACATAGCGTTGTTCGCAGATACGTCTTTATTGTTTAAAATTAAAAGACAAATTAATTATGACGATGTGAACAGTGCTCTGTGCACAAGATTTTTAGGTATTACTATTGATTCTAAACTCCATTGGGGCCCTCATATTGTGACATTATCTAGTAGACTAAGCTCAGCAGCTTAATCGGTAAAAAGAAATCGAATGTTAACCGATATTGAAACGGCTAGAATTGTTTATTTCGCTTACTTCCACAGCCGTATGTCTTATGGCATACTGCTTTGGGGATGCTCCGCAGATTTGGATAACATCTTTGTTCTCTACAAACGGGCTGTCCGCGCTATTTATAATCTAGGCCCAAGAGCTTCACTGTGTGAAAAATTTAGGGAATTAAACATTCCAACTATACTGTATATATCACAATACGATGAACGAACGATATACAACAAACTAACACTAAAAAGTAGAAAATAATTATTTTAATTAGTTTAATCTCAAAAGAATAACAGCACAATTTACGAAATTATAGTATACCTAGCTATTTACAGGTATGGTAGGTATGTAAAAACTTATACTATATCAAGAAAAATGGATAATAATATTATATTTTGTATTTCAAAGCAAGGAGCATTGGAATATAATAAACGAAATTATTAATATTTATTTACAAGTACTATTTTTTTGGAGTCAGTGCCAGCTAAATCAAAATTAAATTCCCTTGCATAAATCTTTTAAGCGCATTAAATCATCAACGACATCTGCCCTCATGCCTCTGCCCGCGTTCGGGTAGTTCACTCAGTGACCTCGCCTCTCCTTTCTCATGTGAGGCATATGTTATTGCATATTCCCCACAAGGCAGAACCCGATCCCTTATTACAAGGGGTTGTGCAGATGCTTACGGGTGATACCTAAGTTATCATATATAATGTTTGTGTCAACGGTAAGCTAACAAATTAACCAAAAAATTATTCTTTTATGATCAAACCGCGAATGACTACGGGCTTTCTTAAACTGCGCGTTTTTATAGGTATCATTTCCTTTCATCGGATCAAAAATCATATGATTTTATACGAATAATATTTTAGTTGTTTAGGTTTGGCGTACGTTTCAATATATTCAGGATCCGTTTTGAAAGCATAAGCAGGGTTAAAAGTATTTAGGTGAGGGCTCATATAATAGCATAAACTTGCTATTCGAAATTACATTTCGTATTCGTTGTATACATTATTATTCTTTATTAAGTTTATAAGCTACTCTGCTATATTTAATAACAATATTCAAAATGGTGTCCACTAAATATTTAGTTTTGCTCGAGAATATCGTTGATAAATAACACCTTTACAAATGTGTCTTAAAATATGGCAAGACAGCCCGCTACTCCGCCCACCGCATACAATATATAAGATTTAAACCTTAAGATTTCAAATTAATATTTTTATATATTTGTCATTACTGTAAAGTCATTGACGTGAAAGCTTCGCCTGTGTTCATACTCTGCTTTATATAGTTGAAATAATGAGAAAAAAAATTATTATGTTAATCTGCGATCTAACTACATTTTTTATCTTTTGGCAGCAAAGGAGCAAGCGGATCACCACCACGAGAGCACAGCCCACAATTTATTTGATAGGCTATGGTCTGACAAAACCTATTTATTTGATCATAATTATTAGTTTATATCTTTAAAAAACCTAGTTATATCTACCATAAAAGTTGCCATTCTAAGAGCGGTTACCATTAACCTCCAAAAACCATCTCACAACCCAAAAATGTCTACTTCCATTTCTATCCGAATAGGACCCGGCATTTTTATGCTCCAAAATCCATGAACAAAAGGTGACTATTTGACCTCTCATTTATATTTGTATTGCACGCGAAGCGTTGAGGTAGTGCTCCACTCTCGCTGTAATCAAGCAATTGCTCGAACTAAAATACCTCTATTCTATCCCTATTTTAGTTTTATATAGAAGAAGTGTTTGTTTGAATTTATTTTGAAAAAACTATTACGTTATATAAAGTATATTTAGACTAAGTGAGAGCACATAATAAAATAACATTCAAGGCGATATAATATTGTCTTAATACCTCTTTAGTTGCCGTTAGTGTTATCTGAAATAAGTAAGGTTGAGTGCATAGATGTCAGTGCTATGGGTTTGATTCTTATGCAGTGCAATACTTTGTGTGATCCATAAATCCGTGTCCTGCGTCTAGGTGTAATTTGAGGCCGTTAAATTATGTTTGTTAAATCCCTCGCAATCATTGATGTATTAAAAAACCCAAGATACACACTCAGCGACTCAAAACCGTCCGCATAAAAAGAGCGCATTATTTAAAATTATGCGCTCTTTTGAAATAGTCTTGCGTCGCTCGCGTCTGTTTGCGCTCGTTAAAAATGCCGAAGTGTTCGATGAGAAATTGTAAAAATATTACGTCAAAACGGTTAAAAAAGGATGGGATATCGTATTTTCGGTGAGTAAAAGAGTTTGTTGATTTGTTTTTGTTGTTTTTATGACTAAATACAGGACGTAATATCTGATTTTGATTTAATTTGTTTAAAAACTTCACTCACGGTCCAAATATAATACGACAAATTTCAATGGCCGCTTTTTCAGTGTAAGAACGACTACTACACGGCCTTTTATTTTAGTCGCATAATCCAAACGACCCTGTTCTTATTTAATGGAGTCGATTTTTTTTTATTGTATTTAGTTTTTAATGAGTATTTATACGTTAGAAAATATATTAGAATAATTATATTGTTCTTAATAGAATACGGGTGACTATTGAACAAGACGAGTTGTTTTATTTGCATATTTTATTTCTAATTTTTATATTTTAGTTTTCCTCGTGACCCAATACGATGCGGAGAATGGACATCAATCGTTAGTCAACAAAGGCGTGAAGATTTTTTTAAGCCGACTAATTCAAGCGTCGTTTATTCTGAGCATTTTTTGGACGAAGATATGTATGTATATTAAAAATCAAATACAAACGCGATAGAATCCGTAAAAGTAGATTATTTCAAATTTAAATAAATGATTTTACGAGTTAATATTTGTTTCATTGATGTACACATGTCCTTCCTGCCCAAAAACATATTTACGCTCAGGTAAAAGTATAATTATGGGTTTCGAACACAATTTAACTAACTCTTAAAATACTAACTCAATGTCTTATAATAAAAAAAATATACAAATATTCGTCTTCACTCCATGTCCTGTCCTGCCGGCTAACTTCAGTCGTAAAAAAATGATAGGTTATTGAACACTGCTTTGTAATAACAACTTTAATAAATGCGCGTAAGATTGAATTTACAAAAAATATGTTTATAGCAAAACTATAACTACGTAGGTATAACCATTGAGTGTTTGGTGACAGTTTGGAGTGCTACTTTTGTTTGAAACTGTGCATCTTGGGTTTTTACATATCAATGCTCGCAATACAAGATTATTTCCTTGCTGCCAGGTCACTTTAACACAAGAAAAATTAAAAAAAAAATACAGGCTTTTTTGTAAGCAGATAATATCAGTGAAGGAGAAGAAAACAAAGCCGTACATCATACCAATAAAATTTTGATCTATCCATTAATATTTACACGCTTCAAAACACCCAACGTGTGGGTTTATGTTTTACAATCCAAATGCTGGCATGTCAGAATTTGCCATTTTAATTTTAAATACGCTACTGCATAATCGCTTAACAATATATTTAGAGGTATGTTTGATATACAACAAGAAACCTTTTTGGAGTTTACTCCTTAAGAAACGATTTTCATATAAGGCGCCCGGTATGAGAAAAATTTGAGGAGTAAAATCTAGTGATCGAATGACCTCGTTACGTTTTTGGTGCGCAACCTATTCTGCGCACCTTTCACTTGCTGACGTGAGATAATACTTCACTGAACAGTTTTAATAAATGTAAATAATAATCATACTTAAGGAGTAAACGCCAGTCGTGCGTCGGAGCTGACACACACACTTTATTTTATTCTATATTCAAACTTTAAATGCGGGTATGTAGAAATTTTTGAAGCAATTTTACAAATCATATATAAAATATGTATTGACTCATCACGATATCTCTAGAACTATAAGGCCTACAAACCTCAAATTTGGTAGGAATACTTCTTTAGCCGAGTAGAGGTCAGCTAAGAACGGATTTTACGAAATTATATCCCTAAGGGAGTGAAAAAGCAGGGCAAAGTTTGTAAGGGACAACGTGATTCCTTGGTCCAATCTATTTCAAATTTTGCATAAACATTCTTTAACAGAATTGATGAAAGATGTGATTCATATTTTATTGAGATTTATCTCCTAACTGGGTTAAAAAGGGGTGGAAAGTTATTTTACGGGTGATTTGCTTTAAAGTTGATATCAATACTTCTTAGTGATTTTGATTTAAAAGTCATTTTATTTTGACACATGTTTGAAAACTCAATTCGATTATATTCAAAAAACCGGCTAAGAGCGACTCGGAGTCGCGCACGAAGGGTTCCGTACGATTATCTATAAATGCCAAAATAATCATGTGTGTTGTATGGGAGCTTAAATTCTCTATTTGTTTTATTTTAATTGAATTATTTATTTCTAAAGGGAATATATTACTAAATATTCTATGAATATTTCATACGTCTACCTATTTTTGTTATCAATATCGAGCAAAGACGAGCAAAAAGATTACCTTTGTTGTGTGGGAGCCCTCTTAAATATTTATTTTATTGTTTTTTAGTATTTCTTTGTCGTTGTAGCGGCAAAAGAAATTCATCATTTGTGAAAATTTCAACTGTCCAACTATCACGGTTCATGAGAACAACCTGGTGACAGACAGGCGAAGCAACGGATGGACAGCAGAGGCTTAGTAATAGGGCCCTGTTTTATCTTTTGGGTATGGAACTCTAAAAAGGTTGATGTCACATAAACGTTCTTCTTCTTCTCTTTGTGTATTGGCAATCAGCTACTTATACGAGCTATTGGTGCCAGTGTCAAGTTATAATTATTTTTACGTCTTTAGTCTTTCAGGTTAGTCATTGTCTAAGTCAAAATGTCACCATCAACAGTGCTATGGCTACACTGTGAATGGTATCTTGTGGGAATTTTGATGGAAAACGAATATGTTGTAAAGCACTTTTATATGTATTCACTACATCCCAGTAGTTCCGCCGCATCATCATCACAGCCCATATATCATCCATGCACTATTAAAGTACTGAACCGATTTTAATCAAATTTGCGTAATATGTGTAGTTTGATCCAACTTAAAAGATAGGATAGCTTCCACCTCAATTTATAGTCACAAAATTATTTTATTGCAAATTTGAAATTATTTGTCTATTATTTGACAGTCACAATTATCTGTTATCTCCAAACGATTTTAACAGATGGTGGTATCTGTTGACTGGATTGAGTAAGTATTTAATAGATGGCGCTATGTTAAACGTAGAAACGTTTCATATAAGCTTCAATTTATTAGCATAACCACCACGTGTTACTGAGACTACCTCAGCCACAGCAACGCGTGGCCGGGTCTGCTAGTTCTCTATAAAGTATTGCATGCATACAGGCAGGCGAAATGTCGATTTTGCAGTGAATAATAAATCGTGTCCCCATGTCGTGAGAGTTGTGAAAACCAGTTGAGGGATTAGAATGAGCAGCAGCACACTTTTGTGATAGTGGGGCAGGGCAGTAGCACTGTTCTTCTCATTATAGCTTTATCCCTCTTTCATTAGTAGTCTATCTCCATCAATCAACATTAATAAGCTGATAAATGATTTATTCTAGCAATCTCACTCCGGTAAACCAAGATACAAATTGATTACCACGGATAAAATCAAAACATAAAGTCCTAATAGGTGCCTATCAAGACGTATTAATAAGCTAAGGGCTATTTAATAAACTTAATTAGTGAGATTTGGGAAGGTGATATGATAGGCTATTTATAGAAACACCTATTGGAAATTTGTTCTAATCGCCTTAAGAATTGAGCCAGCGTGGGTAGGGTACGAAAATGAAATATGGTTTTCGTATCCAATCTTGATGGAATTTATTTTATGCCATTTAGTCCGTTATAAATATATGGTACATTATTTTTTTCAATTTTATTATTTCTGCTTTACGGGGTTATGTAAATGGAATTTTGGAATTTTCATGCATTGTCATCTAAGCATCATCATCATCATTACCCTGCTCTTATCCCAATTCCTTTGGATCGACGCAATGTCCTTTTCTTCCACTCACTCCTGTGTCTCTGCGTTCACTCCATTTCTATCCATATCATGCTTCACGCAATCCATCCATCTTTTCTTCGGTCTTCCCTTACCCCTAAAGCCTTCAACATTCATATTTAAAACTTTTTCACAACATTACTCTCATCCCGTCTCATCACATGTCCATACCTAGTCAGGCGTTCACTTTCAACTTTTCGGTTCATTTTCATCTAAGCATTGTCATTTAAGCATTGATCCAAATTTCGAGTATCTAGCTCATCGGGGAGTTAGTTTAAAATATATTACAAAATACCACTCGAACAGAAACAAAAAGCGATGTAAAAAATACCTGGTAACATGATAAAATAAAATAGTTTCCATTTCATGACAATAGAATATGGGAGGCAGAATACAAAATTGATTGATCAGGCAATAAAAACGATATACAGCTACGATAAGCGATGCAGTAAAGCTTAACGGAGCCTCTGTTTGAACCTTAGATTGATTCCAGTAAGTATAAGAAAAACGCTAAAGTGCGCGTTGATCTAAGTTGCTATAAGGATAGTAATAGTTTGGACCTTTCTTGCAATCTAACATGGTTTATATATCAAAGTATCATTATAAAGTTATAACATTAAAATAATGTACGGTGAAGATTTGTGTTAATTTTTAATGTTACAAATTGGCCTAAGTAATTTATGGTTATCCATCTATAAAGTAGTGAGTCGTATTTTATTATCTGCCACAAAATTCTGACAATTAACATGAGATGTACACTTATTTAATTGTTTTTTATGAAAATGATAATTTCGTATAAATTGGAGCTTATTCTCTAATTTACCAATGCTTAAGACGGCCACTCTTAAGCATCGATCAATTATAAGATATATCTCGGAGTTGGGCAGCCCTCCTGAAAAATACAACACGAACTATGATCATTAACCCGCCTTTCAAGCTTGGCAACTAGAGATGTTGCGGACATGAACTTTCGGATCTAGATACGGATACGGCTATTAGAATTTACATTACACTGGTTTCCGGGAATATTAGTGTCTACCTTCATGTATGGCAGTGAAAGTTGAATTAGGCAGGGACAAGGGGAATACCACATCGTAGTTTTCTGATCCGAATTAGAGATGTGTTGACAAGAGGTCATATTAAGAGTGTGCTTAATCGTAGATCATCCATGTACATTGTTGAGTGTGAATGAAGCGAGAGAGGAATGTCAGGATCGTGATTTGTAGCAATCCAAAATCTCTACGTACCCCTCTGAGAAACAGTCGTGAAGCTATGTATGTATTTTATACCGGTTTCGGAAACGGTTAAGGATATGAAATTATTTCACGTTATCAGACAATTTTGGTTACGGATATTGGAGTTTTAAGGAATTGTAAAAAGAAAATGCTAAGTGTGGTGATTATTGCAGTATTCCCTTTTAGAGAAGCTTCGGTTTTAGGCTGTCAGTACGGCTAGGTAAACTAAAACTTGTCATAACGTGTTTCATACAGACATCGACCTTATCCCTAACTTTTGTATTGGTTTAAGTAGCGGTTTCGGATATATTTTTATTTCGGATAGCCGATATTTTCGGTTACGGTTCTCCATAACATGCCTGATCTCACTCGCACTCACTCTATGGTTTCCTCATCTCGTTAAGATGCTTATGCCCAACAGTGGACGTCGTAAGATTGATGTAAAACTTTACGTAAAAAAGTCTATATTAATAAAAACTTAACTTGCCTCTTACCGAAAAACTTGGATGACGATTTATTTAAAAATATTGCGTGCGAGTGTAAAAAAGCAGTAAATCCTAGAGCCAAAGTTACGACCAATAAAAATGTATAAGCTGTATTTCCTGTTAAAAGGTGAAACGGGGAACAAAATATAAAACATTGTTTTTAATTTTGACTGTACAGATGGCGTAGTGGTTAAGATGTGTGCGTGGGTTCAATTCCCACGGAGGACAGTATTTTGTGCGATCCACAAAGTGATTCTCTGAATCTGGGTGTAATTTGTGTCCGTAGTTATATGCTTGTAAAGGCCCCCATAATACAAGGATTATTATGTTGGGTTGGTAAATAGACACCCTATTTAAAAAAAAACAACTTTCAAGAATACAATGCCGCCTCAAGATAAATGTTTAATGGTATTATCTATTTTCATTATCATCATCTCAGCTCATATGATCCCACTACTCCGCCAAATCGGTCTGTGTCGACGGAAGAGACGGCGCGCGACCTCATAGACCCACCCTACAATACGCTTCTCTTCGCCGTGCGAGCAGGCCACCGGAACCTGATCTTTGTATTCGGTAGACGTGGTCTCGCCCCGCCAAGTCGGTCCGGGGTGACGGAAGAGGCAGCGCGTGATGCCATAGACCCACCATGCAACTCTCCTCTCTTCGCCGTGCAAGCGGGCCACGGGTACCCGATCTTTGCCTTCGGTGGCCCGCCCGGCAGTTTACCCTCGCGGGGTCAACGGGTTGGTATAGGGTTTTATTTCCAGTTTTCCCTCTCTTGCACAGATGTTATATTCATAGGTATATCCTATAGTCGTCTTTTACATCACCCATAGGCAAAATAGGGGGTAATGAATTTTATTCTTACTCTGTCACCACACTGAAAATTATTTTCTATTTGATATTCAATGTGACACAAAAAGTCCTCTTTTTCAAAATAGCTTATTTATCGAACTAATAAGTTTTGTAACTATCACAGCCAAACAGATATAAAAAAAAATACATACATAACATGCCAGATGAAACCTTGAATAAAGTTCTGTTTATTAATTTATTTGCTAAACGGGCGAATCTAGAGTGGTGGTTATTAAGATCATTAACATGACTCCCCCTTGGGTCTAATTGAAACAACAGTTTAATGGTTTAGTTTAGCAGTTATGATCTTCATGAATCCCTTCTCTGACTCCACGTAGTTTGAATTCACCCTTACTTATATGTATGTGATCGACTATCACTATTACACAAACACGATACAACACACACGCACAGTATCATGTATTCGATTCTCACGCAGGACAATACTTTGTATCAGGTGACCGGACCGGGGATTAGTCCGGAGTGAGGCCACCTCGTGAGGACGATGCCCCGAAGACGAAAGTTGCCGGGGCATCGACTCGAGAGGAACCCGCGAGGTTAACGGGCCACCGAAGATAAAGACCGGGTTCCGGTGGCCCGCACGCTCGGCGAAGAAAGGTTGAATTGCAGGGCGGGTCTATGAGGTCGCGCACCACTTCTTCTGTCTCTCTCGTTCTGGACGGATTTAGCGAGGTATGACCAGACCATAGCCAGCCGCAAAAAAAAAGGACAGTACTTTGTAAGATCCATAAATTGTTGTTCTGAGTCTGGCTTGTAATATGTATCTGTTAATTTTAAGATTGTAAAGTGACCTGCAATACAAGAATTATTGCTCTAATGCAGGACGTAGTCAATTGAAAACAAATGACATAGCTGAAAGCGTTAGTGTTGTTATGTTTCCCACACAGGATATTTATTGGTACTATTCGGAGATATTCTGAGTCATCATTATCCTACTCTTCTCCCAATTACTTGGGGTCGATACAATATGTGAGTACATAGAAAGAAGAGTTTCTTTCATAGTACATATTGTAAAAGTTATTGGTAATAGTTTTATAACCGGCCGCCTGCCAGACCTCAACCCTCCTTGTGAACGTAATTTTTAACCAAACGTCATCAGATGGAGTTGGTCCAGGTCGTTATAAGGCTCTTAGTCGTATTTTACGACATCCACGAGCAAAGTAAGGGTTGGTAGTATTCAAAGGCGCTACCACACAGCACTTAGGAGTTATTCTGAGTATACTTAGTTGCAAATTGTAAATATATCGCCCCTATATGGTACGTTATTTATACTGCATGTGCCAGCGGCTTCGTTTTCGTGGGTTATTTGCTTATTTAAATCTATTATTATATTTCCTCGTGTTGCGACGAGATAAGAATATAATTGTCATCACCACTTAGGATATTGGTAGGAGTCCTAAAAATCGGCTGAGAGTATCACCACGAGAATGGACAGCAGCTATCTCCTGGGAAACCTATAACATCTATTGCGATCGCTAATCCGCCTGTCAAACGTAACGATAGTGACATTAGTATCCTCCAAAAAAAAAAATTATGGATGCAACAATAATAACGGCCCTCAGACACAGCAGTTCCGATAATCAATGGGCTTATAAACCCAGTTGAAGTTAGGGCAGAGGGTGCTAAATCTACAATGCAAGTGGTACAGAACCTTTCTAAGCAACATTCTCATGGAGAGGTCTATATCCAACAGTGGATTACGTGCTGATGGATGAATGGATTATTATATTTGAAAACTAACGTCATAGTTTGACATTACTAATAATATCAATATTAAAACACAAAAAAAATATTAAACAAAATTCGTTATCTCAACAGTTGTTTTGACAACTGCGTACATCGCATGACCGCCGCAGGAATAAGTATAGTAACAAATGTATTTATTCCCGATTTATTAATATTTAGTCATTATGCCGCTGTTATTAGTCGTGACGTTATCTATTTAGCCTCTAACCTTCTTTGATAAACAAGCTGTCTGATACATTTTTTTTTTATATTCAACTGACAGATTTTGAAATTAGCGTGTTGTAACAAACAAACTTTTTCGTTTTAAAACTATTTTTACAGATTCCATCGCATTTGTATTTGATTTTTAATTTCACAACGTTTCGAACACTACAGCATTCATGGTTACGGGAGAGCTAAGGCGTCTCACGAGCTCACGACCCAGTCATCGTTACTACATAGATTGTATTATAGATATACAGTATTAGTTATTAAATTTTGATCCATATTTTTGATACAAATTCATTACTAGTACAAATAGAAAACGTTTCTATATATAAAATTGTATATTATTTATGATCAGTTATTATTAAAGATTTAGTTTATGATAAATATTATATTACATCAGTTTACTAGTTTAACAAAACTAACAAACCTATTATACTAACACCGGATCGGAACATGGGTACACAGAGAAAGATCCGGCACGAAAACTGAGAAATCAAAACTTCAAATGTGTAATAATCACCCTAAACATCAGAAATCATTAGGCTTCTTCGTTTTATAATAGTAATATAGAATATAGACTGCACGGTTTGGTAACTATAGCTATTGCAATTATGTATCACTTTAAGGGGCATGCTGTAGTCTAGAGACTGTCTAATCCGTCCGTAGCGACAGAATGGACGGCGTGTAGCTCCATAACCTATTACACCTATGTATGGTCATGTGGCCATTAGCTGTACTAAGTCCCTGTTTTCAAGTCTACAACTATGCTAGTTAAACAAGTCAGTAAGTATATTTATTTACTTCATAATTGACTATTTTTGCTTGGGTATTATCAGCCTATATCTCTTAACAGATCTCTCTTATGCTCTCAGTAAAGGAAGCGCGTCAATACATTGTAATCTTAATCCATCTTAATATATTTAAACTAGTTAATTTAACGTTTTTCTTTTACAAACGAACAGGCAATTCACCCTGATGGTTAGTGGTACCTACTGCTCATGGTCACCTGTAATAACAAGGGCACAACCAACTCATAGCCTACCGCCAGAAGTTTAGGCGTTCAGCTGTCCCACTCATCGAATGTAGTAGGTACGGTAACAGATTGCTACTACTCGTATATCGATTTTCTGAGAGAATCTCGTACTACCGCAGACGTTCCGGTCATTTATGGCTGAAGTAGACTATCAGCAGCATGGCTCTACCTCTTAAATTTGGCGCAAACTCACTTTAGATTGCTTTCGATATGCTGTTTGATGGATGTCTTCAAATATTAAGAAAGTGAATTAATCTTCTATTCACGTAAAATTATTTACACTCAAGTTTCCTTCAATTGACGGTTACTGCATAAGCATATGTAACAGCATGCATACAAATGAATACATATCACATTACGCCGCACCATCAACGCAGACGGAGATTCGTTACTTAGAAATACGACATATTGAAAGTCTGATATTGAATAATAAAAGAGACAATAAATAAAACTATCACGACTTGAACTCGGATAGTGACTTGAGATAATGAGAAAAAAAACTGAATATCGAATTCACAATAACGACTGAAAAGATAACTTTATTTATTTTTATACGAAGTTAAAAACGTACTGGCTGTAAGCTGTTATGTAAACCGTAAAAAAAATGTTTTATTTGGCGCAAAAAATGGAGTAAAAGTAATTGGACTTTAGAACACCACAACATTGTACATTTTGTATTCGAACAATTTAGATAGATAGTTTAATAATTAAAAAATAGAGTAAACATAAAACGTCCTTGGTTATTTAACAGGCTAGATGATACTAGAAGGAATTGTCGTAGGTCAGAAATACCTTTTTTTGTTATCTATGAACGTCCCACAAAGTTTTTAATTGTACGTCAACCCTACTCCTAACGTTTCATTGATAACGTGGCGTCCTCACTACGTTTATATCATATGATTTATTATCCTGTCTCGACGTTTGCTCTTTAGAACGCATTTTACACATTGTTTTGTTATACATTCTAGTATTATACATATGGTTCTTTTTATAGATTTTAAATTCTTATGTTCTTATGCGAGGGACATTAAAAATATTCAATGAAGATACACAAAATACATCCAGAATGAAAGCAAAACTTGTGGAGTGCATAAAGATTTTTCTTGTGTGTGTGTCATTGGCTCTACTAGAGCTATGTCACTCAATATAATAGCAGCTACTGATCAAAGTTATTTGTGCATTTGGTTGAATAGAGAGTAATCTCTGATCCTAAACCGATTTCAAAACTTATTTCACTAAAAGGAACCACATTATAATTGACCTGTCACCGTCAAAGAAACATGTGTGCAGTGCTACGAATAAAATCTAGTACCCAACAAAACAAATCTATTAGATTCTAGGACCAGAGTACAGTTGAAATATTTGAAAGTATATAAAAAACTATTCAGTGGTATAGAAATAAAACTGGCAATCTGAATGAATTTAATTAAATACATTACAAATAATTGCCGGTATTTGATTTTAAACTGATATAAAACGCATATAACATCTATGCGAGAGAAGGCAAATTCGAAACAAAACCCTATACCAACACGTCTGACCAGCGCGGTATAGTAGATTAATTTCCCTCCCATTGTGGAGGACGGCCGAGCCCAACAGTGGGACATTTATGGGCTGTGATGATGATGATGATGATGAATCGTTCAACACATATTTTCATTTTTATAACGAAGGTTAAAATTCGCTCGTGTGTATATGAAGTAATATGAACACTAATTTTTATGTGCGAAATGGATTTTAATAATTTGATAAGATTACCATAAATTCCAAACAATTCTTAATTAAAAGAAACCATATGCCAACTCGTTTCATCAGCTCTATTATAATAGGCCAAACATTTCATTTAATAACGGGAGAATATGCTGCAATTTATAAAACTATTGCCAGAAATTTCAGAAATCTAATTCTTCTCCCCGTTTAATTCCTATTATGAAGTATTTTATTGTGAATGCAAAATCTTCAGATATAAAGGTTTTTGAAATACGGATATACAAGCAAGCTGTCTCGAACAAAAGACACTCAGAGCAGCGTCAAGTAGCTTCTCTGCGACGTGGATAGATCATCGACCGAGGAAGGTCACTTATAATTTGTTGTCGGTATTTGAGAGAAAATACTAGGCCATGGGACTCTTCATAGATATAATAAATGAGATTTTCTTTTAAATTTAATTCGGATTTTACTGTCTCATTGGTTTAAAGGTAAGCATGAAATTTGGATCAACGGTTTTGGCTTCAAATCGTTGGTAAGGCGATTTACACACACATTTTCTACAGATTTTTCTTGTGTATATCGCCATTATTTTTTACCTGTTTAGGTGATCAGAACGGGTACACGCGAATGGAAGAATGGAGTGAAGTTAACTATTAATTATATAAACACAGGGGACAAAGGTTTATTTTATTTATACATTGTTCGTACTTAGGTCCTACTATCATAAGTTTCTTGTCGGGTAGGTATTATTATAGTAATTAAAATTACTATACGTCTAAAAGCATAAGAATTATAATACATAATCAGTATATAATATATAAATAATTATAAATATTAAGTCAGACAATTGGTCGATAGTAAAATTAAACAGTTACATTTACAATTATATTTCATCTATTAATCATGAACTCAAAAAGGATAACAAGTCGCAGACTGAAGATCGCTCAATGAAAATAGTGTTAAAAACCATTTCTTGCAATATTTTAAATTACATTACTTAATAAAATAATAAGTAATTGCAAATGTCATATAAATAATACATAATGGACGTAATGTAATCTATAAATAACGAATGTATAGATAACCATCGACGTAACAGCCATGTTATGAATAAAGATCAAAGTAATCACAGTCCCTAATAAACCTATCCATGCGGTTTAATGAGCTAACTCTAAATAAAACGGAACAAGCAATTAGTATTACAGATTTTGATTGACGAGACTAATCTAATTTGTACTTAACCTTGACATAGTTGACATCAATGAGATAAGACTAATGTTTTTTATCCTTGTTATCACTATAGCTGTGTGGTAGAGGTTACGAATATGACCAACGCTTACATTGCTGGTGTCGTAAGAGACGATTAAGTGCTTTCCATCGAGCTGTACCTATTTTATCTCATGCTGTCTGGTCAACAATTACATTTCCAAGGAGTAACATCAGGCGATAAGAAAAATAATGGCCAATACTTTTGCAATAGTTGCTATGGACACAAAGTAATATTGTAACCCCAAATAAATAAGATAAGAACAGGTTACTATAGTCGTTGGTCTTTTTTTATTGCTGATGGTAGCAAACGAGCAAGTACACCAGATGTGGTAAGTGATACTACCGCTCATGGACCTTTGGAATATCACAACTAGGCCGTTGCTTACCGTGAAAGTGCTCATCTTAAGCTAAGGATCGAGTTATATTGATAAACTTATTGTATATATTTTTTACATCATGTACATGTGTATTTCGCGTCCCTTGTCGTAATAGGTAAAAAAAGCCATTGCTTACACATCAACACACACAACATCTATGTAGTATTCAAATATTCTTTTTACATCATGTACATGTGTATTTCGCGTCCCTTGTCGTAATAGGTAAAAAAAGCCATTGCTTACACATCAACACACACAACATCTATGTAGTATTCAAATATTCTTTTTACATCATGTACATGTGTATTTCGCGTCCCTTGTCGTAATAGGTAAAAAAAGCCATTGCTTACACATCAACACACACAACATCTATGTAGTATTCAAATATTCTTTTTACATCATGTACATGTGTATTTCGCGTCCCTTGTCGTAATAGGTAAAAAAAGCCATTGCTTACACATCAATACACACAACATCTATGTAGTATTCAAATATTCTTTTTACATCATGTACATGTGTATTTCGCGTCCCTTGTCGTAATAGGTAAAAAAAGCCATTGCTTACACATCAACACACACAACATCTATGTAGTATTCAAATATTCTCCAAGACTCCATAAATATTTATGTGAGAATGAGATAATAATTATAAATATTTACATATTGAGAACGCATTGTTCACCAAAGCAATAAGCGATGATACCATTCGTGCGGTATTTTGCGCAGTTTAAATAGCATATTATAGAAATGTTATTGTAGACATTATTTGGTTTGAAATAATAACAAAACTTATCGCTCTATTGTCTTTGAAAGAAATTAAATATTGAAATCATAACCGCACGGATGTCAGTTTTTTAAAAGGACGATGTCATAGCTTTAATAATACTTTGAATGATGAAATAAAACTATTTTATTAACGACTAGCTTCTGCCCGCGGCTTCGCCCGCGTAAAAGGTTACATTCCTAAAGTTATCCATCCCCTATTTTTATTTTACCTCTTAAGGGTATTTTTTTTACAAAATTCTAATGTCACATATATTTATATCTAATCAATAGACTAAAAATAAGTTTCAAGCTACTGGCTTTAAAAATGACAATACTTCCGTACAAGTTTTCATCCCCCTTTACAACCATTTCCTGCATTAAAAAGTAGCCTATGTCCTTTATCAGACTCTAGACTATCTGTGTACCAAATTTCATTTATATCGGTTCAGTAGTTATTTATAAAATCCGATTACGAAATGAAAAATGATGTCGCAAGCGGGATTCGAACCCGCGCCTATTGGGATTCCGGCCCAATCGTGCTGCCACTACACTACCGCGACTAATTGTAGGACATGCAAATTTCATTTCGTATTGTATTTACGTCTTAAGGTGACGGTGTGCTATCTACCCGACAATGTTTACACATTGTTATAGGCTTAATACTTCAAACTTTACAGTTAGAATTGTATTAAACGATGACACAACCTTGTTATTTAAATTACTGAAATTTAGCATTTAATATGCTTAATTATTTATAAAATCCGATTACGAAATGAAAAATGATGTCGCAAGCGGGATTCGAACCCGCGCCTATTGGGATTCCGGCCCAATCGTGCTGCCACTACACTACCGCGACTAATTGTAGGACATGCAAATTTAATTTCGTATTGTATTTACGTCTTAAGGTGACGGTGTGCTATCTACCCGACAATGTTTACACATTGTTATAGGCTTAATACTTCAAACTTTACAGTTAGAATTGTATTAAACGATGACACAACCTTGTTATTTAAATTACTGAAATTTAGCATTTAATATGCTTAATTATTTATAAAATCCGATTACGAAATGAAAAATGATGTCGCAAGCGGGATTCGAACCCGCGCCTATTGGGATTCCGGCCCAATCGTGCTGCCACTACACTACCGCGACTAATTGTAGGACATGCAAATTTCATTTCGTATTGTATTTACGTCTTAAGGTGACGGTGTGCTATCTACCCGACAATGTTTACACATTGTTATAGGCTTAATACTTCAAACTTTACAGTTAGAATTGTATTAAACGATGACACAACCTTGTTATTTAAATTACTGAAATTTAGCATTTAATATGCTTAATTATTTATAAAATCCGATTACGAAATGAAAAATGATGTCGCAAGCGGGATTCGAACCCGCGCCTATTGGGATTCCGGCCCAATCGTGTCCCAACCAAATCAACCAATAAGCCTATAACAATGTGTAAACATTGTCGGGTAGATAGCACACCGTCACCTTAAGACGTAAATACAATACGAAATGAAATTTGCATGTCCTACAATTAGTCGCGGTAGTGTAGTGGCAGCACGATTGGGCCGGAATCCCAATAGGCGCGGGTTCGAATCCCGCTTGCGACATCATTTTTCATTTCGTAATCGGATTTTATAAATAATTAAGCATATTAAATGCTAAATTTCAGTAATTTAAATAACAAGGTTGTGTCATCGTTTAATACAATTCTAACTGTAAAGTTTGAAGTATTAAGCCTATAACAATGTGTAAACATTGTCGGGTAGATAGCACATCGTCACCTTAAGACGTAAATACAATACGAAATGAAATTTGCATGTCCTACAATTAGTCGCGGTAGTGTAGTGGCAGCACGATTGGGCCGGAATCCCAATAGGCGCGGGTTCGAATCCCGCTTGCGACATCATTTTTCATTTCGTAATCGGATTTTATAAATAATTAAGCATATTAAATGCTAAATTTCAGTAATTTAAATAACAAGGTTCAGTAGTTGCTTAAGCGTGAAAGAACGACAGACAGACAAGAGTTACTTTCGCATTTATAATATTAGTAAGGATTATGTTTGTATTTGTTTTTTTTTTAAGTCAAAACCAGGCACAAGGAAATAATCCTTGTGTTGCGGGGGACTTCACAAATATATAATTTAACAGACACAAATTACACTCAGACTTAGAACAATTTGTGGATCATGCAAAGTATTGTTCTGCGTGGGAATCGGTCCCACGGCAGTGGCACGGTGGATTGGTATCTTAAGCACTACTCCAGCATGTCTTGGTTTATCTCTTTTACATTTCGTAAAAAACTTGAAAAAAATTGTAAATTGGTTTTATTTCTTGTGTAACTATACTCACATAACTATTCGTTATTATACTCCCATAAATCATTGGTATTGCAAAAGCCTATGAGCGGCAGCAACAATTACCTTGCGCCTTGTTGCCTTGCGCGTTTGTCACCAAAAGCAATAAAAAATATATATAAAGACATCAGATGGAATTGGCGCAGGTCTATGTTACACATCTGGTCGCCCTTGGAGCGAGGCCACCGCGTGAGGATGACGCCCTGACGGTGAAAACTGTCTGGGCGTCGACCCGCGAGTGTAGACCGCCGGATGGGTCACTGAAGAAAAGAACACGTCCCAGTGACCCACCCGTACGGCGTCGAGAGGTATGTTGTAGGGCAGATCTACGGGGATTTGCGCCGCTTTTCTTGTCGCCCCGGGCGGATTAGCGGGGTATAAAGTAGTGTAGCCCGGCGCCAAAAAAATAAATAGGTCTATGTTACACTTTTAGTCGTCTTTTACGACACTCATGAGCAATGTAAGTGTTGGCATTATTCGTAGCGGCCACCACACAGAAAGTGTTTATCCAACATTAAATTGCGAGACATTAATTATTTTCTAAAGCGTCAGCTTTATATGTATTTCTCAAATATTTAAATATGACAATGCTGTCATGTACAGTTTTGCAATATATGTGTATTCAGCACACAAGTATTCGTGCAATCGAGGCTTCTGCATTTATTTATGATAAATGCTTACTAAAGCACAATGAATTTAATTACGAAACAGTCAGCTATCCCGTAGACGTTTCAACTTAAAGAGGCCGTCTTTATAAATTAGTTAATTAATAATTCAATTTAAACATTTTGTATATATCCGTGTGGTGACGGAGTAAGAATACAATTCATCACCCCCTATTTTGCCGCATAACGCATATAACATCTATGCAAAAAAAAAACACTTGAAACAAAACCCTATACCAACACGTCTGACCAGCGCAGTACAGTAGGTTAATTTTCTCCCATTATGGAGGAGGCCCGAGCCCAACAGTGGTACATATAGGGGATGTGATGATGATGATCCATTTTGTATTGTGACTTGTAACGAGCTAAGAATACAAAGGTATCGTCATCCATATCCCTGAATAGATTAGGAGACAGATAAGTGCGCTAAGTAACACCATCACTGTAAGAGACACCAGGACTAAAAACACTAAAAGCCAACACCATTGACGTTTCTTATGAAACTATCGAATACAAAAAAAAATATTGTTACTCCCTCACCACAAAGAGAACCTCATAATTCATATTCTATATTAAAATACATATAGTTTAGTTAAATGTATTTTAATATATTTCTTAACACTTTTTGAAACAAATGGACTATAAAAGTGCCCTAATGGGGATGACAGCAATTTGTTTTGCCTTTTACCATATTTTTGCAGTGTCGTGAAGTTTCGTTCATTTCCTTTATTATAGTCCGACTCAGTTTCTATTAAATTTCGAATTAAAATTCAAACTCGATATCTTCCTTTCTTCTCTCATCGTGTCAACGAGATATTTTTTCTGTAAATATTAATAAAGGCCTAATATACTAGCATCGACAATATTTTTGTGTATAAAAATGTCGTGTCGATGTTGTTCGTTCTCTGTAATATATTATAAGTATATTAAATTTACTGAACTTGGTTGCCTACTCTAAGTTTAGAAGATAGTATAGTATAGTTTTCTTAACCGCTGTACAAAGTTGAGACATTATAAATTCAATCAGACCGTAAAATGGTCCAGCGCAGCACTTCGTTCATGAGACATTGACGAAGGGAGACCCGAAAAACCGGTAGATCTGTGAATGGGCCACCACAGTTTAGGATTCCGTTCCGGTCCCTAACGAAAAAAGTGATATACACAGATAACGTCATGGTAATACGAAAAATCAAAATAAATCCCTATCCCGCAATCTACCTGACCAGCGTGGTATATTAAGTAATTTTCTCTCTCATAGTAACCCCAATAGTAAAGCTAAACGGGTTAAAGAAGAACGTATTTATAATACTCTCACTAAGGTTTAAGTTTTAACGGTTAAGGTTTTTGGGAGCAGGCTTACTGCAGTCAAGCCCCACTCAATCCATCCGGGGCGACAGAAGAGTCGCTGGGTGTTCACATAACGTGCTATGCACGTACATCTCTGTCGCCATGTGAGCGGGCTACCGGTACCTTTGTCATTGCTAGGAGGTACAAGTTAAACTGCGTTTCAATTCAAACAAAATCTATCTTCAGATCTATCACCTTATTACATTTTTTTTATTATTAACTAGCTTCTGCCCGCGGCTTCGCCCGCGCAAAATGTTACTTTACTAAACATTTTCATCCCCTATTTTTATTTTACCCCTTAAAAGGTAAATTTTTACAACATGTTAATGTCATATTTATTTATATCTAATCAATAGCCTAAAAATAAGTTTCAAGCGTCTGGCTTTAAAAATGACGATATTTCCTTACAACTTTTCATCCCCCTCTACAACCCCTTTTTTGCATTAAAGTACCCTATGTCCTTTATCAGGGTCTAGACTATCTGTGTACCAAATTTCATTTAGATCGGTTCAGTAGTTTTGGCGTGAAAGGGCGACAGACAGACAGAGTGTTACTTTCGCATTTATAATATTAGTAAGGATAAGGATTGTATATTTATACATGAAACAATTAGTAAAATGTAAATCAACATATTGTATTTAAATGCATTGTTTAATGACTTATTATAACCGTATCTTAACAATGGAATAGGAATTAGGTAAATTAGAAGCCGGCTCTACTAATACTATATGTGTTATGTAGACTGTTTACAATAAGTCGACGATAACATATAACAATTATGCATTTATATTATTCATTGTTGTCTACTTCTATGCTTTTTAAATGCATTTTTTATAGGAGGGCTTTGAAATTCTAATCTGCAAAGTTTTTGTGACGAAAAGTTTAAGCGATTTCTATTTCGTAGAAGTACCTTTTATTTTTTTTTTGGGCGGCGGGCTACCGTACGTCAAACCCCGCTATTCCGTCTGGGACGACAGGAAAAGCGGCGCAAGACCCCGTAGACCCGCCCTACAATATACCTCTCGACGCCGTGGGTGGGTCACTGGTACGCGGTCTTTTTCTTCAGTGGCCCACCCGGCGGTTTCGTAGAAGTACCTACGTACATTTTTCACACACTGAAGTAAAAAAAAAACTTTATAGCAAATACGACTACGTACATGATATAGAAATCGCTTGAATTCTTATACTTGCGAACTTGAAGAGTAAGACATACACCCTTCTCATCAACATTCATCATTCTCCTGCTCTTATCCCAATTACTTGGGATCGATACAATATGTACTCCTTTTTCATAGTAGGTACATATTGTAAAGTTATTGGCAATAGTTTTATGACCGGTCGCCTGCCAGACGTCAACCCTCCTTGGGAATGTAATTGTTGACCAAACGGAAACAGATGGACTTGGCGCAGGTCGTTATAAGGCTCTTAGTCGTCTTTTACCACATCCACGAGCAAATGGTTGGTAGTATTCGTAGCCGCTACCACACAGCTGACATACGGCCTTCTCGTTTACATAAAATGTAAATAAAGGAATTATAACACAATCTAGCATAAATTGTGTTATTAATTCCTTTTTAATTCTAAAACAATTAATGAATAATTAAAAAATTACCCTTTAATACAAGGTATCACTTATATCGTCTCTTTAAAACACGATCTATCTAGCTTATTTTTTATTATAATCTGTGTATGGCAAAAGGTTCAGCACTTTATAATGCGGATTACGGGTGATGTCCTCCAAATGTTAGTACTAATGGCTACCGACCAAGCAGGAAATCGTACTGAGGATTACATACGGCACTATTGTCTGAAGGTTACTAGGGAGACCGGGGAGACCAGTTTTAACGGAAAAGCTTAAAAAATCCTCAATTAGATTTGTTTCTTTGCTTTCAAGCAAATAATACCTAACTTCATAGTTATATATCAATATAGCAACGACTAAAATTTATTTAATAAGGAATAGATTAGCGAAGTTTTAAATCCAAAACTTCTTCTAAAAGTAATATACAAGAATTAGTAATTATTTCCTTAAAACCAAATCTTTTAATGGTGATCGAAAATAAAGTTTTAAATCAAATACGGATATTTATCGTTTTATTTTTTTCAATGCCAATAGTGACGTATCCATTAACAATATGGTGTGGATTACGAATGCATTTATATTCAGAGATGATTCCTCAGATGATTTCATCTTACGATTTTTACGCATACATATAATAATACATAAACATATAATTTTTTGCCAATTTTCATATACCTACATTAACAATTTGGATCAGTTAATCTGGATTATTAAATCGCACAAGGACATCTGATTTGAACAATTAGATATGCAAATCATAATGACAAATTACTGAAATTTAGCATTTAATATGCTTGATACACATACATACATACATATCATCACGCCATATCCCTTGCAGGGTAGGCAGAGAGAACAGAGTGCCAGAGAACTCTATCTCTGCATACTTCACTCGCTTCCTCAACATTCATAATTCTCTTCATACACGCTCGCCGGTTTCGGAGACTCTTGACTCCACCTTCCTTCAGTACCTGACCGATCTGGTCTAGGTAGGTTAGTCTCGGTCTCCCTCGGTACCTACATCCTTCCACTTTCGCATTGTATATCTTCTTAACCAGACGTTCGTTCGGCATTCTTTCCACATGTCCGAACCATCTGAGCATTCCCTTTCGCATCTTTACACCAATACTCTCTTTCATACCTACTCGCTCTCTTACGTCGTCGTTACGAATGCGGTCGGTCAGCCTAACTCCACAGATTTTCCGAAGAGATCGCATTTCGACCGCATTAATTTTACTTTCATACTCTTTTCTGCATACCCAACTCTCGCTTCTATATAGTAATGTTGGGACAAGCACTGCGTTATGTATTGCTACACGTGCCTTCTGGCTGAGGTGGAGGCTGCCGAGAAGTTGCCCCAACGCTCCGTTCACTCTATTTCCCGCATTCACTCTTCGCTCTATATCAGTATGTATGTGCAGTATGCTTGATTATTTACAAAAACTTGATTACATGCGAAAAATGATTGTCACACATGGGATACGAAGCCACACCTATTGGAAATCCGTTGCAATCCCATGTGTGACAATCATATTTCGCTCATAACCAAGTTTTTATAAATCATAACGTTATCACCGTCCTTTTGCTGTATCAAAACAAATTGTCCTATCTTATTACTAGGGTTAGAAAATATCCGATATTGAAAATAAATATCAAAATATCGGATATTTATGATATATATATCGGATATATATCAAGTTTAATATATATATATATATATATATATATATATATATATATATATATATATATATATATATATATATATATATTTGTATGGAAGCCATATTATTATTTTATTGCATTATTTATGATTACTACTTGTTTATGTGTTACATGACCATACTTGAATTATAAAAAAAAACGTTTTTATATATTCCATTTATTGAGTTATTTACTTAAAATCAGTTGAATAAATCAAAACATAAAATCTTCTTCTAGATAAGGCAAATTCTACTAAAAACCATAACATCTTTTATATAAGGCAAAATCAACAAAAAACAATTATTGCCATCTATCAATTAGAACTTACCACTTCCCACGCCATCTAGATTTAGTTAGTAAAACAGTAACAAACGTAAAAAAATATTTTAATGATATATATTTTTTTAAAACCCTATTTGTTATTGGTATTTATAAAAAAAAAATGATATATGTCGTGGAACCTAGCTTGATATATATCCGATATATATAGGATATATATCCTCGAATCCTGCATATTACCCAAATTACTTATTATAAATTGCTATTATGCTAATGTCTTTCCTATCAGATATATTTATTTGATATCTTCATCTATGATTATATCAAGAACGCATATTTTCGCCACTGTCCCAAAAATAACATAAGTGTCGACGCTGTATGCACTGTAAGAGTCCAATATATACTACGTGTCACGTCGATGAGGACTATATCAAAGTCTAGATAACAGTACTGATGCCCCTAATGGGCGATTAACGGGCCGACCCTTAATCACATCCGACCAGGCCTCAACACGGACAGGTAGCCAAGGTGCGCCCGAATATCCAAAATAAATACGAGTAAATTATGTATCATCATTCTCCTACCCTTATCCCAATTACTTGGGATCGATACCATATGTACTCTTCTTTCATAGTACATATTGTAAAAGTTATTGGCAATAGTTTTATGACCTGCCGCCTGCTAGACGTCAACCCTCCTTGGGAAAGTAATTGTTAACCAAACGGCATCAGATGAAGTTGGCCCAGGTCATTATAAAGCTCTTAGTCGTCTTTTACGATATCCACGTGCAAAGTAAGGGTTGGTAGTATTCGTAGCCGCTACCACACAGCATTGAAATTATGTAGGTATGTATAACGAATTTTAAAAGTCATCATAATTTTCTGTTACTATTTTTACCACTTATCCGCAGCTTAATTTAAGAGGGTTACTTCCATATTTCTGTTATTTGACTACGTCCCAACACAATATTAAAAACAATATCGACATTAATAATATCCATACAATTACAATCACAACTTGTTATCTTAGCAGTTTCTATGATAACCTTTGATGCATGATGTCCTATTGTTACTAAATATAACCAGATCATTGAAATTTATATACCCTACTTGGCTCATATTCGTTGTAGCGTATAAAGTATAACCATTATTTATAAACCTTTCTCGATAACCGGCAATCTGACCAAATAAAATAAGACTTTTAGGAACCCAACTCGTAATTCTAGATATTAATTAGACATGGAAATGATTGCTACTTTCATTTCATTTTCATTTGGTGAAATTATGTTGTTTTTCACTGCGATTTCACGTGTGAAATTTCGTATCCAATGATTTTTTTTGGCAATGCTCTAATCACTAATGTCACACTTGCTACACGTTTGCTATTACAAATGCAAAATGGTTTATGATTAATGGCGCTACAATATGAATTAGATCATTAGCTCTTTGGCGGGAATACACAGTTTAGCTTTTTTTATGTTACTACTTTTATAAATTGATGTTAATTTAAGTGTCATTTATTAATTTCAATTGCATTTTAATTAAAGAATAATTACAAAAATACAAATGAAACGAACTAATGAATTCATTACCTTCTAGATTGTCTCAAAAAATCTATGAAAAGTTTTTGAAGAACACGCTACTTGTGAATTATGCCATGCCATATTAATAATGCCTTCAAACAAATATACAAACAAAATAAACTCTTCAGCTTTGTAAAACTAACATAGATTAAAACTCTGGTTTTATTCTAAGCTTAATAATATCTACTTACGTCCTTGTCTTTGTGCTTGTATCATAACTGAATTCTTCTGGTCCGGCCTTAACAGGCTCTCGCCCTCGGCGCCTGATTGGTGTGACATCTCCATGGCTCAGGTCACAGGTGGAATACCAATATCATAAAACCGATACGGGCATCTGTATTCTACGTCAGCTAAATCGATGACTGCGTCTGTTGGACAAAATTAAAAATATGTGGTGAATAAGAATGGTTATATAAAATCAGTTATCTAAATTTACGTCACTAGAAAAGAAGGAAAACTCGAAATAAAATCTAACCGTCAACATTAACCGTCCCATGCTGTATGTAGGTCTATTTCTCTCTGGAGAACGTTCGTGCTCTAATAAAAGGATGGATATAACTTTTTATTTATACATCATTCTTCCAATATCAACGGTTTGACATAGAGCTCCCTAGGAATAATGTCATAAGGTCTACACTTGGCAGGCGGTGTGGTAATCGCGGTTGTTAAAGTAAGGAAAGCATTGCTGTCAACTTCCTTAGTGCTCCTTTAGATAGGTTTTACAACTCCTATGCGGAGCTTATGGGCCCTATCGCCTTAGAACAATCGCTTTTTATAAATAAAAAAATATTGTGCAGACATAAATTATTATGTATATATTTATTATAATATATTTTTATTATAATTACAGTAATAATAGTGCTCATTCGGGTGGACGGAAACCGCAGTGGTTTAAGCGGGAACGTTGCCACAACCCACGCTTTATACCTATAAATTAGTTCTATCGATAAGGGTAAATACTACAAATTAAATTGCAAAATAGAAGAAAACATTACAGGCAATACTTGAACCTAAAAACTTATGCGAAAAGAAGAGACGTCAAATTGTATTCTTATTCCGTCACAACACGAAAAAGTACACAAAATCAGACAAAGAAGTTAACCAACTAACATATCCAAACATTTTCTTAAATAAAGTTCGTTTGTTGTAAGTAGTTGTTTGAAATTAACCCGTGACAATTAAAGACAGTAATTAATTTAATCACGACAATCTGATAGAATATTTATAGACACAAAATATTCAGTTAACCTAATTAAAATCAATGTAAAACAATGGAATAAGGTCTATTATGATTATTAACCTATTTACAGTAGTTAATAGCATTGAAAGAACTATGTTAATCTGCTATTTATATACTAAAACTAATTATATATACAAAAAATATTCAGATAAACTAATTATACTGAACATAAAATAATGAAATAAAGGCTATTATTAATTTGTACTCAGAGTACAAAGAAAATAGTTCGTTAACATATGATTTAATTGACACAATGTCAACATCACACCCAATCGTATGTCCCTTAAATAACGACTTTTTTATTGCCGGCGGGCTATGGAATAGACACAACCCGCTAAATCGTTCCGGGGCCATAGAAGAAGCGGCGCGCAACCCCATAGATCTGCCCCACATGTACCTATCTACGCCGAGCGAGCGGACCACCGGAACCCGGTCTTTGTCAGTGGCAAATAAAATTAAATAACGACTAGCACGTATTAGAAAAGAACCAACTAATAGACAAAATCGAATGAACCTAATAGCATGTTTTATGGCCGCGATGCGCGTCAATGAACCTTTAGGAGACATAGCTGCGCTAATATCTATTAAACGAAGGAAAATTTAAAACGAAACCCTTTATCAACCCTACTGGCTAACGTGGTACCTATAGTATAGGCTAAATCTTCTCCTAATGTTCTGTACGCAGTTAAACTAATGATACCCATAAAAAACGCATAACTGCCCTTTAATGTAGCCAATACAAACGGTTACTTCTCTTTTAGGTCGCTTATGGACAGTCTCATAGGTTAGTAATAATTGCGCCCCTCCAAGATTTACACCCAGTGCCTGGGTACCCTTTTTTTTACAGTTCTGGACAGAAAGGTAACATCCTCTGGCCAAATAAAATATACAGCCAGACGGTTCGTTTAAAAGATAAAATTGAGCATTGGTTTTTATTAATAGTATATCAAAATATATAATATAATTATAAGTTAGTTACTAGTAGCTTTATCTTCTCGGATGTAAATACTTAATTTGTGTGTATTTAAGGATTCATCATCATCACAGCACATAAATACCCCACTGTTGGGCTCGGGCCTCCTCCGCAACGGGAGGGCAATTAACCTACTATACCGCGCTGGTCAGACGTGTTGGTATAGGGTTTTGTTTCGAGTATTCCTTCTCTCGCATAAATGTTATATGCGTTTTATATCCCTTAGTCGTTTCGTACGATCACCCACGGGTAAGATACGGGGTGGTGAATAGTATTCTTACTCCGTCACCACACGGAAAATTACATACGTTAAATTTATGAAGGTCTTATTTCATATCAGTGACTACTTAAATAACTTCATATATTTATATATAAAATAAAATAACAAAACAGATACACATGCTACTAGGTTTTATAAATATTAAAACAAATTATTTGCACTGATTGTTATCAGTGCAAATAATTTGTGCAGAGCTGTTGCTCTAAATGACACGGTATGTAGTTACACAATACTTGTAATCTAATAAAATTGTCGCATTATCGTCTTTTATCAACTATATTATAATTTTGCTTTTAATTTTCAGTTGCTATGTTCAATGTACTTCTTTCTTTCATCAGAGCCTATTATCGCTACTATTGAATCTGGCTAATCTGGCCTATTATCGCTACTATTGAATCTAAAAGCCGTTCTCATTTCGATTAGGAATAATAAAATCTAGGACAATAACTGTTTTTTTTCTTATTGCTCTCGGTGACAAACGAGCAAACAGCACACCTAATGGTAAGTGTTACTGCTGCCAATGGACCTTTGCAATACCAGGGGTATAGCTAGACCGCCTACCAATGAAAATCGTAAACCCACTCAAAATGTTGGACTTCTGATTCTCTCGCTCACCGAACAAACACAGCAGCACATTGCTATTGCTCAGACGTCGATTTTCTGCGGGAGTGTGCTACTACCTGGGACAGACCGGCCCGCGGTCGTGGACAGAAAACTGTCAACAGTGTAGCCCTACCACTATAAATAGTGATCAGATCGAGGATTATCCGCAGTCAAGCGAAATGAGTGGCGGCAGTTTAGTAAGAAGTTTCTGATATTTTTTTAATAATATGGCATCTTAATAACGTGATTTTCTTTTATTTTTATTTATATGACATTTTTGATAATATAGATCCGATTTTGTTTTATTTATATTACATAACCTGACATTTTTTCTATTTATATGACATCTTTAATAATATAGATGCAATATTTTTTATACTTTTTAATTGCAATTTTAATTTTAATGGTGTATGTTTTATTTTTATTAATAAATTCGATTTATCTTGGTGTAATATAAAGATGAAATTTTATCAAATTTGTATGCCCTTTTTTTTTTTTTTGTCGGCGGGCTACGGAACGGTCACGCCCCGCTAATCCGTCCGGGGCGACAGGAGAAGCGGCGCACGACCCCGTAGACCCGCCCTACAACATACCTCTCTACGCATTGCGGGTGGGCCACTGGTACGCGTTCTTTTCTTCAGTGGCCCATCCGGTCTACCCTCACGGGTATCCTCTCGGGTCGACGCCCTGTCATCTCGACTAATATTAAGTCTCGATGTCAGGGCGTCGTCTTCACGCGGTGGCCTCTCTCCAAGGGTGACCAGACTAATCCCCGGTCCGGTCACCCGCTGCCTCGGCTAGGGCGGCATGAGGCGGAGGTATTCTCGCCTTCGCCGCCCCAGTCGCCGGCGGCGGCGCGAATCCTCGAAGAGGAGATCCTCCCGGATTCGCCCCGCCGCTTCCTTCTGCAAGATGACGCTCTCGCAGAAGGCGGCGACCGCGTCCCAATTCCTCTCACTGTCGACCATCGCTTTCACGACGGCCGGCAGGGAGAGGTCGGCACCGATGGCGGCGACGAGGGCAGAGCGCTGCGAAGCCCAGGTCACGCAGACCTCGAGCGTATGCTGCCCTGTGTCCTCGTCGTCGCCGCACTGCTGGCAGGACGGAGTCGTCTCCCTCCTTGCGACTGTGTACAGGTACTTGCCGAAGCAACCATGCCCCGACAAGACCTGCACCAGCCGGAAAGAGAGGACTCCGTGCCGCCTCTCCAGCCACTCCATCAGTACGGGCCAGACGGCCTCGATGACACGAAGTCTGAATCGAGGCCTCTCCAGCCACGTCACCCAACAGGCAAGGACTTCCCGGCGGGCGTCTTCGCGCCAGGTGGCCACTTCGCTAGGCGAAACCTCGCCACCTTCCTCGCGAGTGGAAGACACCCGCCGATATATTCTGGCGAGCATTTCCGCCTCCAAGTCCCAAGAGGGCGTTCCGGCCAATACGCATGCTGACT
The DNA here is from genome assembly GCA_905163515.2 of Lymantria monacha. NCBI lineage: Eukaryota > Metazoa > Arthropoda > Insecta > Lepidoptera > Erebidae > Lymantria > Lymantria monacha. The sequence continues at coordinate 7,327,819 of LR991081.1, read as the reverse complement.
TGGTCGCCAACGTGCGGTATCCGTGGATAGCCCTGACCGCCATGGCTCTCTGCGGTCGCCGCAGAATAGCCCTAAGGTGGACGGTCAGAGCCCTCGCCCACACGGGTGCGCCGTACAATGCCATTGACCGGACCACTCCCGCGTATAGCCGTCGACTTTCAAAGCTGGGTCCGCCCAGATTCGGCATAAGCCGTGAAAGGGCTGACGCCACGCCGACCAGCCGGGGAGCAAGTCTTCGGAAATGCTCCCGGAAGAACCACCGCCCGTCGAGCACCAGGCCCAAATACTTCATATGGGCCTGGATACCGATGGGGACGGAGTTGACGACTATCGAGGCGCCGGCGGGTGGCCCCGTGCGGGGCCCGTGAAACAAGATGGCCTCCGTCTTATCTAGAGCCACCTTGAGTCCCAGCGCCTCGATTCGCCTGACCATCTCCTCGGTGCCGAGAGTGGCCAGGCTCATCGCCTCTTGCAGTGTCCTGCCCCGGGCTGTGACGAGCGTGTCGTCAGCATAGCAAATTAAGCCCAGCCCGGAGGGGAGACTCCCTCTCAACGCCCAGTCGTAACCGATGTCCCACCGAGTCGGCCCCAAGACCGACCCCTGTGGAACACCGCACGACATGAGCGTGCGCACAATGTCCCCTGCGCGATTCGCGCAGAGGACACTGTGCCCGTGCAAATAGTCTGCCACTAGCCGCCTCAGGTATAAGGGCACTCCGTGATACCGGAGCGCCTCCCTGATGCAGCTGAATGGCAGACTATTAAATGCGTTGGCGATGTCCAAAGACACCGCCAACAGCACCCCTCCGCCAGTGACGGCCTCCGCCACCGTCTGCCTCAAGCGCAGTAGAGCCGCAACGGTCGAACACCCCCTTCGAAAACCGAATTGAACGTCCGACAGGTTGGGCCCCACCTCGTCAAGGTGCTAGACGATGCGGGCAGCGAGGATACGCTCCAACAGCTTGCCCACATCGTCCAGCAGCACGATAGGCCTATAGGCCGACGGCAAATCCGGAGACCGTCCCGGCTTTGGCAGGAGAACCAGCCTCCCCTCTTTCCAGCACTCAGGGAACCGTCCCGCCGCTAGACAGGCGTTATACAGTTGCCTTTTTTTTTTTTTTGTGGTGGGCCATGGACGTCACACCCCGCCAAATCGGTCCGGGGTGACGGAAGAGGCGGCGCGCAACCCCATTGACCCACCCTGCAAGCACCTCTTCTTCGCCGTGCGAGCGGGCCACCGGTACCCGATCTTTGTCTTCGGTGGCCCGCTCGGCGGTATGCTCTCTCGGGCTCCTCTCCTGTCGACGCCCCGACAGATTTCGCCGTCGAGGCGTCGTACTCACGCGGTGGCCTCGCGTCGGGTGACCGGACAATTCCCCGGTCTGATCACCCGAAGCCTCGGTTAGGGCGGCATCAGGCGCAGGTATTCGCGCCTGCGCCGCCCCGGCCGCGGGCGGCGGCCCGGGTTACGGGAATCCTCCCGGGCCCGTTCCGCCGCCTCCTTCTGCGAGATGACAGCCTCGCAGAAGGCGGCGACCGCGTCCCAATTCCTGACGCTGTCGACCATCGCCCTCGCGACAGCCGGCAGCGTCAGGTCGGCACCGATAATAGCGACGAGGTCGCAGCGCTGCCCGTCCCAGCCCGAGCATTCCTCGAGCGTATGTTGCGCCGTGTCCTCGTCACTACTGCAATGATGGCAGCCCGGAGTCCATTCCCTGTACACGACCGTGTGCAGGTATTTCCCGAAACACCCGTGCCCCGTTAACACCTGCACCAGTCGGAAGGTGAGGACCCCGTGCCGCCGCTCCATCCATTCCATCAGTACGGGCCGGAGGGCCTCGACGGTAGTGACACCGTGTCTAGGCCTCTCCAGCCGCGTAGCCCAACGGGCGATGACTTCTCGGCGGGCGTCCTCACGCCAGGTGGCTATCTCGTTAAACGATGGGGAGCCACCCTCTTCGCGCATTGAGGTAACCCGCCGGTAGAGGTCGGAGAGCATCGCCGCCTCTAGGTCCCACGCGGGTGTCCCGGCCAATAGGCACGCCGCCTCTGTCGACACAGTGCGGTACCCGCGAATGGCTCTGACGGCCATGGCTCGCTGTGGCCTCCATAGCACCGCCCTGAGCTGGGCGTTCAGAGCCCTCGCCCACACGGGTGCGCCGTACATGGCCATTGAGCGGATCACCCCCGCATACAGCCGTCGGCCCTCGAAACTGGGTCCGCCCACATTCGGCATGAGCCGAGAAAGGGCGGACGCCGCGCCGACCAGCCGGGGAGCAATTTGGCGAAAATGCTCCCGGAACCGTTATACAGTTGCCTGAGGCGTGGCTCCAGGTGTTCGAGGAACATCATCAACACCCGGACGGGTATTCCGTCCGGGCCGGGGGCGGTATTGGCGGAACGAATCTTCGCCACCACCTCTGATTCCGTCACCGGCGGAACACTATGTTCATCGGCCTCCCGGTCATCATCTGGCCACGAGGCCATGACCTAGGGCGTGTATTCCGGCTGTTGCGGAAACAGTACCTCGACCACCCTGCGGAGGAGGTCAGGTTGAAGGGTCTCGGTGAGGGGGGGGCCCTGCGCGCGGAGCTTACTCAACACCGCATGACGACGGGCGACTCCAGGGATCACGGTCGAGACCATTCAACAACTCCCGCCAACTCTCGTCTTTGGCGAAACGCATGGCCAGCCTGAAGGCAGACCGCGCACTGCGGTAAGCCTCGTACAGCTGACCCTCCCGCTCATCATCGCGGCGACGCCGCCGACTGCGGGTGTAGGCTCTTCGGGCACATATGCAAGCCGCACGAAGATCCGACAGCCTCGGGGACCACCAGTAAACCCCCTGCCTCGGAAGTAGACGCCGTGCACGGGGCATAGCCGCATCGCAAATCTGCATCATCGCACTGCGAATGCGGCCAGCCTCAGCGTCCACTCCTCCGTCCGCTGGGGACGGTGAGGACAGCCATGAATGCACAATGGCCGCCTCCGCCAGCAGGTCCCCATCCAGGCGCCCCACAGCCCACCGCGGAAACGAGGGAGCACCGTTCGCCCTGTGACCCCATTTTTTTTTTTTTGTTTACGCTGTGACGCATTATCCCCCGCCAGTGACAGACGGGGGGGTGTGGGACTCGCCGGCCATAGATAGTTGGCGGCCGGAATACCCACTAAAACCAGCAGCGGTCCCTTTCGCGCTTTAACGAGATGCCGGAGAGATCGTCTAATGACATTCTATCCCCGACACCCCTACGCTTGGCCATGTGGCCACGACCAGTCAGCCGTCAAGGCGGTGGGAGGAGGTGCGCGTAGCGGCGCCTCCCTCTCCCTGGTCGCCGCCGGCGGAGCGAGTTCGCAGACGCGAGTGCTTCGCGTTCTCGCTCCGCGGCCTCCTTTGCAGAGATGACTTCCTCGCAAAAGGAAGCAATCGACGTCCAGTGCCTGTCGCTGTCAAGCATCTTGTTGATGACGGTTGACAACGATAGGTCCGCTCCAATGACCGCCCACAGGTCGCGGCGCTGAGGCCCCCAGGCGGGACATACCTCCAGGGTGGCCCTGTGACCCCTACCGGCCCGGTCACGGGGTGAGATCTCCATCCGAATATATGCCCTAGAGGCAAAACATAGTGAACTAATTATTGTTATAAGATCATTTATGTATGTACCTATGTTATATAAATAAAATTATTCTATTCTATTCTATTCAATTTCTGATAATTTGTTGCTGGGGTGTCAATAAGGGGAGGTACCCGAAAAAATTAATTACTAGGCAGCGCAGAGAAGTCAAATTCTAGTCGACTGCTCAATAGCAGAGGAAGCAGACAGTGTGTTATGGGATCTTACACCGCCCTTCCATTGCCCCAAACGACTGAGCAGGATGAGGTTGGAGCATAAATACCTTAAAAGTAAAACTATAATGACAATGCGATTCTAAATAGTAGAACAGCTTGATGTTTAGGCTGTCTTTATTAAGAAAATGTTGGAATAGCATTATATTACGTAGCATTGTTTTAATGAAATGAAATGATCAATTATTATATTTAGAGGTACAATCAGGCTCAAAACGTACCAACTAAAATATTAATAGATACTCATTTTTTTCTTAATTAACACCCCAGCGAGAAGAAAGAATTTCGTGAAACCCGTTCTTAGCTGGCCTCTACTCTGTGAAAGGATTATTTCTAGCAAATTTCAAGTCTCTAAACCTTATGTTTCCAGAGATTTCGCGATGAGTCAATACATAGGTGAAAATCTCTATGTAATAATAAAATTAAATTAAATATTACTATGCAGCTAGATAACTAAATTTGATATTACTCTCTACATTTATTGCCCAGCGAAGCGGGTTGGTGACAGCTAGTATATTTATAAATTAGCAATAAAAGGCTTATGAAAAACAAGTCCCAATATTATTGCAAATGAAATACTTTTGCAATTTTTTTTTATAGCATTTGGTGGCAAACGAGCTAGCAGCACATCTGATGGTAAATGTTACTGCCGCCCATGGACCTTTGCTATACCAGGAGTATAGCTAGGCCACTGCCTACCAATATAAACCCTAAACCCACCAGTTGGTCTTCCAGCTCTCTCCCTCACCGAACGAAGCGCAACAGCACATTGCCATTGCTCAGACGTCGAACTTCTGTGTGTGTGGTACTACCCCGAACGGAGCGGTCCGCAGCTGTCGACAGAAAACTGTTAACAGCGTGATCCTACCACTATTACTTAAATATACACTTTGAATCACAGAAATATGTATGTAACTCATAAAAAGAGTCTATCAGCAAAATACTATGAGAAACATGTGTGGGCTATCAATAACAAGACTAACGCAATAATAATTGAGTGAGATGTTGTTATCAGCACAATTTAATACTCGTCTTTGTTATAATTTAATTGAATCATCTGCAATTGGACGTTGACCGAATGATTAGACTTTGTAGTATATTTAGGGTTGCCAGATTCGAAATTCATCTGAAATAATAATGTACGAAATAATGCCTAGATTGAAATTGATTTTAGTAACGCAACGATCTTATGTCCGTGGGTTTCACAGCACACTCTGCTCTTTATCACAAACATCAAAAACAAACAGCAACTCAAAACTAACCCTAGTTCAATCTAAATATTGAACCATCTAGAGAAGACTAGACAAGTAAAGCCAAGTTCGAGCAAAGAGAACTAGTTCAAGCAAAAAGAATAGCGAGTCGCGCACCGAATGTATTTTACACAAATCATTTAGAGCCACTTTTGACCCTTTCATAATTCAATAACTATTTAATAAACATCAAATTGGCAAATTCTCAAAAATTAACAAAATCGAATTATTTACATAAACCTTATAACTTATGATCTATTGAATCCCAAAATTTGACTTGGCTAGTTTATATAAGCAATTACATATTTAGAACATAAAATCTTATAATATAAAAACTGTAACTTGCATATAACAAAGATGATAAATAGTACCTAAATATGGTGGTAAATAGACGTATGTATGTGAAAACTTACCAACTCCAATGTTAAGGTATTGAAGAGCATAAATTATTAGGTTTACATAAATAATTCACCTAAGAGAATTTAAAGTCCATGATAAATAAAAAGATGTAGTAGAAAAATGAACAAGAAATTAGATTTTAAAATTATTTAAAAATATTAAATTGTCTATGGAACTTGGCACCTATTTGGATCCCCAATCTTTTGTACGGGTTGAGAGCCCTCAGCGCTCACCCACAGTCCGAGTAAAGTTGTCATAGCCATCTGAGGCTAACAACTAAGACACACAAAAAAAAGAAAAAAAAAACCAATCTTTTGTCGGTGAAGTCGACAACTACTCCATAATTATTATAATAATATACATATATAATATATATTCATGTTTTGATGGGATAATTAATATAATAAGTGGCTACAGGTCTGGGGAACAATTTGTGACCCAAAAATGCCTCTTAAAGTTAAGGGGGAAATACACAAAAGTGTCATCAGACCTGTCGCTACGTATGGGTCTAAATGTTGGGCATGGAATAATGCAGATGGGGGAAGTATTCATGCTACTGAGATGCGTATGTTAAGATGGATGTGCCGAGTAACAAGGTTAGATAAGAATAGAAATTAGTATATTAGAGAAAATCTGAAAGCGTCACCATTGATAGAGAAGATTAAAAGCGCGAGATTGTCTTGGTATGGACATGTTATGAGGGATGAAAAACATGTGATAAGGAGAAGATTATTAATACGATTGTGGATAGACGTAAGAATCGTGGAAGGCTCTATAAAAGATTAATAGTGTGAATGTGGATACGGGTGTGAAGGCAGTGAGTGCAGATATGATGGTTGACAGGAGTCTAAACATACATACATACATACATATCATCACGCCATATCCCTTGCAGGGTAGGCAGAGAGAACAGAGTGCCAGAGAACTCTATCTCTGCATACTTCACTCGCTTCCTCAACATTCATAATTCTCTTCATACACGCTCGCCGGTTTCGGAGACTCTTGACTCCACCTTCCTTCAGTACATGACCGATCTGGTCTAGGTAGGTTAGTCTCGGTCTCCCTCGGTACCTACATCCTTCCACTTTCGCATTGTATATCTTCTTAACCAGGCGTTCGTTCGGCATTCTTTCCACATGTCCGAACCATCGGAGCATTCCCTTTCGCATCTTTACACCAATACTCTCTTTCATACCTACTCGCTCTCTTACGTCGTCGTTACGAATGCGGTCGGTCAGCCTAACTCCACAGATTTTCCGCAGAGATCGCATTTCGACCGCATTAATTTTACTATCATACTCTTTTCTGCATACCCAACTCTCGCTTCCATACAGTAATGTTGGGACAAGCACTGCGTTATGTATTGCTACACGTGCCTTCTGGCTGAGGTGGTGGCTGCCGAGAAGTTGCCCCAACGCTCCGTTCACTCTATTTCCCGCATTCACCCTTCGCTCTATATCAGTGGTGTACCTTCCATCTCGGCTAAATCCACATCCAAGATATACAAATTCATCCACTTGCTCCAGTACATTATTAACTATTGTTACTCTTACATCTGTTCTGGTTTTATCTCTTTCAAAGACCATTATTTTGGTTTTGCTCACATTCACGCGTAGACCCCTTTTCTTACAATCTTCTGTCATTGTGTCGACTAGGGTCTGCAGGTCAATCGCTGACTGTGCCAGCAGGACTGCATCATCTGCATAAAGCAGAGCAGTGACCACTGAGTCGCCCATCTGGACTCCCACATTCATATCGTTCAACCTTTGGAGACATTTATCCAGATATATGATAAACAGCCTGGCTGACAGAACGCACCCCTGCTTAACGCCGATATTGACGTCAAACCAAGGCGACATTCCATCATCCAGCCGCACACAGGCTCTACAGCCCATGTAACTGGACTGCACAGCCTGTAGCAGTTTACCGTTAATACCATACTCCGGTAAAATGTCCCAAAGTTCCTTTCGTACAACCGTGTCAAATGCTCTCTCCAGATCCACAAAACTGCAGAAAACCCTCTGACCTAGAGCCAGATGCTTCTCCACAATGTTGCGCAGAGAGAACACTTGATCCATGCATCCCCTTCCACTCCTGAAACCTCCTTGTGTCTCACACAGTAAACCATCGGACACCATCCTCATTCTCCTTTCAATAATTTTTCCATACACTTTTGCTGCCAAACTGGTCAAGCTTATGGCTCTGTAATTTGCGCAGTCATAACGTGAACCCTTGTTTTTAAACAAAGGCACGATGACTGCGCTATTCCAGTCCCTGGGAACCATTCCCGAGCTCCAACATAAATTGAGGAGCAACAGGAACGCCTCCCAGACACAAGAGCCACCAAGCTTGATCATCTCGGCAGACACCATATCAATGCCAGCTGCCTTACCATTTTTCAAACTTCTTATCGCCCATTCAACTTCATCCATACTGATGCCATCGGAGGACGCCGTTGTCGAATGTTGATCTACTAAACCACATCCAACACCGGCGCCAACCGTAGCATCCGCATACATATCGCCAAAATATTCACTCCATCGGCTTAACACGTCTTGTGTTTGTGTAAGAATGTCTCCACCTTTAGACCTTATTTTATTCATTCTGAAGGCTGACCAACCACCCCGAGACTTCTTCACCTCCCTCCAAAAGAGTTTGGTGTTACCCTCGAAGTTTTTAGTCAGCCTATCTTCTGCACTCATACTTGCTCTATCACGTTTCTCTTTCACTAAGGCCTTGGTGTCATTCTTACATTGCCGATATATTTCTTTCTTCTGTTCAGTCATACTGTCATTCAGATTCAAAGAAGAGACATAGTCCAGCCACGTTTTCTTCTTTTGCTCTACGGAAGCTGCCACTTCCGCATCCCACCATGCATCACCATTTGTTTTTCTATGCTTCTTTGAACTTCCACATACTTCTTTCGCTGTATCTACCATACTCTCTTTCAATACTCTCCAGCATTCTTCAATGTCCGATTGCGGCTGGCTTGCCATCGTCAGCCGTTCTCGGACACCCTCTGCATACTTTTCTCTTACACACTCTTCTTGCAACCTTTCAACCTTTATTCTTTCAAGCCCTCCGAAGTGGACACGCTCTCGCCAGTGCCTCCACTTTCTGAACAGACCACTAAATCTCGCAATAACGAGATAGTGGTCCGTGTCGACTGTGGGGCCCCTGTAGGCTCTTGCGTCCAATATTTTGCTTCGGAGGCGACTGTCTACCAAAATTAAATCTATTATGCTTTTCTGTTCATTCCTTCTCCATGTATACATATGGATGTCCTCATGTTGGAAAAATGTGTTTGACACAATAAGGTTTCTCTCCATGCATACATCCGCTATGAGCCTACCTGCGTCGTTCACTCTCTTATCACCAAATGGACCAAGTACGTCCTCATAGTCGGGACGCTTGGTCCCCACCCATCCGTTCAAATCTCCGCATACAATCACGCGTTCACTGGTTTCTGCCATATCCAGAACTTCCCTAACATTGTCCCAAAACTTCTCTAGGTCTGATGCCACCGAGGATCCTACGGGAGCATATGCTACAACCATGAATACCTTGGTGACACCTAGTTTTATACGGACCCAGAGAAGTCTGGGATCATACATTCCGTAATCCTTCACACCTGAGGCCAAGCGAGAGGACAACAGCACTCCTACCCCCATGCTGGCTCGATCGCTCTGTGGTACACCAGACCACAGAGCCATCCCGCCACCAGGAAGATCGCAGGCGTCGCTGCCCCTTCGCTTGGTCTCTGTTACACAGAGCACGTCCGCTCCGGACTATGCCCCCCTGAACCTAAACGAGAAGGTAAAAACATATTGTGCCGACCCCACCTAGTTTGGGATAAGAACAAACCATAGATAATGCTGATGTTTTGATGAGATAAATTAATAGCATCAGAGCCTGCTCAAAACATGAAAAAAAATACTCTAAAATTGAATGTCTCAAGATATCTATAACTCGGTTAGCAGCAAATTAATTTCGGTAATAGTAGATGAATCAATATATTCGTAACTAGAAGGATTTAAGTGTTGCATGAAACTTAAAGGTGGTAGCTTCGTGTAAAATTGTTAATAACAGACGTTTTTGCTCTTCTAAACCAATATTGGTTCCTCTATTGAGCACACGCTGTTGATGTCCTATGTGGATATTAGGAAAATTAGCCTACATACGCTTCGTAGTAAAATTACAGATTTTAATTAGTAAAATATTCTATTATAAATAGGTATGCAAGTATATAGATTTCACATTTCATAATAATTGCAGCCTATGGGGTCCAACAATCAGTCACGAAGATATTTCATAACACTTTTGATCTTACAAGTTTTTGTCGCAGTCAATTATTTCGAACTTTCGAACCCTAATTCCTCCGGAGGCCATTGTATTCAAAACAATATAGAGACAAATTATGTAAGATGTAGAAGTATTCATGAGTTAGTCTGAAATACGAATCTCAATTTCAAGTTTCTGAATTTAATTATGCTTAGTAGACAGATCTCAAACATAAATATTTATGCAAATTATTACGAGTTGTTTAATTTGTATAATTATGTGAAAATGTTTTTTATTTCTTTTTATATTTTCTTGCCATATATAAATGATATTCGTATGGTTATTCTATTACGAGTAAAAGTGGCAAGCTTGATTCAATCTGAAAATACTAATAGGAGCAAAATATATAGTCCAGATGAATAGAATATATAGAATAGATGATAGAGCTCAGTCTATGGCTCGTCTTATGACTTTAAAAGCAATAGCTATAAAAATAAAATTTTAGATAATAAAAAATGTTGCTTATGCTTTATTTATACATACATATATAATTTTATTTGTGGCATTTAAGATATTTGTCAACATGGTAGTTTTGTTATTTTATATTATGACAACAATTCCACAACTAGGAAGTTACCGCCATGGTTATGATCTCTCGTTCGCATCACTTACTAAAAGATGCAGTTAGGTATAATGATACAAATCAGCAATGCTTTCGATTTTGTTTTTCTGTCTTTCATAATTTTGCAACACACCAATTCCCTATTTGCTTAAACTATCCCTTATTACTTGATTTATCAGGACCAACTGCAATGCCAGATTACCAGCTAAAACGAAATACAGATTCCACCACTTAGTCAGAATTTCACCTTTCAAGTAGACGTAGCTTTTTTTATATATAACTTTTTTATATAAAATTTTTTTATTGCCGATGGTGGCAAACGAACAAGCAGCACACCTGGTGGTAAGTGTTACTGCCGCCCATGGACCTTTCCAATACGAAGGGTATAGATAGGCCGGTGCCTACCAATACAAACCCCAAACCCACCCAGTTGGGCTTCCGGCTCCCTCGCTCACCGAACCAAGCGCAATAGCACATTCCCAGTACTCAGACGTCAATCTTCTGTAAGAGTGTGGTACTACCCCGGACGGACCGGCCCGCGGCTGTAGACAGAAAACTGTCAACAGTATGGGTCCTACCACGTAACTTTTTGTTCAGGTGTAAGTACTTAGCCAGATTATGACAATATCTAAAGATGGTATATATATAGCAAACGAATTAATTTGAGAATGAATGTACTTGAAAGTTAAATCACTGTAGTGTATTATAGAAACGGATTCTGCAAGATATTCAAATAATGGAACTATAGTATTTGATTGAGAACAGAAGCGATTTTAAGCGCATTCCCCATCCTCGAACCATCTGCACCAATTACATTAAGAATTTAAAGATCTTAGAGTGAATTATTATAAGCTTAAATCTTGTCGGAAGTACAAAATAATCATCGCAAAATTATCTTACTTATACTTTATGCATTCGGAAGGTTGATGTTTTTATGATAAAATATTAAATATATATTTGTATCAAAGAAGTAGAGCAAATTGGTTCGAATTATAGTGAAGAAATTTCTAAACACGATAACCTGAGTTGGTCTAAAGGAATCAAAAATTTAAACCATTATCTTCTAAAGGCTTTAACCGAATTCGCACACAACCATTGCCTATTAATAGTACTTGGTTATAAATACCTACATATAGGCAGGTACCTATAGATAATAAAAGTATTTAAAAATGTATATGTATTGTATGACAGACACTTTAGAATTGGAACGCCTCAGATTTAGACTCGTATGATAACTATTAAAAATAGAATAACAAGCCTCTTTACTTAACCATAATTGCCGCAGGAAATGACTAAAGGACAAAAGTAGAATTCTTTTTTTAATGCTATGATGGTAAACGAGCAACCACTACATCTGATGGTAAGTGTTACTGGCGCCTATGGACTTTTGCACTACCAGGGGTACAGCAAGACCGCTGCCTACCAATGAAAACCCCAAATCCAACCAGAAAGTTGGGCTGCCGGCTCTCTCTTGCTCACCGAACGAACGTAACAAACAGCACATTGACAAAGCTCAAACGTCGATTTTCTGTAAGAGTGTGGCACTGGTACGAGCCAGTGCACAGCCCTACCACTATTAAAGAATCACCTCGACAAAATTAAATCTTGAGATAGCTATTTCAAGATTTCATTTTATTAACTATTCTGACTAACGAAATATGGTTTTCTGTGTTTTGGTGTGTCCTAGGGGTACACTGAAGTTGGACTAGTCCAGTCGCCCGGAGTGAGGCCACCGTGTGAGGACGATGCCCCGACGGCGAAAGCCAGGCATCGACTCGAGAGGAACCCGTGAGGGTGAACCGCCAGGCGGGCCACCGAAGGCAAAGATCGGGTACCGGTGGCCCGTTCGCACGGCGAAGAGAGATGCTTGCAGGGTGGGTCTATGGAGTCGCGCGCCGCCTCTTCCATCGCCCCTGACCGATTTGGCGGAGCGTGACACTCCATAGCCCCCCGAAAATAAAAAAACAGGGGTACACTGAAGTAAGAGCACTGCATTTTTACATTCTTGGCGTTTAATAACTCATCGAATTTTAAAGTATGTATTGATTCAAGTTTCCCCGTGTGGCGACGGGATAAAAGTACAACTGTCGTAACCCCTTACTTGTTTAACCTTTTACCGTAAAAGCCGTTGTCAATGCACCTGGCCATTATGACATTCCCAAAAAAAAACATGATTACAATAAAAACGCAGCATTTCCGCTATTCCACGGGGTCATATTTGTAGCGGACCCATTGGTGATGAGCGGAAGGTGCTAAGAATTTTCGGCCACTATCCGGCAACTAAAAAGAAAACGATCTTTGACCCTGGTAACAAACAACGTTGGACGATTAAGACTGACAAAAGGGTCATCGAGTTGGAAGAGGAATTAAGCTAAATCCGATAGGAAATTTTTGGATAATCAGAAGTGCAAAGAGAAGGCGAGGGCATAATAATCCTCTGGTCTGAAAACTTGCTCTTCTACCGGGAGGGAGATCCACGTCCTAAGGCGGTAGGTCATTTGTAAGTCTATCGCAGACAACGTGAAGAGGATAAAGAATATGTCGACATGGGTAGTGTACCTTATACCTACTCTGAATTACCAAACGGTATAGTTGAAGGTTATAAAAGTTTACGCACCGATCTTGACATAGTCCGACGACATAGTGGAGGCCCTATACGAGGAGATATTTGACCACAGCGCAATTCAGCATACGTCACCGTATTTTTATTGCAAATGAACCCATGCATAGAGCTATCGTGCCTTACAGATTATAATAATGCAAACGAATTACGTAAATAGCAAATTTTTCAAACATTGGTACACAACAATTACAAATATTGGTACACAAATATTCTTAAAGATCAATTCTACTACATTTATTTTTTTACATTACCAGTGATGACTTATGGCACGGAAAAATGGTCCCTAAATAGGCCTCATAACGAAGCTTAAAGTCGCTCAGCGTGCTATGGAGCGGGCTATGCTCAGGATATCTTTGCGAGATTGGATCCAGAATACGAAAATCCGTAGAAGAATGCGTGTAACCGAGATAGTACGAAGAATTAGCACACTGAAGTGGCAATGGGCAGACCAAATCGCTCAACCGATAACGGCTGGGGAAGTTATGTTCTCGTGTGGCGACCACAAATCGGACGACACAGTGTAGGACGCCACCCACCAGATGAACCGACAACCTGATAAAGGTTGCTAGAAGATATTGGAAGCGAGCTGCATTTTGTGGCGAAATATGAGAGAACCTTACATCCAGCAATGGAAGGCTAATGGATGATGATATTTTATTTATTATCATAGGTGGATGGTGAAGCTGTTCATATGATGATAAGTAAGAATTGCATTAGCAATGGTCACTTGGCATTACCAGAGGTATAGCAAAATTACTGCCTATTAGAAATGTTTCTGAGACATTGCACAGACAGATGAAGGAAAGCCCAAAAATATACTATACTGGTGAAATTTGGCTTTCAGCCAATAGCAATGTATCCTATCTCAAAACAGGATGGATGCTCCTTTCATTTTTTTTATTACCTTTGCTTCTGACAAGTCCAGCAACAGTTTATATTAACTAAGAGAGGAATTTGCTATAACTGCTTGCTTTGTAACTTTGCTTTACTAAAACAATATTGACAACCATGACAATAATAGTAGATGTAAGCATTCTCATTGCTCCATAATCACATAAAATGTACCGTAGCAGATGAGGCATATATACATACCATTCGTCCTAACAAATTATTCCACAACAATGAATTTCAAAATAGTTCGGGCCGATAGTGACCTATCCCATGAAGTTATAAATGTCAATACTTTGAAAGGCAAATCAAATTCAAATTGTATTTAAATACTTAGCGCTTTGTAGCTTTATAAAACTTTAAATATATCTCAAATACACTAGATACTTCTACATCATTTAACTTATTCATGATCATCATTTAAATAAAAAAAGGCAATTGAAGTTCAAATATAATATGCATTTTGAATAATGCAACATCAAAATAGTAAATGAAAATTTACATTTATATAAGTCTTAAAAAAAGTAATGGTCAAAGACCCATTCATATTCATCCTAAGTACAAAACATTGAGTGTCAATGTTACAAAGAAAGTCATTATAATTTATGAGGCATTTTATTCTTAATGTTAACACAATATACCAAACAGGATATGACTGTATGAGGAATTATTTAATGCTGTATTACAAAATAGCATTTCATTAACTGTTAATATGGATTGTTCTAATGCCAACTGACTATCCCCAAGATATTGGGAGAGATGTAACATGAATTTTGAATATTTATTTTACGTTTCACTTAAGGAGGCTAGTATACTGAGATATCTATATATCTAGGTTCTATGTCTGCTATTGGGAATTTTATTATAGAAATAACCTCAAAAAGGATTCTAAACTTGGTACCCTACCATCTGAGGTTATATGCAATCAGTAATTCTTACATAAAAATATTATTTTGTTATACTAATGGCATACAATAGCAAAAATAAATTTAATAAATTTATTTACTTATGAAGTATTATGAGTGCTAATAAACTGCGTTAATAAACAGCACAATAAGTGCTACATTCAATAACGCTGACTAAGACATTACACCTATAAGAATCTAACTTTCTGAAGCTTTTTTTTGAAGGAACATTCACCAACACGAAGAAAATAACTTGGTAACCGTTCTCATATAAATATACACTGACTTATGTATCCCGGATAATTCATATATTATCCTTATTAATTGATAAATATAAAGTAAATAAGTAAATTCAAATATATACAGAATAAACAATTGAATACGTATCGCCCATCATATCATCCCGCTAACACCAACAAATGAAAAACGTGCCCCACTGAGCGCGTGGTCGCTTTTAATATACAATCACAACACTTACCAAAACATTATACGCTGGTACAACAAATTTGATATAATTATATTAAACACACAAATTAATATTAGATTTAAACTTTCTTATTCATAACAACTGCATCATGATTTTAAAAACACGTGCTACACAACCACTCCCGCTCGCGTCGTTCGTTGCACCACAGATTAAAGGATACTACGTATCGTTGCACTTAACTTGGTGTTGTCAGGTTATTAAGAATCGTAAAAAAAGGCGCATAGGAGTATGATGGTCTAATAAGTAGACTAGAAATGGTAATTCATAAGTAATGAATTCAAAAAAATTGTGTACATATATGTATTAATTAAGTAGTCTTGTTTATATTTTATCCACACAACGACGCAATTTGACTGATTTAAAGCAAATTTCACAGGTTAGCTTAAAAATTCATTCTAAAGTAAATTAGTTATACAGTAATCCTAATTAGCAATAAAGACTAAGAAATATAATATTCTGAGAAATGAAGACTACGAAGGAAAAGAGGTATCGCGATGGTATCTTGTCAAATTTAAATTCATCTGATAATCAAGTATTAGTCTTTCTGAGTACAAATTATTGAAGTCTTGTACAATAGTTAAGTGTTCAATATACAAATAAGCCATAACCAAATTAAAAGCATCTTAGACTAAGACTCTTTGTTTTGATGCTGTTAAATCTAATATGTTTTTGTTTTAGTAACAAATTACTTCTTTCACTTTTTTTAGCTAAATACTCATTTTTTGACATAGGTATATTTTATTTTAACTTTTTAGCATATGTGATATTGGTTTCGGGTTTGCCCTTTTCCCTTTTTACCTTTAATGTACCTACATCTGGATCGCCCCCGGTACCTACCGGGGGAGACCCAGACCAACCTACCTAGACCAGATCGGTCATGTACTGAAGGAAGGTGGAGTGAAGAGTTTCCGAAACCGGCGAGCGTGTATGAAGAGAATTATAAATGTTGAGGAAGCGAGTGAAGTATGCAAAGATAGAGTTCTCTGGCACTCTGTTCTCTCTGCCTACCCTGCAAGGGATATGGCGTGATGATATGCATGTACGTACCTTTAAGTTCTCTTTTCCAGCTTGAAAGCAATTTTAGTGTGATGACCATTTGACCACTAACTTTAGTGTTTTCGACACTTCAAGCCCTCATTAAGATGTTTGAATATCATTTGCTACTCATATTATAGGCAGTGAAAAGAAAGCCGTATTTCACCATCTTAGAATGGAGAATATTTTAAAACTAGTGTAATATCAAAAATTTTATTGTTTTCTACTCTTAAAGTCCTTTGGGGCCGTCCATTAATCACGTGAGGTTTGAAAGGGGGGGAGGGGTTTGACAAAAATCACGAAACATCACAAGAGGGAGGAGGGTGTAGTAAGAAATCACGTGTATTTACTTTTTCGTCAAACGCTGCGATTTCTAAACTGAAAAGCAGCGTGTAGTGTGACTTTGACTTGCCGTTGCCAGGCAACGAACGAAGTTTAAAGTAGGGGATCTGTATAAAAGACCTTTTTGAGAAGTATAAAAAAGCAAAAACCGAGAATATAATGAGCTGTGGCCTGTGGGCTACTTCTTTGTGGGAACTAAAAACTCACGTGATGTTGGTGGAGGAGGAGAGGTCATAGTCTTAAACCTCACCACGTATCACCAAAGGGGACGGGAATTAAAAAATCCAAAAAAAAAAAGATCACGTTGGGGGGCATAGTCCGGAGCGTGCTCGTCGCGTCCCCTGGCAGTCTAGTTAGACTGCTAATCCGGCTCGATATGAGTACCGCAGTGCGGGTTAGGGCGTCCCCCGGAGGCGACGCGTACCGACCCACCCCCGTCGGTACGAACATCGGCAGATGCGGCGACGGGGGTCTCCACCCATCAAGCCTTGCCCAGTCAGGCGAGTCGAGGAGAGCAGAGTGCCGGTTGGGCACGTGGAATGTAAGAGGTTGTGTGGAAGGTAAGTTGCACGAGCTGATAACCGTCATGGCGGATAAACAGCTAGACGTGCTCTGTGTAACAGAGACCAAGCGAAGGGGCAGCGACGCCTGCGATCTTCCTGGTGGCGGGATGGCTCTGTGGTTTGGTGTACCACAGAGCGATCGAGCCAACATGGGGTTAGGAGTGCTGTTGTCCTCTCGCTTGGCCTCAGGTGTGAAGGATTACGGAATGTATGATCCCAGACTTCTTTGGGTCCGTATAAAACTTGGTGTCACCAAGGTATTCATGGTTGTAGCATATGCTCCCGTAGGATCCTCTGTGGCATCAGACCTAGAGAAGTTTTGGGATAATGTTAGAGAAGTTCTGGATATGGCAGAAACCAGAGAACGCGTGATTGTATGCGGAGATTTGAACGGATGGATGGGGACCAAGCGTCCCGACTATGAGAACGTACTTGGTCCATTTGGTGATAAAAGAGTAAACGACGCAGGTAGGCTCATAGCGGATGTTTGCATGGAGAGAAACCTTATTGTGTCAAACACATTTTTCCAACATAAGGACATCCATATGTATACACGGAGAAGGAATGAACAGAAAAGTATAATAGATTTAATTTTGGTAGACAATCGCCTCCGAAGCAAAATATTGGGCGCAAGAGCCTACAGGGGCCCCACAGTCGATACGGACCACTATCCCGTTATTGCGAGATTTAGTGGTCTGTTCAGAAAGTGGAGGCACTGGCGAGAGCGTGTCCACTTCGGAGGGCTTGAAAGAATAAAGGTTGAAAGGTTGCAAGAAGAGTGTGTAAGAGAAAAGTATGCAGAGGGTGTCCGAGAACGGCTGACAATGGCAAGCCAGCCACAATCGGACATTGAAGAATGCTGGAGAGTATGGAAAGAGAGTATGGTAGATACAGCGAAAAAAGTATGTGGAAGTTCAAAGAAGCATAGAAACACAAATAGTGATACATGGTGGGATGCGGAAGTGGCAGCTTCCGTAGAGCAAAAGAAGAAAGCGTGGCTGGACTATGTCTCTTCTTTGGATCTGAATGACAGTATGACTGAACAGAAGAAAGAAATATATCGGCAATGTAAGAATGACACCAAGGCCTTAGTGAAAGAGAAACGTGATAGAGCAAATATGAGTGCAGAAGATAGGCTGACTAAAAACTTCGAGGGTAACACCAAACTCTTTTGGAGGGAGATGAAGAAGTCTCGGGGTGGTTGGTCCGCCTTCAGAATGAATAAAATAAGAAGGTCTAAAGGTGGAGACATTCTTACACAAACACAAGACGGGTTAAGCCGATGGAGTGAATATTTTGGCGATATGTATGCGGATACTCGAGTTGGCGCCGGTGTCGCATGTGGTTTAGTAGATCAACATTCGGCACCGGGGTCCTCCGATGGCATCAGTATGGATGAAGTTGAATGGGCGATAACAAGTTAGAAAAATGGTAATGCAGCGGGCATTGATATGGTGTCTGCCGAGATGATCAAGCTTGGCGGCTCCTGTGTCTGAGAGGCGTTACTATTGCTCCTCAATTTATGTTGGAGCTCGGGAATGGTTCCCAGGGACTGGAATAGCGCAGTCATCGTGCCTTTGTTTAAAAACAAAGGTTCACGTTATGATTGCGCAAATTACAGAGCCATAAGCTTGACCAGTTTGGCAGCAAAAGTGTAAGGTAAAATTATTGAAAGGAGAATGAGGATGGTGTCCGATGGTTTACTATATGAGACACAAGGAGGTTTCAGGAGTGGAAAGGGATGCATGGATAAAGTGTTCTCTCTACGTAACATTGTGGAGAAGCATCTGGCTCTAAGTCTTTTCTTTAGGTTTTCTGCAGTTTTGTGGATCTGGAGAGAGCATTTGACACGGTTGTACAAAAGGAACTTTGGGACATTTTACCCGAATATGGTATTAACGGTAAACTGCTGCAGACTGTGCAGTCCAGTTACATGGGCTGTAGAGCCTGTGTGCGGCTGGATGATGGAATGTCGCCTTGGTTTGACGTCAATATCGGCGTTAAGCAGGGGTGCGTTCTCAGCCAGACTGTTTATCATATATTTAGATAAATGTCTCCAAAGGTTGAACGATATGAATGTGTGAGTCCAGAAGGGCGACTCAGTGGTCACTGCTCTGCTATATGCAGATGATGAAGTCCTGCTGGCACAGTCAGCGACTGACCTGCAGACCCTAGTCGACACAATGACAGAAGATTTTAAGAAAAGGGTCTACGCGTGAATGTGAGTAAAACCAAAATAATGGTCTTTGAAAGAGATGAAGCCAGAACAGATGTAAGAGTAACAATAGTTAATAATGTACTGGAGCAAGTGGATGAATTTGTATATCTTGGATGTGGATTTAGCCGAGATGGAAGGTACACCACTGATATAGAGCGAAGGGTGAATGCGGGAAATAGAGTGAACGGAGCGTTGGGGCAACTTCTCGGCAGCCACCACCTCAGCCAGACGGCACGTGTAGCAATACATAACGCAGTGCTTGTCCCAACATTACTGTATGGAAGCGAGAGTTGGGTATGTAGAAAAGAGTATGAAAGTAAAATTAATGCGCTCGAAATGCGATCTCTACGGCAAATTTGTGGAGTTAGGCTGATCGATCGCATTCGTAGCGACGACGTAAGAGAGCGAGTAGGTATGAAAGAGAGTATTGGTGTAAAGATGCGAAAGGGAATGCTCCGATGGTTCGGACATGTGGAAAGAATGCCGAACGAACATCTGGTTAAGAAGATATACAATGCGAAAGTGGAAGGATGTAGGTACTGGGGGAGACCGAGACTAACCTACCGAGACCAGATCGGTCAGGTATTGAAGGAAGGTGGAGTCAAGAGTCTCCGAAACCGGCGAGCGTGTATGAAGAGAATTATAAATGTTGAGGAAGCGAGTGAAGTATGCAGAGATAGAGTTCTCTGGCACTCTGTTCTCTCTGCCTACCCTGCAAGGGATATGGCGTGATGATATGTATGTATGTATGTATGCAAGGGGAATAAAAAAAATATAAAATCCAATGTGGATTATATTGGATTACATCTTATAACGGCGGTCAAATTGAAATTATTGAGATACAATATATTATCGCATTGGCATTAGAACTAAAGTTGTATACAAAACAGTATAATCTGGCACCGCAAAGTGTATCGAATTGAATGTGCACAATTTGATTACCGACAGACAAACAGCAGGACATGTAAAATTAAATAAAAACTTGTAATAATTATAGATGCATAAGTACAACATTTTTACAGCTGTATATATAGGTAGTTTTTTAGAGGGGTAAGGGGGAACGGAAGTAAAATCTTATCCGACCCTAATGTCAACCTCACCTGCGCGCGCCGGATGGCGGCGGGGTAGCGTACTACTACCTCGTGGTGTTCCCGGCTAGACAACAGGCAAGGCTCTGGTGACCGAGCAAATGGCAGGATAACCATTCACCTGGCTGATAAACCGGTTGGAAGAGGCTAACACGGCCTGGGGATTTAAATAACCCCAAAAAGGCTTAAATGCAGAAGGCAAGGGGAAATCACTGCATAACAAATTTCCAAGAAAGTCATCATGAAGGTACAATCAAATACACAGAGGAGGCCATGCGATCCGCTTAGCAACCGGCCCCGTGCTGCGTCCGGGGCAGACAGTGGGAAGAAGGGAACATTTATACTTCAAATGTTGGCAAGAATAACATCTGGGGGGGCACAGTTAAAGCATTACTTATTTTTACTGATCGTCGCGCCGCCTACAGATTGTTTGTACAAACATAGCTGCCATTTTGTTGTAATTGTCAAAAGTTTGACAACTGAGAATTGTTATTTTTTGTTCCTAGCGTATGTACTTATTGTCAATAATCTATTTTCGGTTATTAATGTTCTTTCTGGAAATTATCTCAATTTTCATTATTAAGTTTATACTATTTCCGTTTCGTTAACAGCTGATATGTTATTTTTATATTTCAGGGTAGGTTTCATAGTAAAGAAAAATCCTATATAATTACATACACACAATATGTAGATACGTAGGTATATATGTATATTACTTCAACTTTAGTTCACCGCCTTAGCTCTAGGTAGCAGCACTTTCCATACATGCATATTTTACCATCGAGTTGCCACTCTTTTTCAGTTAATATAATTTTACTCTTTGAATAACATGAATTATCTTGTATTCAATTCACAGCTTATAAAACAATTTACATACATACATACATACATATCATCACGCCATATCCCTTGCAGGGTAGGCAGAGAGAACAGAGTGCCAGAGAACTCTATCCTTGCATACTTCACTCGCTTCCTCGACATTCATAATTCTCTTCATACACGCTCGCCGATTCGGAGACTCTTGACTCCACCTTCCTTCAGTACATGACCGATCTGGTCTAGGTAGGTTAGTTTCGGTCTCCCCCGGTACCTACATCCTCATCCATAATAAATTTTATTTTTAAAAATATTGTAAGATAATGTTGAGAGTGGTTTAATTTTTATAACTATTAGTAATACGATACCAAAACTGTAATCATTCTTTACGTGTACATTCCTTGGTTTCTAAAACAGTATTACTGAAAGAGTCTCTACTTCTATACATACATATTGTAATACATACACACACAAACTAGTACCATATCTGTAACACAATATACATACGCACCTACGCAAACACTTATTATTACATACAATGTTGGCCAAAAAACTATCAAATGACACAGACTTACTGCTAATTCGTTGATAACGCATATTAATAGACAAGCTGTGTAATTTACTGTTCACAAGGAAAAGTGCCAAATGTAGGCAAATAAACAAAGAAGTAAGAAGGACATGGTTTTACATCTTTGTTGTGTACCTATACGTTTTTTATTCTAGTAGGGATTGTTAAACCTTCGCAAATGCATGAGAAATTAGAAAAATGTGTGCTTTTTACTTTTAACCCGTTAACTAAAGAAAGTCATAAGACTGGCTGAAGTTATTTGAAAGCAAATAGAACAGTGGTGGATTGAGTTCTTTAAAAGAGTTTATATATTTTAATTGCGTTGGGAAATAATTTACAGACGATTTGGATCTTAAAGATTTCCAAAGCCCTTTTTTTTTGAGGTGGGTTACGGTCGGCGCACTCCTCGCACCACTCCGTCCGGGGCGACAAGAGGGCGTAACCACGCATACCCGTAACCCACCTGTAAACCTCGCCTTCGTCGTTGGACCGACCACCGGAGCAGCGTGAACTTGTCGTCAGTAGCCGGCCCGACGGAATATCCCCTGAGGTCCCAGGGGAGGACGTCGGTCCTTCCTCGCGCGGTCAGCCTCTCGGCGGGTGACGGGCTAATTCCCCGGTCCAGTCACCGGCAAAGATTTGCAAAGCCTGACGTGCATTTCACGATTTCAGGGGTTCACTAGACCCATGGAGACTAGAGTATAAGGAGAACAATTTTATATGGGAGAAAAGTTGAAAAAGTGTCCAGCTGTATGCTATAAATAACAGTTTAAAAAAACATTCCACAATCGCGCTGGTGTAGCAAAAGGTATGGTATGAATATAGCAATTGTAGATGAACTGAAGTATGCCGAGTTAAAAAAAATAATATCATCTAAAACCTTCAATAATTATTATAAGAAAACGTACACCTAGAGTGATTTTATTTCGTAAACTGTGAATAGTAAGCTTATTGATTTATTAGTTTCCTTTCAAAGTTACCATGATGCTAATGTGGCGCCACCCTTATTTAATACATTTCGACGGACACTTTTCATATACACAGATGATTCTTCTTACGCTCGTCTCCATGACTAGACCAAAGACCCTGAGTGTATTAGTAACTTAATCCACTGACCAACGATGGAAAGCCTTGTAAATATCGCGATTTCATACGATTTACGCTAATATTACACACGTACTAAATACGTAAACTACAGTCTACGTGTATAATCTATATTCACTGCATAGAGTAGATTTATCTATAATTATAAATGAAATTTGTGGCGCTCTTTTTAAAATGCTTCCACTTGCTACTATAGCGCCACCTTAATTTGCTCCCGTTCATTGGACACTTCTTAATACACTGAGATGGTACTCCTTACTCATGAAGACTAGAGTAAGGAGTATCATCTTGTATGGGGGATTAGTCAAAAGTGTCCACTTGTAAACAGCAAATTATTGTTCCAACACTCACCAAAATAGCGCTAGGGTAGCAAGTGGAAATGATATGAATGTAGCAGTAATAAGCAGAGTGAAGTGTGCTGAGTTACGTAGTCAACTGTGATTTGATAAATAATAACCTATGAAATTTGTGGCGCTCTTTTTAAAATGCTTCCACTTGCTACTATAGCGCCATCTTAATTTGCTCCCGTTCATTGGACACTTCTTAATACACTGAGATGGTACTCCTTACTCTAGTCTCCATGTCCTTACTCTATTCTCCATGACTATAAATTATATTCTGTCAAAATGTAGTTTCTAATTTTGATAGTGGTCTATGGTGCAATGTGCCTTTAGAAGTTCCTACGTAAAATAATTCAATTTTAATAGAAAAATTGTATTTTATTACCATGGTTAATTCGAGTTTGGCTTATGAAATTTTGCTGTATATAAATTCGTTTTATTTTGGTCTCTTTGCGACATGTGAACTTGGTACTCTCATCTTGAAGTCAGTTCTAATCACTGCAAAGTACGAAATAGAAAAGGATCCAACTAAACTTGGGCGAGACTATGGCGTACTGATAGGATTATTTATAGTCGAAGCTACCCGACTAATACTAGGAAGGAAAGGCAGTCTCAGTGAAAAAGGTATGTAGAATATAATCTTGTTATATGTATATATAAAGTTCTGGTATTCACTGTTAATATTATTGCTACAGATATCCCAGTGATGTTCTCAGTATTACTGACAGTGCCATCAATAATGGGTGTGCTGTATCTACTCGTTTTCCAAGTGGTTGTTCTTAGAATAGAATACATTTGGTGCACTTTAATGTTATGTATACAGATGTTAGAATTTGTATTTGCATCTATGTTTATAGTCAGCCTTTGCAGAGGTCCTTCCTATGATTAAAATATATAATAAATGTGGTGCTCTTTTCAGAATTTATAGCTATTAATGTAATGTTTTTTAGTTGCATAGTTTCCCTTTGCATTGCGGCAATTATGAAAATATATAAATAAGAGAAATATTAAATTATAAATTATACTCAATATATCAAATAATATTTTATAATTAATTGCCAAAGAAAATGAAAAATGAGACAAAGTATTATCTAATTATTACATACTAGTCAAAATGTACTGTTGTTGATATAATCCTATATTTTAAAAATATGTCATGTCTTTTTAATGGCATCTACTTTATTCTAGTCTTCAATAAAAAAAGTGCCATATATATATATATATACCAGGTGTAACAGAGAATGGAGCAGCTGGTCAGAAAGGTGGTAGGAACCCATAACAAAAATTAGAAGGGAAAATGTCAAGGTCATTGACTCATCAGCTGTCTGTAAGGCAACGTTTATGATAGTGTAGCAAACGCAATCATTGATTTATTTAGGTTCTAATGAACATTTCAGAAAGTATGAGTATGTAGCAGATTATTTGTCATTTACTTGGTACATTTCATTCAGTTTCCAACATAAAGTGATGACAAAATTGAAAATTTTAAATGCTTCTAATTCATTAACGAATCAACATTCTCCCTTCAAATTTTAGTTATGGGTTCCTCCTACCATCATTACCTACCACCCTTCTGACCAGTGCTTCATTCTCTGTTACACACGGTATAATTATAAATCTTTTATTTTTAATTAATAAAATGTTTTTAATGTCTTATTTCACAATTTAAATATTTAAAACTTAGAATAAGATATTACATGCCTTGTGTGGCTTATTTATATAGGAGCTAAAGCATCTTTTTTAATTTATTGTTTTTTTATATGACTACCTACTTCTAATGAAGGCATTATTTACTTATTACTCTAGTGTAATAAATTTGTTAAATTCTATACATATAGCAATATTTTTGATGTTAGATTTTGATGCTTCACACACCTTTGTACAAAAGCAACATTCTTTACTAATGTTGAAAAATGTTTAGAATGACTACTTTCTAACTATTCACAGACATCATAAAAAAATATAATGTGAATAGAAGTTGATGAGATATTTGGATATTAAGTGTAAAATATTTATTTTAAGTTCATTTATTGTATTCTAGTTTGAACATCAGTTATCTTTTTGTGAATCAAGATATAATAATTCTATGATCTAACTGCAATTATTTAAAAGTACAGAAAGTTAAAATAATTTTACTTATATTGTAAAATTATTAAAAGAATATTGTAAATTATGATTATAAATTCAGTATACTTCATATATTACTAATTTTGTGTAACATTGATGTGTTATTTAACCAATTTAACACATTCACTTTACAAAAGCAATTTGGACTGTTGTTTTTTTTTTGTTGTAGATATATTATCACATTGAGTTTAGTTAAATTGCACAATTTCATTATTGTTTTATAGGAAAACAACTTTGCAGGTGTTGTTAGTATATATTGTTGTACATTATTACATTCAACCTAGGTAAATGATACAATTGCCTCTTTTTGTGCTCTATGGACCTATATTATTCTAGTCAAAATCCTCAAATAATATTATAGCCATAGATAATATATGTTTGTAACAAAAGTTTCTTGTATATTTCTTATGTATACATAATATGACCATTTATTCTTTGACTCAAAACGGGACATTTTTAAAATATATCCGAAATGTTTAGGTCTACTTATATTTATCAGAGGAACAAATTTGCTTTTTTTTT
This sequence comes from Lymantria monacha, assembly GCA_905163515.2. Classification (NCBI taxonomy): domain Eukaryota; kingdom Metazoa; phylum Arthropoda; class Insecta; order Lepidoptera; family Erebidae; genus Lymantria; species Lymantria monacha. The sequence goes on along the minus strand of LR991081.1, from coordinate 7,301,796 downwards.
TTTTTTTTTTTTTTTTTTTTTTATATGCATAAGCCCCATAGGGGCACTTACATATTGTCAATTTTACATTGTTTTTTTATAATTAAATTTAATTAATCTACCACCGGATCGGATCTTTAAAATAGCTAGTGAAAATTTTAAGTAAGAATGAAACTCTTGACACGTTTTTTTTTATATTCACCTTAATTATTAACATGGCCCAACTAAAATTTGTAACTAGGTTTTGACGTTTGACCACAATTTGTTCCTCATAGAAAATACTCTTAACAAAACAAATAGCGAGAAATCTGCCAAATACTCAACAAAGCGCGAGTGAAGATTCGCCTCTATCTTCGCGTCGACCGACGACGCTCTCGTACACCGCACGAGTTCGGCCGGCCGGGGCGACTTCTCAAATATTTACCCGATTTCCGAAAACGGGACAATTTTGCATCCCAGACTTCATTTCGGGGACACCGGGACTCTTTATTATAAAAAGGAACAGTGCCGTTCAAAACGGGATGTCTGGTCACATTATGTATACATGTAATTAGAGAGATATTATTGGTCATAACCATGTGAAGGTGTTTTATCCATAACAATATTTTAACACAAAATTCAAAACAAATTTGCCTTATTTTTACATTAAATTATTTTATGTGAGTGTTAGTTACCAAATATGTAATAATAAGTGCCTATTATAACAAAATTGTAGCCTTATAGAACCATCTAAGCCTTCTAATGTTTATATCCATCCAATAAGTGTAAAACATAAGTGATAAAGTGGCCTTTACTTAGATGTTTATACACAAAAGTTACTATCAAATCTTCCATTGTCAAGTAGAAGACAGCAAAGTTTTATAACAATTATTAAATGTTTGTATAATTATGTCCATATTTTGAATAATACACTGAAATTTACCAAAAATTAACCATAAATATCTAATGTAATGCTATACATTGTATTGAATGTTTATTAAAAGTGTATTTAAACATATAATTATATACATATTATATTATATTGTAAACACATAACATGTATGATATTATTATAAAAGCAAATATTTCAGGAAGCTATTGTGTTTTATCTATATCAGCCATTCTTTCAGAATGCAGTTTACCCTTTTTTTTTTGCGGTGGGCTATGGATGCGTCTCGCCCCGCCAAATCGGTCTGGGGTGACGGAAGAGGCGGCGCGTGACCTCATAGACCCACCATGCAAACTGCTCTCTTCGCCGTGCGAGCCGGCCACCGGTATCCGATCTTTGTCTTCGGTGGCCCACCCGGTGGAATGCACTTTACCCTACACATTTTCATTGGTCTGCTTAGAGCAGAAGTTTATGTTCTTTCTTGTTAAATCTATTATGATTGCCATTGCAACTTAGTTATCAGCAACTGAGAATGTTTGTCTTTTTTAACAAACCATTTATGTTCCACTGTGCCATCACAATCATCCAGCTCTACCAAAAATTTGACCTATTATAACACTGGCAAAATAGTTTCATATTAATATTTATGTTCAGTTTTCCTACTCTAGTGATATTATCAACTTAAATTCATTGCACATATTCTTAATCTATTACTCCACAGAAAATTGGGATTAAATCCATTATGCATACTGTATTACAGTATCCTATTTTAATGGATTAAATAAAAACATATATTTAGTTGTTTCATTTATTTCTTAATTAATTTGCTGAGGCCCCTTATCTTGCCTGTTGGTACCATAAAAGACAACTATAGTATAGAATGCACATATAACATCTATGCAAGAGAGGGAAAACTCGAAATAAAACCCTATACCAATCTATCTGACCAGCATTGTTATAGGTGGTCAATTTCCCTCCTATTGTGGGGGTGAATAAGCCCAACAGTTGGAAGTATATGAGCTGAGATAATGATGACTGTTGAGATCTTGATTCCTGTAATATCGAATTACCTGTGACCAGTGGGTAATGTATAATGATTTTGTATATAAATAGGTAAGATTTAAAAGTGTAAAGCTTGCTATGACTTAAGGTTCTGGTACTCAGCTTGCATATACAAAGGCACTCTACCTTTGGCCATTTTATCCCTCTTATGTACTCTCAACTCATGTCTCATGAGTGCTTTTCTAGTACCATATTTGTTTCCACATATCCTACAACTGAAATCTTTTAAACCAGCATGATCAGTCATAAAATGAGTATCCATATCCTTCTTAACATGAAAACCTTTTCCACATTCAACACATTTGAATGGTCTTTCCTTCTTGTGAGTTAAAACATGCCTATTTAAATTGCTTCTAGTCAAGAAACGTAGGTCACATGTATCACAAGTAAATGGTTTATCACCAGTATGGGTCCTCATATGAATTTTAAGTGACTCCATAAAACGCCCTCTGTATGGACATATCTTACACTGAAATGGAAGTTCATAACTATGAAGCTGCAAATGTCTAATTAAATTGTCTTTACGATACAATTTGCCACATACGTCACAAATAAGATGAGATGCAGATTGATGTCTAGCCAAATGTTTTTTATATAATTGAGCTGTCAATAAACCGCTACATATAGGACACTGGATACGGACGTTTTTATGAGATTTCGAGGTATTATGTACAAGCAGTTCTTCATATGATTGAAAATGGAGTTTGCATAATTTACAATAATGAGATTCTAGAATAGTTTCATTATTATCAAGATTATTATCATCTAACTCGCTTATAACGTCAAAATCATCGTAGGTTTGAATTGAAGTTTGCCGAAGTATTTTGTCAGAATCTTGAGCGGCTTTTCTAAATAAAATTGCTTTTGCCAAGAAATTGTGACATGTCATACATATATATTTAGGATAATTGTCTTCAATGCTTAGTTCCACACCACCAAATGTACTTATTGCTGCTGCAATGTTAAATGAGCTATCTTTATGAAAAATCGGTATACTGGCTTGGTCCATCATACATACTCTACATTTACGTATATCATTGCTTTCTTCATAACTATCGTGTTTTATTGTTTTTACATTTAGTTTCTTACGTTTCTTTTTTAAAAATTGTATCATAAAATAAGCGGCAGACATTTAATTGTATTTGGATTTTTAATATTGTGGCTTTTTTTTTTTGGTTCTGTTCGTCCATTCGGACAGGCAAAGGGATCAAAGCCCATACAGCCAAGTCTTAATTATTTTTCATATATTGTTTATCATTTCTTCATATTATGTAGCCTTAATAGTCATTGTCTGTCAGTAAGTCAAGTCGTTACCATTAATCGGGCGCTGAGAACCTAATCAATGATTTTCTTTGGGAATTTTGGGCAAATATGAAAATACACGTAAACCACTATTACACCAATTCACTACACTTCAGCACTTTAACTGTACCATATTGCATAAAATACCAGCAAAATTATTCAATATAACACCACAAAACACTAAAGAAATGAATATAATACAAGAGCGTGACATGACATTTCCACATTCGCGCCAAAAAAACCTCTAATATTGTGGCCAACTAGCAGTGTTTCCACTATTAGATTTTAGTTTTACCCTAGATTTTTCTATTAAATACCATACCTTATAGTTCATCTAATCTAAGAAGTGCATTTTGACGTTTTGCATTTTTTATACACAATAACCTCGGTCAAACGTATACACATGATAGTAAACACTAAATCTGAAATTTTAAATAACTATTAAGTTATTTACATAGTTAACATTGCGGGTGACTTTCTTGTACAATAATCTAATGTTGAAACTCGTAAAACTAATTTAAAATAAAAATAACATGGTAAATAGTAATTGTTATTCACGACCTAACAATGTCACGTCATCACGTTCTATACAGTAGTGCTTGACAACTTCCAATTCACGAATATCTAAATAATCGGTAAAAATATTAGAATAATACCATTAATCGAATAGAGATTTTGACAGAGATGTACGTTTCGACACTTTGATTGATAAGGAAATAATTATTAATGTTCGCGACGCTGATAATTCAAGTAATAGTAGTAATTCTTAATAAATAGCTATTTTCAAAGCCAGTTTTTGTTTTTAATTAACCTAATCCTATTAAATATAATGAATAGATTCTATGCTGAAATAATTAAATATGTTTATATATATGTTTTTAAAAATATGTATTTTATATATATGTTTATATATATGTATTTTATATATATGTTTTTAAAAATTTATACACCAGGAAAAATACGGAAGAGGATGAAACGTAAAATTGAAAGTCAATGATTTTGATCTCGGTGTCATTAGACGAAAAATACATCAATTTTACAGTGTGCAAAATAAAATTCCCACATCATCATTCTCCTACTCTTATCCCAATTACTTGGGGTCGATACAATATGTACTTTGATGTAGTGACTGACGAACAAAATGACTATGCCCAATACCTGGAATACGTCCATTATAAAAAATTTGCCCTACACTTGTAGATAATAATTATGGTGTTAAATAAATATTTATAAAAACTACATTTTTGTTGCTTCTCTATTAAGCATTATAAAATGTGTTTATAAGCATTGATGCTTGTATCACACTTACCCACTTCCCATCCGTGAGCCCGCGGGAGAAAATGCAATAATTCCATTTTTTATGACTTCCACAGGAAATTAAGAAGATATGTGTAAAGGAGTGTTCACTAGTGTTTTTTTAAACCCGTTACCACATGGGGAAGTACCGATTTTATTGCAAACTGAATCTACTGGCAACACTAAATGCTATAACAGCGACGCTCTCACCGGGTCAGATAAGTTTGTGGCACTATACTATACTATTGTAACCACCATTTTAGATTCGTTTTTTATTGGCAAAGGTTCTAAAAAAAATAACATCGTTTCTTATGCAATTTAGGGATGATATATTAAAAATATATAATTGCCGCATTATTTAGTAAAACACAATAACTGTCGTAGTATATGGTAATATAACATATACGTATAATGTTTACATATACGTATAATGTTTTAAAATTGTAAATTTTGACAAATTCTGATAATTGTCGTAATTTTTAAGAGTTCCACTGCTTTCTACGAGAAATGGAAATGTTAGATTTTAGCGTGTACATAAAGAACACTGATGGCGTCTATTAATTCGTATTTGTTTGATTTAAAGTAGTCGTGAGTCGTAACGTCTTTTGGGCGTAATCGGTTATACGTAGTTTAATAGATATGAGTAACTAGTTTCAAAACTGCTTATTTTTGTAACTGATTACTTCTGTATACAGTTAGTAGAGTGTTGGTTTTGCGTTTGTAACATGTTATGATTACGAAAATGTTACAGGTTATATGGGTATTACAATATTAGGTTTACTTTTGTTTTGTGTTATGATTATGAATATGTAAAAGTTTATAGGTATTGTAATATGTATGCAATGCTTGTAATTTGAGTACCTACATAATTTTATCAATTGAACTTATCTTCATACATTTTCCGGCTTAGGACTGGCTGCTAAATTTCCCACTAAAGTTATTTTTGCGATTTTCTTAAGGACAGAAAGCAGGCGTATTTGAAAGTTCATTTGATTGTATATACAGTTTCTTTTCTATTTACAGTTTAGGCATGTTTTTGCAGTTTGTTTAAAATATTTACACTTTGAATCGGTTTCACTTTGAATTCGAGACAAATAAAGACAAATAAAGTTCGTCACATCGATAACCCTTTGCACTTGTTAACTAAACTACCTAAATTTCTATTTATAAATAGAAACACGGTCAAGGTCGCAATTTCTTCAAAATAAATAATAGTACCTACCATAATGAACTTAAATTCTTTCCAATTGCATATAAATTTGCATGGGCTTTTGAAATTAAAAAAAGACGCAACGATTATTATATTGCAGTCTCTTTTTATCTTGCGTGTACGCCGTATCTATTCTTTAATCTCGTTGTGCGAGTCGTTTAACGTATTATATTATGTAACCTATAATCATTTTAATAATAATCTGTTGAACGAAACGCTTACGCGTGCGCCGGTCATTGTGTGAGTGTCAACTGCGTACGTAAAAATAATCGTTATATTTGTGTCTACGAAACTAGGTACACGATTATCAGCCTCGTAACTAGTTACTGAAACCGATTACGTTAAATAACGCTCACGTCTAATTTAAAGACATTGCAACACTTGAGTATGTAAGGTCGTACGTCGCGTTATGTTAGTGTATAGCGCCTCATGTGACCATGTGATATGACCATACTTATATGATTTTTAATGATACGCTTTGGAATAGAAAACTTTAAAGTAATCGTTTAATCAATATACATTGTTACGTTTCGATATACCGGTATCGTAGGTACACCACTTTACAAAAAAGCTGACAGCATTATTTGTAAATTTGACATTTGCATGTGTCAATTTGGTCTCTGAGATCATCTGAAATAAAAAAATAAAAAAAAGATTTTTGACTGGACTTAGATAATGAACCGACATGACTTCTTCTTCTTCTTCTTATGTATTGGCAATCAGCTACATGTACGAGCTATTGGTGCCAGTGTCAAGTTATAAATATTTTCACGTTTTTAGTCTTTCAAGTCAGTCGTTGTCCAAGTCAAATTGTCACCAATAACAGTGCAATGGCCGCACTGTTAATGGTATCTTGTGGGAATTTTGATGGAAAACGAAAACGTTGTAAAGCACTTTTATATGATATTCAGTACATCCCAGTATTGCCGCACATCACATTACATAAAATGCCATCAAAATTATCTAATATAACACGTTAAAACACTAAGATATCGAATATAATACAAGAGCACCACATGACGTTTTCAAATTCCCGTCAAAAGTCCCCGACATGACTTGATGACTAAAATATAAATCTATTATAATTTTTTAAACTTATTTTACTTGACATTGGCGAAGTTATGGTTAATCACTCACAGAGGCCATTCATTAAGAAGAAGAAGAAGAAGAAGAAAGAGATAAAAAAACAGGCTATAGTCCGGTAATGGGATAATGATAGGATATCTTTTTTTTAAATTGTAAAAATAATAAATTTCTTTTTTTCATGATCGTTTTGATCGGTTTTCATTTATTTCAAAGTTAAAACATGGAACCCGATTAAGCATATTAAATGCTGAATTTCAGTAATTTAAAACATGGATTTTGAAACTGTTTGTATCCTTCGATATTTTTAAAATTCTCATAAATACTACTAAAAAACACAATTTTAAGCCTAGTCCTAGCCTAGTAATAGGATATATATTTTTTTGAATATTAAAATTAAGGAATCCTTTTTTTGTTTTTTAGTTTTTTTTTTGTAGAATACTCTGTTTATTGCATAAATAAACAAAAACATTTGAAGTCACTGAAGTTTTTATCAGTTTTTATTATTTAATCATTCAATTACTATGTGGCACTGCCTTCGCCTGCCATTTGATATTTGCTTTGGTTCTTAATCTAGGTCTGCTGCTAATAGTTGAGTGATTAAAGGTTAAATATCAATATCTACTTGAGTTTTATGATAACAAACAGCAGACTAATTTTTATAATATAGTAATTCGTCTACTATAATTTTTGAATGGCATATTATGAACTAGATTCTGCCGGGGGTTTCTACAAAAATACATTACCACAACGTGAATAAAATAAGGTGTAATTTTTAATAAGGCTATTAATTAAATGTCGGGAATGATCGCGAGTAGTTCTTTTATTTTTTAAAAATCATCATCATTTGGAATTGAATGACACTTAAATCATATTTTTACTGAGGCTGCTGAAAACAGTAGACGGAAAAAGTGCTTGTTGTCTAAACTACATCTAGTTCGAATATAATTATGTACTTTGTGTATATATGATGATGATACATCATAACACACAATATCAACACTAATTGTCACCTACACATTTGAGTTTGATATTTATATTCTTCTAATACATTTATATTATTCCACCATTCTCATATTACAGCAGCTAAAAGTACTGCTAGTGTCTTTGAATTATTTCTTCTTTTGAATGATAACATACCAAATTTCAAGCTATTCATCCTATTATAAAAATATTATATGATTTGTAAATAAATTAATATATGGGCACACAAAATTCTCAATTCTTTTATGAACTACAGACATTTTTTTAAATTTTTAAGTGTTTTAGATGAATGACTAGTAATATTACATAACATAGTAGATACCTTATATAATTTCTGTTAAATGTTCATAATTTGATTGAAATAATACTATTATTTCAGACTTCAAGTAATATATTTATCATTATTTTTGTGTTCCGCTTCTAAATAAGCAGGAACTCTTCCAAATGACAATTTTTCTCTCTTATGTACACTCCTTTGGTGTTTCATCATAGCATTTCTAGAACTAAAAGCTTTGCCACATATATTACATACATGATTCTTTATACCCAAGTGGTGTGCTTCAAAATGTCTCTGAAGTAAAAGTTTTGTATGAAATGCTCTCTTACAAGATTCACATTTGAACTGGGGCTCTTTGTGTTTAAGCATATGACTGTTTAAATTACTCCTAAACAAAAATCTAGCTGGGCATTCTGTACACATATATCTATAGTCTCCAGTATGAGTTCTCATATGAGTCTTTAGTAGCTCAGAATATCTGCCTTTGTATGGACAAAATTGACATTTGTAAGGAAAATCACTTCTGTGTCGTAAACTGTGATTATGATATGCACATCGTAATCTAAATGATTTGCCGCATACATCACAAACATACTTCTTATGATCAGGATCATGCATTGTCATATGTTCTTTATAATAAGATCTATTTATAACTTTGCTACATATATTGCAAGTGACTTTCTGTGCGCATTTAGTTTTTGTATGTTTTTCTTTTTTTAATTCATATTTGTCTTTGCTTAACCATTTTTCTGTGTCTTTAGTATCATCATAAACACTGCTATCACTTACATCATGGTCAAGTGATGCATCTAAAGCGTGTTCCACTTTTACCTGCATTTTTAGAATTTCATTGGACTGTTTAGCAATTTGTTTAAACAATATTACTCCTCTTATGAATTCATGACAAATATAGCATAAATATTTCGGATACTGATCGTTTTCACTTATATTTATATTACTTATATTTTCAACAGCTTCTAAAATAAAACCGGTGTCATCTTTCCCGAAAATTTCAACTGCACCTTCCTGTAAACATACCCGGCATTTGCCGTCCACATCTTCAATTTTTAGATCTACATTCACATTTAATTGTTGATAATATTGAGTAGGTATTACTTTTGGTTTACTTTTAGTTTTCTTCAATAAATAATATAATGAGAGCATTGTGGTTATAAACAAATACAGTACCTATGGAAATAAATTTGTTATAACTTTTGACTGCGAAAAGCCATTATCTCTTCTGTTTTGGCTATACAGAAAAATAATAAAATGTTCTGTTTTGTCAAAAAATAAAGATTCTTAAGTATTAATTGTATAATATTTTATAGAAAAAGTTTTGTATAGATAATTCAGTGATAGTAAATTCCTTTCAATGACAGGCAGTTAGGCTTGGGTAAAATAAATCGATATATCAAAATATCGATATTTTTCAAAAAATAATCGATATATATCGGCGATTTTATTTTTTTCGATATATCGATTTTCGATATTTAATTCCTGATATCAAAACCGATATATTTTTTAACAGCTCTAATCAAGCTTCGCGTCATGTATCTGTCTTACGAAAAGGCTTGATAGACTGTATGATAGACTTGGGTAGCTTCTGAATGAGAGATACAAATGAACTAGCTCTTTGATTTCAATCTAGCTCACTATTAGCTCAGTAGCTCCCGGGCGGGCCACCGAAGTTAAAATCGAGTACCGGTGGTCCGCTCGCACGGCGAAGAGAGAAGGTTTTACGGTGGGTCTATGGGGTCACGCGCCGCCTTTCCGTCACCCCGGACCGATTCTGCGGGGCGAGACGCACCCATAGCCCACCAATAAAAAAAAAAAAAAAAGCTCAGTAGCTCAGTTAGTAGTTCAACGGCTCAATCGGCTCTTTTACTCGCGTCGTCATGTCGTGCGAGCAGTCGACGACCGAAAGTGCCCGATATATGCCGATCACCGCCGAACAGTAAAAGTATTGAGCACCGATATGCATTGTGACTATTGCGAGCCTAAACGTTATATTGAACATATAACGTTTAACATATAACAACAAAGAAAAATGTTAGAAAATAAAAAGTTAAATTTTAAAAAAATAATATTCATCTTTGAATAACAATATTCAATAATAATATAGTTATCAGTGTAAGCTGTCACTGGACGCAGTCGATTTTGTCAGCCCATATGTATTTAGTGAAAAGCTGTTTTTAACCATTTCAATTACAAACAGACCTTTTAATTTTATTTATTTTTTTATATAAATATATTTTATATCTAATCCTGTGATCATCAATCAAAATTTACATGCTCATGCATATCAAGCTTATCGCTTAATGATCGCGTAGTTCAGAGTTTGAACTATTCAAAAGAGTTAGAGCCGTGAACGAGTTGAAATGAAATGAGCTAACTCAATAAAAGAGCTAGCTCTCTTGATCAGCTAAATGAACTCAAGATATATATGAGCTAAATGAACTAAAGAGCTAAAAAGAGTGATATAGCTCTTTTGATCAAAAGAGCTATATCTCTCTTTTCTTTTCAGTGAGCCGTTTTTCGCATCTCTACTGTATGAGTATCATTCGCCTGGACTCGAACATAAATAAAAAAATACCTATAGTCTATGACCGTTTGTGGAGCGCAACTAACCTGAGGAGCCAACTTGAACTAGGACAACCAATGAGGACAACACTGAGTGACAATCAGTTGGTTTGGTTGGTGTCACTGTGTATCCCTATAATGGTATGCGCCCGGGTGCAATCAATAACCTGGCACCCTCTTGTACCAAAGTGGGTGAACAAAATGGAACAGGTTGATGGTTACAAGCGGCTCTCGACGCCCGGGTGCACCGCACCCTCTGCACTATAGGTAAAGCCGGCCCTGGTAATACATATCCATACTTACCATTGTGGGATTCCCCGTAACGTTTTTAAACCCGTTAAACCATAGACATTTATTAACTGTTAAAGATAAATAAAAAGGGGTGCCAATTTAAGTGTTAAATCGCCAAATCGGTAGAAAACCAGGAAAAATGCCATGTATTCTTGGAAATCGTAGAAAAATTGTTGCGTATTTCGGAAGCACACGGCTCATATCGCTAAAAATACCAAAAATTCTTCTTCTTATATATTGGCAATCAGCTACATATAGGAGCTATTGGTGCCAGTGTCAAGTTATAAATATTTTTAAGTTTTTAGTCTTTCAAGTCAGTCGTTGTCTAAGTCAAATTGTTGCCATTAACAGTGCAATGGCCACACTGTTAATGGTATCTTGTGGGAATTTTGATGGAAAACGAAAACGTTGTAAAGCACTTTTATATGATATTCACTTCATCCCAGTAGTTCCGCCGCTTCATATTACATAAAATGCCATCAAAATTATCTAATATAACACGTTAAAACACTAAGATATCGAATATAATACAAGAGCACCACATGACGTTTTCAAATTCCTGTCAAAAGTCCTACCGAAAATTCTTTTTCTTCTTCTTATATATTGGCAATCAGCTATATATACGAGCTATTGGTGCCAGTGTCAAGTTATAAATATTTTCACGTTTTTAGTCTTTCAAGTTAGTCATTGTCTAAGGCAAATTGTTGCCATTAACAGTGCAATGGCCACACTGTTAATGGTATCTTGTAGGAATTTTGATGGAAAACGAAAACGTTGTAAAGCACTTTTATATGATATTCACTATATCCCAGTAGTTCCGCCACTTCATATTAGATAAAATGCCATCAAAATTATCTAATATAACACATTAAAACACTAAGATATCGAATATAATACAAGAGCACCACATGACGTTTTCAAATTCGCGTCAAAAGTCCTACCGAAAATTCGTTAGATTCGAAACCATTGATGACAGGAATCTAACCATAGAGGAAATAAATGGTGAGTTATTTTTTCTCGGACTTTATGGCTTGGTTACCAAGACATTTACGCCAATTTTTTGTTTATAAATTAACTTCATTTAAAGTCATCGTCCGGGACTTTTCACGGGAATTTGAAAACGTCATGTGGCTCTTGTATTATATTCGATATCTTAGTGTTTTAACGTGTTATAATAGATAATTTTGATGGCATTTTATGTAGTAAGGAGCGGCGGAACTACTGGGATGTAGTGAATATCATATAAAAGTGCTTTACAACGTTTTCGTTTTCCATCAAAATTCCCACAAGATACCATTAAAAGTGTGGCCATTGCACTGTTAATAGCGACAATTTGACTTAAGCAATGACTAACCTGAAAGACTAAAAACGTGATAATATTTATAACTTGACACTTGCACCAATAGCTCGTATATGTAGCTGATTGCCAATATATAAGAAGAAGAAGAAGAAGTCATCGTCTGTCAGGAAGTCAGATCGTCGTATTCAACAGTGCCATGGCCACACTGTTAAAGGTATCTTTTGGTGAAGATTAGTGAAAAACGAAAACATATGTAAGGTACTGTTATATCATATTCACTACACCTCAGTACTTCCAGCACATTAGATTATATAAAATGCCATCAGAATTACTTAATATAACACGTCAAAATATAAGATATTGCACAAGAGCGCCACAACGCTTTAAAGGTTGAAAAGAAGTAGATAAAACCAAGAAATCGAAACATCACAAAAGTATTGTTAACGGGATTTATACCATATAGTTTACTTACGAGTTTCCGATATCTCGACACTATCGCAAGCGCCATGATCACGAAAGTACTGAAGTAGCTGCAGAGTAGTTCATTTTTGATATCTGTCTACCCGCTTTCTCAATCGTTAATTATACGCGGTCGTATTACTATAACCACAACCATTAGCCTCGCTATCTCTCAGCGTCATTAAAAAACCATCTATCTGCCAGTATTCACTATCCAGATAAAAATGGAAATCACATAAATACACGCACACTCATATAAGAATGTGATATTGGCAGTTACCGTGAAATTGTCTGAAACAATTAAAAAAGAGTGCTAAAAAACTACTACGATACTGACGTATTATTTGACAACATGTATATGTCAAACAGCTAACAAAGTGTTGCGTGAATTCTAAACGAGACTTTTGACGGGAATTTGAAAACGTCGTGTAGTGCTCTTGTATTATATTCGATACTTATCTTAGTGTTTTAATGTGTTATATTAGCTAATTTTGATGTCATTTTATGTAATGTGATGTGCGGCAATATTGGGATGTAGTGAATATCATATAAAAGTGCTTTACAACGTTTTCGTTTTCCATCAAAATTCCCACAAGATACCATTAACAGTGTGGCCATTGCACTGTTAATGGTAACAATTTGACTTAGACAACGACTGACTTGAAAGACTAAACTAGGGGTGTCCACTTTGAAAAAACATCGATGTTTTTTTCGATTCGATAAATCGAAACTGTACATCGATGTCTTTCGATGTATCGGATGAAAACATCGAGTACTTTTTCTAAAGTCATATCAAAAGGGTTACTTCTAAAAAAAAAAGGTCCTTTTTGTGGTGGCATTTATACCTATTCCAATCCCTTATAAAACTGACTTCTAAAAAAAAAAGGTCATTTTCGTGGCATTTATACCTATTCCAGTCCCTTATAAAACAGATTTCTAAAAAAAAAGGTCTTTTTTTGTGCCATTTACTGGTTATCATCGTTTCGATGTTTTATGAAAAAACAACGATACATCGAGTATTTCGATAGCTCTTCAAAACATTCGATCGATTCGATGTATCGCATTGTAAACATCGATGTTTTCGATGTATATCGAATATCCCTAACACTGGCACCAATAGCTGGTATATGTAGCTGATTGCCAATACATAAGAAGAAGAAGAAGAATGAATTCTAAACATTAAAAATAGTGCTTGGCCTAATTCGCTAAATTCTATATTTTTACTAAAGGCGAGGTACTAGGGCGACAGAATAAGTGACACGAGACCCCATAGCCTCGCCCTGCAGTGTAACTATCTACTCCATGCGAGTCGGCCACCGGAACCCGGTCTTTGGTGGCTAACCCGGCAGTCTACCTTCACAGGTATTGCTCTGGAGTCGATGCCCCGGCAGCTTTCGCCGTCGGGCATCGTCCTCACGCGGTGGCCTCGCTCTGGGTGACCAGATTAACCTTAGAGCTGGTCACGCGTTGCCTCGGCTAGGGCGGCATCAGGCGCATTTACTCGCGCCTGCGCAGCCCAAGGATACTCTTTGAACTGAAGAACACTCGAGAAGATTGCCTCGAGGCTGTCACTATTCTGATATTTTCTTGTTAACTTCGGTACTTGTTTGTATACCCTCTCCAACCCAACTCTTGGGTACTTGATTTTGTTCTGTTTGTATACCCTGGAAGGCTGAAAAGCCTTAATATGGATGCTTCCGAAATATACTTGTGCAACGGGAACTTTATAATACTATCTTTTATGCATTCACTTTCTACATTTGATGATTTCCCTACGTTTCTATGTATGCGATCTTGTTAAGAATTACATCGATAAAAAAAATGTATTGCTGAGGCGTCGGTACCCACAGAGCAGTCCCGCTGGTCAATGATGGTCAATGGCTAGGCCTTAAAGTGGTTTGCCTCTTCCCATATCTCTGGAAATATTTTTGGACAGTGTTGTGGTTGGATTGTTGGATGAGAATAGTTCGGGATAACGGGGGGTAAATTACTCATTACATAATCATTGGATATTATTTTTATTAAGCGAGTTATACAATTTTGTTAAAATATTGTCAGAAATTTTTACATATAAATATACGTGACAGGTATGAATATAGATAAATCTATGAAACTTTCATAATTTCTACATTTTACAGCAGCAAATTTAGTTATCGGCAAATACAAATTGGCAATTGTTTCTAAATTCTTCGAATACACATTTGGTAATGGGTTAAAAGACTGTTTAGGTTAATTTTGTTGAAGAAGACAGAGAATCTATGTGTTCGCGGATAACTTATTTGCTTAATTTCTTTAAAATAATGAAAATAGAATAAAGCACATTAATTCTGAACTTTTAACATGTATTTTCAATATGATAAAAATCTTTAACAGAGGACATTACAAGTATAACAGATATAACATATATAAATAATAATATATCTACAAATATACTAAGACTGACACCTATTGAATTTATTTATGCATGTGGAATTGTGTATAAAGGTCAATTTCTGAATGTTAATATAATTAGTATAACAGCCAATGATTTATCACTAGTTATATGACAGTGACAAAATAACTTACAGTATCCGACGATAAATACTGTACATCGACAGTTGAAAAGAGATAATTTTGTTTTCGTAAAGTGTTGTCGTGTGTTGACGTCACCAGTTCCTGTTGCACATTACCAGTTTGGTATCTGTGCTGTGCTGTTAAAACAATCATGACATTTTGTTACTAAATAAAATATTATAACCTTTTTTTAGCTGAATTCTTGCGGTTTAATTTTTTTTTTTTTCACTGTACGTCATAGTATACGAGTATAGTCATTCTCTTGTGCTTGTACCTCGATTGCCAAACATCACCGAGGTACTGGCTACAGAGACAACGCTCTCAGTCCATAGTTTATATATATATATATATATATATATATATATATATATATATATATATATATATATATATTTCCAGTTCCTGTAAATCGTCATTCACGAATTTATATGATTGTAAGTAGAGGTTATAGTACTTGTAAAGAATAAATCGTACCATATAGTAGTTTTTAAAAATAAACTAACCAACAAACGTACACTCGAAAAACCTTCAGAAACTTTCTAGAATTTTCCTCCTATACGATATCCTGTGAACGCTATAAATAAAAAAAAAGAAAGGCTCTACGAAGTTTAACGCTTCTTGTGCATTATTTATTGCCAGATATTGATGTTAAAGTTATATTGACTTATCAACCAGACCATCTAGAAATTTATGCAATATACGCTTTTTAAACATTCTAAATTAAATAAAAAATATCGTAAGCGATGACTATTCATCTATAATTGTCACTAAATCAGTATTATAATACCGAACGATTTAAAATTATTTAACTACATTTAAACATAGCATTAATACTGGATAATTGAAAATTGGCGGATTATAATTTAAACGCACTAATAACTATATATTTTTGGTACTTATTTAACTTGTTTACGTTTTTAAAAAAAACATTAATTTGAACATAATTTCGTCGTTTTAATGGTTGTAATTACACTAATTAGGTACATTAAAGAAAAAAAAATTGCTACATTTCGTATTTTGAATTGGGCTGATGAAACAATCCTGGTTATACCTGAACCCTTTCACCAACAGAATTAAAATTGCGAAAGACATCTATTAATTTTTTTTTAAATATTTCTGGTTTTTTTCTTGTATCACTAGGGCGACGAAATATTTGACGGATTTTAAGGGATTGCAATCATTCTGTGTCGAACTTTTGAACGATAAACGTAGCTGCAAGAAATATGTTTCCTTTCGAGAAGTTATTTATAAAGGCATATTGATATATTTTGATGTTGCCACATTTTTACTAGAACTTTGCTGAATAAACTATTTTAAAATATTTAAAATATTGTATATATATATTATAATAAAATTAGACGAGATCTTTCCAAAAAGTGGTTCATATAATTGGCTTGATAATATTACTATTAAGATTTAAATTACGTTTTTAATTTATCTAATTGTTTACTGTCCAAGAAAATATCATCAAGTTGAAATCGTCCACATCGTAAAACCGACAAGCCTTAATACCAAAATACCAAATACTTTAAACTTAAAAAATAAGCTGAACAATTACCAATCCCTTAAAGGCCATACAAATACTAATTAATACAATAATTTATTTAAAACATTTTTTTCAGCTGTTTTGACATTTACAAAACACAAATTAAATCTATACTTTTAAGCGTATACGTAACGAAAATAATTAAAAAAAAAACGATAAATATACTAAAAATTAAATACACAATTTTTAATATAATTAATAACTAATCGATGAGGCCTTAAAATTTATTATAAATAAAGGAATGTCAATTTTTATAAAAAATCTACTAAAACATCAATTTATCATTAATTATTACTACACAAAATTATTTATTACTGGAGTCATCTCATTGGAATTTTCTATATAAAACTATCAGTTAAAATATCTTATTTGAAACATTATAATATCACTTTCATAGAGTTTCAGAGTATGTCATAAAGGTAGCCTTTTAAAATAATTCTTTAATCTTAAGAATAAATGATTTTAAGAAACTTTTGTTTTTTTTCTTTTCGTTCAATGTGTCATTTGTATTAAAAGAGAGAGGGAGGGGGGTTGGCGGCTTAAAAAGGGTTGTCAAACATATTTTAACAGATAGTTTACATAATTAATTGATTACACTAAACCATACTTCGCAATTACTAATTAATTGAATCAAGTCCATACTCGATTTTAACGATGACAACACATTGATTACCTGAGAATAATTTTTAACACTTATAGGAGGAGATAGGGGCCTAAAAGATAAAGCACTCCTAAAACTAAAGGACCGAATCATTAACCCTGCAAATTATTTCTATAAAATATATACAACGTGTAAAAAAATCTATCCGAATCGTACAGGTACTTATCAAATCAAAGTATTATTAGATATGGAATTATTAAGTTCACAATAACCGCCATTAACATAAACACAAATCGCAACAGTGCAGGTGCAAGTACTTGTTCCTGATACCGCCTTGGCAGAGGCCACGGGTCATCACAACGGTGAGTAGTCATTCGCCACGCGTGAGGAGTTCGACCCCGTCAGGCGATAGTCCCTGTATTGTGTTGCCAACACCCCAAAAATATTTCCCGCAGGTGGGCTAAGTCAAAGGAATCGGTACCGGTGTTCCAATTGGAATTATAGGCGTAATATTTCAATTGGAAATTTAGGTTAATTGTCCCACGCCGGGATTGTGGTCAGGCTTGTCAAATAAAGTTTTGCATATACACAAGTAAGTAATAAGATTGTATTCTAATAAGGTATTGTGGGACCATGTTGAATCCTGGTACATATTAAAATATATTTTTCTTAATTACGAATATTTGATAGACTCTTTTACACTTTGTATTAACACAATATCAAATATTTAAATAAAGGCGAATCTAACAGCCGGCTAATACTTAAGGCAATTATGTATTCATATTGTGCCTAATAAAACGCATTAATGAACCAAAAAAAAAAACAGGTACATACATGGTAATTCCATGGATGAACAATAAATATATGGTAACATTTTGTGATTGGCAACACCGTCATTAGAGAGCTACAAGGCGTGTGTTGCATCCGCGCCATTTATCCTGCAGTTGTCTATGCTCCTCGTATTGTTGTTCTGTTATATGCTTCACAGCTGCACTGTTGCTCTAAAAATTAAAAACAAAATATATGATTTTTAATTGTAATAAACCTCAGCTTATATAAATCTCATCCTTGGGCTTACTTTATTATCGTGAAGGAGGACACTATCACTACTATTGGAGGGAAATTGAACTATTATACCACGATCAGAGGTGTTGTTATATTTTATTTAGAGTTTTTCTTGTGGAGATGTTATGTGGTTATTATAATCCCCTATAGTCTATAAAATATAGCTTGATCTCTGTGACAGTTCTCACTAGTCCCGCACGCTTACGATGCAGTCCGTATTTTTGTCGATATAATTCCTTATTTTTTAAAGTTATTTGCTACTGCAATTAAAAAACAATGCATGAAAATCTTATTGAACTTCAATCAAATGGATGGATGAATCGATTATAAATTTAAAACAATTTATGAAAATCTTATTGAATTTAAATTAATGGATTTTATTTAATTTAAACTAAAGCCGTTAATTAATTCTTTTTATTATTCGAAAGGAATACATCCAAGTTCATCGTCACTATTATCATTATCGCTGGAGCATTCCTGTAGGTTGATGATGAGTTCTTGGTCACAGATTATTTCATGAATAATCATGTTTATTTTATAAAAGAAATAATCTTTTCAATATAATAGAAATGGTCCTATTAATATTATAACTGATGTCTGAATACTAAATTAACACAATTTACCTATTTTATGGAGTAACCATGTGGTTTATATAGGTAATGTATTGGTTTTACTTGTTTTATAAATAACTAGCTTCTGCCCGCGACTTCGTCCGCGTGGAATGGTTACTTTGGGCTAACGTTAACTTCAACTCGCGAATTCGTTTACGTAAAAGGTGGAAATATTTTTAAATAATACATACGTTAAAGCTGTTTTAGGTACCTACATGACCCTTTTATTAGTAAGAGTGGAACATTTAACCTTAAGTAAAATAATAATAATAATAATAATCTTTATTGAAAACTAAATACATATGACAGTTGACATAGATGTCTTTGCCTCTTGAATTAGGTAATCAGGTATTACCTGTTTCAAGAGACAGTTCCTTCCCGAAATACATAAATCATGAACATCAAATTATTTTACAGTAACATACATTATAAATAATGAATATATATATCTTACGTAATAAAGACTAATGATAAAGAAATCTATAATAAATGAATGAGTGAGAATTAACGTGTTAGTGAGCGCGCTCACACGTTGTGTGTGTGTGTTTGTGTGTGTGTGTGGTTGTGTTGTGTGTGTGCGCGCGTGTGTATGTGTGTGGTGTGCGTTTGTTTGTGTGTGTGTTTGTGTGGTGTGTGTGTGTGTGTTTGTTTGTGTGTGCGTGTATGTATGTGTGTGTGTGTGTGTGTGGTGTGCGTGTGTTTGTGATGTAGTGTGCGTGCATGTATGTGTTTCTTTTTTTTTTGTATGTATTTGTAGTTACGCGAAATAAGTATTTAAAAGTGATTCAAGTTTGACGTAATCCATATAATGCAATGTAGTACCATATAAAGTAATGCAAGTAAAAGTATTGGGTCTTATCTATACTTTCTATAGATATATTCAATGTATGTATATTATACATACATACATACACTTACGCCTATTTACGATTACACATACTTTTAATGTGTATGAAATCGCTGTGTGGTAGCGGCTATGAATACTACTAATCCTCACTTTGCTTGTGGATGTCGTAAAAGACGACTAAGAGCCTTATAACGACTTGGGCCAACTCCATCTGATGCCGTTTGGTCAACAATTACATTCCCAATTAGGGTTGACGTCTGGCAGGCGGCCGGTCATAAAACTATTGCCAATAACTTTTATAATATGTACTATGAATGAAGAGTACTTATTGTATCGACCCCAAGTAATTGGGATAAGAGTAGGAGAATGATGATGATGATGACCTCTCGTGCACAAATCGCCAATTTGGTCCAGAAAAGGTCTTCCCCTTGTATTCGTCCCATTCACGATTGCTTTATATGTTTGCTTCGTCAACCTCTGCCCACTCATTATTTCTTCCACTTCGTGTCCAACCCACCTCAGCATACCAGCGCTCTTTTATAACATTATACCTAATTTTATCTTTCATACTTACATCACAACACAGCTTACGAAGAGCTGTCAGCTCTACAGCATTTATTCTATTTTCATGTCTTCCCGCCAAATCTAACTTTCACTGCCATACATGAGGGCAGGCACTAATACTTCCTATACTTATTATTATTATTTAGGATGTGTAAAGCCGACGGAAGGTCATGAGAAGAAAACAAAACTAAAAATGTAGTGTGTGCAGAAGTACTTTGAAATAACATTAGTTTGAGTTTTTTTTTAATATAAGATTATAAGATCCAGTATTTTTATCGTAAATGCGCGCCCAGTACTTGATCATTATTTTGCTGCGATGTTATTTTTAAACTGCGATATTTCCTAAGATATTCATTGAAATCAAATAATGTAAAGAGCAATTTTGTTTTAAATTAAATACTTGTGATGAATAACTCATTTATTTGGATAAGGATTAATATTATGTTTATAAAAACACCTTCGAAAATATCACATTATTTTAAAACAAATTTGATTAGCATAAAAAAGGTTATAGTGAGCCAATCTTAAAAGATAGACATATGCTGTCGCGCACTTTTATTGAGAACTTTGAAAGGGGAACAATTATGTAGTACATAATTTTTGCGCAACTTTAACCGTTTACGCAGCGGAAGCTCTCAAAAGGAAACATAAACCCGATTTTTACACATTCATCATTGTTGCTCTGCTCCTATTGGTCGCAGCGTAATGTTATATAGCCTAAAGCCTTCCTCTATAAATGGACTATCCAACAAAAAAAGAATTTTTCAAATCGGACCAGTAGTTCCTGAGATTAGCGCGTTTAAACAAACAAACAAACTCTTCCGCTTTATAATATTAGTATAGATTAATAAGAATGTTATCGATTTACGTTTTACGATTGCCCCATCTCTATCTTATTCTCAGTTCAGTATAATCTTGTACTTGCGCAAACACCATACTTTTATAAAATGGTTACTAAGTATTTTAAAACATATGAGGTACTAGTTTTGGTGTAAATATTCATATTTTTACATTCATAATTCAGTTGAGATATAACTGGCACCTAAAGAATTCATATTTTCAAATATAGGCGATATAATCAATAGCGTGGTTCTACGACTACGCTGTTGACAGTTTTCTGTCTACAGCCGCGGGCAAGTCCGTCCGGGGTAGTACCACACTCTCGCAGAAGATCAACGTCTGAGTAATGGCAATGTGCTATTGCGGTTCGTTCGGTGAGCGAGAGAGCCGGAAGCGCAACTGGGTGGGCTTGGGGATTTTATTGGTAGGCAGCGGCCCAAGCTATACCCTTGGTATTGCAAAGGTTCATGGGCGGCAGTGACACTTACCATCAGGTGTGCTGCTTGCTCGTTTGCCACCATAAGCAATAAAAAAAATTCAAATTAAAATTGTAAAAATGACGCGTATTCATAATTACTTCATCGGTTTTGTCGCTATCTGTCACAGAGATCAAGCTATATTTTAAGGACTATAGTTATGATTTATGACATCCACGGACACGAAAAAATAGATGAATTCTTACTCTTCCCTCTTCTTCTCTTATATTGAAAATTGGAACGATTGTTAAGTTAGTAAAGTAGATCGTCCAAATTCAGCCTGAACGTGGAAAACAATATTATAAAATGAGCATGTTCCGCTCTTTGTCATCGTTTAATAAATTCAAACTTAGAATATTAAATCAGTGCAATGTGTAATCACTGTCCGGTAGATGGCACACGCCTCTCGTAACGACAAAATAATACGAGCCACAAATTGTTTTTTTGGCTTTGATTTTTAACCGTACGAATACCGTTAGTGGAAGATTGGATTGATTGAGACTGTAACCTAGCAAACGACATGTTTATATAGCAATCATCATAATCACCATTCAGCCTGTCACCACCCACTCTTGGGCCGTAGCCTTTCCCTATAAATGAGAAGATAATGCTATAGTTGTTGTGGTTGGCAGGCGGGTTGGTGATTTCCCATTTGCCTGGTGAGACCCTTAGCTGATTTTTACGACTCTCAGGGACAAGTATGAGATAGCCATAATTATATTTTTATCCCGTCACTACACGTCAACGTCAATGTTTATATAATTAGATAAAATATATTTTTAAAAATTGATATCAAAAGAATCGACCAATATTTGAATGAAAACGTTAACGTTAATATATAATTATTTTTCGTCATTATATGAGAATATAATCTTAAAAATGGTGCGTCAAACGTTTAAAAATGATACTGTACTGTGGGAGATATAACATAAAGACTACATTAGAAAAAATATATAGAGATCCTATGTGACACAAGACAATATTTAGTGCGATTCAAAAATAGTTGCTCTGAGTCTGGGTGTAATTTCTATTTCTATTGTCCCCTGCAATACAAAGATTATTACCATACTGCAGAGTTTTGTCTTAAAAAATAATAATATGAAAAACTACTTATATAATGTCAGCTTACCTTCATCTTCCTTGGATCCAAATTGGCGCCTAAATTCTGCACGCCTTTAGCTAACTTAGACAAAGGCGTCAACACCATATCTTTAGTAGCACTTGAAACAGGGCTAGCAATATTTTTCAACTGCTTCAGTGCTGATTCGCTGTGCGATTGAGCAATATTCAAAGTAATATCATGCTGAGAATTAGACCGTACGTGATAATTGACACTATTTGGCTGACCATCATCATAGCTCAATTCATTGGAACTGTACGACAGTTTTTGTGTTAACAAAAGAGAATTAGGCGGTGCAGGCTTTACATTGGTACCGTCTACTTGAATTTCTGGAGTTTTAGAAGTTTCGATATTGAAAGGATTTATTTTGTTCACATTT
Source organism: Lymantria monacha (assembly GCA_905163515.2). NCBI lineage: Eukaryota > Metazoa > Arthropoda > Insecta > Lepidoptera > Erebidae > Lymantria > Lymantria monacha. The sequence goes on along the minus strand of LR991081.1, from coordinate 7,278,503 downwards.
ATTGGTGTTTTCGAAGTTTGCTTATCCATATTTGTTACAATATCTGTAGTTACAAATACATCTTGCGTTTTGCTATCATCGTTTGGCTCAATTTTGGAAGAATACAAAGGATTTTCGATTAAATCACAGTCATTTTCCGCATCAGTTTTATGCGCTTTGCCAATGTAATGTTGTGTATTTTCAAAATTGTCTAACGTTGGCTCGAATATATTAGTTCTATTCTCATCATCAGATGAATAATCAGAGCTCATGCCGTCTGAGAGACTGCCTTTTTTCTTATTGTCAGTTTTGTTTTGTCCAAGGGTGAATATTTTCTTGGTCCTCGAGGCGCCTTGATCCAACTTGAGCTGTAGGCTAGGACGGGCGCGCGCATTGAGCGAGTGACTCAACTTATTCAACTTACTAAATTGTTCAGACATATTGTTCAGGGCTTTTGATCCTAAAAATAAATGTACATATATATAACACTGGCTTTCTCTGCGTAAAAGTGACTGACAATATAACATTTTAACACTAAATTATCTTATGGGAACATGTTACCGGGACAAAAGTATCTCGTATGTTGATCTAAGAAATGGTCTATCTGTATGTCAATTTCCATCCAAATATTTTTAAATGTGTGCGATTGAGTAAATAACATCCAAACATTCAGAAACTTTCACATGTATAATATTAGTAGAACGTAAGATTATTGTGATTATGTAAATATATGTAAGCCATGTCTCTACTAAAAACATTTAATGTTAATCTCACAGAATATATGGGCGGCAAATTCTCATACCTAATCTTAAACGTTAGATGATTATCCCGTTAATTAAATAACATGATATAAATACCGTTAGAAAATCTCCAAAATTATTTTGCTTTAGTGGGATCAGAATACAACATTAATGTCATAATGGTATAAATACATCTGTTGTAAACTAGCGTCTATAACGAGTGGAATATTTAAATACATGATGACATAAATAACCCTGTATTCTCTACCGTCTATAACGCGTGGGATATTGAATACGTTATGGTATAAATACACCTGTTGTAAACTAGCGTCTATAACGAGCGGGATATTGAAATACATGATGACATAAATAACCCTGTATTCTCTACCGTCTATAACGCGTGGGATATTGAATACGTTATGGCATAAATACACCTGTTGCAAACTAGCGTCTATAACGAGCGGGATATTGAAATACATGATGACATAAATAACCCTGTATTCTCTACCGTCTATAACGCGTGGGATATTGAATACGTTATAGTATAAATACACCTGTTGTAAACTACCGCCTATGACGAGCGGAATATTGAAATACATGATGACATAAATAACCCTGTATTCTCTACCGTCTATAACGCGTGGGATATTGAATACGTTATGGTATATATACACCTGTTGTAAACTAGCGTCTATAACGAGCGGAATATTGAAATACATGAGGACATAAATAACCCTGTATTCTCTACCGTCTATAACGCGTGGGATATTGAATACGTTATGGTATAAATACATCTGTTGTAAACTACCGTCTATAATGAGCGAGATATTGAAATAAACGATGACATAAATAACCCTGTACTCTCTAGCGTCTATAACGCGTGGGATATTGAATGCATAGTGATATAAATACACCTGTAGTAAACTACTGTCTATAATGAGCGAGATATTGAAATAAATGATGACATAAATAACCCTGTACTCTCTAGCGTCTATAACGCGTGAGATATTGAATACGTTATGGTATAAATACACTTGTTGTAAACTACCGTCTATAACGAGCGCAATATGGAAATACATAATGACATAAATAACTCTGTATTGTCTACCGTCTATAACGCGTGGGAAATTGAATACGTTATGGTATAAATACACCTGTTGTAAACTACCGTCTATAATGAGCGAGATATTGAAATAAACGATGACATAAATAACCCTGTACTCTCTAGCGTCTACAACGTATGGGATATTGAATGCATAGTGGTATAAATACAACTGTTGTAAAGTACCGTCTATAATGAGCGAGATATTGAAATAAACGATGACATAAATAACCCTGTACTTTCTAGCGTCTATAACGCATGGGATATTGAATGCATAGTGGTATAAATACACCTGTTGTAAACTACCGTCTACAATGAGTGAGATATTGAAATAAACGATGACATAAATAACCCTGTACTCTCTAGCGTCTATAGTGCGTGGGATATTGAATGCATAGTGATATAAATACACCTGTTGTAAACTACCGTCTATAATGAGCGAGATATTGAAATAAACGATGACATAAATAACCCTGTACTCTCTAGCGTCTATAACGAGCGCAATATGGAAATACACGATGACATCAATAACTCTGTATTCTCTACCGTCTATAACGCGTGGGATATTGAATTCGTTATGGTATAAATACACCTGTTGTAAACTATCGTCTATAATGGTCGGAATATTGAAATACATGATGACATAAATAACCCTGTATTCTCTACCGTCTATAACGCGTGGGATATTGAATACGTTATGGTATAAATACACCTGTTGTAAACTATCGTCTATAATGGTCGGAATATTGAAATACATGATGACATAAATAACCCTGTATTCTCTACCGTCTATAACGCGTGGGATATTGAATACGTTATGGTATAAATACACCTATTGTAAACTACCGTCTATAATGGGCGGAATATTGAAATACATGATGACATAAATAACCCTATACTCTCTAGCATCTATAACGTGTTGAATATTAAATACATGAGGATATAAATAGTCCTCAACTTCTTAGCGTCTATAATAACAGAAAATTGTTTGTCTATAAAGTATGGGATGAAATAATGATATAAATAATGCAATATGACTGACTACTTGCGATGTGTACGAACTGTCACTGGATGAGTTAATAATAACATGATCTTGAGGCTTCGCCACTGTACGAAGGATCTGGCTTAGTACTGCGCTGGTACCAGCCAAGTGAAGTGGAGTAGTGTCTAGAGGAATGAAGGGTACGGAATTATACAGATGAGATATAAGGATATATTACGGATATGAAGTTTCTGCTACTTGAATTAAAATTTTAAAGCTTAAATTAACTTTATGTTTGTGAAAGATTTTCTATAGGGGATTTATAAGATTGGACGTTTGGATAATCTATTGAACTGTGCTACGTCCAAAGTTATCTCTTAGCAATATTAATAAATAGACTTGTTGTTATTTTAGACATTTTTTAAACACTCAATATTCTTGAGTGTGTGTTGTGTCAAAATTTCAAGTCGATTGGAACAAAATTGGCGAAGTTATGAATATTTTTATACCTGTCGGATTTTTCTACCTATTCTTTTATATATATATATTTTATTATATATATTTTATATCTACGGATTCAGTGTGAGGTAGTCGATAAAATTCGATTATAGATGTTTCATTAATTTTTAAAGTCCAAAACCTTAAAGTGTTATTCCCCACAACTTACGTTTTCAAAGTCGGTGCTCCTCATAACTTCAAAACAACTGCACCGATCCTTATGAAATTTTGAATACTATTTCTGTACATAATTTACGAGGTAACAATGGAGAGGTTTTTTAATTTCGTAATCATTTTTATTTGTTAATGTTAAAATAAATCATTTTTTTCACAAAACATCGCGTTTTCCACATTCAGGGTTGAAAAAAGTTACAATTGAAATTTCAAAAACTCTGGAAGCGTTACCTGGGGAATACTATTATTTACCGAAAAAACTTCGATTTTTTGATTGCTAATTATCCAGCACCCAGTTATGAGGGGTACCGCAATTATACATTTTCTTGAAGCTCGTCTGAATACAAGCTGCCATTACCGTATTTTACATAATATTTCTTTGTGAAAATTTCATACAATATTCTTCGAATGTCATACTTTAATGTATCATTTGCTTTAATAAAGAGATTTTCACTATGTCATCACAAAGAATTAATAAAAAAAATGCATTCTTCTTTACGAATTAACTTTATCCCTTAATAAAGTGATAATGGTCACATAGCAGATTATAAAGCCCCACGGTGAGCCCTAGGATGTAGTCAGATTATAGCCAGTCAACATAAAAATGTTCAGAAATGAATAATTCATTCTTACCAACACTTTTGATATCAGCAACAAGTTGCGTCTCGCTGACATTTCTAGTCAGTGTGGGTAGACGTGACAGATCTAAGTAGAGGGATGAGCGTGCACTACCGGGTTGACCGTGAGCTGGGTGTACCTAGAAATATATGTTTGCTTAAATTTGCTATATAGCCTTACGCTTTCATCCCCAAAGGGATAAACAGAGATATAACGCAACGACATTTTGAAACACGATATTTATTACTTATTGATAGAATATATGAAGCCGCCCTAATGTAAAATGGGAGAGTAATTAATCTACTTATACCACGCTGGTAATAGGTGTTCTTAAAGGGCGGTACAAACGATAGAATCGATTGTCACCAAATGACGTTACAATAATAGTTTTTAATTGGAATCTTTTAATGCAGACACAATGTCTTTTAATGCAGACACGATGCACTTTTAATGCAGATCTTCTCGTCTAATATTCCACAGTGTCTGAAAACAAAGGTTTATAACCAGTGTGTGTTAGCAGCGATGACTTACTGCATTGAAACGTGGTCTCTAAATGTCGGCCTCATAAAAAGGCTCAAAGCCGCTCAGCGTGCTATGGAGAGGGCTATGCTTGGTATTTCTCTACGTGATAAAAGCCGGAATACGGAAATCCGTAGAAGAACGGGTGTAACTGACATAGGCCGAAGAATTAGCACGTTGAAGTGGCAATGGGCAGGCCACATCGCTCGACGAATCGACAACCGTTGGGGAAGAAAGGTTCTCGAGTGGCGACCACGAATCGGACGACGCAGCGTAGGACGACCCCTAGCGCGGACTAGGTGGACTGACGACATTATGAAGGTCGCAGGAAACCGTTGGATGCAGGAGGCATAGGACCGTTGTGAATGGCATTCTCGTGGGGAGGCCTATGTCCAACATTATTTTGTCAATAATACCATATAACCAGTCTCGATAAACAGGATAGTCTATATACCTACATTTCAAAATGATATATAATTCATGATTTCAGTTTGTTCAAACAAACAGCTTTATAATAGAAATATTTCGACTATAATAATATTCGATTGCACAGATATACAGCGTAGTGGTTATGATACTGACCGTGTCGGGTGTTTAGGTTCTATCCCACGCAGGTCGATATTTTGTGAGACCTATAAATTCTGGTTTTGAATTTGAATGTAATTTGTGTCCGTTAACATATGTTTATAAAATCCAACGGAATACAAGAATTATTGCCTTAGTGCAAGGTGTTATATACACTCGAGAGGAACCCGCGAGGGTAAACCACCGGGCGGGCCACCAAAGACAAAAACCGAGTTCCGGTGGCCCGCTCACTCGGCGAAGAGAGGTAGGTACATTGCAGGGCAGGTCTATGGGGTCTCGCGCCGCTTCTTCTGTCGCCCCGGATGGATTAGACCATAACCCGCCGCAAAAAAAAGGTGTTATATACCAAGAAAATAGATTTATTAACTTACCTTACTTTTCTTCTTTTCCAGTTTAATACCATCAAGGAACGGTATAGGTGGTAACTTTGCCACGTCTCTTGCTACCATCAAAGATTCGCAAATCGCGTGTAACGACTCTGTGAAATATATTATAAATATATAATTACGAGGGTTTTCTTGAATAAAATTATACCACACTGGTCAGCCGATTTGGAACAGGGTTTTATCTTGAATCTTCCTTCTCTTTTAAGCAGTGACCTTTTTTTTTCTTTTTTTTATTGGTGGGCTATGGATGCGTCTCGCCCCGCCAAATCGGTCCGGGGTGACGGAAAGGCGGCGCGTGACCCCATAGACCCACCGTAACATCCTCTCTCTTCACCGTGCGAGCGGGCCGCCGGTACCCGATTTTTGACTTCGGTGGCCCATTTTTTTTAAGTAGTGACCTCGTGTACCGTGAATAGATCCGATTCTGATGTAAAACAATTCTTTGTGTTCACACAAATGGTTATTCATCGCAGCTCAAATATGTCCCACTGTTGGGCTCGAGTCACCACCATGACGGGAGGGAAAATGACCTACTATACCACGCTGGTCAAACGTGTTGATATAGAGTTTTGTTTCGAGTTTTCCTTCTCTTGCACAGATCATCGACATACATACGATCATCCACGGTTAAGATAGGGGGTGGTAAATTGTATTCTTACTCCGTCACCACACGGAAAGTGGGAGGAAATGGTTATTATATTTTTTACTGTATTGCATATGGTGCCAAACGAGTATGCAGCACACCTGATGGTAAAGGATATTGCCGCTTATAGATGTTTGGAATACCAGGGCGACTGTCTATCGTGGAGAACGTGTTCTTCTTAGACTTCGTATAAAAAAGAGCATCATCATGCCACGCGGGAAATGTGTGATTTGTGCCTATTCATCATTCTCCTTCTCTTATTCCAATTACTTGGGGTCGATATATGTACTCGTCTTTCATAGTACATATTGTAGAAGTTGTTGGCAATAGTTTTATGACCCGCCGCCTGCCAGACGTCAACCCGCCTGGGGAATGTAATTGTTGACCAAACAGCATTACATGAAGTTGGCCCAGGTCGTTATAATGCTCTTAGTCATCTTTTACGACATCCACGAGCAAAGTAAGGGTTGGTAGTATTCGTAGCCGCTACCACACAGCATTGATTTGTGTCTATGAATAATATTTTATAAATTCCTCAGAGATAAGGACTTATTCGTTCGTGTTCAATGTAGTTTTTTTTTAATAGTCTATTACCGATCATCTCGTCCCTCGTTTTGATCACCACCGCCATATTGTTGAAGAACCTGAGCGTTGTTGATCTGAACATATGGAAGTATCCACTCTCGCCGTTATATGTATAATTGATGCGGATACAGTATACAGGCTCCACCACGTTTTTGCGACCAACGTTGAACAACTGGGGAGAGAAAAAAACTTTTATTACTTTTTATCAACAACTTCATCATTTCAGCTCATATATGTCCCACTACTCAGCTCGAGCCTCCTCCATAATGGGAGAGAAATTGATCAACTATACCTGGTTGGTCAGACGTGTTAGTATAGGGTTTTGAGACTACTTCTCTTGCATATATGTTATAAACGTTTTATATCCCTTAGTCGTATCTTACGATCACCCACAAGTAAAATATGGGTTGGTGAATTGTATTCTTGCTCCGTCACCACACGGAAAATACTTTTTATACTCAGAAACAAAATTAGAACAAATATTACTAAGCTAAGATTCGGTTTCAAATTACAGATACGTAAAAAATCAGAACAAATCAACGCGTGGTGAGACATTAATAATACAATGTGACGCCAACAATCAACATACAATCTGCCTGGTAATCGTAGAAGCTGGTTGGGGGTACACCAGTAGAATACTTATAGCTCATAACAGTGTCGTAATATTTCGTAATATGCTTAATCCGCTTTTACGACTGTCAAAAACTAATCAACCTTAGAGTTGGTAGTACACACGACAACTACCACTAGGAAACCTACATCTCCTAATAATAATTTCGATTGTTGAAGTGTCTATTAATCTGTATTAAACTGCGAAAAGCCATGCTTGGTATACAATATAAGATTTGACGAGAGAAACGTTTACAAGGTCCCGAATTTTAATGAATTAATGTAATATTATAAAAAAAGATTTGAAAGATTTTAGCCTAGTTGATGTATAAAGTCCATTCTTCTAACTCCTTTTATGGTTACAGTAATATGCTAGAACCACGTTACTGATACTATTCTGCCCATATGCTATGTCCGTTGTGGGATCTGGTATGGCTTGTGACATCTGATCTAGCCATAATCTTTTACATTTTATTTCAATTTTACATTATATTGCGGTTCGAACGCATCACACTGAAGCGAAATCTTACTAAAAGAGTATTGTTTTTTTTTTAAAAAAGGTCAGTAAAAAAAATAATAAATAGACAAACCCGCTGAGTTTCGACATCTCGTTTACGATCAAAGGCAATAAAAGAATAAAGTTACATACTGTGGAGTTAGCATCGAAAGGTCCCAGTTCTATTTGCGTGACGTCAGCTAACGGTATACGTTGCACAGCCAGCAGCCTGTCCGAAGTCTCGTCGTAATCAGCTACGTAGTATGCCTCACTAGTCAACACTAAGACGCTGTCCATTTCTGTTTCATGCGGATCGCCCGTACTGGAAAAACAATGAGTTATAACAAATATACACTACTGGAAAAAATTAAGGGATCAAAAAAAAGATCCTTATTTTTGGGCAATTTTTAACAGGCCACAACTTCGAGAGAAATGGTCGTACAGAAAATCAAAAAAAAGGAAATTGTAGCTCCAAGTCTCTAGTTTTTGGATTGGAAGTTTAAAATTTTGTAACCTCCGCGGTTTTTGGGTAATCGTAGAAAAACCAGCAACAAAAAAACTGAAAATTTTTTGTTTTTTTTTTCGGTCTATGGGCGTAGAAAATTTTTTTCCAACTTAACTACTATATCTATCAGATAACTTGTTTATCCAGCTTGAATTTGCTTTTTCAAAAAGTTCGATATGATCATTTCTCGCTGAGATATCGAACTTTGAATGGAAAAGGATCGTCTTTAACCATCAAATATCTCAGCAACCAATGATCGCACAGAAAGTTAAAGGTGGGTTTGAAGAACTTGAATGAATTCTCCTTAACGACTAGCCATTGCTTTTCCGAAAAAAAAATTTTGAGCAAAAATGTGGAAAAATCTCGGAAAACCAATTATTTTCTCATTTTTAAAAATTATAAGCTTTTCAGAGCAAAAAATGTGATCCTTTAATTTTTTCAAAATTTCGACCGTTTGAAACAAAAAATTGGCTGGCTGGATTAATTTGGTTTTTTGTAGGGTTTTTGTGGACATATTGAACTGTAAAAGGTACACTTAACATTAGTGGTTTCCTCAATATTTTCGATCTAGCGCTTGATTTTCCAAAAAACCACCAAAAGCCCTTTTTTTGTTGCATTTTCAAATTAATGTGACAAAAAGAAAAATTTTTTTTTCGGACATGCAACGGCTAGTCGTTAAGGAGAATTCATTCAAGTTCTTGAAACCTACCTTTAACTTTCTATGCGATCATTGCTTGCTGAGATATTGATGGTTAAAGACAATTAGATCCTTTTCCATTCAAAGTTTGATATCTCAGCGAGAAATGATCGTATCGAACTTTTTAAAAAGCAAATTCAAGCTGAATAAACAAGTTATCTGATAGATATAGTAGTTATGGAAATTTTTTTTTCTACGCCCGTAGACTGAAAAAAAAAACAAAAAAAATTTTGACATTTTTTTTGATGCTGGTTTTCTACGATTTCTCAAAAACCGCAGAGGTTACAAAATTTTAAACTCCCAATCCAAAAACTAGATACTTGGAGCTACAATTTCCTTTTTTTTTGATTTCCTGTACGACCATTTCTCTCGAAGTTACTGCTTGTTGAAAATTGCCCAAAAATTTGGATTTTTTTTTTGATCCCTTAATTTTTTCCAGTAGTTTTATATTAATTAATATACATACTTTATGCTTGCAAACTATGGCTTCTTTAGAGTCAGCCTATGATAAGGGTGTCACCGAATATGGTCCCGCCCAAGGCACTCAAGGCGACGGAAGAGAGGGAGAGCGTGCAACAGAATAACTTACCGTACTCTACCTCTCTGTTGCCAATCCGAGTTGAGTCCTCATCACTCACCCATAATCTTAGCAAAGCTGTTAAAGCGATCTATCGCTAACGCCTAAACACAAATACAACAAAATCTTTTAGTTTTAATTGTTTTTTTCGTGTTTTTTTTTTTTTGTTTTTTGTAGGTATAGCTTGAAGATTATAGGAACTCATTTTTTTTTATTGGAGCCAAATCAGTTTAGATTTCTCCAAATTACACTACTCAACAAATAACAAACTTTTTATTTTATCTGAGTTCCTACTATGTGATTATAATTCCTTGTTATTGACCTAATACAAATATGTAAATAGGATTTTCACATAACATCTCATTTTTAAGATAAATGAAATTAGTCAAAAATATGATTTTCTTGTAGAATCAAGTTCCCCCGTTAGGTTAATGATGATCATTGATGCTTTGGTTGAAAAGGCGAAGATTTTTTAGTGTAGCTGGCTGTCCTCTTATAGTGAGATCCTGTAGTTTCTCTAACAAATCTCCAACAGTAATCTGCGAGCATAGCAGGCTCCCATCTTCCTTGGAAACGTTTTTCGATTGCAGCCACATCTTGATGAAAGCGTTCCCCATATTCATCGCTAATTGATCCCATATTTTCGGGAAAAAAGTCCAAGTGCGAAAGAAGGAAATGCAGTTTTTCTGTCCCACTCGCAAGAAAGCAGTGGTATTTGGTATAGCCTGACTGCAAGCTAATTAACAAGGCAACTACTTTAAGATCTGCATTTGCCGATTTAGATTGGTAGCAAATGGCATTTTTTTAACTCTTCCATTGTACTAACCGTCAAATTCGTATAGCACCTTAGACAGCACACTTTAGGAACCCACGTCTTATCTTGGTTTTTCACATCACGGTCAAAATAGACCAAGTAACACTTTTTAATTAGGTCACAAAGAGGATTTTTTATTTTAGCGTAAATTCGCCACAAATGTAACAAAATAAATTAGGACTGTTAACACACATGCGTGACATTTTCAAGTTTACCAATCAAACTAACGTATAAAGTAAGTTTTGTTAGTAAAATAATCTTATTTTCAAAATACCCGCAAAATAAAAATCAAACTTACGTCAAAAACTTAAAAATCATATTTCTCAGTTTTTAGACGTAATATCAAAATAAAATGCCTACATATATTTATTAGTAGTCAACCTCGATATGAAACAATATGAACCAAATCAGATATTTTTTTAGTGTTGAGTAGTGTTATCAACCATTATGATTTCTCATGTTTACGCCAGTATTACACATTTGAAATAAAACAATTTTTATTGATTCTATCGCGTTTGTGTTAGATTTATAATTTCTCGACGTTTTGAAGACTTTACAGCGTTTATGGTAACGGGAGTACTGATCAACCATTGACAAAATTTCATTGAAATCGATTCAACGGATACTGCATTCTTAATCCGACGGTCAATTTCTCACGAACTTCATAAGAGTGAGACATATGAGCTCTTCTCAATTTTAATTTATGTAAATAAGTGAATGATAAACACAATCTATATGTTAACTATTCATATGTGATTGATGAAGCATTCAAATATTTCATGTAATACAAATATTTCGTCTTTATCGTGTTTTAACGACATACTTGTATCAATTCTGTTTTATTATTTTTTTGAAACATAAGCCTTAAAGAATAAATCATTAATGTGTTTCGGGATACAAAAAATATGAATCCCACTAAAAACTTTCCTGTGTGGAAACCGAACCCATGATACCCAACATAAAAGATACTTAGACTCTCTGCCATTTATGCAGTCATTTTATTCTATACATTCAATAGGGAGATTGATATAGTAAAAAAATCTTACGTGGGATCAGCATCGATGAGCCCCCAAGATCCAAGCACCGGTTCCGTATCCACGAGTAGTTTCTTACAGTCGTCAATCAGTGACTTCACATGTAGGGCCATGGTCGCTGTATCTACCTCCACATGCTCCTGGAAATACAAAGTGGAATTATGAGGTTTAGTACAGCAATCCGCCGCTGAATGACAAAGTTTCCCTATATTATAAGCGCTTGTAAAAAGGTTATGGCAACATTTGCCATTTACGGCATAGACCGGATTCCGGTGGTCCACTCGCAAAGGTACATTGCATGGCGTGTCTATGGGAGCGCGCGCCGCTTCACCTGTCGCTCCGGACGGATTTAACGAAATGCAAACAGGCCATAGGCCGCCGCAAAAAAAAAATAGGAACATTTGTCTATGCATAGAGTAGCAGATTTTTTTATAAGCCATTCAAAATCTTGCTAACCCCCTTTTGATTGCCCGTGGTTGTAGTAAAAAACGATTAAGGAATATAAATTGCAGAAAATATTCACAAAAGCGTGAATGGGACGACTACAAGAGCAAGACCACGCCATACTTTTTTGGACCAAATTGGGGATGTGTTGACGAGAGGTCATGCATCATAAGAGTTTGCATAATTACGAGCATGCATGAAAACTGTCGTGTGTGTGAATGATGCGATGGAGGTATGCTAGGATCATGGCTTGTGGCAATCCGTAGTCTCTGCCTTCTTCTCTGGGAAATAAGCGTGAGGCTATGTATATACAGGATGTAACAGAGAATGTAGCAGCTGGTAGGTAATGATGGTAGGAACCCATAACAAAAATTTGAAGGGAAAATGTGGATTCGTTAATGAATTACAGGCATTTAAATTTTCAATTTTGTCATCGCTTTTTCTTTGAAAGTGAATGCAATGTTCCAAGTAAATGATAAATAATCTGCTACATACTCATAATTTCTTAAATATTCATTAGAACCTAAATAAATCAGTGATTACGTTTGATACAGTATGACAAACGTCGCTTTTACAAACAGCTGACGAGTCAATGACCTTGACATTTTCTCTCAAATTTTTAGTTATGGGTTCCTATCATCATTACCTACCACCCTTCTGACCAGCTATTCCATTCTCTGTTACACCCGGTATATATGTACACTCTCGAAGAAAAAATCGAAATAAAACCCTATACTAAATCGTCACCCAGGTATAGAAGGTCAATATCCCTTTTATTATGGCAAAGGCTCTTACCCAGCTGTAACTGTATTTAGTATTTTATTGTGATTGTAACTGTCCGTGATTCCACTCTAGGTCTTAGCAGAATACCAGTGTTGCTTCAACGAAATGAAGTAGCATAAGCTGAGCTAAGATCCTTTTTTGTCTCTCAGAATATATTAGCTTTTAGTTTTACTAGTACATAAGTTATCATTGTTTTAACTTTCCTGATTTCTTCCAAATGTTTTAGATGTAATGTATGAGAGCAAAATAAATGCTATTCTTTCTTTCTACTTTCTTTAGGAAGTACATAAGGTGAGATTATGAATATTTGTCTATCATATACAGAAGTTATTCTGTGCGGTGACGGAGTAAGAATACAATTCACCACCCCTTATCTTACCCGTGGGTGATGGTAAGAGAAGGCTAAGGGATATAAAACACATATAACATCTATGCGAGAGAAGGCAGACTTGAAACAAAACCCTATACCAACACGTCTGACCAGCGTGGTATAGTAGGTCAATTGCCCTCCCATTATGGAGGAGGCTCGAGCCCAACAGTGGGACGTGTATGACCTGAGATGATGATGATGATGATACAGAAGTTAGTCTTTTTTTGTTAATGAGTTATAAGATATCCCGCCCGAGACATGCTATAGGGAATACCTAAATAACGTTGCTACAATTAGAAGCGATGCAACGTTTACAGACATATATTAGCAAATCGGATGAAATTTGGTAACAATGGTATATGCATCGAGGACTCTGCCTAATTACCGTTGTCATGACAACTTTTCAAATTACTGAAATTTAGCATTTAATATACGGCCCAATCGAATAAAATTTGCATGTCCTACAATAGTTCACGGTGGTGTAAGTGGCAGCACGATTGGGCCAGACTCCCAATAGGTGCGGGTTCGAACCCCGCTTGTGACATCATTTTTCGCTTCGTAATCGGGTTTTATGACAACTTTTTTTTTTATTGCTTGTGGTGGCAGACGAGCAGACAGCACACCCGATGGTAAGTATCACTGCCGCCCATGGACCTGTGCCAATGGTATAGCTAGGCTGCTGCCTACCAATACAAACCCCGAACCCACCCCAGTTGGGCTGCCGGCTCTCTCGCTTACCGAATGAAGCGCAATAGCACATTGCCATTACTCAGACGTCGATCTTCTGCGAGAGTGTGGTACTATCCCGGACAGACCGGCCCGCGGCTGTAAACAGAGAACTGTCCACAGCGTGGTCCTACCACAATAACAAACTAACAACAGACACAATAACAACTGCTGAGATAACAAAAAAAATAATTGATGTATTGCGGATGCTTTTAATATTGATATTATTATGAATAATGGGAGGGCCTTGAATGTTTATTTATAATTAATTAAAAATGAAAGTTATACATGAACATGAAATTGCTAGTAGAGCTAGTCCTACATAAGAAGCGTATCATGCACACACATTAAACACGAGAACCTTGGCGGGAGTGCACCGGCCATATTCAGGTCCTATCAGCTGCTCGGGTATTGTGCGCGATTCACCCGTCATAACATCGATAGCCACTTGCCGGAGAGCGTCCTTGAACGTTGACAAGTAGTATCTGAAACAGACGTGGATCTTTACTTATAAATCTATTATATTATATTTTATCGTTACAAATATTATACACTGATATCAATATTAGCTAATATTAGGACAATGCGCCAGAAACAAGTGATTTTCTTTCTTTTCTTATTTAACAAGACTCTGCTTTAAGTAAATAATCCTTGTAATGCTTTACTTTATGACTCTATAAACGCGTAATTAATGCAAACATATTACAGAGACAGAATAACACTTTGTGGATCGCATAAAGTATTGTCCTGAGTGGGAATCGAACCTACATAACTGGCACGAAAAGTCGGTACCTTAGCCACTACGCCATCTGTGCAGTCAATTGAATGTAAAAAAACTGTTTTTATTGCATGCTTACTTGGTTGCAGTTTTCATTTAGAGTACGAAGTGTATAACTATGAGTTTATAATCATCATCATAACAGCCCATAAATGTCCCACTGTTGGGTTCGGGCCTCCTCCGTAATGGTAGGGAAATTAACCTACTATACCGCGCTGGTCAGACGTGTTGGTATAGGGTTTTGTTTCGAGCCTTCCTTCTCTTGCATAGATGTTATATGCATTTTATATCCCTTAGACGTCTCGTACGATCACCCACGGGTAAGATATGGGGTGGTGAATTGTATTCTTACTCCGTCACCACACGCAAAATGCACTCATTAAATACGCACAACGACCAGCAAGTAGTCAAAGCCTATTCAAAAAATAAAATATTCGTCTCACTCCAAAACATCAGCGAGTAAGTACCTAAGATGACCGCGGTTGGCAAATAATAGAATAGTGAGGCGAGTGAGTAGCCTCGCTCGGCGTTAGGCGTCCCTATTGTGACTATTATTTTACTAATATCTGGTAATTTATTACTCTATATTCGCTTATCCTAATAGGAATATATATGGTTTGTATTAT
This sequence comes from Lymantria monacha, assembly GCA_905163515.2. Lineage (NCBI taxonomy): Eukaryota > Metazoa > Arthropoda > Insecta > Lepidoptera > Erebidae > Lymantria > Lymantria monacha. Next base: position 7,263,233 of record LR991081.1, on the reverse strand, counting down.
AGTATCTGTATCTATTAGGAATATATTAGTCACACATATAGTACGTTCCCGAACATTAATTGTGATGCCTAATTCGTCTGGCAAACGTGGCGGTTGTTGCCTTATTCTCCATTAATTGAGGCCTATAATTATCAATGGACTTGGAAATCCTGATGGATGATTGCTGAATTAGTTTAAGCAAATAGCAACAGTTATTATTTTTACCATCCACAATGTTTAATGCATAATGTTTAATTCTATGACCTTAATGTAATACCTAATAGCGAACTAAATTTAAAGCTTTAAATTTGTTTAGAACTGATTATGTTTAGTGTTAACGGTGATATCAAGACTTAATATGCAACGATAGTACAAAATATGATATCACAAATAGTAATATATTGACAAATAATAGCTACGAAACATTTTCTAAAGAATAATAACACTTTTAATCATATTCATTTAGTAAAGAGACTATTGGCGTGAATGTTACATTTATTCAATATTTTAGTGTTTTATAGTGTAATATTGAATAATATTACTAGTAATTTATGTAATACTAGCTTCTGCCCGCGGCTTCGCCCGCGTAAAAGGTTACTTTCCTAAAGTTTTTGATCCCCTATTTTTATTTTTGACCGTCGGTAATACAGTGCAACTTCATTACTGGACTGCTAGATGGCGTCGAAGAAGCTAGATTTTGAGATCTTTTGACAAACAATTTTTTTATTTTTCATTTAAAATATTTTTTTTTTTTTAATAAAAAGTATCCTATGTTACTTTTAATACCTCCAAGAATATGTGTACAATATTTCATGATGATCGGTTGAGTAGTTTTAGCGTGAAAGCGTAACAAACAAACTTACATTCACATTTATATATTAGTAGGGAAGGGATAGTACAGAAAAAATATGATGAATATAATGTAAGTAGTTTATGTGAGTTTTAAATATCTGTTAAAATCTCCCAGAGCAATTGTTAACTTGGTTGTAAGCGCCCAATTAACAGCGTCAACTTGACTTACTGACCGACAGTGACAAAATTATTGTACAAGACTTGTTTTGATTTAAGTGATGGCTCCACTGCAAAAGTTCCAATAAGATGAAAAAAAAAACAGTATCATATAATGGATCTTATAGATATATAGTTTGATGGTCTAAAAATACTGATTATGTGATTGCATAGATTTAGAAAAACAAGCATATGGGGTAAACTTTCAGAAATGGTCATATCATTTTAAATGGCATTTTGAATAAAGTATTGGACAAATAACGTAAAATAGGCGGAGGATATGTTAGTAAAAGCGTCCATCTTGAGATTTACCTCCCCAATCCATAAAAAATTTCCGCTCCAATAAATTCATTAGTCAAAGTATGTCCAAAATAACTCGGCATTAATTCTAATTTTGGTTTTTCCATGTCTATATTGTGGTATAATATCGACGAAGCAGTCTGTATATTGTGCCACAGACTATCAAGATCTGCGACAGTCGCCATATTGACTTCTTGTCCAAGTAAAATGTCTATGGCACATTGTGTCATGGCGTCGTTAAAATGGCAGATGTAAAATCTGGAAAATATGTGATTGGTTTGTTTTGTATTCTAATTTATTTTTCGTATTATATTGTCGGTACCTGTTAGCAGACGCAACGCCATCTTTCATCATGCCGGTGATTTTTCTTTCACCGGTTCTCGTGTAGTCGCCCTGTGAATAATTTGAGATATTGTGAAAATAATCTTTTATCCTGAATTTCACATTGAGCTAGAAACAAGCATTTCAATTTTTCAATTTCATTAATTAGACAGAGAAAGCTATACTATAAAACGACATTCTTCGCAATCTGCATATGAATACCTCAAAAGGTTTGGGAAAAAATCTTCAATAGAAGTCAACGCCTATAATCATGGCAACTGAAATGGTGATACTTACTTGTGCAATAGAGATGGTAAACTAATAATAATAACATATAATTTATTCTCTCTTCACAGGGTTACTTTAGTGTAATTTATATCACCAGCTCAGATATGTCCCACTGTTGGGCTCGAGCCTCCTTCATAATGGGAGTGTAATTGACTTACTATACCACGCTGGTCAGACGTGTTGGTATAGGGTTTTTTTTCGAGTTTACCTTCTCACACATAAGTATTAATGCGTTTTATATCCCTTAGTCGTCTCGTACGATCACCCACGGGTAAGATAGGGGGTGGTGATTTGTATTCTTATTCCGTCACCACACGAAAAAATATATATAATTATTTAATTAATAGTAATTTATATATAATTATTTAATAAGAATAAAAACAAAATTTGTGAGAGACTAGTGGCTGAAGTAGGTTTTTTATATTCAAAAAAAATCTGTGTTGTAAGTCACCAGAGTACACTAACCAAATGGAGTCAATAACTTTTTACCTTAAGCGCTTTAGTTCCAGCGTATTGACGCGATATAATGTCTCCATTATCAGCCCACATGGTGAGGAAGGCCTGTCGCAGAGATGGTGGTAGACCGCACCCAGGAGTACCCAATCCCAGCCGGCACAACTGAAGTTCTAATACGAACTTAGCTATTGCTGTCTGTAAAATATCATAATAATTACTATATACAATAAAACTATATTATTAATGAGGGTATTTCTGAGGATTTATTTCCGTGTGGTGACGGAGTAAGAATAAAATACACTACCTATCTTACCCATGAGTATCGTAACAGATGAATTAGGGATATGCCCGTTAAATGTGTGCAAGAGAAGTTAAACTTGAGATAAAAGCCTGTTACAAGTGATCTGACGAGTACGGTATAGTCAATTTCCCTCTTATTATAGAAGAGCTTAGCAGTAGAAAATATTTAAGCTGAGAAGAAAAAGAAGATACTATTGAATGGGATCATGCCACGTAAACTAGCCTGCTCCTCATCCTCTAGTAGTGTTACTCTCGCGGGCAATCGATGTTTGAGTAGTAGTAATTTGCTATTACGCTTCGTTCGGTACACGAGAGAGCTCCAAACTCCGTCTTAAGGTCGGTATCAATATATCTATGCCCATGGTATTTCTGAGGTTAATGAGCAGCATTTAACATTAGGTGGGTAGCAATCGCTACCCACTTGTGCAATATAAAATCTAATAAAATGTTCATAAATTCCATTTACAATTAAATACCATATAACACCTTTAAATATCAAATACCTTACCCAATAAAATATATTAATAACGAGTACCTTAATTTTTTTTGATACTAAAGTATAAAATTTTATCCACTAGTTCCATCAATAGTTATTGCTGGAAACAAGCCAAGGATAATATAATAATGGCCATACTTGGCAAGCTTCAGGCATTTAAATTGATATCAAAAGTTTGCCATTAGAATGCTCCAACTCTGTCTCATAGTGTTCCCTTAGTTGGTTTTTACGACATAGGCGAAGAAATCAAGTGCTGCGAATTTACCGTATTCATAGTCAGTTACAACATTGAAAACGTGAATTACAAAGGGAGGAAATATGTAATAATTATAATGTTCAAAAATCCTTACTTTTATGCTTTAAATAATGACTTAATTCATAATCATTCAACATAATTTATTGTCATTAACGGACTTGATTATGAATTAATCATAATGATTCAACAATTCAGGACAATCAATGACTTAATTCATAATGGGGAAAATCAGGCAGTTAATATAATTAAATAATTAACTCTCCTAGTTGACCTAACCTCTATTGTTACGCTAAAGGTTAAAGAAGTTCTTTATTTAAAAATAGCGTAGCGTAGCTACCAACTTTCCATGCCGCGGATTCGATTCCTATGCAGGGCTTATACTTTGTGCGATACACAAAGTGTTCTTCTCAGTGTGGGTGTAATTTATGTCCGTTAAATATATGTTTGTAAAGTCCCCTGCAATACAAGGATTATTTCCTTAGAGCAGGGTGGCGTCTTACAAGGAAGCGGTACCAGTGGCCGGCCCGGGGTCACGCGCTGCCCTTCCGTCACACCGGACGGAACGGACGACGTGTCCGGGCCATAGCCTACCAAAAAAAAAAAAAAGACCAGGATTTGACATCCATCTTACTGATGATAAAATGTAGTTCTTGGTGCCAATTGTATAGTTGGTGTATAAACTATCTGGTATTCTATAGGAATAGGAGCTGTGTGACAAGGCAGAAACACATAGAAAAGGACTTACTTGTACAACGTTAGTTCTATCCAGACAATCGATGCAGTTGATTCTGAATACGCCATTCTGTACACATATGAGGCCACGGTCATCTCTCCAACAGAACCTCATCTCACTAATGATATCGCTAATCGCGTTTATCAGTATGCTTACATTTTCGTAATGCATTCCGCGGCTGAAACAACGAAGATGATAATTGAAAGTCATCCAATCAATCCTACATATGGTGACGAAGTAAAAATTCAGTTCACCATATCCTTCTTTACCCGTGAGTAAACGACGACTAAGAGATTCAATCATCATCATCACAACCCATATATATCCCTCTGTTGGGCTCGGGCCTCCTCCGTAATGGGAGGGAATTTAACCTACTATATCGCGCTGGTCGCGTGTTGGTATAGGGTTTTGTATAGAGTTGTCCTTCTCTTGCATAGATGTTATATGTGTTTTATATTCCTTAGTCGTCTCTTACGATCACCCACGGGTAAGATAGCGGGTGGTGAATGGTATTCTTACTCCGTCACCACACGGATAAGAGATTCAATATACAGATAAAATACATGCAAGAGGTGGAAAACTCGAAATAAAATCCTATATCGACCCGCCAGACCGACGTTGTATAGGTCAATTTTCATCCCATTATGAAGAAGGCTCGAACTTAGCAGTGGGAGGTATATGCGCAGAGATGATTCCAACTATTGTTCCAATTAATGGAGCTTGAAGGTAGGATGTGTAATCCTTGATTATCTATTATTAAACCCATCAACTTTGGACTCATTGAATTCGTCTTAACTAGTTCTATTAATTAAGCTTTTTTATATGTAGGTTAGTTGATATTTTATATTGAATGTTTATTATTTTGTTGAATTGTTTTCAATACATATATTAATATTTCAGATTTGCCTTGTCTAAGCTATCGACTACTATGGATGAGCGCTGAGGGCTCTCAACTTGGTGAAAGTATACTAAGCAATATCGCCTAAGAGCATCCCTAGTGAGGTATAGGCTTGCGGTAACGTTGGAGGAAAAATGGGTTTTCCCACGTTAGAATTATTGACTTTTACGCGGCGCGATTTCGCACCTCGACGGCGAGGCGCGAAATCGCGCCGCTTACTCGCGGCAACTTATGTGTTATGGCCTCCGGGGCTTGTACGATCTTGTTTGAGCAAGTGTGATATTATCGTCGCTCTCGTCAAGCCTATTTAGATTTATATGTATGACTTTAATTTATTTGCCAAATAGAAATTCATTATTATGAGAGATGTTTTGGTTCCCTCGTCGTACACGTGTATTTAGATTTATGTGTGGTCTATAGATGTTCATATGTACATAGACCGATATATATTAATTTTAAAAAAATCTTGTTCATTAAAATAGAACTCACCAATATTCATGAAAATCAAACGTTGCGTATATGATATCAGGACTGTCATATTTCAACACCTGATTGCCGTAAGCCTCCCATATGATCCGTTCCCTACCCTGCTGGTCTACCAGATTCACTATGCACACCTGCTTATAAATCTTCAATTGTTCTTCGAAGTGCTTCTTGAAGGCTACATGAGATTCCTCATCAGCTGAAGTAAAAGAAGGAAAGAGAAATTGAGTATTAACAGTGTGCCTTTAATGTAACGCCAAGAGCTCTTTCCTTCGTCTCAATTTGTATATGTATTCTAATTTTTCCGTGTGGTGACGGAGTAAGAATACAATTCACCACCCCGTATCTTACCTGTGGGTGATAGTACGAGACGACTAAGGGATATAAAACGCATATAACATCTATGCGAGAAAGAAAACTCGATACAAAACCCTATACCAACAAACGTATAACCAGCGTGGTATAGTGGGTCAATTTGCCTTCGTTTATGGAAGAGGCTCGAGCAAATCAACAATGGGACACATATGAGCTGAGATGATGATGAATTTTTCCTGATTATAATATGCAGATAACATCTATGCAAGAGAAGGAAGACTCGAACCAACCCTATATCAACACATATGAGCGTGGTATAGGTCAATTTTCCTCCCATTGTGAAGAGGTTCGAGTCCAGTAGTGGAAAGTTTGGAGAAGTGGAAAATTTTTAGTTCTAGGACTATATATGGATCTAGATATTAGAACACTATTCCCAAATAGCCTCCTAATATCTAGAACTAAAATTTGAATTGTGGCGGTTTAAAGCCTTTGCTTACCTTTTTTGGTGTTAAAGACTGAGACTAAAATAATATTTACATTAGGTTAAATGGAAAATTGTCTGACTAATCGCCTTAGAGTAGACTATAATATACTAATCGACTTAGAGTAGAATATACTTACATTTATCGAGACGTGGTGGGGGTCTGAACTTCAACTCGGGTTGACTCCAAAATATTGGAACTGACCCGCGAACCTTGAAAAAAGAAATATGATCAGCATTAGTTTAATTTCGAGATCATTGGATTAGCATTTTGTGGTCTCTGCTTGTCACTTACGTCTATAGCAATGTAATTGTTGACTAGATGGCATGGAGTTATCTCAGGCCTATGTTTACATCTTAGTCAATTTTTACGAGAACTGCAATAAATATAAGGGTTTGTAGCCGTCACTACATAACAGGTCAAATTAATACTAATATTTTTTTTTTTATTTTATAAAGTATATAACTTTAAGTAAATTGTGCAATACTATTCAATATACAGGGTGCAAGTGGACCGCTCCCGAAAACAAAGACAGGTGACCCTACTAGTCCTACTTGTAATGATAGGCTAGAAAAAAATCGATTGGGATGAAAAAATTTTTTTTTTTTCACAACGAATTTTTAGGTTTTTTTTTTCACATTTCATCGTATTAGGACAGTGCCAGTGACGATAATTCCATAAAAAATACGTCACTTTACTCAGATGAAAAAAGACGCAATATATTCAAAACTCACGATCATATGTTCAAGAGTTCAACGACCTCGCGTGGTAAAAAAACATTTTTTTTTCATCCGAATTGATTTTTTTTCTAGCCTATCATTACAAGTAGGACTAGTAGGGTTACCTGTCTTTGTTTTCGGGAGCGGTCCCCTTCACCCTGTATACACATTTAAAGAAGATCAAAGCTATTGAAGTTTTTGCAAAAGGCATATATTCTGTCTCTCTCATAAAACGATGTTTTGTTTGAAGTATCAAACGCAGGTACTATGGACATAGAGAATTATGACGTCATCGTTCGGTATAGCTCTCTCTGTCTAATTATTAAAATTCTTAAATGCTTGTAACTAGCTCAATATGAATATAATCGCTATGTTATAATCATTAAATCGGAATTATTTTTATTAACGGGAGTCGTCCCGTGACCATGTAAAGTGAAATTACTATAAAGTGTTCGAAACGTCGGGAAATTAAAAATCAAATACAAACGCGATAGAATCCATAAATATAGTTTTACTAGTAGACCAATCGAATTGTTGATTGGACCCAAGAAAAATTATAAGTAGAATTTTTCTTCGGAATTCGTTAGGGGGGTCACTGGGAGTCTACATTTCGGTTTTCGAATTCCCAGTGGTCTTGGATTTTCCGCCATCTTGATTTTAAGGGTGGTATTTTGTTTATTAAATAACTCGTTTATTTTCAATTTTACACGAATGGTTATTACCAAAGTTGTTCAGAATTAAACCTACAATTTTTGTTCTCATCATTTTTTCCCTAGGATCGATATTTTCGATTCACACCCGAAAAGAAAGGGTGATTTTTTGTTAATAACTCTTTTTTTTTAAATTTTACACGAAAAGTGGTCATCACCAAAGTTCGAAAGTAAACCAACAATTTTTGTTCTTATCAATTTTTCTGTAGAATCTATATTTTTCGATATACGCCAGAGAAGAGGTGGGGTGAGATTTTATTATTGCATTATCACGTTTTTTTTTGCAATTTCACGCGAAAAATGATTATTACCAAAGTTGTTTGAAATTGAATTGCCTACAATTTCTGTCCTTATCAATTTTTTCGTAGGATCGATATTTTTCGATTAACATCCGAAAGGAGGAGTGGAATTTTTGTTTGTCGAATAACTCGTTTATTATTAATTTTACAAAGTTGTCATTACCTTATCAATTTTTTCGTAGGATCGATATTTTTCGATTCAATAAACAAAAAAACACCATTTCATTTCAGCATCGGCAGCATTAGAAAGATAAATATGACCAAAATGATGATATTTTAAACGTCTAATAACATGGTACCTTATGCATGAGCATAAGGTACCATGTTATTAGACGTTTTTGTTTGGCTCGGCATTGTGTCTCTATTTCTAATGCTAGGGTCGCACCTGCGTGTATCGTCCCGAAGTAATTTGTGGCGAAGCTTCGTACGTTTAGTACATTAAAAAATTATCGCGATAAAACTGTGGTCACATTAGCGACTTCGGTATTTTAGACGAAGTATCGTGCAATAATTAAAGATGGCCGAAATCATTTTCATACGTTTGACTATGGATGACGAATTGCTTTACTATTACAGCTATATTATGCTAATAATTACATAATTATATTTTTGGATCCCTTCATGGGTTCCGCTTCATAATGGTGTATAAACTCTAATACCATTTCATCACCCCACTCCATATTTATTGATTAACTGGAGATCCTCGAACTAAACACAACGAAAATTTCCCCCGAAATGAAAAACGCTGACCACAGAGCGCGATATATTAGCGCGCTAAAACCCTTTGACTTATCGCCACCCAAGCGATATTGCACTCGAAGCCCGAATGTTCGCGACGATAGTCAATAATGACCGGTCACATCTGCGTGTATCGTCTCATTGCATGAAGCTTCGTGACGATACACGCAGGTGCGGCCCTAGTATAATGGTAAATACCTAAAATAAATAAAAATTTCTGAGATTTGGTCCAAAGGTATTTTATTTTGAAAATACCTATTTTGCATTTAGCATTTGAAATACAAAACGCAAAATACTTTTCTACTACTATTATTTGGTATTTTGCATTTGAAATAGTAAATCTGAAAAGGATTTTGCATCTTGTATTTAAATGCTTTTTTAAAACCATTTTGTACATCTCTGATTAAACATATGAACTATTTTGACGAGACTTTCACTGTCAGATGGCCTATATGGTATTATAAGGACTAAGTTAGGGTACTGTTATTTCCATTCAAAATCTTTTTAAAATAGTATATATTATAAACCAGCAATCATACGTTTTGATTCAACGGTATTCTAGAAAAAGAAATGGGACATATAATGGAACATAAAACATAATAAATATAAAAAAAATACGCTGCCGAAACTACGGGTAAAGCACTAGTTAAATATACAAAAAAAAAAAGAAGTTGACACGATTTTTTGTGCCCAACAGAAAAGTTCACTTCACAACTAAATAGATTTTAATGAAATTTTGTAAAAACTTTGTAAAAATTTTATTTAATTGGTTGATTTAATTTAAAAATGGGTTTTGAAGCTGGAAGATTGCTGCTGAGAAATATATTTTTTCTGTTATGACTTCATGTCATCATGACAAGCACTTGTATAAAAACTAGTTATACTCATGTACCTATAACTAGTTTTGCTCGTTGTGTGCTCGTTGTTATGACGATTTAGAAAATAAGCTCCCTAGTTTCAGATATTATAGGAGACAACTCGGAGACAATCATACATACATATAAATCACACCATATCCCTTGCAGGGTAGGCAGATAGAACAGAATGCCAGAACTCTATCCTTGCATATTTCACTCACTTCTTCAACATTCATAATTCTCTTCATACACGCTCGCCGGTTTCGGAGACTCTTGACTTCTTTCAGTACGTCACCAATCTGGTCTAGGTAGGTGAGTCTAGGTAAAGAGACAATCATATCAGCTTATACTTGTGTTAGTGTAATTAACGGATATATTTTATTTGTTAACATTGTAGGGTAGAAGCGACTCGTAACATATTCTGATCGACTGCTGCGTCAGTCCAATGAACGAGCTTATACGTATCGGCTGTGTCATTTCGTGTACCCTCCTCCTCACGGACTTAACAACTTGTATATACTCTTGTAAGAGAAGAAAAGTTGAAAATTCTATTTCAACTCTTCTGCTCAATGCAGCGTATTAAGCCTATGGCCATTAACTAAACAAGCTCGACCCTAAGAGTGGAACGTATATAAGCTATTAATGTTAGTTTTACAAGTAGCTGCTCATTCTCCTGGCGATCCTTCAACCTCCCAGGAACAAGTGAGGGGACGCAGACACATTGTATTCTTAATCCGTAATAACACGAGGAACTGACTACGTAGTATTGTAATGATTTAGTTTTTTAATCTACAATGTTTAAAATTCAACTAATTACGTAACTCTATGTAACTGTATAATAAAAAAAAGAACTGTTGGTTATACAGCCGCAGTCAGCCGCACTTCCGTCTTTGCATTAAACTATTTTTTTTTATAAAAGTATTTTTGGATACCTTATTTTTTTATATTACTATAGGTTCTGAACAAAGGCTAATGTCGATTTTATCTTTTTTAAATATATCTTTATTTACGTTTGCCTTTTCACCATTTATAGTAGTGATGTGCCTTAGACATGTGTAAGTAATGAGAGTGATGTATCACGCGTAATATTACCCGACCGTGTACTGACCCATTACACATTACGGGACTAAACATCACAACACATTAAACATGAAGCGAACACCCGTGTACTGTTCTGCATTTCTGCAATGTTCGGTGTCTGGCAATTCAATATTTATTTTGAGCTTTATTTTCAGAACGTTATGGAGGCCATACACGCTAGGTTTTACATGATGGTTTTGACTGTGCATGCATAACCAACAGGCAAGCCCTAGCGTGTGTGTGATAAAACTGTACAGTTATCTTTGCATGTACATGCAACCGAGTAAATATCAAAATTGATAATTTTGGCGCTCGGTTATGTTTGCGCACGAGCATAAACGAGCGTGTGTAGCGGTCCGGCGAGCTTGCCTGACACAGTTCTCTGTTTTTAATTGTCGTACTACGTAGTTCAACTGCGAAGTAGGCATCCTACACATGCCGTCACGTAGCTCAACTGAGATTTAATGGCAAAACTGTGCATGCAAACCCTAACGTGTATGTGTAATATGAAACTCGGTTATGCCTGTCGGTTATGCATGTACAGTTAAAATCATCATGCAAAACCTAGCGTGTATGGCCTCCATTAAGGCTTATATTTCTTGACGCCGCCCGCCGTATATATAGAGCGCTATCGCTTCATGTCATGTGTGATGTTTGAAGTGATGGTAAAATGTAATATTTCTCGGCACGAAATGTAATACCATGTCACATCACTTCGCGAAGTACTGTTTCGGCATGTCTACTGTGCCTGTTCTTAATAGTCGCAGCATATGAGCTGAAGTAGAAAAAATGTATTTGTGCCAATAAATACGCTTGCTCGTTTGTTTATTGTTGTAAATAAGGCGATAGGTCGCAAATAGAAATATTGGGTCAGATTTTATTATTTATTTATTTAAGAATTACATATTTACACATTGTATGTTAGCAATGGTATTTACAAAAGATAGGTATGTAGATACTCATCTACATACCTAACTTACATACATAACCAATAATCATCCTCGGATTAAGAAGTTATTAAGGTTCATTTTTGCATCGCGGGCGATCGTAGCCTCAAGCGATGATTTACGTACGAATGTCGCTCGCGGCTCATCTGACAATAGCTAATGTATGGCGCAGCTTTCGTCAACCGTCACTTACGACTGTCGCGGACCTCGGCAACGTATTTATTATATTAATTAGTATTTACAGAAAAAGAAATAAAACTACTTACCTGTACAAACGAGGCTCTGTGTATACTGTCAGAGCATATAATGGACACTATCTGCTCAGTTTCTACATAGTTGGCCACCTTGCCATCTGGTTCGATACCACGACGGTTGTACCTTAGAAAAAAAAACAATGTATTTTTTTTGTATGTTTCAGAAAGCCTCATTCTCAGAAATGATCCCTTATATCGCAGAGAACGTTAGAAACATCACTATCATCATCATTATCTTGTTCTTATCCGAATTTATTTGGGGTCAACGCAATATGTCAACTTCAACTTCTTGTTATATATGGCTAGGGATGAAACGATACTATTCTTTTTCGATACTAGTACTCGATAGCAGTATCGAATCAAAGTATCGATAGCTAGGGATGAAACGATACTATTCTCTCTTCGATACTAGTACTCGATAGTAGTATTGGATCAAAGTATCGATATTTTTGAGTACTCATAAAGATGCAATACACAAAGTAAACGAGAGAGTATTGCCATACTTTAGACAATGGAGGCGTATTTACAATGAGGAAATACTACGGTCGTGTCGAGTACCTCGGTTTTTTTTTGTAGGTCTGCGGTTGTCAACAAACGCCTTTCAACGCCGTGCGGGTGAGTCACTGCCTATACGATACCACAGTAGTAGTATCGATACCATATGAGTACTCAGTAGTATCGATTTATCGCTATCGATACCCAGTACTCAGTATCGAATGTTAATGTTACAAGTAGTAGTATCGATTGGAGAGTATCGATACCATATGAGTACCCGGTAGTATCGATTCATCCCTATGTATGGCTTCTATGGCGTAGGGTTGCCACAATTTTGCCAATGACGTGTGGACATACATACATACATATCATCACGCCATATCCCTTGCAGGGTAGGCAGAGAGAACAGAGTGCCGGAGAACTCTATCCTTGCATACTTCACTCGCTTCCTCAACATTCATAATTCTCTTCATACACGCTCGCCGGTTTTGGAGACTCTTGACTCCACCTTCCTTCAGTACATGACCGATGTGGTCTAGGTAGGTGAGTCGGGCCGGTAAGTCCGGGATAGTAATAAAACGTCTAACGATCATCATCTCAGCTCATATACGAGAATGTCCCACTGTTAGGCTCGAGTCTCCTCCATAATGGGAGGCGAATTAACCTACTATACCACACTGTTCAGACGTGATGGTATAGAGTTTTGTTTCGAGTTTTCCTTCTCTTGTGTAGATGTTATATGCGTTTTACATCCCTTAGTTGTATCTTACGATCATCCACGGGTAAGATAGGGGGTGGTGAATTGTATTCTTATTCCGACACCACACGTCTAACCATCACCATTGCAAAAAACGATAAATCCAAGCAAAGGCAATATTTCAAATAAAAGTCAAATGTATTAGTTATGCAACGGAAGTGTTATAACGGAAACAGGTATATAACGTAAATTTTAGCGAAAACAGAATCGTAAACGCAAGTGAATGTCAATACATCTGAAAAATCGTTTTTTTTTTAATATACAGGGTGGAAGTGGACCGCTCCCGAAAATAAAGACAGGTGGACCATACTGGTCCTACTTGTAATGATAGGCTAGAAAAAAAAAACGATTCGGATGAAAAAAAGTTTAAGAAACGAATTTTAAGTTTTTTTCACATTCCATCGTATTAGGACAGTGCCGTGTAACGATAATTCCATAAAAAATACGTAACTTTACTCAGATGAGAAAAGACGCATTTTTTTTCTAGCCTATCATTACAAGTAGGACTAGTAGGGTCCCTTGTCTTTGTTTTCGGGAGCGGTCCACTTCCATCCTGTACATTAAAGAAAATAATATTCAAAATTAAGAAGCAGTAAGTTATTTTTTATAACGTACCTTTACACCTACCATTCTAGATGATTGATTCTAACATTTACAATAAGGAATTGGTTAATGATTGCCGATCGTTATCAAGACGATGCGGGTTGGACTTCATTCTACGTATAGTTCCGTTCAAATTTCCATCGTCCACCATCATTCATCATCTGTCAATTCATCAACGGGTGAGGCAACAGAAACGTATTTCAAAAAATAGACAGAACGGCAGTAAAATTCATACTCACCTAGTTCCAGCCTGGTATCTCGATCTTCTTGATATAAGCCCTAAAGTAAACGTCTCGTCACAAGAGTTGGCGCTGCTAAGAGACTCAGTATTAAGGGGATTGACATCAGCTGGCTCCACTGCTATCTGTGATAGATGCACGTAGCCTTGTATAATTGGCAGCACCCATTGATCACAGTCAGGACTCTATTGATGATAAAATATGAAACATTAGAAAGAACCTTTAATTAAAATAAAGACATTTATTATATTTCTATGATAAGATCGCGTATAAGATTCAAATTTTACAATTAGTATGACGACGAAGTAAGAATTCACTATTATCCATTCTACTTCTCTTTCAGCTGGTGTAATTTAAGACAACTAAGAGATGTGTTTAAATAATATGAAATATTTTTTACATTATTTATTAATTAACAAAATATTGTATGAAGAATTTTTCTTTCTTTTTTTATTGTTAGGGAAGTCAATCTTAAAATCAAATCTTATACCAAATCATTGAACTAGCGTCCTATAGTCAAAATTTAGGCAATTAAGGGGATTTTGAAATATCGACTTTTAATTTTTCGAAAACACCTAGCTCCAGTTCTTATTTGCTATGTTTTCCACTTTCGTGTGGAAACATCATCATTTATCATTCTCCTACTGTTATCCCAACCATGTGGGGTCGATACAATATGTACTCTTCTTTCATAGTACATATTGTAAAAGTTATTGGCAGTAGTTTTACGACCGGCCCGCCTGCCAGACGTCAAGGGTTGACGTCTGGCAGGCGGCCGGTCGTCCTGACGTCAATCCTCCTTGGGAATGTAATTGTTGACCAAACGGCATCAGATGGAGTTGGCCCAGGTCATTATAAGGCTCTTAGTCTTTTATTATTGTAACTCAAGATGATTTGGGACTTTGGTTTCCGTAACAACCACTTTAGGTCCTGTTTAGAGCGTCTTCTTGGAACATATACTGATATTAAACATTTAGAACAATCTTGTAATGCTTTTTTATGTGTATGAAGAGAATTATGAATGTTGAGGAAGCGAGTGAAGTATGCAAAGATAGAGTTCTCTGGCACTATGTTCTCTCTGCCTACCCTGCAAGGGATATGGCGTGATGATATGTATGTATGTATGTTGTAATGCTTTTTTTAAATTTCCAAGACATTTAAGCTACATCCTGAGTTGTCATTGTATTAATGCAATTTTGCAGCATGTTTGCTGTATCTTTAAGTAGCGTATCGAGATCGCAAGCATTTGGATCGATCTAATCTTTCAAACTTTGTAAGATACGAATTAAAATCTGCATTTGAAGAAGAAAGTTTCTAGCTTCAGACCTTGTTTATTTAATATACGACTAGATTCAAGTCTAGCAAGGAACTTAATTTTACGAATTAGTATTTTTTTATTTTCATTGTGCCATCGAACACAGAGGCGATATTGCTATCATAAATATACAATTGACGCCTAGCTTTTGATGAATCTTAAACCTCACTTGATGAAATAGAATAACAGCTATGTTTTTTGCACCTCATACTCATAATTACGATGCAAAATATTATGTAAATGTTGGGCAAGCGATAACTTTCTTACACAATAAATTTATTCAATTTGAATACAGAAAAATGTTATTATTTTACATTATTTATGGTCATTCTAGTTACTATACAGTGCTATAGAGAAAAAGTCATCGAAATAGAATATACATAAAAGTGTAGCACCAAACAACGCTCACATAAATTATACTCACAAAAAACGCACACACCCTTAATATTATAGTAATACTAAACAAAATAATATAATAATAGGCAATATACGTGGGTTCGAATCCCACGTGTGACAATCATTTTTCACTCGTAATCGGGATTTTATAAATAATCAAGCATATTAAATGATAAATTTCAGTAATTTGAATAACAGGGTTGTGTCATTGTTTAATACAATTCTAATTGCAAAGTTTGAAGTATTAAGCCTGTACAATGTGTAAACATTGTCGGGTAGATGGCACACATCTCCTTAAATGACGAAAATATAATACGATGCAAGAATTGAATGTCCTACAATAGTTCACGGTGGTGTAAATGACAGCACGATTGGAACAGATTTGTGGGTTCGAATCCCACTTCTGACAATAATTTTTCGTTCTTAATCGGATTTTTATAAATAATCAAGCATATTAAATGCTAAATTTCAGTAATTTGAATACAATAATACGTAATTGTAGGATTTTTTTTGTGTGTCTTAGTTGTTAGCCTAAGAGGGCTATGACAAATTTACCCGGACTGTGGGTGAGCGCTGAGGGCTCTCAACCCGAACGTAGTTGTAGGAATGGCTTTTAACTACTAATAAGGTGCAAATCAAAAACTACAAATTGACAAAGCACTGTGTAGGAAATTCCAATCAATGTCATTTACCAAGTTCTACGATGCGTCACTCCATAAGGAAATCATTTTCAAATACGTTATCTACAGCTGGCAGATTATTACCGGTTACCAAGATTAAACTACAATCGAATGTGGTACAGTTTAAGCTCCACCCACAAATATACAGTGTTTGATACATGTTTATAGAACGGTAAGCGTGTTTCCATTTACTTCGATGGTCTGCGCTGTAGTAGAATAGAGGAGTCATTTAGTCGCAGTCTGAAATGTTGTTAATTATGTATCGCCTTCGGATCTATTAAGTCCGATTAATTTACAAAACATATGCCTACCAAATTACGTAAATCACAGTAATTAGCATTTTCATTAATGCTTCGTTCAAAATATACTTAGCCGTGAGCGTTATAGTAAAATTTTCACAAAAAAAAATATTAAAATTTAAAAATGCTCTAAACAATTTTTTTAAGTTAATAATAACTCTAATTATAACATTTTATTATTGTAATTAAGTTTTAAATTAAATATACTTACACCAAGTGCGATTATATCTTTAAGCATATGCTTATTCCAAAAGAATCTGTCATCAACATATTTCCACCATCTTGTAATATCAACAACTGGTTTCCCAGTGCCAGCTTCAGTCTCCAATATTTTCTCAATCTCATACTGTCTCTGGAGACTGTTCGTGATGTCTAACGTTCGAGAGTAATAAAAACTGTCGGAGTCATCAAATATTTTGTACAGTTCATCTGAAAGGCGTTTCTCAAAACGCTCAGCCAGTTTTGGATCGCGTTGCTTTTTTACAGACTGCTTTACCTGTATTAAGATTACATATATTACAATAACTACCTTTAAAATCTTAATACCATAAAGCATTTCGAAGATCATCTTCTCTATTTTCCTGCTCTTGTCCCAATTACTTAGGGTCGACGCGATATATATACGAGTACATATTACAATAGTTATTAGCAGTAGTTTTATGACCGGCCGTCTGCCTGACGTCAACCCTCTTTGGGAGTGTAATTATTGACCAAACGGCATCAGGTGGAGTTGGCTCAGGTCTATTTAAAGCTCTTAGTTACTTTTACAACATCCACAAGCAAAGTAAGGGCTAGTATTCGTAGCCACTACCACACAGCAAAGCATTTCGAAGGTAATGAAAGAGAAGACCGCAAAGGAAATCTCAGTATAAAACCCTATAATAACCAGTCTGACCAGCATAGTATAGTAGGGTAATTCCCTCCCACTGTGAAGGAGGTTCGAGTTCAGTAATGGGTCATTTATGAGTTCAGAAGATGAATGTTGAGGTATGAAAATTAATAACTATTCAATATCCATTTGGATAATGACTGATGATACATTTGGAAGTCATATATAAAGTTGTTTGGTGTTATATTTTTTAATGATCTCTCTCTCAATTATTGTTAGCAAATAAATAGCCTTGAAAATGTAAATGCAAGAGAAAATACTTATGTTAGTTTCTGAGTAAACTAAATACATAAATTATATGAAATTCTCTTAGGTATTAACTATAAAATGTTATTTATATACTGATAATTCACAAAAACCATGACATTAATAACCAAACCATTTGCTCATTTCCTTTGTATGAGTCATGGCATGATCATAGTAATACCTAATATAACTAAATCATTGATATTAAGGCAAAAATATATTTAATTCTGTTTGGTGACATCGTGAGAATACAATTCACCGCCCCCTCGTATATGATTGTAAAACACAACTAAAATATGCATCACATCTAAGCAAGACCAGGAAAAATCAAAATATAACCCTATACCAAGACATCTGACCAGCATGATGTAGTAAGTCAACTTCCCTCCTAGTGTGGAGGAGGCTCGAGCCCAACATTGGAATAAATATGAGCTGAGATGATGATATTTATTTCCATGAGGTCATGCAGTAACAATAAAATTTACCCACTACTCTTACATATATCCTCCTCCTCCTTATGAGTAAGAACTCATCATAAAAGATGACTAAGAGATATGATATGAAAATAACATCTCTGTAAGAGAAAAAAATTTTTGAATAATGTGGTATAGTAGGCTGAGGCTATCACTAAGACATATGAGCTGAGATGACAATGAGAGTGTTTATTCATATCAGATGAAAACATATGGCAATTTGTTTAACCAGGAAGATGCAGTAGGCTAATTTGGTAAATGGTTTCAACACTGAGATACATACATACACATACATATCATCACGCCATATCCCTTGCAGGGTAGGCAGAGAGAACAGAGTGCCAGAGAACTCTATCTCTGCATACTTCACTCGCTTCCTCAACATTCATAATTCTCTTCATACACGCTCGCCGGTTTCGGAGACTCTTGACTCCACCTTCCTTCAGTACCTGACCGATCTGGTCTAGGTAGGTTAGTCTCGGTCTCCCTCGGTACCTACATCCTTCCACTTTCGCATTGTATATCTTCTTAACCAGCTTAACCAGGCGTTCGTTCGGCATTCTTTCCACATGTCCGAACCATCGGAGCATTCCCTTTCGCATCTTTACACCAATACTCTCTTTCATACCTACTCGCTCTCTTACGTCGTCGTTACGAATGCGGTCGGTCAGCCTAACTCCACAGATTTTCCAAAGAGATCGCATTTCGACCGCATTAATTTTACTTTCATACTCTTTTCTGCATACCCAACTCTCGCTTCCATACAGTAATGTTGGGACAAGCACTGCGTTACGTATTGTTACACGTGCCTTCTGGCTGAGGTGGTGGCTGCCGAGGAGTTGCCCCAACGCTCTGTTCACTCTATTTCCCGCATTCACTCTTCGCTCTATATCAGTGGTGTACCTTCCATCTCGGCTAAATCCACATCCAAGATATACAAATTCATCCACTTGCTCTAGTACATCATTACCTATTGTTACTCTTACATCTGTTCTGGTTTTATCTCTTTCACACTGAGATAATCTGCAGTATTGTGCATTAGCCCTATTACTGAAATGAAGACATTATATTAAACTTGGGATCAAACAATAGTACCATGATAGTTTCTTGTCTTTTTCTGCATTGTAATTGCATCATAATTGTTAAATAAAGCACCCTATCTTTATGTACATTTAAATTAAAATTGAGAACATATGAAAGTTTTCATTTAAAAATCTCCTATCTGTCTCATGCTAAACATACTTTTGAATGTTGTTAGAAGTAACCAAGGCCTCTTAAGAACTTATTTCAAAGTGTAACCTCTAGATTTAGATTTTAAATTTCTATATAAAAATCATCATCATTCCCCTACTCTTATCCCAATTACACAGAGTCGATACAATATGTACTCTTCTTTCATAGTACATATTGTAAAAGTTATTGGTAATAGTTTTATGACTGGCCGTCTGCCAGACATCAACCCTCCTTGGGAATGTAATTGTTGATCAAACGGCATCAGATAGACCATAGCCCAGGTTGTTGTAAGGCTCTTAGTCATCATTTTACGACACTCATAAGCAAAGTAAGGGTTGGTAATATTCATAGCCACTACCACACAGCAAACTTTCTATTTAAAAATATAAGTATAATATGTCTTATATAATAAATAAATATATTTTATATAAAAGCATACCTGTGTAGCTGCTTGCTGAGTGGTTGTCTTGATGGTGTTGCTAACATTTTTAACTGCACCCACAGTTTTATTCAGAAAAGCTGAATTTTCAAACAATCTAGTGCCCATTTTTTTGTTCAATGACTTATTAGAACTTGACACAGCATTTAATGACCCATGTTTTGTGCAAGGAGCTAAATCCAAATCTTGGTTTGCTGTGCCCATGTTCAAAAAACATATTGATTTGATTTTATTTATAGTATGATGGAAATATATAGTGCCAACAGGAGCACTCTCTTTTATTATCATTAGACGTGGTTCAAATAGGTTTGTGTGCTCTACCTTCCCTATTATTCCATCTGTAATGCCTAAGCACTCGATATCTTCTGTATCCGACAGATCCCATGCTAAAACAAAAGAATATAATTGTAAGCTGTGATATAGCTGCATCTATTGATTAATGTCAAATGATTAATAAAACCGGGTCGTAAATTATAATTTATATTATTACAGTAAATATTTTTCCATAAATCCCACTCTATAAAACAGGGCTTAACAAAAAGATAACTTTATACGAATTACCTGAACGGACTGAAAAAGCTCCAGTTAAGCGATTCCACCACAAACTTGATTCATTTCTAACAAATATATAATACAGCTCTGATCTGAATAACTCCATTTCGATTTAATATAATTCACACACTCTCAGTTTGGATATATTTTCGTCATGTTTATTTATTGTTGTATTTTGCACTGAATTGACGTCTCTGAAAAGAACCTAATTTTACTTTTTGTTCTTTTCAGCTGCTCGGGCGAGCAAGAGGAACAAAGCTCGTACAGCCAAATCTTATCCAATTTTCTTCAAAAATTATGGTTGCTTTCCATTTAGTCAACATAGAGGGAGTCTGCGATACATTGTGAAACACTGCCAAACACTGTGTAAAAGTTTAAATGAAACAGCTAGTTGTCTCAAAATAACACTAGAGTGCATCAATATCGCAAAATTATGGGCGTTGTATACCTAAATGCAAGTTCCTTGACAAAGTCTTGGCTCAATAATTTATAAACATAACCATATTATCAGGGCTCACTTCAATAGTGCAATATTTACATTTGAACATTTTTATTAAATTTTAATTAGCAGTAAGAGACAAGCTCAATTTAATAATCTCAAATAATACTACTAGAATATGCCGTAAATAAATTGCGAGGTTAAGTAATGATATTAAGCAAAGTAGTACCTATATATTTAAAGTACTCTATGAAAGTAGGTAAGCATCTGTCAAACACTACTTTTTCGAGTGTCGAACAGTGTACGACTGTGTTCAACAGTGCCGTTGATGGAAAGCGCTTTATCGAACACTGCATCACTTTTTGTATTAAATGGAAAGCACACATTAGTTTTTACACAGCATTTTCTTTATATTTTTTTTTTAAGTTCTTTATAAGTCTTTATTCATAAATTATCACTTCATTTAAACTCATTGTCCGTAAGTAAGTTAAATATTCATCTTCAACAGTGCTTTAATCAAACTGTTAATGTTATCTTCTAGAAATGATGATGGAAACCTAAAATATATATTAAAGCACTGTTATATCATAATCATTACACTGGGTTATAGATCCTCCATACTACATAACAAAATGCCATCAAAATGATTTAATTTAACATGTTACACATTTTTTTATCAATCAATCTAATCCGTCTGGAGGTGATAGAAGGAACGGCGCATGACCCTATAACCTATCCTACAAGTACCTCTTAATGCCATGCGAAGCGGGCCACCGGTATCCAGTTCTTGTCTTTGGTGGTCCATCCGGCGGGTGACCCGTTCGGATATCGTCTCAAGTCGAATAAAACGTGATGACACTTCCATGATCCTGCCAAAACTCCGAGAACGTGAGCATGTGTAGAGAGTAAATTGTTGCGTATTGTACTAGAGCTAGAAGCGAGACTCTTACTTGATTCGTCTTTTTAAGACAAGAGATTTTTACAATTTTCGTTTCTTTCTTCATATAGATTTTTATGTACTTATAATTTAAAGTATTGTAAATGAAATAAATACAATACTTTATAGTTCATCTAATCTAAGAAGTGCATTTTGACGTTTTGGATTTTTTAATACACAATAACCTTGGTCAAACGTATACACATGATTATAAACACTAAATCTGAAATTTTAAAACACTATTAGGCCTAGGCCGCACCACGGTTTTTCCCCGGGAGCGGTTAACCGCTAAAATCGCTCGAGATGTACACACTACGATTATAAACCGCGAAACCACCCGTGATTTTCACAGTTTGAAGATGGATTTCAAAAGAGCAGTATGTATTGTTGCTCTGGTACTAAGAAATAGAAAAATAAGACGTCAACGAAAATTTCGCAAATATTGGATCCATCCACTCACTAGCCGTAGATTTGAGAAAGGTTTCTTTCAGAAAAAGTATAAAATTTTAAGAGAACATCCAGAGATTTTTTTCAACTACTATCAAATGTCAGTAGCCAGCTTCGATAAACTTTTGCACAATGTGCGTCCATACATCACCTTCATGAATACAAAATTTCGCAAATATGTTTCACCAGAGGAGCGTCTGTCTGTGACATTGAGGTAAGAAATAATAATATATAATATATAGGCATTTTTATTGTTAAAAAAAAAATATAACAAAATTATTGTTCTTGAAATTGCGACAGATAATTGGCAGCTGTAGGTTCTTCTTGTTCATTTTGTGCATATTGCAATTGTTGTTCTTGTTGTTCGAGTTCTTGAAGGGAATTGCACGGGTGCTTGTAATGTTCATGGAACAGAAGTATTAAGTGGCAAATAGATGGTTTGTTTTGCAGGTCCTGGTACACAAGTTGTCGCACTGGTGTTGAAACTGGTGGCATTATCGGTCTGGTTGGAGGTGGAGAAGGGGAATATGTATAATATGATTGCGGAGACGACGCTTGCGGGAATAACAAATGTGATCTTGGTCTTTGATTACGAATTGATGTTTCGAATGGATAGAAAGATTTGGCTTTTTGCAAAATATTCATAATTTCTACTTTGGCAAAATGTTTCTGATCATCATTAAGTCTCCGTAACATTGGTACAATCATCTGTGAAAAGTTTATATCTTCATGATATTCACACGCATTCTCCTTTGTATTCAAAAAAAATAACAATTTTTGTTTATAATCTTCACAGTTACTTCGGCTTTTGGAAGCCTTCTTACAAGATGGGGTTCAATTACTATTCGTTAGTGAAAAGTTTTCAGATAAGTCAGTATCAGGATTATCTTGTGAGGTAGATTCGATATTGCAGCTAGTCTCCCTTTTTTATAAAGATGGTACAAAAACCAACAGAGAATCGAAATGAACGTACTTTTTCTTTTTTATAGCATCTTGACCAGATTTACCACGTTGCATAGCTAATTCTTTAGAAAAACTGTCGCGCATATTCTTCTATTTCTTTTGTATTGTACTACCTGTAACAAAAATAAAAATATAATAATATAATGTTCTTTTTTCAGGTATCTTGCTAGTGGAAATAGTATGAAGTCGTTGTATTTTGAATATTTGATCGGCACAACAACTTTAAGTGAAATAATTGAACACACATACAAGAGTTTGTGAATATGTTTGCAACCTACATATATGCCTGAAAAAACAGAAGAAGATTGGATAAATATAGCAAAACATTTTTTTGAAAGAACACATTTTCCTAATTGACTTGGTTCCATAGATGGAAAACATATACGAATAGAAAGACGAGAAAATACTGGTTCAGAAGCCTTCAATTACAAAAAGTATTATTCTTTAATATTATTAGCTATAGCTGATGCAGACTATTGCTTTACTGCTATAGATGTTGGAGCATATGGATCGAATAGTGACTCTAGCGTTTTCAAAAACTCAAATTTTGGCAAAAGATTTTTGAACAACCAAATGCATTTACCAGAATCTGCAACATTACCTGATTATGAGGCAGTCGGACCATTACCGTTTGTTTTCGTAGGCGATGAAGCTTTTCCACTTACGGAGCACTTAATGAGACCATATCCAAATAGAAATTTATCCATAAAACAAAGAGTTTATAACTATAGATTATCTTATGCCAGAAGGACTGTCGAATGTGCATTTGGGATCATGGCAAATAAATGGTGTATTTTACATAGACCATTAGATGTGAAATTAGATGTTTGCGACCACATTATTGAAGCTTGTTTGCATATTGCACAACTTTGTGAGACAACATGACGGCAAACAGCTTAATGAAACGTCTCAAGTTTCAGAGCTGCAAGGTTTTGCTTCAATTCGTACGCGTTCTAGCCATAATGTTATAGATTTAAGAAATTTGTTTACCGATTATTTTACATCTACTGCGGGCGCGTTGAGTTGGCAATATGAAAATATTTAAAAAATATCTCACCCTCAGAACTATAGTACCCTGGCGGTTTAATGCTTACGGTGAATTCGCGGTGACTCCATAGTGAAAAGATGGACGATTCACGGTAGTTTCATGTCACGGCTATTTCACTCTCTAGTTAGGGTTGTCGTACAGTGAAATCACTGTCGAAAAACAGTACCTATATTCGTTCCCTTGCGTCACTAACTACGGATGGTAAATAAGAGTTAACTTATCGGCAGTTCTATAGTGAAAAGACCGTTTCTAATTTGTGGAAGCTTAGTATTTCTGTCGTCGATATGGCATATTTACACTGTGGAAAAATATTTTTTTCAAAGTGAACACCTCATAAATTTATAGTGATATTACTGTGGACCTACTGTGGTTCGACCGTCCACTCACCGTCAACTCACCATCAACTCACCTTCAACTCACCGTAAAATCACTATCTTTTCACCGTATATACTCGGTAGTTTTTTTTTCAAAACAAATGATGTAATTATTTAAATACTGTTTAATTATCATTTTATAAGCTTAGTGTAGAGTTCTGAACTGTATTGACATTTCACATTAAATTTAGTAATTTGGATTCAATTTTCAGGATAAAAAAAATTTTAAGTAAGCCCTTAAAAAAAATTTCATTTAAAAATTTATTTTTTCGCTCGATAAAAAAAAAATAACACGTCACTTACCACGGTGATAGTAAATTCTAAAGAATCTATGTATATTATCAATGCAAGGCAAGAGTTTTTCTCAAATAACTGTTCAGAAATATATTTAAAAAATGTCAGTGTTGAAATTTTTTTGTACTCAAATTAAAACGTTTTTTACTCTTTTATCTTTGCATACTTCACTCGCTTCCTCAACATTCATAATTCTCTTCATACACGCTCGCCGGTTTCGGAGACTCTTGACTCCACCTTCCTTCAGTACATGACCGATCTGGTCTAGGTAGGTTAGTCTCGGTCTCCCCGGACTTTCTATCCTCTTTAATACTCAAATTAAAACTTTTTTTACTCAAATTAAAATATTATTTCGGGATTGAAAAGTATTCAATAGAATTAAAAATTTTAAATGCTGGTTAAATTCATTTATATTCTAAAAAAAATACTGAAATTAATAATTTGGAAAATCCAAAAGTGCACGCCTCATAATTTTTATATTATTTATCATTTACTATTAGTCAATGCCAGAAATGAAAATAAAATTAAAGAAAAAAATCCTTTTTTATCTTTGCATACTTCACTCGCTTCCTCAACATTCATAATTCTCTTCATACACGCTCGCCGGTTTCAGAGACTCTTGAC
The DNA here is from genome assembly GCA_905163515.2 of Lymantria monacha. Classification (NCBI taxonomy): domain Eukaryota; kingdom Metazoa; phylum Arthropoda; class Insecta; order Lepidoptera; family Erebidae; genus Lymantria; species Lymantria monacha. The sequence continues at coordinate 7,237,572 of LR991081.1, read as the reverse complement.
TTCACCTTCCTTCAGTACATGACCGATCTGGTCTAGGTAGGTTAGTCTCGGTCTCCCCCGGTACCTACATCCTTCCACTTTCGCATTGTATATCTTCTTAACCAGACGTTCGTTCGGCATTCTTTCCACATGTCCGAACCATCGGAGCATTCCCTTTCGCATCTTTACACCAATACTCTCTTTCATACCTACTCGCTCTCTTACGTCGTCGTTACGAATGCGGTCGGTCAGCCTAACTTAACAGATTTGCCGCAGCGATCGCATTTCGACCGCATTAATTTTACTTTCATACTCTTTTCTGCATACCCATCTCTCGCTTCCATACAGTAATGTTGGGACAAGCACTGCGTTATGTATTGCTACACGTGCCTTCTGGCCGAGGTGGTGGCTGCCGAGAAGTTGCCCCAACGCTCGGTTCACTCTATTTCCCGCATTCACTCTTCACTCTATATCAGTGGTGTACCTTCCATCTCGGCTAAATCCACATCCAAGATATACAAATTCATCCACTTGCTGTTTATTAATTGCTAAAAAATGCAACACACTTTTATTTATAAAATTGGGACTGTGATAAAAACGGGCAGATTTAATAATTATGGTGTTAAAAATATATAATTATGTACGATATGGAATTATTTTGTTGTAGACGAAGAAGCTTAATTATCGTTAAATGTTACAATGAACTTATAACGTATAACGTTACAAGTGTTATATGTCTGATTAGAGTTAATTTATTTTTAACTTTTTATTTTATTTTATTAGCAATAAAAGCTTGTTTTTAAAAAAATGTTTTCTTTAATTTTATTTTACTATTTATTTAGTATTTTTATTATTCAGGCTGTTCCATCCATCTAATCAATCAGACATAATCCACATTCATAATAAGCGGAACGAACTTTTCCCCCCAATTTTTTGGAGTTGCATATTCCCGCCAACCAAGATACTCGTCAAGACGAATCAAACGAGCCCAAACTCGGTAGGGTTGCGTCTTTTAATTACGGAGTTCGTAAAAGCCAGCTTCCAGGTCCATCATCAGAACCTAGTTATCATATAGTATCAAAGTCCTCTTCAAGACGAATCAAGCGAGCCCAAACTCGATGGGGTTTCGTTGTTTAATTACGGAGTTTCTATGGCCAGATTCCAAGACCATCATCAGACCCTGGTTACCATATAGTCTCAAAGTACTAGTCAAGACGAATCAAACGAGCCCAAACTCGATGGGGTTGCGTCGCTTAATTATGGAGTTCCTATGGACAGCTTCCAGGTCCATGATCAGACCCTGGTTTCCATATAGTATTAAAGTACTCGTCAAGACGAATCAAACGAGCCCAAACTCGATGGGATTGCGTCGCTTAATGACGGAGTTCCTATGGACAGCTTCCAGGTCCATGATCAGACCCTGGTTTTCATATAGTTTCAAAGTACTCGTCAAGACGAATCAAATAAGCCCAATTTCGATGGGGTTGCATTGTTTAATTACAGAGTTTTTACGGCCAGCTTCCAGGTCCATCATCAGGTCAGCTCTATGTCACAATAATATTGCATTGTCATCTAATTTATATATGCATGCAAAATTTCAGCTCAATCGGAAACCGGGAAAGGGATCAAATTTAACTTGCAAGATTTGATTACAGACAACGGGACAGGTGAAACTTAATAAAAGCTTGTACATACTCGTAATGAAAGAAAAGAAACTACTTTTGAAATTTCGTGCCATTCTCGACGTAGAGCTAAACATAGCTGTATAGGCTGAATGGGATTTATTTCCTTTGCCTGTCTGAATAGACGAACAAAAAATGTAAACCAACCCAATTTTCATAAAGTATACATACACTATATAATGACTAAGCAGTTTAGTTTTTTATTAATTGCAATTAAACGACAAAGAATTACCAAGCCATTTTCGAAAGGAAACAGCGCGTTGCGATTATGAAGCTTTTAATAAAAGAAAAACATCGATACATTAATTTTTACGGTCGTGTTAATGCCAGATACTTACGGTAACATCCGGACGGCCTCGAATATTTTTTTTAATCAACTTTTTCTTACTTCAAAATAATTACGTTTTAAAAATATCAAATACGTTTAGACGAATGTTTTTTCTTGACATGTGTATAATAATATTATGCTATAAGTACAATGTGAGAAAAATACAATCATTTTTAGGTTTGAAAAGTGCTTGATTTTCATATATCGATAGTAGAGCAAGACCTCAACGCTTCGCTTATGAGGCGTGCAAAATATTACTTCAGAATCAAAACGTTTTCAATAGAATTAAAAATTACGAATTGTAACGGAAAATTATCTCTTTCGTCGATAGATGGCGATGAACCATTTTCTGAAACGCGATATGGTTTCAAATATCTTCTTGCTACCTGTTAAGTTGTTTGGATCTAACCCTGCAGAGGCAAGGTCCGATTATACACCGCTTGCATACGGCCGATCATGACCTATGCAAGCGTAGTGTTCGCGCACACCAAGGCACACAGGATCCATAGGTTACAGACCTTACAGAATAGGTTCATGCGCCGAGCTACGGGAGCACCGTGGTTCATTCGTAACGTCGATCTTCACATCGACCTCGAACTGCCGACCATCAGGCAGTTTATGAAGCGGTGCTCCCAGAGCTACTTTGACTCTGCCATGACACACCCCAACCAACTAGTGGTTGGGGCGGCTTCCTACACCCCATCGCGTATCTCCAAAGTCCGACGTCCACGTCACGTCCTCAACGACGATGACGACGTTATTAGGCTCGCCCAGACCAAAGCCTACGCCGCACGCGAGGCCATCGCGCACAAATATCCGCGTTTCCGTCCTCGACGTCGAGGTACGAAAACACGGCGAGCGAAAATCACCGACCCAAAGATGGACACGTCCACGTCCACCTTACCCCCAGTGACGCCCCGAGCCGAGGTCCGTTCCCCACAGGGGGAGCCCTCGGGCGAAGTCGCCTAACTCATGTCTATCGGGTTGAGAGCCTTCGGGCTCGCCCGCAGTCCGGTTCAGCTGTAAAAGCCCCTTCGGCTAACAGCTCGCAGTTGGTATGTTTTAGTGGGTATTCAGTGTCCCCTTCAGGGCCTGTGAGTCCCACATACCCCGCCCGGGGCGGGTATGCGAAAAATGCATTTTTAACCACTGCGTTACCAAAATAAAAAAAAAAAAAATAAAAAAAACTAACCCTGAAGACTAGCTAAACTGACTGTCCCGGCTACAAAATGCTATTTTAATTCTGTTATATTCTACCACTTCTCTTCATGATTCCAGGATTAAAAAGTATTTAATATGATTATTCGTGAATTTTGAAACAGGATTCACAGTATTCATCAGAATTTTAAAGTATTAACTGTGAAAGGAATATGAAACAACAGTGACACGATAATGAAATGACAGTTAAACGACGGTGAAACGACCATGAAACGACGGTGAAACAACTTTGGATTCACTCCTATTTTACTGTGTCACAATAGTGCTTTGACTGTCAATTAACTATACATTTATCAACTGTTTACCATGGTTTCACTCTATAGCTGCCATATAAAAGTGTCGTTTTAACCATTTTACCTAGGTCTAATATTCTAATATATACCATATTTTGACCGTTGTGAAATGAAACAAAAGCACGAATGATACACCGTGAAAACACTGTTGTAATACAAAGTTGTCACTGTTGATCATAAAGGGAACTACCGACATTTCATGGTTTTTTCACCGTGACCACAAAACCGCCAGGGTAACTACTTAATGCCAAAAACAGAATTTTCACTGTTAACTCAAAACAGGATCTCCCTATAAATAACAAAACTAAAGTATCTTTCGTTATAAGGGTTCGACTTTTTTAGTTGAGTTCTTTTTTTTTTTTTTTTTTTTTTTTGTGTTGTGGCTCTGTTTATACTTAAGCCAATGTCAAAGTTAAGTTGCAGCTTCTTCTTCTTCTTCTTTTTATGTATTGGCAATCAGCTACTTATACGAGCCATTTTTGCCAGTGTCGAGTTATAATTATCTTCACGTTCTTAATCTCTTCAAGTTAGTCATTGTCTGTCAGTTCTGTGTCTGTTATCTAATATAACACGTTAAAACACTAAGATATCGAATATAATACAAGAGCACAACATGACGTTTTAGATTCCCGCCAAAAGTCTTCTTTGAGTTCTTTGTAATAAATAAATACTTTTTAAAAACTTACCTTTCTTTTTTTTCTCAGCCTCCGACAGTGACATCCAATTGTTAACTACGTTGTGATAAACTTCCTCCCAAAGTTTATTTTTCACATTTCTATCACTGTATTGACGCAAAGTAGTATCGTATAAGGCTGGTTTTTTCTGTACTTCCACGATGATTTCTGGGATAAACTTTCGTACTCTGCATTTGAAACAGGCTCCGACTCGGTCGACGACATAATTGTAACGGGACGACAACACAACTATTCTTCGCGGCAGTTGGCCGAATACTAGCCAAAAAACCACCCGTGGTTAACGCATAGTGCGTGTGCGCCAAAGAGTAAAGTTATTAAACTGAAAAAGAGTGGCAACTCGATGATAAAATATGCATGTATGGAAAGTGCTGCCACCCACAGTTTAGGCGGTGAACTAAAGTTGAAGTAATATATATACATATCTACATGTGTATGTGTAATTACATTGAATTTTCTTTTACTATGAAAGCTACCCTGAAATATAAAAAATAACATATCAGCTGATAACTAAACAATAATAATATCAGCCTAACAATGAAACTTGAGATAATCTTCAGAAAGAATATCAATAACCGAAAATAGATCGATGACAATAAGTACCTACGCTAGGAACAAAAAATAACAATTCTCAGTTGTCAAACGTTTGACAGGCAGGACAAAATGGCAGCAGTTAAGTTTGTACAACCAATCTGTAGGCGGCGCGACGGTCAGTAAAAATAAGAAATGTTTTAAGTGTGCCCCCCCAGGTGTGCGCCCACTTAGTTTTATGGATTACAAATTTTGCTACGGTTTTTTTACCGCGATAATTTTGTAACATTTCACGGTTTTAAAATCAGTCGCGGGTAAAAACCTTAAGTGCGGCCGCTTGTATACGTTTTCGTGTTTCATAAACTCACACGGTTAATAACCGCTGCGGTTTCACCGTAGTGCGGCTTAGGCCTTAAGTTCTTTACATAATTAACATTGCGGGTGACTTTCTTGTACAATAATCTAATGTTGAAACTCGTAAAAATAATTTAAAATAAAAATAACATGGTATTTTTATTTTAAATTATTTTTAGTAATTGTTATTGACGACCTAACAATGTCACGTCATGATGTTCTATACAGTAGTGCTTGACAACTTCCAATTCACGATTATCCAAATAATCGGTAAAAATATTAGAATAATACAATTAATCGAATTATCGAATAGAGATTTTGACAGAGATGTATATTTCCACACTTTGATTGATGAGGAAATAATTATTAATGTTCGCGACGCTAATAATTCAAGTAATAGTAGTAATTCTTAATAAATAGCCATTTTCAAATCCAGTTTTTGTTTTTAATTAACCTAATCCTACTAAATACGATGAATAGATTCTATGCTGAAATAATTAATTTTGTTTAGTACTAATTTAGCTTAATTTATCACCTTTTTGAAAAATAAAAAATAAACCGATTATTAATTATAAAAAATCAATATCGATTTCTCAGTAAAATCGGATATTTTCGATAGCGATTATTTGGTTCACATACCTAGACCACGTACTGCGACAGTTGTCAAAGTGCACTTCTTAGATTAGACAGACTATAAATTACATAATTTACCACTATTTTATAATATATCTAATACCTGTAACCTTTTTACGTTCTTTATATGATAACTTTACCTGTAATCTTTTTCACAATCTTGGCAAAATTTCAGCGGGACAAGCAGTCCGAGGGCACACAAAAATCAAATTAAATCGATTTGATTCCCATTTAGCGTTGCTACTCTTACTCCCAAGGAGCTTAATCCGCCGCTGTAGATTTTGGTGACGTGGCAACTCTAAAATATTCTAAATAAATCTGCATTTTTAATCTTACCTGCTGTTGTGATTTATTTAATATTTTTAGAAGATTTTTACTATAGTCTATCTAATCTGAGAAGTGCACTTTGACTTTTATGTTATAGAAAGGTTTTCGTTATAACGAACGTTATAGAGAGTTTACACTATATAATTATATTAAATATCCAGACTTTAGTTACAAAGTTAAGGTTTTATCTAAAAAATTCTATCACCATCTATTTTTCTTTAGGTTAGGTTTCATCTTCTTTCTTTGGTTTAGGATCTATTTTTTGTGAATAATCATAACATATTAGGCACGCAAACATTACTTTACAAATTCTGTTTTTCAATCTATGGATGTTTGTAAGTAATCCTTTTAACCAGGCAGAACCAAACGAATCTTTTGCCGCGAATGTCAATATCAAATCCGCCATGTTAGCGCATCTGTCAATATTCAAACTTCCGGTTTGAGAAAACGCCGTATTTTGTTAGGTTTTCAGCGTTTCTATTTGCTATTTTTTACTTTTCTAATGCAAAATGGATTGGCAATTAACCTGTCGGGTGTGTCTGGAAACCGGCGATATGGTTTCACTTTTTGATTGGGATGAAAATAATGAACAACTAGGAGACAAGTACACCTATTGCTGTGGCGTGGAAGTACGTAAAAATTACCACACCAAAATGGTTGCGATGGCCACCCTATTATATTTTTTACTACAATAATGTTGCTATATTGGTTTATTTTGTAAAATTTGTAGGTAGTGAATTTCTAAGTTTTTGCTGACATCCCAGAAGAAAATATTTGAAGATTATTCTGATTAGTGCTCTGAACGGATTTGTGATTTGATTATTTATTCGTTTTATTTTAGGTGTCTAAAAACGATAATTTGCCGACACTAATTTGCTTAAATTGTGTGGATCGTCTGACTTACGCATACCAATTCAAACAGCAATGTTTAACTTCAAACGAAACACTGAAAGAATGCTTGGAAGAGTTCAAGATAAGTTCCGAAATTGTATCTGCAAGCAATTCGTCCAAAGGTGACTAACCTTTTATTATATATAATTATAAAATAAGTACAGTATTATATATATATTATAAATATATTATTTCCTCTAATAAACTTACCTTATATGTATTAATTTAGTGCTTAAATTTATTTAAAATTTCATTTAATATTTTTTTTATATTACATTGTGTTCTTTATGATATATTCACAGGACCCACAGAGACAGAAACTATTACCATAAAACAAGAAAATGGTTTACTTCTGCAATATGAATTACCCGTTGAACATGATCCACAAGGCCAATGGACGAGAACCCTTGTCAAAACACCTGCCACAACTGTTGTAACTAAAGCCCCTGGGCCTAAGAAAAGGGGCCGGCCTAGGAAATATCCTAATGAACAGGGACAGATAGGTGAGTAGTATTATCACATTAATTTTGTTGTATGCTATGAATTATGTATTTTGTATTTATTATGTATAAATTGCATTGTATCCACCAAAACAATCTAGGATCTCTTAATGTAGACCTTTTAAATGAGGTGATGGCTTTAACAATATTAGGCAAGCATTAATATTAACAAAGGACATTATCATTCTCCTACTCTTATCCCAATTACTTGGGGTTGTTACAATATGTTCTCTTCTTTCATACTACATATTGTAATAGTTATTGGCAATAGTTTTATAACCGGCCGTTTGCCTGATGTCAACCCTCCTTTGGAATGCAATTGCTGACCAAACAGCATTAGATGAAATTGGCCCAGGTTGTTATAAGGCTCTTAGTTGTCATTTACGAGATCCACAAGCAAAGTAAGGGTTGGTTGTATTCGTAACTGCTACCACACAGCTTATATATTAATAAAGATAATAAATAATAGTCACAAAGGACATTCTTCTTTAATGGAATCTGTCATACATGACTTTTAAGTTTATGAAATATAGCCTCCTATACATATTTTAAGACATTTCTGAAATAAAACTACTTTTAAAGTTCAAATTACTGAAATTTGTAGCATTTAATATGCTTAATTATTTATAAATACCTGATTACCAAACGAAAAATGATGTCACAAGCGGGGTTCGAACCCACACCTATTGGGAATCCGGCTCAACCGTGCTGCCACTTACACCATCGTGAACTATTTTAGGACATGCAAATTTCGCTTCATATTATATCTTACGTCTTCAAGGTGACGTATGCCATCTATCGGACCATGTTTACACATTGTATAGGCTTCATACTTCAAACTTTACAGTTAGAATTGTATTAAACGATGACACAACCTTGTTATTCAAATTACTGGAATTTTTAGCATTTAATATGCTTAATTATTTATAAATACCCGATTACGAAACGAAAAATTATGTCACAAGCGGGGTTCGAACCCGCACCTAGTGGGAATCCGGCCCAACCGTGCTGCCACTTACACCATCGTGAACTATTTTAGGACATGCAAATTTCGCTTCATATTGTATCTTACGTCTTCAAGGTGACGTATGCCATCTATCAGACAATGTTTACACATTGTATAGGCTTAATACTTCAAACTTTACAGTTAGAATTGTATTAAACGATGACACAACCTTGTTATTCAAATTACTGAAATTTTTAGCATTTAATATGCTTAATTATTTATAAATACCCGATTACGAAACGAGAAATTCTGTCACAAGCGGGGTTCGAACCCGCACCCATTGGGAATCTGGCCCAACCGTGCTGCCACTTACACCATCGTGAACTATTTTAGGACATGCAAATTTCGCTTCATATTATATCTTAACCAACCATCAAACCCGCTTGTGACATCATTTTTCGTTTCGTAATCGGGTATTTATAAATAATTAAGCATATTAAATGCTAAAAATTTCAGTAATTTGAATAACAAGATTGTGTCATCGTTTAATACAAATTCTAACTGTAAAGTTTGAAGTATTAAGCTTATACAATGTGTAAACATTGTCCGATAGATGGCATACGTCACCTTGAAGACGTAAGATATAACATGAAGCGAAATTTGCATGTCCTAAAATAGTTCACGAAAGTGTTTGAAACGTCGGGAAATTAAAGATCAAATACAAACAAAATTGAATCAAGTAGTTTTATTTCAAATGTCTAATACTCTCGTAAACATCAGAATCCATTATGTCGAGACATTTTATATTTTAGTTAATAGAAAATATTTATATTGACTAGTTTGCCATTTACTATGTTCATTTTTGTTTATGAGTTTACCAAAGTAGAATAAACTATTGCATATTTTTACTGTATAACTAATATGGTGTTTATCAAATATAAAATATTCTGTTATTTCATTTGATAATTCAAGATTTTTATATTTTGAAAAAAAAAATCCTACAACCACACGGTCTCTTAAATATTTTTGTATGCACTTGTAATATAACTTAACCTGTTTATCTTAGAACTATCACCATACCAGCGCAAGAAACCGAAAACCCAAGAGAGTGAGCCAGAAGCTTTGACCACATTGCTTGCTAGTGGATCATTAGATCTGAAAGAAGAACCTGTAGATGAAGATCATTTTGAGGATGATGGTAAACATTTTTTTAGTCCCACTGAAAGATCTTTTACTGACTTTTTGCTTGTCTGCAAATATGACAAAATCTGTAAAAATACTTATAACAGGTATTTGCCCAAATATTAAAAATTAGTATAGTAACAAAAATTTTTATATTTAGACTTGCCAGCTGTTGATGATGATCCAGATTTTACACCTGGCGACCAAGATTCAGAGGCCGATGAAATCAAACCAACTGTAAGTGTCTAATTAATTATAATAATGTGCTGATTGTCTCTATAGTTAAAACAGTGGGTAAGAAATGGGGTGGTGAATTGTATTCTTACTCCGTCACCACACAGATGAAAATTGTGTTTATGCTGTTAAAATTAATGTTGCCCAAATGCAAGACCAAGACTCACTGCAAGAGTCTCGCAGTGCTCCCTTTAACAGCATTTTACGATTCCTTTGGCAAATACAGGATTGTCAACATTTTGTATTCTTATTACCAGTACATGGGGAAATAATTTGAAGATTTTTTTTTTATTTTCGCCAGTCTCATGATAGATACATGTGATTATAGCCCCACTCACGTAAATAGTATATACCTAATTATTGATAGTTGTACAGTTAGTGCCACTAGATGATAGATTTCATTAATTTAGTTGGATTTTTCATTTTTATGTGGAGTTTTAATTTTTATCAAAACAAGTGATTTCGCGTTATACACACGAGTTATACATTAGTTAAAATACAATAATGTTATATTATAATATTTATATGCAGCAACATAAACGTCCCCGGGGCAGACCACGTAAAGCAGGTGAACCAAAGACCAAGACTAAATCAGAAGATGGTGAAGATATGTTGCTCAAAGAAACCATCTTAGCATTCTCCGAGCCAATACCTGACCACATTTTGAACCCAAAACCAAAGAAGAAACCAGTTTATAAGAAGAGATACATTTATGAAAAAACGTAAGTCACAAATGACATTCTCTTATATTTCTTCAAGAAGTTTATAACAAGGAATTTAATAAGACATTTCATTTATATTGCGTTGATATAATCATGTGTCAGTCGATAGTGAAGCACCGAGTACGATTTTTATTTGAAATGCTATATGTATTATACACAGCATGATTGGATACAATCCATTACAATTATAGAAAATCTATTCATGTTTTTGATATATTCACTATCGGAAGTAATGGTGCTGGACGTAGGCCACCTCAAAGGTCGATAACGCCATAAGCGCCACGCTTTTCAGGCGATTTACCGATGGCAGTTGGTGTTAGGAGATTTTCAGTATAGTGCTGCCATCCACTCCGTTCTCTTAGCCGGAGTCGTAAAGACTTTCAGAGGAAAATAAAGGACGGTGTCACATTGCATTCTTGTCACCACATGGAGTTTTATTTGATCTACTAAGGTATCCTATGTGTTTTACTTTTAAAGATTATGTATTTGTTCTATAGTCATTTAAAACTGCCAAAAATTGCTGGCAATTAGGTCCTCGAAAGTAGCCATCTTTGCTAGATTTTCTGCTTTTATATGTAGGTTTGTGTGTTATGTCTACCTATCAATTTTCGACTGCTAGATATACATAGGCATATCCAAAGGATAATTCTTTTTTGAGAACACTCTATTCCTCTTTACTGCTTATGAAATTTTTTTCGAGGCACTGACTATACAGATGGCTTTCATGGTCAAGATACCGACCTAACAGGGCAAGTGTGGCCAATTCAGTTTCCATTGAGGACTATACAAATATGCAATTCATAAAATTGCAGTTCTGAGTCTGTGTGTGATTTGTGCACTTTAATTGCATGATTTTAATACAAAGGTTATTAGAAAAATAATCCTTATACTGCAGGGACTTTGCCAAGGATAGCGCAGAAGTTCCCCTAGTTATCTTTATAAAATATGTTAATTAGAAGTAAATTTGTTTCAGGCACACGTGTGAGACGTGTGGGGCGTCCTTTACATCTAATGCGTCGCTACAAGCTCATATACGACGACATTTGGGCATTAAACCATTTGTGTGCAGGTATGTGTTTATTTGTACGACAAGAAAGTCTATCATATATAGGAACTTGGCAATATATAGCAATCTTTTTTAACCAATATATCTACCATTATGGGATAATTGATATCCATTATATCCCGCTGGTGAGATGGACTGGTATAGAGTTATATTTTGAGTTTTCCCTCTTTTGCATATTTGTTTATATTTCTTAACTGTAATTTAGAACACATAAAAGGCCTTTCACGTGGTGAATTGTATTCTTAAATTTATCACCTTTGAGAAATAAAAAAACGAATGGCTTGCAATTTTATAAACTGCCGTATTGTACCTCTCTACCCCCATGTAGGTGTTTCCCTTTTTAATACCGTCTCGAGTCAATGCTCCTACAACATAGTTTGTGGTATTATGCCCTTGTGCGACTAGTTATTTATGGGTGGCGGATTAATCCCCGGTCCAGCCACCTTTGACTTCGTTTAATTGTAATTTATTATGAAATACATATAGATATAAGATTTTTTAAAGCTTCATATTGTTGTTCTATGAGATATGGGTGCGGGTGGCGTCTATATTATTTTTTTATATATTTAAATTATTAAATGTCAAAGTTAATATCAACACCTGCGCCCATAGAGAACTGCCGTATGCACACACTGTTTTCTTAAATAGAATTATACATTTATTAAAGAACGCACCCGCACCTGTGACTCGAATCAAAACTACATATATCTATTTTTTTTTTAATATTTATTCGTGACCATGGATACAAAGTCTAAAGTTCTTTAGTCCAATACATTTTTAGTTTAACAATCTAAATACAAAAGTCTTGTACGTTTTTTTTATATAATCTGCGCATTTTATTCCGCTTTGTCATGTATTAAGTAGTCTATTCATAACAACAGTCCGTCAGTAAGTCAATTCGTTACTATTAATTGAGTGCTAACAACCAAATTAATGTTTCCTCTGGGAGTTTTGGTAGAACATAAAAATAGACGTTAAACACTATTATATCATATTCACTAGACTTCAGCACTTTCTCTGTATTATGTTATATACAGTCCCTGGCCAAATTATTAGACGCAATGCATTTTTTCAGTAATTTTATGTATCTTAAGAATTTTTATGCAAAAATGGTATATTTAAACTACAATATTATTGACTTTTATTTAAAAGAATTGTTGTGAACTACATATTTGTATTTATTTTTAACATATGGCAACACTGTGTTGATAAAGTGATACATGAACTTAAACAGGTACAAACCTGTATCAGTCGCGATTGGTATCGAGTCAGGTACGGACATGTTTTTGTGGCTTTATTGACTGTGATTGTTAATTTAACAGTTTTATAGTACTCAGTTATTAGTTTATTTTGTATGCAGTGTTTTAAAAACTTAGTGGAAAATTTTCATAATGGGTAGAAAAGGCGATCTTTCACCACGTAAAAAAGCCGAAGTACAGGCCCTTCTGAGTGCAAAAACATTCACAAACAGAGAAATATCAAGGAGATTGGAGATTTCCGAAGCTAGCGTACGACGAATAAAAAAGAAAATTGAGTCAGGGGAGGAATTAAGCCCGAAAAGAAAGAAAAGATGCGGTAGAAAACCAATTTTCACTCCACGGTCAGAGAGATGTTTGACGAAAATTTGTCTTGAAAACAGATTTGCTACCACAAAGGAAATAAAATCCCAACTCCAGGATGCTAGCGTTAATGTTTCCGAGCGTACAGTACGAAGAAAATTAAAAGACTTGGATTTCAAGGCCTGTCGCCCCGCCAGGAAGCCCAAGTTAACAGCTGCAATGAAAGCAAAGCGCCTGGCGTGGGCCAAACAATTGCAAGGCAAAGATGTGGACTTCTGGAGATCGGTAAGATACAGCGATTTAATCAACAATTGATACATTATTATCATTTTCAGTTAAACAAAGCAAATAAATACGGAAATTTATATATTTTTCCTATTTTTAACAGGTCTGCTTCAGTGACGAAAGCACATTCGAAATTTTGCAAAATAAATCTCAGTATGTGCGTCGTCGTCATGGAGAAAAGTTTCATCCTGACTGTGTTATTCCGACGGTTAAACATCCCACCAAGGTGATGATTTGGTCAGTGATCAGCGGCAAGGGTACTGGACGTCTGTACGTCGTCCAAGGAACAATGAAGCAAGACCAATATAAAGAAATACTACAAAATCGTTTGATCCCACAGCTCAGGGAATGGTTTCCAAATGGGGAACCATTCACTTTTATGCAAGATGGAGCTCCCTGTCACACTGCTCGATCTGTAAAAACTTTTTTGGAAGAAAAAAATATCCCGCTCTTGGACTGGCCGGGTAATAGCCCTGATATGAACCCTATTGAAAACGTGTGGAAACTGATTAAAAGAGAAGTGGCTAAGGAAGTGATAACCACCAAAACCCAGCTCATAGAAAAGATTATTTATATCTGGAATCATCATCCTCAAATGCAGGCAACAGTACAATCTTGCATCGATAGCATGCCGCGCAGGATTAAAGCATTGATAGCGGCTAAAGGTGGCTCAACTAAATATTGACTTTTAATACCAACAATTTTATTTTTCTTAAAAACTTAATAAACCTATGCTTTTCTTAATTATTGCTGTTTTATTTATGCTAAATAAATCGGAAATTAATTGGATAATATCAAATTTAAAAAAAATCAATTTAAAATAACGAAACGGTACAATATATCTCGGTATTTATTATTTTACACGAAATATTGCAGTGCGTCTAATAATTTGGCCAGGGACTGTATAATACCAGAAAAAATATTCAATATAATACAATAATGATAAGATAAAATTTAAAAACCCCCACGTGATTTTTTCACATTCCCGCCAAAACTCCAATGAGGATCAGAAAGACATAAGAAAATTGAAAACATGATTTAGACCTATTATAACGACTTTTATAATGTACTCGAATATATTTTTTTGTTAAATAACTTTTCTGTCGACTGATTTTCCAAATAATTACAAAAAAGTTTTTTTTTTAGTAAATAAAATTAAAAGACACGTTATACGATAGATTTATCGTATATTAATTAAGATTTCTACTTTTTTTTTGGCAAGCATTTCAAAACCAACTTTGTAGAGTTAATTAAAATAGTACCGAAACACGCACGACTTGCCGTGATAAATTTAACTTTAATTCCATCATGGAATTCTATGTTAGCCCTATATATTTATTTGGAACGTAGGTATATATTTTATGGTCTTGTATATAAAAAAATAACGTCAAATTCATAATAGTTTTTATTCTATGGTAACTTTTAATTTTGATGCTATAGTTAGTTTACCTTGGAATACTATTGTCGGTAGTGTATGCGGGTACGCGTGCGTTCTGAACATGGAACTCCGGCGACATATGATGCGTCACACTGGTGTACGCCCCTACAAGTGTCGAGTTTGTGATCGGCGTTTCGGCGACTTCGGAAGTCGACAGAAGCATGAAAGGCGAGTTTTATGCCGTTGGGGATGGATTTTTAGAGCCTTTGGATTACTATGTCGGGAGTTTTCGATACTCTATTATAAATTGCAATTTTTCATAAGACAGCTTTGTTAAGAAAACGAAGAAAACGAACGAAAAGCAAAGACATTTTATAAAATTTCACAGTAGTAGACTTTTAGTAGAGCTAATTTGTGAGGTTTTGAGTCCCTGACATAATGTAAAACGTGATGTAGTTAAACAAATCACCATTTAAACAATAGTCTAAAAAAAAATCATTGCAAATTGTCACCATTTTAACCATAAAAGATAAAGAACGAATTTATTATAACAATTTAACTTAATACAAGGTAAAACAAGATATTATTTACCTTTTAAATGCTTATTTATGTCTGCAATTATACGAAACAATTTCATCTCAACTCGGCTTATGTAACTCCCAATTTTTACTCTAGCCTGCTGCATATAAAAAGACAATCTAGAAACGAAATTATTATATAAATTTTGTATCAAAATATTTACTGATTACTAAATATACACAAGTTATATAAGAGTAAAAGATTAAATAAACACTGAAATCCTATATATTTCTCTACTAGTTGTCCTTCACCCACTTACCTCCTTTCTTGTTAAGTAATCACCAATATATCATATTTAGTATATATACAACCTTCTCCGAAAAACGCTGCATCTTATGGTATAACTATTATTCCGATTGGTTTAGTAGTTTTTGCAATATAACCAAACAAAAAAACCGCCTCTCTATTTATTAGTATAGATTAATTTTATTAGAAAATTATTTCACGTCCAATATATTTGGTAATTATAAATAGGAAAAAAAGTGATTTTAAACCTGACATAGTATTGCCAATGGCGCTAAACTCCATTAGTAATATTAAAAACAGTGTGTGCAGTACCAATGGTAGTTCTTCATATTCTGGAACGACGACATGAAGATGATGTAATGCTGGTGTGGAAAAACGGTTACAAAGATTTAAAAACAATAGGTCATCAAATAATACTTCCAAAAATCTATATATTATGCGTAGATTATACGGATAAGCTGTTTCGAGAGGATTGTGGCCTTCGGAATCATTCGGCGTGTCCCTGATCTTTTTTTGGACAACCAGGGCCCTGATTTGTTATGATCAAGTAAACTCTTAACGCGGCTCCTCACGATATCTTCCAACGGCAAATTTGATTATACTGATATGATGTAAATGTTCTTACATTTCGCGATGTGCCGCGTTAAGAGTAATTTATTGTATTTATAACTGCGATATTGTTGGGCCTGAGGACCATAGTCATAGAAGCGTAATTGTTTCCAATGGTTTCTTTGTCCAAAAATAAAACTAATCCGTTCAATCATTTAAATAAATTTGTGATAACTACGTGTTTAGTTTTCATATAAAATTTAAACAACAATCTTGTGTTGCCGTTTTTCCATTACTATTACTTGGTATTATTGTTATATGTAAGTACAAATATGGGTAATGTTAGCGTGTGCGGTTTCGCGAGCGTGATGCGGGAGGCGTTGAAACGTCACATGCAACGACACACTGGCGAACGGCCGTACAAGTGTCGTATCTGTGATCGACGGTTCGGTGATTATGGCACCAGGCAGAAACACGAGAGGTATTTTATTATAGTAAAACTTTTTTGTTATAGGGGCAACATTTTTTTTGTGACGAAAATTGGTAGAGGGTTAACATTATTTTAACATTATTTTGGGCAGAGTGGCAGCAGCGTCTCGCTCGTCTTCGGGTATTGAAGAAGAGTGAAACATACGTTCTTTTTGTTTTCATATAAATAAATGAATGATAATCACAATTTATATTTAATCTATTTAAAAGTGATTAATGTATAATTAAAATTTGATTGCACAGATGCTGTAGTGGTTATGATTCCGATCTTCCGTACCAGTAACGGTGCGTTCGATTCCCACACAGGACGATACTTTGTGCGATCAACAAAGTGTTGTTCTGAGTCTGTGTGTAATTTGTCTTCATTAATTGCATATTTGTAAAGTTCCCCGCAATACATGGATACTTTCCTTAGTGCAGGGTGGGTCTTTAAAAAAAAAAGATTCCCTGTAATGCAAAAGTTTCACTTTTATAGTGTGTCTTTACGGACACACCTGTCTATTTTTTTTATATTTTAATAGTGATCCAGAACCGTAAAATGCTATTAACTACTGTTTAGAAACAATAATTTGTGTTTCTATATGTAAGTATGTATATGTTTTTTTTTTGTCAATTTTGAATCTATTCTCAAAAAGGTTTCCAACTATTCTCGAAAAGGTTTGCCACTAGCTATAACTGGATTTTAAAACGTTGACAAACCTTCGGATTGTATATTTACTTGTTCTTGTTACTCCGGTCTGAGAGCCCTCAGTACTTGCCCATGCTGTCGAAGCCAGCTGCTGACAACTGTCAACACAAAAAATGGCTGTTATGGAAATCGCTATTTATCGAAAAATCCTGCCGATGATGGTATTAATAAATTAAAAGCGGTATATACCGTGAGCTGTAATAAACCGGATTTGACAAATGACAGTTGTCTTTTTACAACATTTTGTGTCTGCTTTTCCTTATTTTTATTGACATATTTTTGACGAAGCACAACTTTATTATGTTGTAAGAAATTTGCCATTTAAAACCTCACAGAATATAGCATTTTGTAAGTGTGCGAACGAGATGGCAAATTATACCTGCTTGAGCGCAAG
The DNA here is from genome assembly GCA_905163515.2 of Lymantria monacha. Taxonomy (NCBI): domain Eukaryota; kingdom Metazoa; phylum Arthropoda; class Insecta; order Lepidoptera; family Erebidae; genus Lymantria; species Lymantria monacha. Next base: position 7,219,827 of record LR991081.1, on the reverse strand, counting down.
TACGGATGGTGTTTCTTAATAAAAGCATTCTAAGAAACCCCTTCCATAATATGTTAAAAAGAAATTTGATTTAACTTAATAAGCATTGGATTACCATATCCGTTGCTATAACATTTATATTTGCAGTTTCACATGTTACGTAAATTTTACGTGATATTAGTAAAATTTTGGTATATTATTTGACCACCACCACTAACAAAATATATACTACCTACCACTAACAAAATATATACTATTTTGTTAGTGGTAGGGCCACGCTGTGAGCAGTTCTGTCTACAGCCGCGGGCCGGTCCGCCCGGGGTAGTACCACACTCTCGCAGAAGATCGACGTCTCAGTATAATGCCAATGTGCTGTCGCGCTTCATTCGGTGAGCGAGAGGGCCGGCAGCCCAACTGGGGTGGGTTTAGCTATATGTGAAGTCTCAGGTTCGACTCCTGCGTTGAAACGTCCTTGTAGTTTAAAAAACAATTCTAACAGCACGAGTCTTTAGGCTATGCCTATATAATGAAAAGCCTACATTTATCGAGGGTACTCTTTTATTTTTGATAGACCAAAACTATATACAACCAAAAATATTACTCAGGATTTAAGCTATTTTCATTCGTCTTTTTATTGAAATCTGTCAAAGTTGCGATTTAGATGAAAGAACAAATCAACATGCCGAAACGTTCTTCATCATCTCAGCTCATATATGTCCCACTGTTGGGCTTGAGCCTCCTCCATAATGAAAGGGAAATTGACCTACAGTACTACGTTGGCCAGAGGTGTTGGTATAGGGTTTTATTTCGAGTTTTCCTTTTGATGTTACATGCGTTTTATATACCTTAGTCGTCACTTACGATCACCCATAGGTAAGATAGGGGGTGGTGAATTGTATTCTTACTCCGTCACCACACGGATAGTTTATTATGTTGTAAGTACACCAAAACGTTTTTAACTTTTAATATTTATAATGTTAATTTAATAACATATTTTTCTATAAACAGGTTGCACATGGGCGTCCGACCTTACCAGTGTTCTTTGTGCGGTAAATCGTTCACATATTCGTATGTGTTGGCCAATCATATGTTGACTCACACCGGCGAGAAGAAATACTCGTAAGTACCTAACTAATTACTAGTATACATACATACATACATATCATCACGCCATATCCCTTGCAGGGTAGGCAGAGAGAACAGAGTGCCAGAGAACTCTATCTTTGCATACTTCACTCGCTTCCTCAACATTCATAATTCTCTACATACACGCTCGCCGGTTTCGGAGACTCTTGACTCCACCTTCCTTCAGTACATGACCGATCTGGCCTAGGTAGGCGAGTCTCGGTCTCCCCCGGTACCTACGTCCTTCCACTTTCGCATTGTATATCTTCTTAACCAGACGTGCGTTCGGCATTCTTTCCACATGTCCGAACCATCGGAGCATTCCCTTTCGCATCTTTTCACTAATACTCTCTTTCATACCTACTCGCTCTCTTACGTCGTCGTTACGAATGCGGTCGGTCAGCCTAAGCCAGCCAGCCCGCTTGCATCTTATGCTCGTCATAAGAGGATAATGCCGTAATCACCACGCTTGGCAGGCGGGTTGGCGATCCCAGTGAGATGTTATACATTTCCCAGGAGAGTGCTGCTGCCCACTCCCCTGGTGAACCCTGAGCCGATTTTTACGACTCTCACGGGCAAGCAAGGGGTGGCGACACTTGTATTCTATCCCGTTGCCACACTAAAAAAAATAAAAATATATAATTCCTTTAAATTGATTGCCACGCCATCTACCGGCTCCAATTGTTAATGTAAACTATTCTTGAATCCACCTGAGAACACAGAAAAACATAATCCTTCTCAGATCTATCCATCAGCGTGTTCGACATTCACTGTTCGATGTAGGCATTATCAAGAGCTAATTATTGAAATACCTTTTAAAAAGCGAATATTAACCTAATCATCATGTTGTGTTTGTGGTTTGACTGTTGACGACCACAATTGATGTTATATTCCCATGTGAAAGTAAGGGATGATGACATTTTGTATTCTTGATCTATTACGATATGGCAATACAGAAGAGACAGAAATGTGTCAACTCTGGCCCTACCACTACTAAGTCTACTTTATATTTTTTTTTGCCGTGGACTATGGATGCGTCTCGCCCGCCGTCGGTCCGGAGTTGACGGAAGAGGCGGCGCGTGACCCCATATGACCCCATAGACCCACCGTGGAAACTCCTCTCTTCGCCGTGCGAGTGGGCCACCGGTACCCGATCTTTGTCTTCGGTGGCCCGCCCGGCACTTTATATTTTCTACAATTTCAAAAAAAAAGAAAGTAATTAAGATTACTGCCACTGCTAATAATAAACCTATATTTAATTGTAGTTGCGGTCCATGCAACAAGAAATTCACCAAGGCGCATCATTTGAAATACCATAACAAAGTTCACCACAAGGACTTGTACATACAACAGCAGTTGGAATTGGAGGCGAAGAAAGTGCGACAGCAGATCAATGTGACCGGACTATCCGGTGTCATATCTGGTCAGATAGTCGATGGGACACTGCAGCTAATACACGCACCGTCTGAAGGTTAGTTAACTGAAGAACTTTAATAGGATTTGATGAGTTTTTGGGGCATTATATTGTGGTTTTATGAAGCTTCCATCAAATCCAATGCACCATTTTGTACAATTGCAAGCAGAATAAAATTATTCTAGGTGTTGCAATGCTAAATAGGGCTCCCCTTGTACTGCTCAGCTATGGATACAAAGTACTGGCAAAGAGGGTTTATGAATAAAGAGGATGGTGATGATATAATTTTCATATCATCTTACTGACATCACACAACCTTTATAGGAATTGACTGCACAGATGGTGTAGTGGTTATGATACCATGGCTTTCGTGCTAATGGCGAGGGTTCGATTCCTACGCACGACAATACTTTGTGCGATTCACTAACTGTTGTTCTGAGTCTGGCTGTGATTTGTCCGCGTTTTAATTACATGTTTGTAAAATCCCGCAATACAAGAATTATTACATTAGTGCAGTGTGATGTAAAAAAAAATCATCTCATTATTTCACCGGGGAGGAGGTTTAAGCCCAGCAATGGGACGTATACGAGCTGATGTGATGATGATATCTGCTGGATAATCTTAGGTCAATCTTTTTTTAAAGTTAAACTGTTGTCATCAAGTTTTCCTTAAAATTTTATATACTAGTTATGCTACTCCACACATGTTATGTAGATTTTGTCAATCAATTTATCTATGCCTCGGGAATACTATATACGTTAGGATAATTTAAAAGATATTAATAAGAGTATAATATTTTTAATAGAGGGTGACGTTCAAGATGGACAGATGCAAGTGATTGAAGAACAGGACCCTGGCGATGAATCCGAAAAGGAGACTGATCGAGCAGTCGCCGGAATGCAAGCAGTTAGTATTTATATAATAATCATTATGGTCACCCAACATTATGACCTTATCTCCACTCCTTGGGGTTGATACAATATGTACTCCATTTCAGCTTTAGTTTTATGACCAATCGCCTGTCTTATGTCAATACTGCTTGGGAATGTAATTGTTGACCAGACGACATCAGATGTAGTCCATTTCGAAGCTCTTAATCATTTTTACGATATCCACAAGCAATTACGAAAAACTTAACCCACTATACTATAGTGGGTTAATTTTTCTCGTAGATTTACTAATCTTGGATAATTGGATACTTCCAATAATGGGACGTATAAACCTGAGATTATGATGTAAAAAATAAATAATTATAAGGAAAACTCGAAATACTATACCAACTCGTCTGACCAGGGCGGTTATTATAGGTCAATGTCCTTCCGATTGTGTAGGAGGTTCCATTTCAGCCGGGGGACATATGAGCTGAGACGAAGGGCAGGAGAGTAATCTAAATGATTTATTTTAATTAAGATATGTTTTTTTCACAGGTTGTTCTGGACACAGATTTTTGCATAGATGAAGATGATAAGGGGCAGTAAGGCAGTATAAAGAATGATATATCGTTGTAAAATATATTAATCATAATATATAGGATAAGTAGGTTTCATAGGTATAGCATACTTCTGTATGGTGACTGATTTTGGAATATAATGGAGCCTCTATCCCTTTTCTGCAGAAATCATAATAACAGGTTGTGGGATAATGGACCAGAAAAAGACAGTAGTACTCTTCTGGAGATATATAACAGCAACTGCAACTACTAAATCAATTGCTAAGCGTGGCAATTAGGTTAATGTTAATGGAAGGCCTATGTCCTAGCTTCTATGGGCTGGAAGAATGTAAAGTTATATAGTATAAAATGCAATATAGTGTTTATATTATAGTTTACTAATGACCCGCCGTCGCTTTGCTTCGGTTACGTCAGTTCAGTTGTGTAGTTTACTTTCGCTACATAAAATTCCTTTCGAAGAAGGAATTTCTTAAAATCTTACTTCATCTGACCTTCACAGGGCAGAAAGAAAGTCTACTCCAAATGCCAAGTCTGTAGGAGCTATATTTAAAAATGTGATTTTTACACCCCAGCAACCCACTTACGGGTGGAATTACGTAAAATCCGTTCATAGCTGACCTCTAATCGGTGAAAGGAGTATTCCTACCAAATTTAAAGTCTGTAGGCCTTATGGTTACAGAGATATCGTGATTAGACATGCGCGAAACAGTACTTCGCGAAGTGATGTTATGTGGCATTACATTTCGTGCCAAGTAATATTACATTTTACCATCACTTCAAACATCACACATGACATTTCATTTAATATAAGCCTTAATCTTCTAAAAATAGAGCTCAAAATAAATATTTATCGACCGCAGGCGCAGCGCGGTCGAGTTGTTCTATCCCTCTCACTCTCCCGAAAAGACACACCGCGCATTTGAGAGATAGATAACCATTACCAAATTACCGAACATTGCAGAAATACAGAACAGTACACGAGTGTTCGGCGTCATGTTTAATGTGATGTGTGATGTTTAATGTCATGTCATGTTTAGTCGCGCAATGTGTAATATGATAGTACGCTAATATTACGTGTGATGCATCACTCGCATTACTTACACATTTCTAATCATGATGAGTCAATACATAGGTGGAAATCTCTTATATATAGATTAGGGCTTTTATTTTTCCCACCGATATCGTGAAAGTATACTAAGGGCTAAGAAGTAGACTTAGTACCTAAGTTCAGCAGCCAGGGCGATAGATGTGCAACACGGTAGATTATGGGGTTACATTCCGTCTTGTCTGACGTCTTGGACTATTCGTGCAACCTATGAGCAGGCAGGATCATAGCCTGTCAAACAAAAGGATGTAGATAGATATCACTACGAGAGAAGGAACACTCGAAATAAAGTTTCGTGTAATTCGGCTTTACCCCTTTCCATTATGGAGTAGTCCTATGCCCAATGATGGAACGTGTATGGATTAATCGAGAAGATAATATTTCGATTGTTACTATAGTCGTTTTTTACGACACCCGGGTTGTATAAATTGTATTCTCGAATATGTCACCATACAGATGAAATTTGGTGTAAATACAATTAGTGTCTCTCTATTCCTAATATTCAATAAATAATAATAAATCATTCATCTTGTTAATAATTCTCAAATGAATCAAATTATAATTAGTCTAAATTTATAATCATTAAATGATGTGTTATCTATGTTTAAATGTAATTAGATCATAATTATTACTGCTCTTATTACGCATAGTATTACACTTACGAATTTTACAGATGTGTCATGAATACACAGATAGAAGTTTAATTTTTTATTATAAGATAACTTTTTAATTTTACCCGAACGCAAGCGAGACACTGCTCCCACTCAACCCGAAATAGTACCCATTTTTTTGGCGGTGGGTTATGTGGGTAGTCAAATTCCGCTAGATCCGTCTGGGGCGATAAATGAAGCGGCGCGCGACCCCATAGACCTGTCCTTCATGTATCTCTTGACGCCGTGTGAGTGGGCCACCGAAACACGTTTTTTGTCTTCGGTGATTCACAAATAGTATTTACCCTACCACTTTTCTTCATACAAAAAGGTTGTACATTAGAATTTCAAAGCACTACTAGCAGTATCTCCCTTCTAGACTGAGTTTATTTTGATAAATATATGATCACTTTTTGAAATAATCATTAGCTATTTAAATTATATTAAGACCTACAAATGTAGTTGATATATTTATATACATTCAATATAATTTTACCTGATATAGTATATAACACAGGTTTTATTTACCTTGAAAACCTTGATTATGACGGTTGTGTGTGTATATTTGTAAATTGTATTATTAGATAATATAATAAATAACTAATCATATGAAACACTAAAATTAATGGACTTCGTCATATAAATAACTATATTTGCATAGAGGATCGAACCTGTGATGTTAAGCATCAGAGGTCGCTACTTCGTCCAACTAAGCCATCTGTGCATCATAACTTATATTCAAATTATAATACTGTGTTTTATTTCCCAGTCGTATGAATATAATGTGAAAGGAGTGTATTTTTTTAATTAAATATCCCCTAAAACCTATTAGTGTATTTAATTGTTCTGTGCTATGGTCATTATTGACAGTTTATTATAATAAAATTACTTTTACGGATTCTATCGCGTTTGTATTTGCTTTTTAATTTCCTGACGTTTCAAACACTTTACAGTGATCATGGTCACGGTAGGACTAAGGTGTCTTACGTCCAATATGTCATTGTTATTACAGAAAATTTATATCTACCCTATAAGATATTAAGTTATTATCTTATAAGGTTGATAACGTTTGAGGGGAGAATGACGTTCAATCTATGTCACTAGTATTAATGAATGAATGTGAGCAAAACCAAAATAATGGTCTTTGAAAGAGATGAAGCTAGAACAGATGTAAGAGTAAAAATAGGTAATGATGTACTAGAGCAAGTGGATGAATTTGTATATCTTGGATGTGGTTTTAGCCGAGATGGAAGGTACACCACTGATATAGAGCGAAGAGTGAATGCGGGAAAGTTCACTCTGAACGGAGCGTTGGGACAACTCCTCGGTAGCCACCACCTCAGCCAGAAGGCACGTGTAGCAATACATAACGCAGTGTTTGTTCCAACATTACTATATGGAAGCGAGAGTTGGGTATGCAGAAAAGAGTATGAAAGCAAAATTAATGCGGTCGAAATGCGATCTCTACGGAAAATCTGTGGAGTTAGGCTGACCGACCGCATTCGCAACGACGACGTAAGAGAGCGAGTAGGTATGAAAGAGAGTATTGGTGTAAAGACGCTCCGCTGGTTCGGACATGTGGAAAGAATGCCGAACGAACGTCTGGTTAAGAAGATATACAATGCGAAAGTGGAAGGATGTAGGTACCGGGGGAGACCGAGACTCGCTTACCTAGACCAGATCGGTCATGTACTGAAGGAAGGAGTCAAGAGTCTCCGAAACCGGCGAGCGTGTATGAAGAGAATTATGAATGTTGAGGAAGCGAGTGAAGTATGCAAGGATAGAGTTCTCTGGCACTCTGTTCTCTGCCTACCCTGCAAGGGATATGGCGTGATGATATGTATGTAGTATTAATTAATTTACCTATTAGGTGTAAATGTAGACGCCCTAGCAACACTGTTGCTTGTCGCCGTGGCGTCGATGAAGATGATACGCGAAAGAGTAACTCGTTGGGCCGACTTCAAATGTCAATGAATCTGTATCAGTAATCGGCCATTGTCATTGGGTGGGTTATGACAATGGGGCGAGAATACAGTGGGTTATGACATTGGGGTGAGAATACGTGGGTCATGAGGCCACATCCGATGCGTTGGTAGATTAATTTTAAAAAATATGTATAATTTACAGTAAGTGCCCTTAAAGGCTTATGCATAATAAATGATTTGATTTGACATGTCGCCTTTCTCTCGCCCCGGACGGAATGGGTGTGTGGGTGTGAATGTTGCCAAACTACTTCTCTTAAAGTATAAATTGCAACTAATTAATAATAATTGCAAGAAATTAATATTCAAAATTAAATATTTTGAATATTAATTTCTTTAAAAATTGTATTTAATAAAAAAAAAACTTACTTTCGTTGTATTGATACTCCCAATTCCGCTTCCGATTTTGTTTCCACTAATATTTACATTTTATATAACTGTTTCAGTTTCTTGAACTTTCGTTGTATCATTAATTATAATATAAGCATTTAGAAGCTACACAATGAAGTGTATAATCTAATATGTAAATATTAATTATCAAAATGTTAAACATTATTATATACGTACCTATGTACTTAGTTGTAATTAATGTACGTAGGAATTAATATGATTATGTACTGAATATGTGTTTTATTTCTACCTATGTTTTATGTTGCTAACGCAATTAGTAAGTTGGCAGTGCAGTAATTTTTTTGACGTGATATCGTTTTATAAATCGATGAAGGCCGGCTGTACGCGCGAAAGTGTCACTTTCTGCCGGAGCCGAGAGTGCAAGCGAGAGGCGCGATCGGCCTTAGCGTTCTTGCATTTTGAACTGTTCATGAAGTGAAGTGAAAAGATAATATGGTTTCCATTGTTTATGTTATTATGTAAATGTATTGTCCGTTAGCCGACTTTACAGACAACCGTCTGTTTTTTAAAAGGCCACCCTGCAATAAGTATAAATACTTGTATAGCGGTGGATTTCACTAACATACAAAATAATAGAGGCAAATTACATTCTGAATCGGAAAAATCATTTGGGATCACATAGATAACGGTCTTGCATGAGGATCTAATCCCCAATACTCAACACGCCTACTCATTGTTTATAGGTTGAGAGCTCTCGGCGCTCACCCACAATCCAGGTATAGTATCGTAGCCATTTGAGGGTATTACAACTAAATGCCACAAAAAAAACCTGGTTTAAGATCTTATTATGTCCAGAAAAGAAATGAAGCGTGACTGACTTAAGGAAAGAGTAAATTAAATGAATTTACGTTAACTCGTTAATTTCACCGTCATCTCATCTTGCATATTTCCCACTGCTGGGTTCGAACCTCCTCCAGAATGAGAAGAAAATTTAGCGGCTACATTACGCTGGTCAAACGGGTTTTATTTAGAGTTTAATTTTTTTGCATAAAAGTTATCCACGTATTTTGTAAACTCGTCTTTTATGGCATCCACGGGCAAAGAAAGGGGATGGTGAATTATATTTATCACACAAAAATTAAACTAGTTGACTGGATTTTTAATTTCTTAGGCGTTTACCGTATGGTGACAGGTTAAGAAAACACCGCGTCTCTGCCTCTTATTGTCACCTAAGCGTCGTAAAAACCATTTGAGTTACCAGAAGAGTTCGCAGTAATACTCCTGGGAGACTAATAATCCCAACTCCGGTCGCTAACCCGCCTGTCAAGTATGACGATGGATGGTATCATCCTTTCTTGGGTAGGCGTAGACCTGTCGGATGTAGACTAGTAGGCTGATGCATATTATGTATTATCTCGGATTAAGCAAGAACTTAAAAGGTTGTCGATGAAACAAATTGTTTGAATTGTGCCTGGTACGTATATCTAGCAAACTCTTAGTTTTAAAGATACCCACATTACAAGTAAAATTATTATTATTACAAGTAAAGCGTGAAAATGTATTATTAATATTCTTAACTCTGTTACCACAGGGAGAATTTATTTTAATTATTAAAGAATAATGTATACATTGCTTTTATGGATAAGCAAGCTACCATGATAATATATATATACGATTTGTTACATGGCTAAGGCTTTATTGTAACATTCCAATTTATTCTATCCGTGTGCTCAAGTGCGAAATTATCTGAACCCTGCGATTGCTGGATGTAAATAAAATAAAAATGTAAATGACATCGCGCCCTTTGTACTGTGGATGATTCTTTCACAGAGTACATTGGCTCTCAAATATTGTCTTTTCTTGATGTCAATAGTGACAGACAAGTAGGCAGAATACCGCTCAAGGATTTAAAAATAACTAGGATACATACCTACTCTTCGTGGCAATCAATATTCCTTTAAATTAGTTCTGCTTTGCAAAAGTTATAAAAATTACTTGCATATAAAATTCATTAATTTACCGCAAGTCGGGTTTTGTCCATGTTTACATAATATAAAATTAAAAAACTTAAGTAACCTTCACCATAAAAAAAAAACAAATTTTAATGACCACTAGCTGTCCTGGCAGACGTCATCCTGCCCGAAAAAGCTTTAAGCGATATGTCGATAGTAGCGCCACCTACCGGGTCCAATTGTGATTTGAAATCATCCAGGGACACAATGCAATATACATAAAAAAATTCAGTCCAATCAGTCCAGCCATTTAGGAGGAGTTCACTGTCAACACACGTACAGAAGAATTATTATATAAATATATAAAGATAAGTAATAAGTTAAGATTTCGCGGGTACCGCACGGTGTCTACCGAGGCGGCATGCCTATTGGCCGGGACACCCCCGTGGGACCTAGAGGCGGAGATGTTCTCCGACCTCTACCGGCGGGTTACCTCAATGCGCGAAGAGGGTGGCTCCCCATCGTTCAACGAGATAGCCACCTGGCGCGAGGACGCCCGCCGAGAAGTCATCGCCCGTTGGGCTACGCGGCTGGAGAGGCCTAAACACGGTGTTTTTACCGTTGAGGCCCTCCGGCCCGTACTGATGGAGTGGATGGAGCGGCGGCACGGAGTCCTCACTTTCCGGTTGGTGCAGGTCTTGTCGGGGCATGGTTGCTTCAGCAAGTACCTGCACACGGTCGTGCGGAGGGAGTGGACTCCGTCCTGCCACAATTGCAGTAGCGACGAGGACACGGCGCAACATACGCTCGAGGTATGTTCGGGCTGGGACGGGCAGCGCCGTGACCTCGTCGCTGTCATCGGTGCCGACCTGACGCTGCCGGCTGTTGCGCGAGCGATGGTCGACAGCGTCAGGAGTTGGGACGCGGTCGCCGCCTTCTGCGAGGCTGTCATCTCGCAGAAGGAGGCGGCGGAACGGGCCCGGGAGAATTCCCGTGACCCGGGCCGCCGCCGGCGGCCGGGACGGTGCAGGCGCGAGTACCTGCGCCTGATGCCGCCCTAACCGAGGCTTCGGGTGATCGGACCGGGGAATTGTCCGGTCACCCGACGTGAGGCCACCGCGTGAGGACGACGCCTCGACGGCGAAAGCTGTCGGGGCGTCGACAGGAGAGGAGCCCGAGAGGGCATACCGCCGAGCGGGCCACCGAAGACAAAGATCGGGTACCGGTGGCCCGCTCGCACGGCGAAGAAGAGGTGTTTGCAGGGTGGGTCAATGGGGTTGCGCGCCTCCTCTTCCGTCGCCCCGGACTGATTTGGCGGGGAGCGACGTCCATGGCCCACCGCCAAAAAAAAAAAAAAAAAAGGGACATAATGCAATATACATAAAAAATTTCAGTCCAATCAGTCCAGCCATTTAGGAGGAGTTCACTGTCAACACACGTACAGAAGAATTATTATATAAATATATAAAGGTAAGTAATAAGTTAAGATGGCTTTAATGAACCGAAACTTAATGGGTTTAGGTACTAATAGGCAATCTAGGATATTATCTCTAACCTTCAGAGTACCTCAATTGTACTATCATACATGGGCGTTTCAAATGTTAGATTACAGATATTTTTGAAAGTAAAGTAAATATCTATTATGCTTCTAAGATCTCTCATGGCAGCTAACAAAACGAACTAATGGCATTAAAACAACCGCGTATATAAATAATAATAACAAGAAAAAAACATCATGATCAATCCATTCGTTTAAAAGCTACGATGCCACAGACAGATACACAGACGTGTCACTTGTATTGTAACAACTCATTTTTTTGTGTCGTGAATTAAAAAACATAAAATTTATATTATCATGCTTTTTTTTCATTATATTTTTAATTGTGAATTTTTGTGTCTCTATTTCGGGACGGGCTTGTTTGTACGTTTGACCTGCAATTAATTCACCGGACCTTGGTGAAGCATGCCTATGTGAATCTGATTGGGAATAATAAATAGTCCTGCAATGGATTGTGTAGATGTATAAAAAGATATTAATTACTATTAAGAAAATGATATTATATGGTTCAAATATATCTAAAATTCATTTTTCAAATACAATTATAACATTAATATAGTTTCAAGTAAAGTAATTCAAAAATATTATTATAGACGTAATGTTTTTGCTCTGCTACAGATATCATTCGTGTTACATGCAATGATAATAAAAAACTTTTACTACAAGCAATAAAAGTTGTGAATATTTCAAAAGTTTGAGAACCATCAAATTTTACCAACTCGTAATAAGCGCATTAGGGGTGAAAAATTTAAACTCGCCGCGTCCCAAAACTTTTCGCGTTTTCTTTTTACATTAAGGACAAAAAGGAAAAAAAATATCTCCTACTTAGAAGGGTGGCAACTTTTAATATCCTGAATATCCTCTAGATATAGTACTAGCGACTACGTTATAAAAATTGCTATCCTCGCTCTAAATATATTACCACAGGGTTTAAAATTAAACGGCGTTTCTGTAAATAAACGTTGGTTTATGTTTAACGTAAACACTGTACGTGTATGGTGCTTAGCGAATTTAAAAACTGACGGGGACTAAACTCGCGGGGGAGTATTTTACTCTAGACGTATTTTATGTATGTACATAAAATAAACTATAGGTACATAAAATAATTATACTATATTTAGTGTTCTACTTTGTATATGTGACTACTTAGCAAGTTATTGATTGAAAATGTGAGTAGTATAATTGCGAAATTATGGATAACGGGATCTATACGATGTATTTTATTATTTTCTATGTGGTGACGGAGTAAGAATACTCTACCTCATTTCTTGCTCTTCGGTGTTGTAAAATATGACTAAGGGATATAATATGCCTATAACATATATACAAAAGACGAAAAATTCTGTTTGACCAGCATGACATAGTTTGTTATTTTTCTCCTATTGTAGAGGACGCTCCTGCCCAGTAGTGGGTAGATATGAGTTGAGATGGTGATGATTTTATTATTTATCTAGTTGCCAATATTTCAACAATGAACTAATGCAAGCAAGCATTACGGAAGAACTGAAGTTTAATTCATAATTTCGCTAGTATTAAGTACTGACATTAATAATTTGAAATCCTATACTAATAAATAATATGTATATTCAAATTACTGAAATTTTTAGCATTTAATATGTTTAATTATTTATAAATACCCGATTACGTAACGAAAAATGATGTCACAAGCGGGGTTCGAACCCGCACCTATTGGGAATCCGGCCCAACCGTGCTGCTACTTACACCATCGTGAACTATTTTAGGACATGCAAATTTCGCTTGTAACAAAATTTTTCGTTTCGTAATCGGGTATTTATAAATAATTAAGCATATTAAAGGCTAAAAATTCAGTAATTTGAATAACAAGGTTGTGTCATCGTTTAATACAATTCTAACTGTAAAGTTTGATGTATTAAGCCTATACAATGTGTAAACATTGTCCGGTAGATGGCATACGTCACCTTGAAGACGTAAGATATAATATGAAGCGAAATTTGCATGTCCTAAAATAGTTCACGATGGTGTAAGTGGCAGCACGGTTTGGCCGGATTCCCAATAGGTGCGGGTTCGAACCCCGCTTGTGACATCATTTTTCGTTTCGTAATCGGGTATTTATAAATAATTAAGCATATTAAATGTTAAAAATTTCAGTAATTTGAATAACAAGGTTGTGTCATCGTTTAATACAATTCTAACTGTAAAGTTTGATGTATTAAGCCTATACAATGTGTAAACATTGTCCGGTAGATGGCATACGTCACCTTGAAGACGTAAGATATAATATGAAGCGAAATTTGCATGTCCTAAAATAGTTCACGATGGTGTAAGTGGCAGCACGGTTGGGACCGGATTCCCAATAGGTGCGGGTTCGAACCCCGCTTGTGACATCATTTTTCGTTTCGTAATCGGGTATTTATAAATAATATGTATATTTTTTTAAGTTAACACCATGCACTAAGGAAATAATCCTTGTGTTGCGGGGCACTATATAAACAATTAATTAAACGGACACAAATTACACCCGCACTCAAAACAACAGTTTGTTGATCGCACAAATTAATGTCCCACGTGGAAATCGAACCCAGGGCACTGGCACTGTAGATATCTTAACCACCACGCCATCTGTGCAGTCTTTGTTTACATCTATGTGTTGCTTAAGTCTGCTTAGGTTTCATGCTCAGTCAGTTAGGTTCAGTGGTCAAACTAAATGAAATACTTATTAATATTATTCATACCATAAGGTAACTCTTCAGGGAAACTTATATCACCAAAGGCGATTACTATTCCGCCTTCCAAATGTGTTATGGTGTTATCCCTACTTAGAAGTGGATGTTAATAGGTAGGTATAATGAACTCATAGAGGAATGGATGATTCACGCTACGTGGCTTGTGGCATGGCATGGCTGTATGGTTGTCCTCCACTATAGCTTTAGGTGGATGTTTGACTGTACCAAGTTGGCCTTTTCCGCTGATATAGGGCTTTATTTCGATTTTTCGGGCTTTTGTAATCATGATATTAGGTTTTTTTTATTGCTTGTGGTCGCAAACGAGCAAGCATGGTGGGTTGATACCTGATGGTGAGTGTTACTGCCGCCCATGGACTTTTGCAATACCAAGAGTAATAGCTGGGCCGCTGCCTACCAATACAAAACCCAAACCCATCCAGTTAGGCTTTCGGCTCTTCATTCATATTATACAACACTCACGGGAAAAGGAGTGCAGGTGACATATAATATTAATCATTTATTGTACATGAATTAATCATTTTAATAAATAATAAAACACCGTTACAATTTGAATTATCGTATAAAAGTTATTGCGGCTACCGTATTTTCCAATTTACTCAACAAGTATATAGATGGCGTTAGCAGTCACGTGAAAGATTTCACAAGATGATGCCATAAAGCGTTTTACATTGAGGGAATTGTTTAATTTTCTAAGATCAAGCGGCGCTCAGCAAATTTTTATGGCTTGTTAAATTTCACCCTTTCATTTAGAAGTTACTTATTAGTCTTATTTCAGATTTTATAATGGTGAGATGGTTTATCTTTGTTTTTGTTGAGCAGACATTAATCTCTGTATCGAATACTGTATTGCTGCTATCATAATGTTAGAATACCGCTTTAAAAGCAGCAACATTTCGGTACAGTACTTTTAATTAAGTTAAAAAACGTTTGGTTTGTTTTAATTATGCTTAGTTAATTGGGTCCAAAGATTTTTTAAAAGGATTAAAAAATATATTTACACCTATATTTGTGTCTCTTTAATAAATATTCTTGTACTTAAAATTTTTTTTTTCCGCAAGGTGGACCGTGGATGTGGTCGTGCCCCGACAAATCGTCCGGGGCGACAGAAGAGGCGGCACGCAACCCCATGGACCCACCCTGCAAACACCTCTCTTCGCCGTGCGAGCGGGCCACCGGTACCCGATCTTTGACTTCGGTGGCCCGCCTGGCGGTATACCCTTGCGGGTTCCTCTCTTGTCGATGCCCCGACAGCTTTCGCCGTCGGGGCGTCGTCCTCACGCGGTGGCCTCACGTCGGGTGACCGGACAATTCCCCGGTCCGATCTTGTACTTAATACTAAAGTTTTCTTAATTTTTTTGTTCTTAACTTTGACCATTTAATCTGTTAAAGGAATCAAATGTCTCTATCTAAAAATATATCTAATAATAGAGTATTATAAAAATGTCAAAGATTTACGCATCCCGATTATTTTTAAAATTCGCAAGCCAAATACATATATTTGCTATACCTACAGCCATAAATTTATAGAAAAAAATGAGTAGTCAATTGTTTTTTCTTTTACTAAAAATGGTGGATAAATTCCTATTCCTAGTTCAAATCCAGTTTGGCATATGCCTCCTCCAGGTGAGGGAAATTAGGATAGCTTAGGAAATTAGATTTTATTTTGGAATTTGCCTCTTAAAGTGATGTTATCTGCTTAATTGATTCTCAAGGTGAAAGGAAGGTATGGAAACTAATGTATTTTTATTCTGTTACCACACGAAGAGCATAGATTAATTCGGCAAATTATTAACACGCTAATACGATTTAATATAAAACTTTCAAAAACACGACAACGTACAATTTACTTTTTCGATTCTACTTTAAAATCAATTATCTATTTATTTTTTGTCATTGACTGTTATTTTTATTTTTTAAATCATTTATTTATCTGTACTTCTATATGGTAATGAAGATATTGTTTTTCAATTATATGATACTCGTGAATTGCAACTGAAAATCGTTAGGGCTCGCTTAAGTAACAGACAATTTAACACAACGTTGAGTTGTTCGCCCTTGTGAGACTAATAATATTAGTATATCACTTTAATTTATGGAATATGGTTACTTTTTTTTAATTTTTGGTCAAATACAAATTAATTTTCGTTTCTTCTTATAAGCAAGCGTTTCAAATCTCTTGTTATTGAATGCACGCGTAATAACGGCTATGTAATATGTAAACATTCGCCCCCGGTAAACAAATATTAGTTAGAGGCAATCAAACAGATAGAACTGTTCACTAAAAAAAAAAACGACAGATGTGTTTGTTTTTTAATTAAACTGTGGTTTTATTAATTACTTAAAAGCGTGTTTACATAAGGACCACCACTTCTCTTTTGATTTGATTGACATTTTAATTCGGTTCGGGCAAAACATGTAAACTCTTTAGCGTACGATTTCCTAAATATTTTATTATAACTGTGTGGAAGGATCACGTGGTGCAAATATATCCGTAATAGCAAAGGTATCCGTAAGATATAGATCATCGACAATATCAGGACTATACAGAGAGTCAAGTGGATCGAGCTAAAGTTTGGGTCTTCCTGACAAGATAGACCACTTCACTGTTTGACGTTAATTATCACCGTGGTGACAGGTATACATACGATCTGCCATAACTTTAATTGCCCATGGAGTTGTATAAAGCTAATGGAACAAAAAAAAAAATAGCGCTACGGCTCAATCTTCTTGACTGGGCAGTAGCACTATTATTTTTCTTGACAGCATAACTGTCAGGGTCTGCCTGTTTGGACCCACCCCGCCTGAACTATCCAGGGCGACTAAAGGTTGGCATGCGGCCCTAAAACCGACCGTCCCGTAGCACTATCCTTAGAAATCTATGACATCAACTGACATATGCACTTATATCAATGGCAATAGAATATGAGTGGTAAAAAAGTGACTTGCAATGACGGCAGCGCCATTATTCCATAGGCCTGCGTGTGATGGCCTCTCTAACAACGGAGTATGGGGTTAAAATCCCCGTATCGACATCCGGCTAACACAAAAACGACTTTTAACTTTGGTAGCATACATCATTCAAGTACTTTGGACCGAATAGAGCGCCATTGCATTGAAATAATCGGCAAAAATTCGATGAAACATTGTGGAATAAACTGCAGCACGAAGAGAAAGCAATAATTCAGGAACAGGCAGGCCGCATAGCTCGACCCACTAACATGCGCTGGGAAGAAATGAGCGGTATCCATGTATCGGGCGACTCAGTAGGAAGGCTCTTCATTAATTGATGACATTGTAAAATTCACAGGAAAGCGTTCGATGCCAGGTGCATTTGTATTTCTATTCTCGTTTGTGTCACACAAGCGGAAAGGATAGACCTTTCATTAGTGGATAGACCTTTCAGTATTTAGTTCAATACTGGAATACCTAGTGAATATATTAATTACATAACTAATTTGCGATTTGCATTTTAATTTTTTTTTTGTTTTTCACTGTGGTCACTGCTCTGCTTCATGCAGATGATGCAGTCCTGCTGGCACAGTCAGCGACTGACCTGTAGACCCTAGTCGACACAATGACAGAAAATTGTAAGAAAAGGGATCTACGCGTGAATGTGAACAAAACCAAAATAATGGTCTTTGAAAGAGATGAAGCCAGAACAGATGTAAGAGTAACAATAGGTAATGATGTACTAGAGCAAGTGGATGAATTTGTATATCTTGGATGTGGATTTAGGAGAGATGGAAGGTACACCACTGATATAGAGCGAAAAGTGAATGCGGGAAATAGAGTGAACGGAGCGTTAGGGCAACTACTCTGTAGCCACCACCTCAGCCAGAAGGCACGTGGACATGTGGAAAGAATGCCGAACGAACATCTGGTTAAGAAGATATACAATGCGAAAGTGGAAGGATGTAGGTACCGGGAGAGACCGAGACGAACCTACCTAGACCAGATTGGTCATGTACTGAAGGAAGATGGAGTCAAGAGTCTCCGAAACCGGCGAGCGTGTATGAAGAGAATTATGAACGTTGAGGAAGCGAGTGAAGTATGCAAAGATAGAATTCTCTGGCACTCTGTTCCCTCTGCCTACCCTGCAAGGGATATGGCGTGATGATATGTATGTAATTTGTGATTTAATTTCCACCACAGTTGCATTTTTGTATGTATGTGTGTACATCGTAGCAATTATGAAATTATACAAATCTGATACAAACGGGAGCAGATTGGCGCGAAATTATTCACAAAGCACCCCCGGGGCTTGGACTTGATGATATTGTATTAGTTGATCACATACGAATGCGATTTTAATGGATACGTTCAGATAGCCCTTCGTGAAGCGCCCATCAACCTAATCGCTCAAGTTAAAAGAACTCAATTTTCCCGCCATACGAGCTGACGTTTACGGCGTTTTGTTACTCCATATAACCGACCCCAATCTAAATTAAAATCTAAAACCTTGTAAACAAGGCAAGTGCTCACTTTTTCGGGGATTTTAACCCTCGGAATTAACGAGAGATATAAAATAAAAGGGGTCCTGCATCCGAGTGCTGTGGTGGTTTGTCATTGTTTTGGATACGTGTATCCACTAACGTATTTTTAATTGTGTTATATCTATTTTAATAACTTGAAGTTAAATTGCTTTAGTTTATTTAAATAGCAAATGTAGTACGTTTATCTTTATATTTAAATAATTATTAGGTGTGTAATTAAGTAACCCAAGCAGATAAAAGATTTTAACGAGTTTTGTGTCCGTAAATGGTGCTTGTATGGTTTAGATTCACTTGGACTATAACTACGAATATTTTGAGCTGGTGAACATTTTACTCATCATCTTCTCAGCTCATATATGTCCCACTGTTGGGCTCGAGCCTCCTCCACAAAGGGAGAGAAATTGACTACGTTGGTCAGACGTGTTGGTATAGGGTTTTGTTTTTAGAGTTTGCCTTTTGCATATATGTTATATGCATTTTATATCCCTTAGTCGTCTTTTACGATCACCCACGGGTAAGACAGGGAGTGGTGAATTGTATTCTTACTCCGTTACCACACGGAAAATCAAACATCTTAAATAACAAACATCTTACTGCTCAATCATAAATCATTAAAATTTACGTATACTATGAGCTTAAAGGTACTCTACCTTTTCTGTACAAGAATACCCGAAAAATAGAAAACTGTTGCCGAAAATCTACATACACATACATATCATAACGCCATATCCCTTGCAGGGTAGGCAGAGAGAACAGAGTGCCAGAGAACTCTATCTCTGCATACTTCACTCGCTTCCTCAACATTTATAATTCTCTTCATACACGCTCGCCGGTTTCGGAGACTCTTGACTCCACCTTCCTTCAGTACATGACCGATCTGGTCTAGGTAGGTTAGTCTCGGTCTCCCTCGATACCTACATCCTTCCACTTTCGCATTGTATATCTTCTTAACCAGGCGTTCGTTCGCTCCGTTCACTCTATTTCCCGCATTCACTCTTCGCTCTATATCAGTGGTGTACCTTCCATCTCGGCTAAATCCACATCCAAGATATACAAATTCATCCACTTGCTCTAGTACATCATTACCTATTGTTACTCTTAAAATCTGTTCTCGAAAAATAGAAAATACTAATATATAAATGTGAATGTAAGTTTGTTTGTTACGCTTTCACGCTAAAACTACTCAACCGATCATCATGAAACGTTGTACACATATTCTTGGAGGTATTAAAAGTAACATAGGATACTTTTTATTAAAAAAAAATCAAAATTTTTATATGAAAAATAAAAAAATTGTATGTCATAAAATCTCAAAATCTAGCTTCTTGAACGCCATCTAGCAGTCC
Source organism: Lymantria monacha (assembly GCA_905163515.2). Lineage (NCBI taxonomy): Eukaryota > Metazoa > Arthropoda > Insecta > Lepidoptera > Erebidae > Lymantria > Lymantria monacha. The sequence continues at coordinate 7,199,696 of LR991081.1, read as the reverse complement.
AGTAATGAAGTTCCAACCCTGAGTATTGTAATACCGTTGCACTGTATTACCGACGGTCAAAAATAAAAATAGGGGATCAAAATCTTCTTCGCCTTCGCCCGCGTAAAAGGTTACTTTACTAAGAAAGTAACCTTTTACGCGGGCGAAGCCGCGGGCAGAAGCTAGTAGAAAATAATTACAAACTGTGCCCGAAAAATAGAAAAGAATTTACGAACTGTTCCTGAAAAAAAGAAAATATTTTTTAAAAGATCATTTGATTTTATATAGGAGCGAATTCGTAAGGCTTAGCTTGTAAATAACGGCCAATATCAAACAAGAAGTAACAACAAGGTTCTTATTCAAACACCAAGTATCCAAACATTTATTAATGTAAATAAATAATCAAAGAGGCATAGCAACAAATTTACGAATAAATAAAAAAGTACAGCACAGTTTTCTACCAGGTGTCTAGACTTGAAGTTTAGATTTCAACCTGCGATAATGTTGGTGGTGTTGTTGGCGGCGAGATTTTTAATGTAGTTGATCCAATAGGACTCGCTCGAGGTAGATAAGGTTCTTTGCGATGCCTGATTGAGATCACCGAGTTCTCTTTTTGAGGTTTATCAGTAATGTGGTATTCCGGGAGTCGTCCTCGTTGAAGTTCTGCTAAATTGTTAGCTAATTCCGCAGCCGCTTCACCATAAAGCTTCTGTCCACGATGTACCTATTAACAACATTAAAGATTTCTATTAACAAAGAATTCAAAGGATTTTCTTCTTTGTTTTTAAAAAAGACAACACACTGCACTGATAACCTGAAATTGGAAACTTTACAATTAAACGGACGCAAATTACACCCAGATTTAAAACATCAGTTTGTGGATTACACAAAATATTGTCTTACGTAGGAATCGAACCCAAGATACTGACATGTTAGTTAGGTATTTTAACTACTACGCCATCTGTGCAGTCAAGTATAATTATTAATTTTTCCTAAGTCATCACTTAGGAGAATTTTACTTGCATTTAGGCTAACATTTTCTTACTATGCTCTTCTGAGCATTGCGAGCTGTGGAGATAAAATTATAATATATTTTCTCCTACCTATACCTAATAAAAAAAAATATATTACAGCTGATGAAAATGGTAAACAGTGGAATCCATGGATTCAGAGGAGAAATTTGCACTCATAGAAATAATCATAAAATCGAGAAAAAGTCGAATTGGAAATTTCACAATTGTAAATCAAAATATGACGGAGCCTAATTCCCATTTGCTTCGGGATTATCTATAATTACAGTTCTCGCTCCGAACTCATATTTTTATTTAGTAATTTTCAATAAAATTAATTTGTGATATATATATATATATATATATATATATATATATATATATATATATAAATAAAAAAAAAAAAATAAAAAAATATAATAATTAAAATACAAATTATAATTTATAAATATATAAATTAATTTACTTGTATTCACATAACTCGAATACTATGACTTAATTTGCATTTTTTGCCATATTATTATTTTATAATGCTTTATGATACTCTTTATATTTTTACTCCTTCATCATACGGAATATGATTGAGTTTAATATTTTTAACTAATACCTCATCTTTAAGTTCCGCTCGACGTCTTGAGACCCATTCAATTTGCTCCTGTAGCTTCTTACATTCCTTCTCATTGGAGGACAAGTCAGTGCGGAGCGATTCCATGATCTCTCTGTATTTGACCCTCACGTCTTGGTCGATTGCGTGCAAATTTTCTATCTCGTTTTGAGTCTGCCGAATTTTGTATTTCGAGAGGCGAAGACGACTCTCCTATGGACATACGATGTTTAATCAGTTTTTTTTTAATAGTTTCACCTCTCTATGCCTATTCAAGGATTGAAAAATGTGAGAATCTCATTTTCACATTCATATGTAATTGTATTTTTTTTTTGTGTGTCATTTGGTCAACAATTATATTCCCAAGGAGGGTTTATGTCAGCTGACCAGTCATAAAACAATTGACAATAATCAAATTACTGAAATTTTTAGCATTTAATATGCTTAATTATTTATAAATACCCGATTACGAAACGAAAAATGATGTCACAAGCGGGGTTCGAACCCGCACCTATTGGGAATCCGGCCCAATCGTGCTGCCACTTACACCATCGTGAACTATTTTAGGACATGCAAATTTCGCTTCATATTATACCTTACGTTTTCAAGGTGACGTATGCCATCTATCGGACAATGTTTACACATTGTATAGACTTAATACTTCAAACTTTACAGTTAGAATTGTATTAAACGATGACACAACATTGTTATTCAAATTACTGAATTTTTTAGCATTTAATATGCTTAATTATTTATAAATACCTGATTACGAAACGAAAAATGATGTCACAAGCGGGGTTCGAACCCGCACCTTGGGAATCCGGCCCAATCGTGCTGCAACTTACACCATCGTGAACTATTTTAGGACATGCAAATTTCGCTTCATATTATATCTTACGTCTTCAAGGTGACGTATGCCATCTATCGGACAATGTTTACACATTGTGTAGACTTAATACTTCAAACTTTACAGTTCGAATTGTATTAAACGATGACACAACCTTGTTATTCAAATTACTGAATTTTTTAGCATTTAATATGCTTAATTATTTATAAATACCCGATTACGAAACGAAAAATGATGTCACAAGCGGGGTTCGAACCCGCACCTATTGGGAATCCGGCCCAATCGTGCTGCCACTTACACCATCGTGAACTATTTTAGGACATTGAAGACGTAAGATATAATATGAAGCGAAATTTGCATGTCCTAAAATAGTTCACGATGGTGTAAGTGGCAGCACGATTGGGCCGGATTCCCAATAGGTGTGGGTTCGAACCCTGATTGTGACATCATTTTTCGTTTCGTAATTGGGTATTTATAAATATTGACAATAACTTTTGCAACATGTACGAAAAGGGATATATATTGCGTCGATCCCAAGTCATTGGGATAAAAGCAGGAGAAAGAAGAAGATATAATGTATTTTTTGTCAATAGTAATAGAGAACGAACCTATTGGCATATACCGAATACTTTTCTACTTAGAGTTAGACCTTTTGCAAAAGTGAGGTACTACTATTTTTTTTTTTTTTTTTTTTTTTTTGCGGTGGGCTATGGACGTCGCACCCCGCCAAATCGGTCCGGGGTGACGGAAGAGGCGGCGCGCAACCCCATTGACCCACCCTGCAAGCACCTCTTCTTCGCCGTACGAGCGGGCCACCGGTACCCGATCTTTGTCTTCGGTGGCCCGCTCGGCAGTATGCCCTCTTGGGCTCCTCTCCTGTCGACGCCCCGACAGCTTTCGCCGTCGAGGCGTCATCCTCACGCTGAGGTACTACTCTGGACAATTTGGTGTATTTATAGATTTTATAGTTATAGGTAGTTCAGCAGCGACAAAAGCGACGGATGAGAGACGATTACATGTAGCGGAGATGCGAATGTTGAGATGGATGTACGGCGTGACGAGAATGGATAAGATAAGGAATGAGCGTATAAGAGAATGTTTGAAAGTAGCGCCAGTGACGGATAAGTTAAGGAGTGAACGTTTGAGCTGGTATGGACATGTGATGAGACGGGATGAAAGTAATGTTGCCAGGAAGGTTTTGAGTATGAATGTTGAAGGCTTTAGGGGTAAAGGGAGACCAAAGAAAAGATGGATGGACTGCGTGAAGCATGATATGTATAAACAGGGAGTGACTACAGAGATGACGTCTGATAGGGATGTATGGAAAAAGAGGACATATTGCGTCGACCCCAAGTAGTTGGGATAAGAGCAAGAGAATGATGAGGTAGTTCAGCAGCGTAGTCTACTACTACTAAACCAGTTAGATTTTTTTATAAATAGTACTACTACCTTCTCAGCCAGTTTCCTAGTAAGAACATCAAGGTGTTCGTCTAGAGAGTCCTTCTCTTCCACCTGGAATCCTTGAACCACATTGTTATGTGGACATAGACGATGGACCAGTTGCACCGGGTTGCATGGTGGACATTCTGACTCAAACTGTAGCCGTGACATGCGCTGTTGAGAAATTTGATAAGAAGCATTAACTTTACCGTTTATAATAAATTTTAGTATCAAAACATTTTTTTTTGGGTTGTTTCTTAGTGATCGTTAATACGGTATTCGTCATAGTGGGTCCGAGGAGTTGTTTGACTTGGTAGTTATGTTTGGTCTATGGTCTCCTTTCTGTTATCGTACCACTTCACACCATAGTAAAGTTCATCCATACCACGTGGAAACAACTGTATCTACGTTTTCAGAGTTCATTTTTCTTATGCAACATCAGGATTTAGAATGAACTATCTGCTGCAATGTTTCCGGAACGCAATTATATCAACTCATTTCTGACACGGCAAATAGTGATTTGATTGAGCCTCTAGTGTTGCTAACCTTCGTGAGCGGTCGCTGCCACATACCATCACTTCCAGTTTTCCTTCTCTTGCATAGATATCACATGCATGTTATATTATCCCTTAATCGTCTAAGACACTCAAGGACAAGATAAGCTGTGGTGGATTGTATTATTACTACGTCACATTATGTTTAAGAATAAGTGATTAGGAATATAATTATTAATTATTTTTTACCAAGTGGAATGTACTTATTCGACTTTAACGATATCCACAAGCGACATTTAATGTTAGAAAGTATAGCTCTATATAACAACTGTCATAAGTTATCTTGTTCAACTTTTGCCTACCTTCAAAACTCTCCATCTCCATCTAAATGCTAGAAGTAGTAGTACAAATACTATTCCTAAACCAGCAGCGGTCGTAGTGTTCATCATAAGACTTGCATACTATTTTATTAAATATAACATTTATCACAATAGATTTAAAAAAGAAATCGCAGACATTTTTGTTTGTTTTCCAAAGCTGACAAAGTCAGCTGTTGACTTTGACATTTATACGAAATTCGAATTGCATTTATTATAAAATAAAAATGGTTTCCTACTTCATCATTTTTTTTTCAAATCAAGTTAATTGGCACTTAGGAACTCTGTTGTTATAGACTTTTTACAATTTAATACTTACATATAGAATTGCGTGCTATCAGTAATAGCGTTTTTGAGAAAGATTGAGGCTAAGCAAGCGGTCGTTCGTGAAAGGGGAATGTTCAAAATTAGGCAATTATAGAGTCATTGTGCGTTTAAACGATTTATGTATTAAAAATTCTTTTGAATTATAATTTCACTTGATACAAATTTTATTAGGTACTATACAAATTGGATTTTCAAAGCTGTTAATTTTTTTTTTGGCCTTCTATGGTCTCGACACACGCTTTCCGTTCCATCCGAGACTATGAAAGGGCGGCGCGTGGCCCCATAACCCACTGTATCCACTCCTCATCTGGCACCGACTCCTTGACACCCATAGCCAGTCGGCCGGCAAATTGTTAAGTCTAAATATCGATCGAAAGTTTTTGACATATACAAATAATTTAGGTGCAAACAATATAGTACCAGTACCATAATTTAGTACCATCTTAGCTCACATACGTTACACTGCTATACTCGAATCTCCTATCACATTGGAAGGGAAATTGACCTACTATACTACGCTGATCAGCATACGGCGCGGCATACGCTCGAGGTCTGCGTGATCTAGGCACAGCAGCGTCGTGAACTCGTTGTAACCATCTGTGCCGACCTGGGGCTGCTGGCCGTCCTGAAAGCGATTGCTGACAGTGTCAGGAACTGGGACGTGGTCACCGTCTTCTGCGAGACAGTTATCTGGCAGAAGGAGGCGGCGGGGCGAGTCCACGAGGAACTCCTCTACGGTGATCCACCGCCGGCGCCTTGGGCGGCGCAGGCGCGAGTACTTGCTCCTGATGGTGCCCTCGACGAGGTATCGGATGACTGGACCGGTGATTAGTCGGTCGCCCGAAGTGAGGCCGAAAGCTGCTGGTGCATCGACTCGAGAGGATACCAGTGAGGGTAAACCGCCAGGCGGGCCACCGTAGACAGAGACTGGGCGTCAGTGGGTTACCCGCTCGGCGAAGAGAGGTACATTGCAGGGCGGGTCTATGGGGTCGCACGTAGCTTCTTCTGTAGCCCCGGATGGATTTAACGGGGTGTCACAATCCCAAAGCCCGCCGCCAAAAGAAAAAAAAAGAGATTTTCTAGTGTAATACATACATACATATCATCACGCCATATCTCTTGCAGGGTAGGCAGAGAGAACAGAGTGCCAGAGAACTCTATCCTTGCATACTTCACTCGCTTCCTCAATATTCATAATTCTCTTCATACACGCTCGCCGGTTTCGGAGACTCTTGACTCTACCTTTTTTCAGTACGTGACCAATCTGATCTAGGTAGGTGAGTCTCGGTCTCCCCCGGTACCTAGTAAGTGTAATGTATAATTTTAATTTTGTGGATCACTATTAAGTTTATGCTTTATAGCGTCGATATGAAGTTTGGTACGTGGTATGGTATCTTACGAGTTGTAATAGAGTATCCTATCGTATGTGGTTATCATATGCTAATATTCAGCTACCATAGTATTCAGCTACCATTCAGATGTTTTCTTTAAAAACATTTTCATATGTTTTTTGTGCAATTATATACTTTAATAAACCAGCTTTTCATGCATATAATTTTTTTAAAAAACAATTTTGTTGTTTCATCATCATCATCACAGCCCATAAATGTCCCACTGTTGGGCTCGGGCCTCCTCCGTAATAGGAGGGAAATTTACACACTATACCACGCTGGTGTTGGTATAGGGTTTTGTTTCTAGTTTTCCTTCTCTTGCATAGATGTCATATGCATTTTATATCCCTTAGTCGTCTCGTACGATCACCCACAGGTAAGATAGGGGTTGGTGAATTGTATTCTTACTCCGTCACCACACAGATGATTTTGTTCTTTCATCGTAAGGTATTTTCCTTCCAAATCAATAATTTACTCCTTAGTCGCATCTTAAAAGATTTACTTCAAAAACATTTTTTTTATATATGAATATGTATAATAACGTAAAATAGTTAACCGGCAAATATAATATTCTCACGTTAACAATATTAATAAAGGTTGTAACATCATAATCTAAATTTAATTACATTGTGGTTAGGGAGCGATGTACGACCGGGGGCGATCCAGAACTGGAGTCATCCATCACGCCCTGTCGACGACTTAATAGACGGCCGGCTGAATGTTACGTTGATATCACCATAGAATTGGATATTACTATTTCGATATGCCTAATATCGCCATACGTATTTGATGTAAGAATTTATAGATTATTTAGATGATTTAATAGTTTAAAAATGTTCGAAATTTAAAAAGTCTGTGTGTACTTATGTACACGAGTTAGAAGTCATACTTCTTTGGTGTAACAAGATAAATATCTTTTCAAAAATTTTATACATATGTACATACATACATACATATCATCACGCCATATCCCTTGCAGGGTAAGCAGAGAGAACAGAGTGCCAGAGAACTCAATCCTTGCATACTTCACTCGCTTCCTCAACATTCATAATTCTCTTCATACACGCTCGCCGGTTTCGGAGACTCTTGACTCCACCTTCCTTCAGTACATGACCGATCTGGTCTAGGTAGGTTAGTCTCGGTCTCCCCCGGTACCTGCATCCTTCCACTTTCGCATTGTATATCTTCTTAACCAGACGTTCGTTCGGCATTCTTTCCACATGTCCGAACCATCGGAGCATTCCCTTTCGCATCCTTACACCAATACTCTCTTTCATACCTACTCGCTCTCTTACGTCGTCGTTACGAATGCGGTCGGTCAGCCTAACTCCAGAGATTTTCCGCAGAGATCGCATTTCGACCGCATTAATTTTACTTTCATACTCTTTTCTGCATACCCAACTCTCGCTTCCATACAGTAATGTTGGGACAAGCACTGCGTTATGTATTGCTACACGTGCCTTCTGGCTGAGGTGGTGGCTACCGAGAAGTTGCCCCAACGCTCCGTTCACTCTATTTCTTTCATTCACTCTTCGCTCTATATCAGTGGTGTACCTTCCATCTCGGCTAAATCTACATCCAAGATATACAAATTCATCCACTTGCTCTAATACATCATTACCAATTGTTACTCTTACATCTGTTCTGGCTTCATCTCTTTCAAAAATTTTATCTTTCGCCTTATTCTACGTTTGTAGAAAAAAACGACACTAACAATAGAAAAAAGGTATTTAATACATTGAAAGTTTTATTATAACGCATTATCTAATTAAACAAAGTTTATTTAAATATCACAAAATAAATAAATATCGTGAATACAGTTGTCAGTTCTCACGCAAACATACGAAGATGTCCATTACTTTTACTATGTTGGTAACTTTTTTTGAATAACTAAAATGTTGACTATAGCTAACTTCAGGGTGTCGGTTTTTCGTGATGGTGTGCGCGCGCATCGTAAAAAATTACTCTCATCATTTTTCCCTAACGCGCCAAAAGAAGTATAACATAAATAAAATTATTTAAATAAAATTATTTTTACGAATTTCATTGTGTTTAATTATTAATTTTCTGATCTTATTGACACTTTTGTTCGTTCAAGGTCATGAAGGCTGACTACTCTATTAGTTTGAAAAATTGCAAAGTAGAGCAAATGTACCAATTATTTACTTTCCAAGTTTCATGTTTAGTATGACCATGGAAATTTTTGAAGACTTTTCACGCCAAAACAATATAGCTGACAAAATATTGCAATTAATGAAATATTAAAATTCTCTTCAATATCTTGTTTGAACTAAAGACGGAGTAATATAGAATAGGCCGATCAAATTCACTCATTCCACTCGAGATTGGTAAAATTATGGCAACCCTCAATCATAAGAACCATTGTCAGAAAAGTTGATGTTGAAAAATATTGAAAATAATAGTTAGCTTATAAATATTTGATAACTAATAATAATCGGCAGTATTTCAAATCAAGTCAAATCAAATCATTTATTATTATGCATAAGCCCCATATTGGGCACTTACAAATTGTCAATTTTACATTATACTTTTTTAAATTAATCTACCACCAGATCGGAAAGCGACCACAAACTGAGAAGATCCGGCAAGAAACTCAGCGGACTCGTGATTTTTTTAAATTTTAATATATATATATATATACAGGTTGCTGATTTAATTAGTAGAATCCTTGAACGGGGTGTATTAGACCATGATACACTATCCAAATCAGTAAAAATATAGTACCTAAGTTTTGATTAAATTGCCCTACTGATAAGCGGTCAATACACTTATATTATAAAAATTCGATGTAGGCATATACTCATGCGTGGGACACTGAACTAGTAGGCAAATAGACCCGCTCTCGCTGCGCTCACCGCCGCACAGCCGGTCGAAATGTACCTACAGGTCAATGTACGCTGACAAAACTATCTCGGGATTGGGCAGAGCTAGGAGTCTGCAACTAACTTCAGGAAAACTTGACAAAGAGGCTTTTAACAGTCGTAGGCCACACTGTTGACAGCTTTCTCTCTTCAGCTGCAGGCCGGCCCGTCCAGAGTAGTACCACTCTCTCGCATAAAATCGACGTCTAAGCAGTGGCAAAGTGCTGTTGTGCTTCGTTCAACGAGAGAGCCGGAATCCCTAGTTTTTAGGTGGGTTTGGGATTTTTATTGGTAGGCAGCGGTGTAGCTGTACCCCTAGTATTGCAAAGGTCCGTGAGTGGCAGTAACACCTATCATAAGGTGTGCTGCTTGCTCGTTTGCCACCAAGAGTAATAAAAAAAATCAGCTGCCAATCTATACATCTGACCAGCGTAGGTCAATTGCCCATCTATTTCGGAGCAGGCCAGAACATATATGGGCTGAGCAGTATTCCCCTTGTGGTGACGGAGGAACAATGCAAGGCGTCACTACTCTTTACATTCATGTAGAAGTAGTAAAAATTGGCGGAAAGGTCACCAGAAGAATAGATTGTAAGTACTCTTCTGGGAACCTTTTAATAAGAACTGTGATTACTAATTTCATTGCAAAGGGTAACGATTATATAAATATAAATGTTTTACGAGCGAAAAATTCGGATTGTGTAAACATTTGTCGATAGATGGCGTGTGGAACGTCTCCAGTAAAGAAGACAATATAAATGAAAATGCGGTTGTCATATGTATGCCTTTTTTTTTTTTTCGCAAGGGACCATGGATGTGGTCGCGCCCCGGTAAATCGGCCCGGGGCGACGGAAGAGGCGGCGCGCAACCTCATGGACCCACCCTGCAAACACCTCTCTTCGCCGTGCGGGCGGGCCACCGGTACCCGATTTTTGAATTCGGTGGCCGGTCATATGTAGGCCTGATTTCCAATAGATGATTTCCAATAGATGTGGGTTCAAATCTGATGTACGGCACTCAATTTTTACGCGTAAAATAGGTTTGTATACATTATAGAAATATCACTCCCTTGGGAAGCTCTATGTCCAGCAGTGAACGTTGATGGATAGATGAATGATAATCCTACTTATTTAGCGTCGACACAATATGTGCTCTTTGCCCATTTTGCATATTGTAAAAGTTTTGGCAAGGTTAAGGCAAAATTGTCATAACCAGCCGCCTGCCTGATATCAACTTATCTTGGGAATCTAATTGTTGAACAGACGGCATTAAATAGAGTAGGTCCAGATTTCAGACGTTTTTTACGCCATCCACGAGTACTGTAAGTATTGGTAGTGTTGTTCTTTATCTTCTTTTTTGTTTTGGCCATCAGCTATAAATATGAGGTCATTTTTGCCAGTGTCGAGTTTCAAAAAAATATAAGTTTCCTCATATTAGTTATTGTTCGTCAGTAAGACAGATTGTCGCCTTCAACAGTGCCATGGCCACAATGTTTCTGCTATTTTGATGCAAAATTAAAACATCTATAAAGCGCTTTTCCATCATATTCAGAATACCTCAACAGTTCATTCGTATCACATTACTTAAAATGCCATCAAAATTATCGAATATTAAAACACTGAGATATTGATTATAATACAAGACCACAACATGACGTTTTCAGATGTCCGCCAAAAGTCCGTTGGTAGTATTCCTAGATGCCACCACATAGCAACGGTACAACGCTCAGGCTGGCACCGATTTTTCTTCAATACAATTTTATAGTTCCAAATAAAACTTTATGTTTGAAATATTTTTTTTTGTACTAGCATGCATTTGTATGGTGGGTTACAATTTAGTAACTAATATCGTAGCGAGTAGGTACAAATGTAATAACAATGACTTATTGAACGTGAGACACCACAGTCCTTCCGTTAGCATGAACTCTGTAAAGCGTTCGAAACGTCGGGAAACTAAAAATCAAATACAAACGTGATAATCCGTAAAAATAGTTTTATTTCAAATTTTTAATACTTGCGTAAACATTTTTTTCTTCAATCAAAATTAATTACAAACATACACATACATTTTTTTTACTTCATGATCAAAAAACGATCATGGCGATTGAATGTCCATCAGACATAAATCGGTCCGCCCCTAGGTGGGGCCATGGAGCGATTACCTACCGATGCGAGGCATAATTGAAAGGGGATCGGCTTCTAAATGATTGTTTCTGGCCGACTGAGTGATATTAAAGCACGATTAACTAGCTTGATTACTGTATACTGATGCTGTCGAGACTTTTTCTGTATCTTTCCTATTATTTATTTTTTTTATTTAAATACTGTCTATTATCATCCGTGTGGTGACGGAATAAGAATACAATTCATCATCTGTTTTACTCGTGGGTGATCGTAAGAGACGACTAAGGGATATAAAACGCATATAACATCTATGCAAGAGAAGGATAACTCGAAACAAAACCCTATACCAACACGTCCGACCAGCGTGGTATAGTAGGTCAATTTCACTCCCATTACGGAGGAGGCTCGAGCCCAACAGTGGGATATATATATATATATATATATATATATATAGATGAGCTGAGATGATGAATGTCTATTATTGTTGATTGAACTAAGAATGTTTTTTTAGACAATATCTTGAGTTAATACATTAAGGAAATAATCCTTTTATTGCGAAGGATTACAACATACAATTAATGGACACAATTGTAGTGGTAGAACCACAACGTTGACAATTTTCTATCTACAGCCATGGGCCGATCCGTCCGGGGTAGTACCACACTCTCGTAATAAAATCGACGTCTGAGCAGTGTGCTGTTGTTCTTCGTTTGATGAGCGAAAAAGCCCGCAGCCTAATTTGGGTGGGATTTGTTGGTAGGCAAAGCTCCATAAGCAGCAGTAATACTTAACATCAGGTGTGCTTTTTACTCGTTTGCTGCTGATAAAAAAAAACCATCCAGACTTAGAACAATTTATGTATCACATACAGAGTACTGTCGCCCTACTGATGTTGTGGTACAGAGTCTCAACCATTGCGTCATCTGTGCAGTCACAAGACAATTGTACATACATACATACATATCATCACGCCATATCCCTTGCAGGGTAGGCAGAGAGAACAGAGTACCAGAGAACTCTATCTCTGCATACTTCACTCGCTTCCTCAACATTCATAATTCTCTTCATACACGCTCGCCGGTTTCGGAGACTCTTGACTCCACCTTCCTTTAGTACATGACCGATCTGGTCTAGGTAGGTTAGTCTCGGTCTCCCTCGGTACCTACATCCTTCCACTTTCGCATTGTATATCTTCTTAACCAGGCGTTCGTTCGGCATTCTTGCCACATGTCCGAACCATCGGAGCATTCCCTTTCGCATCTTTACATCAATACTCTCTTTCATACCTACTCGCTCTCTTACGTCGTCGTTGCGAATGCGGTCGGTCAGCCTAACTCCACAGATTTTCCGTAGAGATCGCATTTCGACCGCATTAATTTTGCTTTCATGCTCTTTTCTGCATACCCAACTCTCGCTTCCATATAGTAATGTTGGGACAAGCACTGCGTTATGTATTGCTACACGTGCCTTCTGACTGAGGTGGTGGCTACCGAGAAGTTGTCCCAACGCTCCGTTCACTCTATTTCCCGCATTCACTCTTCGCTCTATATCAGTGGTGTACCTTCCATCTCGGCTAAAACCACATCCAAGATATACAAATTCATCCACTTGCTCTAGTACATCATTACCTATTTTTACTCTTACATTTGTTCTGACTTCATCTCTTTCAAAGACCATTAATTTGGTTTTGCTCATATCCACGCGTAGACCCCTTTTCTTACAATCTTCTGTCATTGTGTCGACTAGAGTCTGCAGGTCAGTCGCTGAATGTGCCAGCAGGACTGCATCATCTGCATAGAGCAGACCAGTAACCACTGAGTCGCCCGTCTGGACTCCCACATTCATATCGTTCAACCTTTGGAGAACCCAAAACCAAGTGTGATCAAAAACTTTTTTGTCAAACGTGGTGATTATTTCAGGTTGAGAGCCCTCAGCGCTCACGCACAGTCAAGGTAAAGTTGTCATAGGCATCTGGGGCTAACAACTAAGTCACACACAGAAAAAAGAACTTGGTGATAATGGAATATATTCAATTTATGATGAAGCCCCGTTAATCTGCACATATAGGCTCCGTTATTCTCTTCCGTATCCGTGGTGCCGTCCTACGCTTATCGTAGCTGTACACCCCTTTACTTGTTGGTTAACTAGTTAATTTTGTTTTCTTGTCTCCTGCTTTACCTAGGGGCGTTTGTGGTGTATTGTGTAATATTTAAGTGGAAAATTTTTTTTCCAACGCCTCCTCTTTAATCTTTTCTAATTAAATTTGTTGCAGGTCCAAAGACAGTTAAAATCATCTTCCGGAACTGCCTGAGAGTCAAACCTCAGTGTAATTTATGGACATCATTATGAATCCTGGCTTACAGGAGTTACAATGGTGGGAATGTGTGGTGGGATTAGTCCTAACAAAAAAAAAGTCTGTGTGAAGGACTATGCCCAATAGTGGGCTTCGATAAGTTAATGTATGCTATTTGCTGACATTATCGATATTTCATTAGCATATATGACATAGAAGTGACGTTCACCGAGTTTTATTAGATGTGACCTTATATTTATTACGCATTTGTTGATAAAGCAGAAAAATGTTTTCATTTTTTAGATTTTGCAAGTAGTTTTTCATTTGTACCGAGTGGGTGGAGCACGCTTTTTCCCTCTGTAGGGCGGGAATGAATTTTAAAAATAGAATCAAATTTAGTTAGGTAGTTAGCTCCGAAAATTTTTACTTAATTAAGAAAATTAAATAAAAGGCTATGGTCTCGTTAGTGTGCCACCGAAGAAAAAGACCGGGTTCCGGTGACCCGCCTGCACGGCATCGAGAGCGGTACATTGTTAGTCGGGTCTACAGTGTCGTGCGCCGCTTTTCTTAGTCGCCTCGGACGGATTAGCGGAGCGTGACCGCACCGTAGCCACCGCCATCTTGTTAGTGTAGGTTTAATGAGCCAGGGTGAAAAATATTATTTTATACTTGCCTTATATTCGAAATAAAAATTACACAGGTGAAAGTCAATTCCGTGTGGTGACGGAGTAAGAAAGCAATTCACTACTCCCTATCTTACCCGTGGGTGATCGTACGAGATGACTAAGGGATATAAAACGCATATAAAATCTATGCGAGAGAAGAAAATCTCGAAACAAAAACCCTATACCTACCAACACGTCTGACCAGCGTGGTATAGTAGGTCAATTACTCTTCATTATGGAGGAGACCCGAGCCCAATAGTGGGACATATATGGAGATGATGATGATAATGAGCTGAAACTCACCAATTCTTACTAGATTACAGACATTACAGTCTCGAAATACCACGTATGAGGAGCTGTTCTTTTCGACTTTTGTAAATATGTATAAAAATGAACTCTATGTCCATAATAGATTTAGAAACTATCTAACCGATGTGCCCCATACCGTTTAATTAGAAAAGCCACAATGTGGTTTAAGACTACTAAAATCATACATTAGGATGCGGTAGGTGGCGCTGCGATCGACTTCAGGTACTTAGGTATTATAGAACAAAACTAAAAAAAAAACTGCTATCGCCAACGTTTGCCTATTTAGGGGAAGGTTGCGATGATTGGACCACATAACTTTAAAGTGTCATATCTAATAAAATAAAAGTGATAGAACAAAACTAATGATTGAGATTTAATCCTTTCTTAATACAAATACGATGCTGTATTTATTTCAATTGAAAGTTGAGCAATTTTAGCAGAATAGTGTTAAAATGATTTAGAGATGCATTGCTTTCTTTGGACCACCGTTGCATTGAATGGACCGCCCAGTTGCCATCAATGGACTTAGAAAGCTATAGGCAAAAGGTCTAATCATGGTAATATGATTAAATCATATAATTTTAATCAACTTTTATTAATGAGAACAATCGCAATCACATAATTAACGATTAACGTTAAAATTTAAAACATTGGTAACAAAATGTAGGTGTTATAGGTATATATACTGTCTTAAACTCAATTGCGAGTGGCGCTTCATAAATGCGTAATACCATTTCATTCCTGCAGTTAGGGTTTCTGTTTATTAATCTTAATTTTTTTTTCCGGGTTAAATGAAATGCTAGTTCCACGACATATTTAGAGAATTCTCCATCTCTATAATGTGCTTACCAAGTTCAGTTTCTAATACTGCAGGAAGATCACCTTCTGATCCTATAATTTGAGTCGCCTTATATGCAGGTTATAGTCAGTCGACCATATTGCCTTGTCTTCCGTATTCATTTTCTGCCCTTCATTTAGAGCCATTGTCCGGCAGTAAGTCAAATCGTCGCCTTTAAGTGCCATGGCCACACTGTTAAAGGTATTGGAATTTTAGTGGCAAACGTATGTAAGGCACTGTAATATCATATTCACTACACCTCAGTACTTCCTGCGCATTAAATTACATAAAATGACATCAAAATTACTTAAGGACGTTAAAACAACAAGATATTGAATATTATACAATAGCACCACATGATTCTTTTCCTTTCTCGCTAAAACTCTCTTGTTTTTTTTTAAGACGAGAAAGATATTTAATGTGTACAAAACGATCAGTTGAGCAGTTGGTTTAACATAATTATTCAGGAAAATTACAATTTCTTTCGTGTATAACTTTTGGGTGGACACTAGAAGATCGACTTCTTCATAAATTAATGTAACCGTAGGAGATTATTGCTTTTTTATTTAGAAAAATGTGTAAAATTATCAAGTAAAGTGATAGTAACAAATTTTATTGTGTGTTACAATATTACAAACGGAATGAAGACGTAAAACTTAACAGAGGCGTAATTCCCGCCACATTTGACTTTAAACGCTCCGTTCAAAAATCGTTCAGTTCATTCATTCACATGTCTCGTTCCGTTTCACTTGTCGCGTGATCAAAGCGGGTGCGTTGACGTCGGCGCAGTATAAGTTAGATTTACAGCTTACGGAAGCTAATTAGGGAGGAGGCCCTTCAGGCTATGGGCCAGTTAGTACGCCGCACGTGCAGCCGGTCGTGACTGTTTGAGAGTTAAAAATGATTAGACTGTACGATTAAGTTTAAAGAAGATCATTAAGCTTCTAGTATTTAAAAATGCTGTATTTTCTAAGTGTAGGCAATTATTTCTATAGAAATAAGAATACAAATCTCATCTAGTAGATTTATCGATAACATTATTTAAAAATGATTCCTTTAAAACTAGAATTATTTTTATGTTTTTTTTTCTCTAGGAATAGATTATGTATATATTATGAAGTCAAGGGTAACATATCTCTAACGCGTCACGCGAGATGATCCGTAACTAAGTTCACGCCATTCTCACACATAGAGGAGTCGACAGTTTTTGTTCCATAATTTGTAACTAATTAAGAAACAAAAAACTCCCGGCGTCTTTGATCAGTTACAACATATGGTTAACTCGAAATCTTTCGTTTACATGTTATGTTAATTAATTGTACAATAATAATTAGGACAGTTAAGGAATGCTGTGTGATTATATTAATGGTTAAGATTAATAGGGTCATTTGTGATACCTTTAAAGTGGCTTTAAGTATAAAAGAGATATGAGATGAAACTGTAGAAAGTTAAACTTAATACTTTTTTTAGTTAGGTATTCGGTATTCAAATACACATCACCTACAGATATTCATTGTCATCGTAGATACGTAAATAGACATACATCTATTTTCTAGAGATGATGATGATGTATGATTCTAAAGTGAAATCTGGTTAAGTGGCACCTGGATAAGTGAGAAACATCTATTATTGAGAGTTGCAATGAGGTCCCGGTACTTTTTCATTGAATTATCTCTGTTAATGGGACTTTTCGAACCTAGTTAAATGAGAATTGAATTCTAGGATTTATTCGATGTATAACTCTATATTACCCGTGTGGCGACGGGATAGAATACATGTGTCGCCACCCCTTGCTTGCCCGTAGGAGTCGTAAAAATCGACTAAGGGTTCACCAGGAGAGTGGGCAGCAGCTCTCTCCTGGGAAACGTATTACACCACACTGCGATCGCCAACCCGCCTGCCAAGCGTGGCGATTACGGCTTTAACCCCTTATGAGCAACACAAATAGAGAAACGGCCCCCAGTCACGGCAGCTCCGCTATCCTACAGGCTCATCGTGGTAGCGGGCCTGGTAGCGATGGAGTAGGGGGTGCGAAGAATCTCCGGCAGCGATCCGGCTACCAATCAAAACGACCTTTGGCCCTGGTAACACACAACATTCGGACACTCAGGACCGATGAGAAGGTCATCGAGCTGGAAGAGGAATTGAGCAAAATCCGCTGGGACATTGTAGGATTATCAGAAGTGCGAAGAGAGGGCGAGGGCACGATAATCCTACGTTCTGGAAACTTGCTCTTCTACCGGGAGGGAGATCACCCGTCCCAAGGCGGTATAGGGTTTATCGTTCGAAGGTCTCTCGTAGGCAACGTGGAGAGGATCGAGAGTGTGTCGGCAAGGGTAGCATACCTTATACTCAGAATTACCAAACGGTATTCGTTGAAGGTCATACAGGTATACGCACCGACCTCGGCATACTCCGACGACGAGGTGGAGGTCTTTTACGAGGATATCTCGAAAGCCATACACGCGTCCAAAACCCACTTCACGGTGGTTATGGGAGACTTTAACGCGAAACTAGGCAAAGGGAGTGATGATGAGCTGAGAGTGGGGAAACATGGATATGGACAGAGAAACCAGAGGGGCCAGAAACTGGCTGAATTTCTGGAGAAGGAAAGCCTCTTTATGATGAATTCCTTCTTCAGAAAGCAGCCACAAAGGAAATGGACCTGGATTAGCCCCGATGGTTCAACAAAAAACGAGATAGACTTCATCTTGTCGGACAAACGACATATATTTAATGATGTCTCAGTGATCAGCCGGATTAAAACTGGGAGCGATCACCGAATAGTACGAGGCACATTAAATATCCACACAAAAGTCGAACGGTCACGCTTGATGAAGTCTACCCTCCGACCTACACCTGTCCAATACCAGAACCTCGAAAACTTTCAACTCGAACTACACAATCGCTTCGAATGTCTAGACGAGTGCGAATCTCCGAACGATATAAACAACAGGTTCGTGGAAACTGTCCACGCGGTTGGGTCGAAATTTTTCAAGGCTCACCGCGCTAATAGACCTAAAAAACTTTCTGACCAGACTCTCAAGCTTATGGAGCGGAGAAAAGAAATGACAGTACAGTCTTCAGCCGATTGGTCCGAACACAGGCAGCTAAATAGGCAGATCTCCAGGTTTGTGCGTCGCGATATTCGCCAATTTAATACGCTCCGTATTAAAGAAGCGATAGAGCGGAATCGTGGCTCAAAAGTGTTCGCACAAGATCTGTCTATCGGGCAAAGCCAAATGACTAAGCTGAAGACCGATGACGGCACTGTCATTTCATCCCAAAGTGAGATCTTGGGAGAGGTCGAAAGGTTCTATGGACAGTTATATAAAACATCCCGAAATCCTGTTGTCGGCTTGGTCCAAGATCCCAGATCCAAGCTAACTCGGCACTATACCGAAGAAATCCCGGACATTAGCTTGTGCGAGATCAGAATGGCTCTCGAACAACTAAGAAACGGTAAGGCACCGGGAGATGACGGAATTACGGCAGAGCTCCTGAAGGCAGGCGGCAAGCCGGTCTTAAAAGCCCTTCAGAAGCTATTTAATTCCGTTATCCTCGGGGGCGACGTTCCAGAGTCGTGGACCAGGAGTGTGGTGGTGCTGTTCTTCAAGAAGGGCGACAAAGCTCTTCTAAAGAACTACAGACCCATCTCACTATTGAGCCACGTCTACAAGTTGTTTTCGAGAGTCATTACCAATCGACTCACGTGCAAGCTTGATGACTTCCAGCCGCCCGAACAAGCTGGCTTCCGAAAAGGCTATAGCACCATAGACCATATCCTCACGCTTCGGCAGATTATCCAGAAGACCGAGGAGTACAATCGGCCTCTGTGTATAGCGTTTGTGGACTATGAGAAAGCCTTTGATTCAGTCGAAACTTGGGCGGTGCTGCAGTCCCTTCAGCGGTGCCAAATCGACCATCGTTATATCGAAGTGCTGAAGTGTTTGTATAGGAACGCCACAATGTCAGTCCGTATTCGGGATAAGAGTACGAAACCGATCCAGTTGCAGAAAGGCGTGAGACAGGGAGACGTCATGTCTCCGAAACTGTTCACCACTGCACTGGAAGATGTCTTCAAGCTTTTAGACTGGACCGGACTCGGCATCAACATCAATGGCGAATACATCACTCACCTTCGATTCGCAGACGATATTGTCGTCATGGCAGAATCCATGGAGGACCTGGGCACCATGCTCAACGATCTCAGCAGGGTATCCCAACTAGTGGGTTTACGAATGAACATGGACAAGACGAAAGTCATGTCAAATGCCCATGTCATTCTTGTACCGGTCCTAGTTGGCAATGCGATTCTCGAAATCGTCGATCATTATGTTTACCTTGGACAAACAGTCCAGTTAGGTAGATCCAATTTCGAGAAAGAGGTCAGCCGACGAATCCAACTCGGTTGGGCAGCGTTCGGGAAACTTAAGAAGATCTTCTCATCCAACATACCTCAGTGTTTGAAAACACAGGTCTATAACCAGTGTGTGTTGCCAGTGATGACTTACGGCACGGAAACGTGGTCCCTAAATGTAGGCCTCATAACCAGGCTCAAAGTCGCTCAGCGTGCTATGGAGCGGGCTATGCTCGGGATTTCTCTGCGAGATAGAATCCGAAATACGGAAATCCGCAGACGAACGGGTGTAACCGACATAGCACGAAGAATTAGCATGCTGAAGTGGCAATGGGCAGGCCACATCGCTCGAAGAACCGACAACCGCTGGGGAAGAAAGGTTCTAGAGTGGCGACCACGTACCGGACGACGCAGTGTGGGACGCCCCCCCCACTAGGTGGACAGACGACCTAGTGAAGGTTGCTGGGCGTCGTTGGATACAGGCGGCACAGGACCGCACTCTGTGGCGTAAAATGAGGGAGGCCTACGTTCAGCAGTGGACGGCAATAGGCTGAAATGATGATGATGATGATAACTCTATAATTGAGATTTTATAGCTCAATTCTATAAGTGAGACAATTCAATCAGATTGAGACAGGTTTTAACACGTTTGTTTACAAATATTTGAATGTATTTCGCACATGCTTTGTTTGTCAGTAGGTACTATCTCAGGTTTTGACCTAAAAACAAGGGAATAAAAGTGTACAAAATGTCCAAACATAAATATAAAATGTTATCAGCATCGGAAAAATCTATCAGATTATGATTAGATATCGAGAAACAGGTTTCATTAACTAGCAATCAAGTACAAGCAAACATAACTGATTACTTTAAATCATAAACTTTACAGTATTGTTTTGTTTTTAATATACCTATATCAATAAATGGTACAAAATCTTGGTCCCTTTATAGGTCCTAAAATTATTGAAAATATTTCCCAACACTTCCTGAAGCTTCAACCCCGATCGCACCTGGAAATGTGAAATAATGACCATAAGAGTTACTTTAGATTTTGTAATTAGGGGAAAGTGGTGAGGATTTTAGCATTAGTTAAATAAAAACTTAGTCAGATATACTCAATGTAAATTCAGAATATCTGACTTTACATATAGCTGAATCTAGTATAAAACAGTGGTAATGAAATATATCAATTAAAAACGTAATTTAAAAAGGTAAATAGATAACAACGGTAAATGAGAAGATTGTTAACTATTAACTAATATTTTAACTCTGTAAATATTATGTAAAGCTATCGTCATAAAAGGAAACAATTAAGTTGAAATTTGTTCAGTAAAATTATATCTAATTATGTCAATAAAATTTTATTTATAGGATCATGTCTTAAAAGACTAAAAAAGTAAATTCAAAATGGCGGACACTGAAAGCAACGGCGCGGTTTCTTTCCGCGTATTACTAACATTACCATACTTCAGGCGGCGAAGCTTATTTAAATGCTCCACCGACTCCATTTAGAGCTTGGAAAAATAAAACTGGGGAACAGATCCCGCGATCTCTCGCTGAGCCGCTTTTGTGGTAAATATGTATAAACTTACAAAATTATTTTTGCGTATACCTACTTCTTTGCTTTACAATTCTTGCTCTTATTACCATTTAATAAGAAAGTTACTACTAGTTTTGTTTGGTTAAGTAAATTGGCTTATGTATAAGTATCTACGTTTTGTCGGTGGCATCTTTTTATTTTATTACATTTTATTTGGGAGCTCAGCTGCCAGTCGTGTTGTTTGCCACACTTGAGTATATTTCGCTTTCTATCTAATATCTACTTACTTAAATATGAACACCTTCTGCAAAAATCAAATTTGTGCAAATGTTGATATAAATTTATGATTTTATGTAAAACAGGCATATAAAATTGCTTCCAATATAAAACAAAGCAGGAATTAAGTTAAACGATGAAAAAAGAGTCCCTGAGGCATCCAGTATTTGAACAATGATTCCATTATCTGAGGACGAGACGACGCTTTCTCTACTTGGATATAAAAGATAAAACTGAATAGGCACCAATTTTGTTCCATTACTCTCAGCCACCGCAGAATACATATTATCCGTAAAACGGAACGCAAACAAAGTGAACGTCGTTTTCCCGTCGACGATAACTTAATTTCAGTCCGCCATAAGTACGTAATTAGCGAGCCGCTGCCTTATCGGCCGGCGGGTAATTAACCTCTCCGGGGGGTGTCCTCCTACTCCCTAGGGCCTACCCGTCCTCCCGGTGCACCTTGAATACCTCCTCGGCTCGTAATATTTCCGCCATATTATCCGGGAGTCCGCCCATCTTCTCCGCCAATAGCGGCGATTCCCGCGCTTTTGTTTCGCGTCGTCACGGCTCCGTTCCGAAACGTTGTAACTTGGTATGTTTTCTTTGGGAAATTTGGCTGTATTCGTGAGTTGGATGCGGTTTGTTTTCATTGGAGCAGGTTTATTATACTAACTTTGTCTTCGCTTTTGAAATATCATAACTCGTTTTTTTGTTTATTATAAACCAAACTGTATGGGTTCAAATGTGAGGTTTATTTTCAGTACTCTTGCATGTTTTGTAGGGGCTTGTCGTCAGTTCATATTTCATGTGTTATCATCTTTTATTGAGTGCCAGCCAGGGCATTGTTGTCGGTTTACTGAGCGGTTATCTGGCGCGACCGCCAGTGTTTAGCGACGCCTTGCCTGATGAATAGCATATTGGTATGATGTAACAGACACTTGCAAAACCTTGTAGGTTATTATATAAAGGGTGAATATGTGTTAAGGGTTAGATTAAATTAGATTTCAATACTATAATTTACTTAATACTATAGGAATATTTGATAGAATATACTCTAGGTTCCTTTTAATAGACTAGAATGTTTTGCAGAGTCGTTTCAAATTTAACAGAATTTTTCTTTTAAAAACCTGGATTTGTATCTGGGATTGAGATTTGCACTTTTTCGAAATATGAAATATAAGTGAAAATGTGGTACCCAGGTTTCAAGGCAGCACAAATATTTCTTCACAAGTAACCAGGTTCAGCCATCCAGGTTGATAGAAGGGCAACCAAGGGACCTATAACTAGCAGTGTACCTATTCCTTTTCTGCCTATTGACCAAGCGATTGATTTGGTTGCCCTGATTTCAATGGCATAACTATAAATATACCTATAATTAACAAAACTGTATCTTTTTTTATAAATGTAGGACGATTGGCAGTAAAATATTAAAACTAATATAAGAGATATTAAATGTACATGTTATTCTCAAAGGATTAAGTAGGAGTATATTATATTTCGCCATATTGTTTTCATTTCACGTAAAAGAGCCGTTGCTGTTAACCGACGACAGTACCAAATTTCACGTTTTTCGTTGAGAATCTTTTGAGAAAACCTTCAGAAAACTATATATTTCTTCTTCTTTTTTTTTTCGTATTAGCAATCAGCTACTTTACGAGCCATTTTTGCCTGTGTCGAGTTACAACATTCACCACGTCTTTAATATCTACTTGGTGCCAGTGTCAAGTTATAAATATTTTCACGTTTTTAGTCTTTCAAGTTAGTCATTGTCTAAGTCAAATTATCGCCATTAACAGTGCTATGGCTACACTGTTAATGGTAAATTTTGGGAATTTTGATGGCAAACAAAAACATTGTAAAGCACTTTTATAACATATTCACTACATCCCAGAAGTACCTTCGCATCACATTACATAAAATGCCATCAAAATTTTCTAATTTAACACGTTAAAACACTAAGATATCGAATATAATACAAGAGCACCACATGCCGTTATTAAATTCCCGCCAAAAGTTCATATATCTTTTTGCCAGAACCTGAATCGTCGAACCTAGGAGTTTAAGATCGGCAGTGACATACGTACTTATATATTATAAGTAGTAATATTACTAACAACCAAGAGAATTATGAAATCATTATTAATTATTAGCAAAATATTTAAATAATGAACCTAGTAATAATCGATCACGGACACGGTGCAGAGAAGCGTGTTACCGAACGAACGGTCGTTTGTCAAAATTACGCGGGAGTTGATAAGCCGCATAATTTTTGGCGCGAGACTCGTTGGCTCGTCCTAATTGGGTGGCGCGGACGGTACGCCGATAAAGCCCGGTTTACACAGCGTTTTAATTAATAGAGGTCGTCATACTAACATTAGGGTTGTGGGTTACTTTTTTAAATATTATAATGATTAAATGTAGTAACTGTCTCTTTATTTCTTAAGTGTATTGCATTTTAAAGAACTCTTCAAAGAACTTAAAATTTTCAAAGATGTTTTGTGATTGTGAAAAATTAACAAGATATTTAAAGAAAATCCAAATATGTGAAGACCTTAGTGAAAACCACTCTTCTTTTTCACTCTGGTGCTTATTTCTTGTCTTACCTTATCCTTTTAAATAGCACACATGAGATATATGATTATTTAAGTATATGTACTAGGTACTAATTTACGATATATTGTGCAAACTCGTGATTAGTCTAAGATAATTTTTGCACTTTTAATTTTTTAACGGACTACGGACGGTCTTTTGAGGCCTCATAACCTGCTATATTAACATTTTCCACATTTAAAGTACGCTACTGAAACCAATTCTTTGATTTCAGTTATTTTGTCGGATACCTACCATCTCGAGCCCAGCAATGTAAATACTATACTTATAATTTTACTTCTATCATTATTGTTTATTCTGTGCTTTTAAGCTACAAACTTTAGTCTTAACGAAGGCCGTCCCGTAATCGTTACTATTTTAGACTGCATAGATAATGGAAAACTGGTTTAACTACCAAATTTCCGTTCAGTCCCTGTGCAGGACATTTCTTTGTGCTATTTACAAATAATTGTTCTGAATCTAGTCTTACTTGCTCGTTAATTGTATAATTGTTAAGTCCTTCGTGACTTAATAATTTAGTTCTTAATGTGAGTTGTCACAAAGTAAGTACAG
Organism: Lymantria monacha; assembly: GCA_905163515.2. Lineage (NCBI taxonomy): Eukaryota > Metazoa > Arthropoda > Insecta > Lepidoptera > Erebidae > Lymantria > Lymantria monacha. Next base: position 7,174,777 of record LR991081.1, on the reverse strand, counting down.
AATTTATTCATCGTATTTTGTTCTTTATGTTTATCGCATTTGCTATTGTTTGTAAAATGTAATTTACGGTCATTAAAAAGAGCATGTTGAGTATCAATATTCAAAATGACGGTTTTGGAGTCTGCCCATGATCATTGTCGAAGTTTAACTTTACCGTACTCAACTTGCTCGTCTTATCAAAGTTGTAACCAACGCGAATCGGTGAGAATGGCTGGAGTTACCGCAATCAACTCGGGCTTGTACCGACACAAACGCCTTTATTGTCATAGTGAAGTTCAGATAAGTTTGGGAGAAGTGCTTCAAAATTTCTAATTAGAGAAGCCCTTTGTACTTTATCTGCAGGTCTTTGGGCAGTAAGCATTAGTACGGTACGTATTTTATAGATAATAATAATAAAATATGTTACTACTTCTTCCTTTGCACAACTATTATCAATCATGGATTTAATTATTTCACATTATAGATATTTTTTACTCATTTTTATTTTATCTTTAAGAAGTAAGTAAAATTAAAAATTATCGAAAATTAAATAAGAATAAAAATTATAATTTAATATAGATTTGGTCATGTAACTGCATAATACGATGTATGACGAATACGATAACTATTATTAAGAATCTTTTACTGGAACGACCCATAACGATGCTTCGAAAAGTTACACACACTTATTATATTGTACATACATACATACATATCATCACGCCATATCCCTTGCAGGTTAGGCAGAGCGAACAGAGTGCCAGAGAACTCTATCTCTGCATACTTCACTCGCTTCCTCAACATTCATAATTCTCTTCATACACGCTCGCCGGTTTCGGAGACTCTTGACTCCACCTTTCTTCAGTACATGATCGATCTGGTCTAGGTAGGTTAGTCTCAGTCTCCCTCGGTACCTACATCCTTCCACTTTATTATATTGTAAACTGAATTAATATAAAATTAACTTCTTATTATATGTATATCAATGTATCTTTTCTTGATATTTAATCTATAAGTTCTTGGACATTGTACCTACTCCAAAGATGAATAATGCCTTAATCGTTACGCACGGCAAGCTCATTGGCAATCGTATTTGCTGTTAAATTCTCTAGAAGACCGCGTCTGTTCAAATTCTTGGTGCCCTATTAGCTGGGTTTTTCAATTAACAGAGTGTAATATTCAAGGTAGTATATAGCTTATTGTTACAGAAGGATCACTAATATCCAACAAAGCTGTCATGAGGTTCATGGAGATAAATGGTAAATTAATTTATAAAAATCTGTTTGAACCAGTCCCAGTTAGGTATGAACCATAGCACTGAAAAATATAAAAAAAAGGACACTTCTTAAGCTATTATAGTCAGGTGATTTTAGTGGAATAAATTCAAGACGAAACATTCTTATCTTATTGTACAATTTAGTTCAAATGGATGTTTTCAAAATTGTAATATAAATTCTCAAAGGAATAATTTCCTTTGCAAAACCTATTTTAAAATTTAAAGAGAATGAATTTGTGAACGCATCTCGGGCTGTCAAATGTAAGCGCGCGAACTTTTGGCGGAAGCAAGAACGAACTGTAGCAAAGCGGGGAGCGTGCAATAAAAACCTTATAAAATTTCTAATAGGAAAACGTACGAAGAGTTTGCCACGTGAATTATGAATGGTAACGAGCTGCGCTTGCTCCCGGTCCCCCGGTATTGGAGTCTGACTGCGTCAAGTTTATACTTGTTTCTTTTGTACGGTGCGGTTTGGTTTATGCGATACGAAAAACAACATTGTTATACTTTGGTTAGGTGCCGAAGTTGAATCACATTTTGGCTTACCGAAACATTTAATTGTGTGCCATATGTATAATTTTTATTAACATGTTTTTGAATACGTGATAAAAATATCAACTTATATTTAAAAATGGTGATTCGTTCAAATAATATATTTACGTTATATAAATATCTAATTAATTAACAATAGTGCCTAAATAAGGCCGTTCTCTCCGTTTTTGTCCTATAGCTATCATAATAATCGTTTATACCCCATAAAATGCTCCACATGAACATGTTCAGCACTCACAGCAGTATAAAAGATTGACCTGATTGTATTAAAGAAAATGATTTTTTTTTTTATAAAGTTGCGGGTTTGTTTAAGAACCTACAGTAAAATTTAAAGCAAAACTTTATCTAAATCTTACGATGAAATTTAATTCATCGTTAAAGTTCTTATCGAAATATATAAAATTAGTTTATAAAAGAAATACTTATAAACAAAAATTGCTCATTTAAAATTCTTCATATTTTTTTTGTATCGGTAATCAGCTACTAATATGACCGTATTGTTGCCAGTGCCAACACTGGTTACAATTTTTTTCACAAATTCATCATCATCATCTCAGCTCATATCATATATGTCCCACAGCTGGAGTCGAGCCTCTTCCACACTAGGAGGGGAATGAACTTAAACTATAACGATGGTTAGATGTGCTTGTATAGGGTTTTATTTCGAGTTTTCCTTCTATAGCATTATATGCATATCACACGCCTCATAAGCGAAGCGTTGAGGTCTTGCTCTACTCTCGATATATGAAAATCAAGCACTTTTCAAACCTAAAAATAATTATATTTTCTCACATTGCACTAATAGAACAATATTATCATACATATGTCAAGAAAAAAATATTCGTTTTAACGTATTTGATATTTTAAAAAGCAATTATTTTGTTTAAAGTAAGAAAATAGTTGATTAAAAAAATATTAGAGGACGTCGGATAAAATATTCGGGATCTGGCATGATCACGACCGTAAAAATTAATGTATCAAAATATTTCTTTTTTTAAAAGCTTCATAATTGCAACGGGCTTGTTTCCTTTCGACAATAGCTTGGTAATTCTTTGTCGTTTAATTGCAATTAATAAAAAACTAAACTGCTGAGTCATTAGTGTATGTATACCTTATGAAAATTGGGTTCGTTTACATTTTTTGTTCGTCCATACGGTTATGCAAAGGAAATAAACCCCATGCAGCCTATTGTAAATGAACAGCTATGTTTAGCACTACGTCGAGAATGGCACGAAATTTCAAAAGTATTTCTTTTTCTTTCATATTCATTTATGGCATTGGCTAACAGTAAATGATAAATAATATAAAAATTATGATGCGTGAACTTTTGGATTTTCCAAATTATTTTATCCTGTAGTCGTCTCTTACGGGTAAGATAGGGAGTGGTGTTTTGTATTCTTACTCCGTCACCACACGGAAAAAAATTACAACTTTCTTCTAATTAGTCATTATTATTAAAGATGACGTTATATTTTAATTAAAATAAACAAAGGCACATTTTAAAAAGCTCTATCTTCTAACAACTTTTTTACAATAGGTTCGGTTTGAAGAGATATTTATTAATTATTGTATAATAAGTATTGGATGAAGCAGAAGGAGATGGTGATAGGGAATGAATATTTTAAATCTCCATTTTGAATTCAGTAATAGGTTGACCACTATTACGATAATAAATCGAATAGCGGGACGCTTCCGTAGTAAGTTATTTCTAGTATAAAGTTTTGTTGCCAAATAATGCAAGTCTTGTCGTAGCGTGAGCGTAATATTCTCTGTGTGGCGACAGGATAAGAATACAATGGTCACTATACCTTACTTACCCGTGGGAGACGAAAATCGACTAAGGGTCTCACCAGGTGAGTGAAAAGCAACTCTCTCCTAGTCCTAGGAAGCGTAGATACACCTCACTGCCATCACTAAGCCGCTTGCAAGTGTGGTGACTAAGGTTTTTTTTTTTAAATTAATATTTTTATTTTTATGAACGAGGCGTACGTTCAACAGTGGACGGAGAAAGGCTTAATGATGTCATAGCGTGACTAAATGAGACCAAAAGCTGGATAATATATTTTATTACCCTTTTTTTTTTGTTTTACAGCACCTGTCTCATTTCACATATTTCGAGAACACCTTGTTTTGTTTAATTCATATACGTGCAGTTATCCTACAAGCTACAGTTGATCCCACCGAGCTGGCCACGGATGTCAAGGAAGCGGTACTAGCGGCCGACCCAATGGTTATGGAGAGAAAATACAGTGGGTTATGAGCCCACACGTTGCCTTTGCATCGCCCCGGAACGGATGCCATGTATACAAACCATAGTCAACCAAAAGAAAAAGAAAACTACAGTTGATTACTTGATTTAATAGCTTTGTGGTGAAGAATTAATAATACCTCTAATGTTCTAGTTCGAGTCGTGAAAACGACAAAAAGATGTCACAACGGGGTGCTTAGAGTATTTCAAATTATTGTGACCGTATGCTAAGTAAATAATCTATACATATAAAACGTTAAAACTACATACATACATATCATCACGCCATATATATATATATATATATATATATATATATATATATATCATAATATCATAACGTTAAAACTGTTTCTAGCTATGTCCTTTATAGACCACCTATTCGTCCAACGGCCCAAATGATGTGGTCTAAACTGGTTTGATAAAAAAGTTAAGTTGATGATGATTTTAGATCACTAAAATTGTTTGAGGACTTGGTAGCTGGCGTTCCGATATGCGATGGTGGTTGTTGATCACTAAAATTGTTTTAGAACTTGGTAACAGGAGTTCCGATATTATATTGGCGATGGTTTTCATGGCATATTTCTTTTTTGGAGTCATAAAAACTGGTTGCCTCATAACCAGGATAATGGTTAGCAGTATTGTCCTATAAAACTCATAATAGTCATTTTGATCGCGATATCATCTGTTAAGCTTGGCATTATGACCTTCCCTCTGAAGTCTACATCAACGGTGGTCAACAATAGATGCGTAGATTTAATACATACAAATTTGAAAAGTTATAAGCGTCTGCAATGGGAATCAAATCTGAGAACTCTGTATAACAATATCTTGGTCTTTTACTCGGCTCGCTTCTGCTTAAACAATTTTTTTTTCTAAATATTGCAATGAATATTGTTATGTTAATTATAGCACCCATGTGGTCACAGAGTAAGAATACAATTTACCACTTCTTTCTTATCTGTGGGTGATCATCATAATATATAATAAGTAACATACCAAGAGAACGAAAATTCAAAATAAAACCTAACTATATTATACTAACACGTCTGACCATTGTGGTACTGCCAATAATAGCTCATATGTGAGCTGAGATGATAAGCTGTGTGGTAGCGCCTACGAATACTACCTACCCTTACTTTGTTCGTAGATGTTGTAAAAGACGACTAAGAGACTTATAACGACCTGGGCCAACTCCATCTGATGCCGTTTGGCCATCAATTACATTCCCAAGGAGGGTTGACGTCTGGTAAGCGACCGGTCATAAAACTATTGCATATAACGTTTACAATTTTTACCTACTATAAAAGAAGAGTAGGAGAATGATGATGGGAGCTAAGATGATAAAGAATAAAAAATATCATAACGGATTAAAAAGAGGACATTCTTCAATAGTCTCATCTATGTGGTCACCCTCAAATGTGAGTGTGAGCGTGTGAAAACGTGCAGTTTTTCAGAGACTTAACACAGTCCCTTTTTTGGAGCCGCGGGCGAGCGGGACAGGGTGTTAAAACTTGTATATCGGATTAGACGAAATTACTAAGTGCTTCAGTTAAGAGGGTCTTTTGAGTTTATAACGAAATTTATGGATGTGTGAATTAAAAAGCTTTGACTACAAGTTAGTTGGAATTATTTGTTTTTATTATATTTTCTTATTGTTTTGAAGCTTTGATCCTGAACTAAACTCGGTCATACAATAAAATGGAATCAAATCAAACCATTGTTTGAGGACTCTCTAACTAAATCATTTCAGGAACAGCATGCGACTTCATAACTAACCGTAAACTCACTAACACTGTTAGAGTTGACCGCCACTGGTACCGAATCAAAAGTCTACGTCCTAGACTTGCATACTGTCAATTTTACATTTCGTATAAAATTAGCCCAGTAATCTACCACCAGCTCAGACGGTCGACACGCGGCTACAAGCTGATACACTCCAACAAGAAACTCCGGAAACAATGTGGAGTCAAGACCCGAAAAAATGATTTTTATAATCATTTAGGTAATATTAATCATCTTTGGTGTGATAATGAGGTGAAAATATAATTAATTACTCTCTCTTACCTGTATGGGTGGTGTAAAAGACGATTAAGGGATATAATATGCAGGTAAGATCTATGCAAGAGAAGATAAACTCAAAATGAAACCTTTACCAACCCCACTGACCAGCATAGTAAGTCAATTGGAAGGTCCATTGTAGAGAAGGCCAACAGCGGCCAGCAAGGAGGACGTAAGAATCGTGGGCGAAAAATCTGGTGACCAAAAGATAGATGTTTTGTGTGAATGAGAATGCGTATGAAAACTGAGTGCAGATATGATGGCGTACAGTCTATGAAAGTTAAAAATATGTTGTACCGATTCCATCTAGCTCGGGATGATAATGCAGGGAGGGCCTATAGGAGCCGAGATGATAATGATTATTCATCACTATTATTTGAGTTATATATCCTTAGTAGGAATACAACGATCCATTCTCACCAAGTTGAAAGTACTGCAATGACTTGTGGCCACTAACACAAACATGCTACGTTCTCGAAATATTTACTCTTTGGTTGCGAATCCCTCAACCAAATTGTATGTATTACTGGACTGGACGACAACAATGAATTTAATCAGAGGTAACGAGGTCTATCTCGCCCTATAGATATGATGTAATTGTCGCTAATATTGAAATGAACTACTAGCAATATTGGATAAATGAATAGAGCCAATAGCGTCGCCAGCTTATGACTATTCGGGCAATGGGGCAATATTATGGAGGATAAAGACACACCATACCTACCTACTACTTACATATTTTTACACTGTTTAATGGCCTTGCGTTTTGGCAAATCTGATATAGAGGTGATGAAAATGGCGGCGATTTTAAAAACGGATGTCAATATCTTAATGTTATTCTGATTATTCCAATACTTTCTACAATATACATTAAACCTTGTGAATTTATTTACGTTTTGTCATGCGATGCAGAATTTATTAATAGGTAAGGAAGTCAATTACTCACACTTTGGTCGCTTTGCGGCTAGCTACATTTGATCTCTAGGGCAACTCTAGGCAACTGCCCCCACCTGACCCCCCTTGGCGACGCCCTTGATAGAGCATAGTACACGTTCTTATGTTACAAAAAGCACGCGGACAGTATTAGTGGCGACTTATGCCTATGTGTGGTCGCTAAATTTAGATATGGTAGAGAAGAACTAAAACTAGAACAAATGTTGTAGAAATCAGCGTTCATGCTTCGTAATATGTGATTTTATTCATTCATTCATATATCAGCTGATTTAAACCACTGTTAGACATTAGATATATCACTACCCCTTGCTTTCATATGGGAGTCATAAACATCGTAGACTGTTAGAACTGACCACCAAGAAAGATTTGTTTCCTCGGTACCATATATTACTGTGATCGAGACTTTCAGTGTAACGATTATAGCATAAAAAATTACGTCATTTCTTCACCTTTGTGATACCGATGTCCACCTGGGATGGTAGATGGATGTATGGAAATGTCATAAAATGAAATACTATTTATCATTCTAAAATAATGTTTATTTTCACTCTCCAACTGAAATTGCTTATTTTAGAAATTTTACAACCTTTTTTTTTTTTTTTTTTTGGGGTGGGTTATGGTCGGCGCTCCTCTCGCACCACTCCGTCCGGGGCGACAGAGGGGCGTAAGCACGCATACCCGTAACCCACCCACGAACCTCGCCTACGTCGTTGGACCGGCCACTGGAGCAGCGTGAACTTGTCGTCAGTGGCCGGCCCGATGGAATACCCCCTGAGAGGTACCCTCCCCTTGAGCGACGTCCCCCCCCCGGGGCGGACGTCGTTCCCTCCTCGCGCGGTCAGCCTCTCGGCGGGTGACGGACTAATTCCCCGGTCCAGTCACCCGCGGCCTCGGCTAGGGCGGCATCAGGCGCAGGTAATCGCGCCTACGCCGCCCCAGTCGCCGGCGGTGGTTCGCGTCGTCGAGGAGACGCTCCTCGCGCACGCGCTCCGCCGCCTCCTTCCGCGAGACTACTGCCTCGCAGAAGGCTGCGACCGCGTCCCAGTTCCTGACGCTGTCGAGCATCGCCCTGGCGATGGAAATTTTACAACCTTAATGCCAATCTAACTACTTTTTTTTTGCAGACAGCCTATGGTATCACATACGGACCAATCCATCATCGGCACCAGAAGAGACGGTGTCCAGCTACCATAACTTACCATTTTGTGCCTTTCTGCTGCCATTTGGGCAGACCACTACATCAAGTCTTTGTTTTGGGTGGATGCAATTTACCTACGCGGTATAATAAGCAATTTCTTTTCCCCATTTACTGACAGTTCGAACCACGCAGTAGGATGTGCATGAGCCTTAAAGAATTTTTAACCTAGAGAACTTAAAATGATAAATAATGTATTATATGGCATTCTAATCAGAACTTGACATGTATATTTTCTTTTCTTGTAAGTCGCACTACACTACTTTCAAATTCATATAGATTCTGTTCCACATTTACATCTTGCGTCGCTGAACCGCGCTCGTTTAGAAACAGAGTTCGCGCGCTTGAATAAAAGATGGCGAACACGTGTCTCTAATGCACTCATCAATTATTTCACGAACCCGCCCCGTCCCGTTTCACGGAGCCTCCCTTTAGCTGTGTTTTGATAACAACGAGATTCGGCAGTTTCCATTTCATGTTTTATGTACCTGAATAAGATCTGGTATGCGTTTATTGTTGTTATTTTTATTTGTTAAATCTATATTACTATTAGAAATCAAGTTTGTTTGTTTATATCTTTGATTTACAGCCTAAATCTTTGGAACAACTTGATTGATGCTAAAAAAATATGACAGAAAATCTGTTAATTGAGAAAGGTGGGTAGTTAGGTAGGTATATAATATATAACAAATAAGAACGTAAGCTAACAATAAAATAGTAAATCAGCCAAAGTATATTAACAATGAAATATTTTAATTTAATAATATATATCAAGGATTATGCACAGCCACTGTTGTTACAACTGCTGGGATAACAAAACTTGTTATAACCTATTTTCATTATCATCATCATCTTCAGCTTTTCATCGTCACAATCTACAGGCTTGACTGTTGAAATGGTGATCTCAGTGAGGTATAAGTTTTCTACAAGAGCACTGCTGTCTATTTTTCTGTTGAGACCCGATTTTTACGCCATATGGTTCAATAATTGGAGGCTTTATTGCTAAAATAGACAATCTTAAGCGGAATTGCGATCGTAAGGTGTTTAAGTGTAGAGAGTTGCCATCCATTCTTCCGGTGAGACTCTTAGCCGACTTTAACCATTCATACGGTATTGTTAGGGCAGTATGGGGTGGTGTTAATTGTATTTTTATCTTTTTTTTATAAATACACGATTACGAAACGAAAAATGATGTTACAAGCGGGGTTCGAACCCGCACTTATTGGGAATCCGGCCCAATCGTGCTGCCACTTACACCATCGTTATTTTAGGACATGCAAATTTCGCTTCATATTATATCTTACGTCTTCAATGTGACGTATGCCATCTAGCGGACAATGTTTACACATTGTATAGGCTTAATACTTCAAACTTTACAGTTAGAATTATTCATTTTAATTATTCGTTTTAATTATATATATATATATATACCTATAATATGCATTTTAATTATTCGTAATCGGGTATTTATAAATAATTAAGCATATTAAATGCTAAAAATTTCAGTAATTTGAGTATTTTTATCTTGTTGCCACACGGGACTATATCATGGATATTATTAATGTTGATATTATTATTGAATCCATGTTATAGCTGCGTATTCAGACATAGTTAAGCATTTCATGTGTGGTGACGGAGTAAGAATACAATTCACCAACCCCCTTTCTTACACGTGGATGATCGTAAGAGACGACTAAGGGATAAAAATAATCCATTAAACATCTATGCAAGAGAAGAAAATCTCGAAACAAACAACACGTCTGACCAGCGCGCAGCGTGGTATAATTCCTCTCCAATTATGATGGAGGCTTGAGTCCAACAGTGGGACATATATGAGCTGAGATGATAAGCGAAGCTGTTGGTAAAGCTTATTTGTCTATGTATAAAATATAAGAAATATTTTTGTCTGTTATATACTTATTCAACCGAAGTGCATCGAACTGGTTTCATTAACAAAGAAATAATGCGAAGATGGTTTTAGATCATTATAACAAAGCATTATAAGCTAATAGGTGGCGCTACAATCGATTCGAAGGAATTATATTTTTATTTACATCTATTATATCAATTAGTTTTCCTATAGGTAAATGTATTTTTTTAAATTCATAATTCAATATCTTCTTCTTATTTTTATGTATTGGCAATCAGCTACTTAAATGAGCCATTGTTGCCAGTGTCGAGTTATAATTATCATCAAGTTTTTAGTGTCTTCAGATTAGTCATTGTGCGTCAGTAAGTCAAATTGTCGCCATCAACAGTGCTATGACCACACTGTTAATGGTATCTTGTGAGAATTTTGGTGAAAAACGAAAACGTTGTAAAGCACTTTTATATGATATTCACTACATCTCAGCAGTTCCGTCACATCACATTACATAAAATGATATCGAATATAATACAAGAGCACCACATGACGTTTTAGATTCCCGCCAAAAACTCCATAATTCAATATTTATAATTTTTTAAATTTATACCTCTTTTTTTTTGCTTATGCTGGCAAACGAGCAAGCAGCACACCTGATGGGCAGTGTCACTGTCGCCCGTGGACCTTTACTATACCATGGTGTAGCTAGGCTGCTGCCTACCATTACAAACCCCAAACCCATCCAGTTGAGCTTCCGACTCTCCCGCTCACCGAACGAAGCGCAATAGCACATTGCTATTACTCAGGCGTCGATCTTTTGCGAGAATATGGTACTACCCCGTACGGCCCGGCCCGCGGCTGTAGATAGAGAACTGTCAACAGCGTGGTCCTACCACTTCTAAATTTCATTCATTTTAGTGCGAACGGGCCACCGGTACCAGATCTTTGTCTTCGGTGGCCCTGTAGGAGTGACCCTAAGGTTTTTCATCCGAACTTCCCTGTTGGTGGTATATTACACCCTTAGTCGTAGATATATCACCCGCTCAAAAGTAGAAGTTTTTGATGCAATAATGTACATATATTCATTACGATATCACACAGATCCTATTTGTAGTTATGATAGAATACAAATCAAGATAAATATCTTTAATCATCATCATCATCACAGCACATAAATGTTCCACTGTTGGGCTCGGGCCTCCTCTGTAATGGAAGGGAAATTAACCTACTATACCGCACTGGTCAAACGTGTTGGTATAGTGTTTTGTTTCGAGTTTTCTTTCTCTCGCATAGATGTCATATGCGTTTTACATCCCTAAGTCGTCTCTTATGGTCACCCACTGGTAAGATATGGGGTGGTGAATAGTATTCTTATTCCGTCAACACACGGAAATTTCTTTAAATCAGGCTTAATATCTGTCTCAATAGAACAGAACAAGCGTATATGCTTAGACACTTACAAAATGACTTACAGTGCTACATGAATTACCTGGAATAGTACGTGAATATTTCGTGAATTTTCTATATTTTTTCGTGTAATCACATAATAAGAATACAATTCATCTATTCCATCCACTTTCCTCCTCATGGGTGCTAAGGGATACAATGCCCAGATAACATCTACATAAGATATGAGCTGTGATGGAATTTCTGGATAGACAGAGCTCAAGGAAAGCGTCTGAGCTTGGATACTTACAAATAAACTGTATGTAAACTAAACTAGAGGTACGTCTCTTAGGATTTATATAAATAAACATCCATCCATTCTTTATTCTGTCGATGTCCATTCATAGATATGGGTTTCTACAAGGAGACATATTGTCATCGTTACATTTGGCGGGCGAGTTAGTGAGCACAGTTGATTTAATGAATTTATGATGAAAAGATTCTGGTGACGATGGTTGATCATTATTAAATATCTGAAATAATTTCTAAAAAAAAGAAAAGGGGTCTATGCGTGAATGTGAGCAAAACCAAAATAATGGTCTTTGAATGAGATAAAACCAGAACAGATGTAAGAGTAACAATAGGTAATGATGTACTAGAGCAAGTGGATGAATTTGTATATCTTGGATGTGGATTTAGCCGAGATGGAAGGTACACCACTGATATAGAGCGAAGAGTGAATGCGGGAAATAGAGTGAACGGAGCGTTGGGGCAACTTCTCGGCAGCCACCACCTCAGCCAGAAGGCACGTGTAACAATACATAACGCAGTGCTTGTCCCAACATTACTGTATGGAAGCGAGAGTTGAGTAGGCAGAAAAGAGTATGATAGTAAAATTAATGCGGTCGAAATGCGATCTCTGCGGAAAATCTGTGGAGTTAGGCTGACCGACCGCATTCGTAACGACGACGTAAGAGAGCGAGTATGTATGAAAGAGAGTATTGGTGTAGAGATGCGAAAGGGAATGCTCCGATGGTTCGGACATGTGGAAAGAATGCCGAACGAACGCCTGGTTAAGAAGATATACAATGCGAAAGTGGATGGATGTAGGTACCGAGGGAGACCGAGACTAACCTACCTAGACCAGATCGGTCATGTACTGAAGGAAGGTGGAATCAAGAGTCTCCGAAACCGGCGAGCGTGTATGAAGAGAATTATGAATGTTGAGGAAGCGAGTGAAGTATGCAGAGATAGAGTTCTCTGGCACTCTGTTCTCTCTGCCTACCCTGCAAGGGATATGGCGTGATGATATGTATGTATGTATGAAATAATTTCTAAAATTTGTACTATAATAATATTCCCATTATCTTTTATTTTTATATGTGATTGTTTCGTTAAAAAATACCCATTTTCAATAAATTTGCCTTGACGGTAATAGAGAATAATAAATAAAGCAGTGCGGAAAAAGCAAACTTTTAGTTTTGTAATCTCAAATATTAAATCATACCTAATTTAAGTTATAAATTAAATATAAAATATTAAATAAATCATTCAAGAATCCTTCTCTGACTATGAACCATGGAGCAATTACTCTGTATTTGCTCTGTGCTATGACCATTGGAAAGTGTTCGAAATTTAAAATCTTATACAAACGCGATGAAATCTGTAAAAATAGTTTTATTCCAAATATACAATGCTCGCGTAAACATCAGAAATCATTATATAAACCATTCAAGATCTTTTTTAACTATACATTTTCTTTTTTCTTTTTTAAATATTATTTTCTGTCTGTGGATATGTGACGGCACGCATAATAATAACTATTATTTGAAAATGGAAGATTTTCAAATAATAGTTATTATTATGCGTGCCGTTTCCATTTTATTATAAAATAATAATGGCTTGCCGCCATTTATCGCCTAATTAAATTAATTAAATCAGTAAGTATAGCTATAGCACAGGCGAAATTCCTCCATAATTACACAATAATAATTTATGGTGGTCACGGTCTACAAGACCTCCGCCTCATTCAATTATTCAATAATCAATATTTAAAAATCCTCGAAATAGTGGCCACTTATATGGCTACAAAAGTTAGAAATAACTACAATTGATTATATATCTAATTTTATGTATATATGTTATAAAGAAAACGTTAATAGAGGACTAATCAATATGAATCCACTGAATCTCCATTCACGTTAATGTTTGAACAAGTAATTTCCTCACAAATTATCCGTTTCACAACTAATACATCGGTTGATGATATTAATAGCTTCAGTAGTGAAACAAACAGTTGTTATAAAGTGAACAAATAAGAGTGGAACACTACTTATCAAGAGTCTTCTCTCTAGGGGCTGCCTAAAAGCTCTGTTCTTGGCTTATTACGTGTTTCGATAGCAAAAGAATTGTCTTCAATAGTTTCAATATGAACATGATAAAATCATTTGGCGTGTTTTGTGTTTGTGATTTATATATACGAGGGAATACGATTATTAAATATGGTGGTCAGATAATGACTTCACAATCATAGAAAAAATCATACTACTTAATAATAATAAGACCGAAGGACTCTCAGCTCTGACTTGCCTTAAACAGCTGATCAGAGAGGGGTCGCCAGAGCTATATGCTCGGGGGTGGAAGTGTCATTTTCAAGGGCATAATTACGGGGAAACCATAAGTTTGTTTATCGCAGACTCAATGGTGAAACCGGCGCCGCACCGCTCGACACCCCTAGCCACTTACATCAATGTTGCCCTCTGTTGCCCGTATGACTTGTGTGTCTGTGGCGACTATTTAGGGGGCCCATTCAGTGAGTTGGCGAGTCACCGTCTGCCACCGTTCAGCTCTTAACATGGGTTTGAAGGCAGACGACAGTTATAAATTCATAGATTTAAGATAAACCAGTCCACTGAACACCCACTCCCATATTTCATATATTAGATACCATCATCACACAATGGTTTTACACTTACTGCTGGCATTCCACGTATGTTAAGTGCAGACGTGGAACGTCATCGGTAGGTGTCCCATCCCAATATTTAGATTAAATTTCTCCAAAGGCCTCTGCGTGTTGGATCCATATCCCCATGTAAGCCTCCCAAAGGACCGGGTATCTTCCCTATGGAAGATCCCGTGAATTAAAAGGAGATATAAAAATAAAAGCTTAATACAAAATATTTTGTTGAGCCTTGATAATTGCGAAAAGAGGATCGTAAACAGAAATAAAATATTCTTGTATAACGGAAAGCTACTGGTAATATCATAATATTGGACAATCTATATATCTATATATCTATATATATATATATATATATATATATATATATATATATATATATATATATGAGATTTCCACCTACGTATTGACTCATCACGATATCTCTGGAACCATAAGGCCTACAAACCTTTGGTAGAAATATTTCTTTTGCCGAGTAGAGCTCAGCTAAGAACAGATTTTACGAAATTATATCCCTAAGGGGGTGAAAAAGCAAGGCAAAGTTTGTATGGGACAACGTGATTCCTTGGTCCAATCTATTTCATATTTTGCATAAACATTCTTTAACAGAATAGATGAAAGACGTGATTCATATTTTATTGAGATTTATCTCCTAACAGGGTTAAAAAGGGGTGGAAAGTTATTTTAGGGGTGATTTGCTTTAAAGTTGATATCAATACTTCTTAGTGATTTTGATTTAAAAGACATTTTATTTAAACACATGTTTGAAAACTCAATTCGATTATATTCGACTTTTGACGGGAGTTTGAAAACGTCATGTGGTGCTCCTGTATTATATTCGATATCTTAGTGTTTTAACGTGTTATATTAGATAATTTTGATGGCATTTTATGTAATATGAAGCGGCGGAACTACTGGGATGTAGTGAATATCATATAAAAGTGCTTTACAACGTTTTCCATCAAAATTCCCACAAGATACCATTAACAGTGTGGCCATTGCACTGTTAATGGCGATAATTTGACTTAGACAATGACTAACTTAAAAGACTAAAAACGTGAAAATATTTATAACTTGACACTGGCACCAATAGCTCGTATATGTAGCTGATTGCCAATATATAAGAAGAAGAAGATTATATTCAAAAAACCGGCCAAGAGCGACTCTGAGTCGCGCACGAAGGGTTCCGTATCATTATCAATAAATGGCAAAATATTCATGTTTGTTCTATAGGAGCCCCTCTTAAATTCTCTATTTGTTTTATTTTAATTTAATTATTTATTTCTAAAGTGAATGTATTACTAAATATTCGGTGAATATTTCAAACATCTACCTATTTTTGTTATCAATATCGAGCAAAAACGAGAAAAAAGATTACCTTTGTTGTGTGGGAGCCCCCTAAATATTTATTTATTTGTTTTTTAGTATTTGTCGCTGTAGCGGCAAAATAAATTTATCATCTGTGAAAATTTCAACTGCCCAAATATCACGGTTCATGAGAGCAACCTGATGACAGACAGGCGAAGCAACGGATGGACAGCGGAGTCTTAGTAATAGGGTCCTGTTTTATCTTTCGGGTATGGAACTCTAAAAAGGTTGATGTCGCAAACGTTTGGCACAATGCAAATCCTTTTTAAAATTGAAATGTCTCGAATGTCACCGCATTATATTAGTACGATGTTTATAGGTTTCTAAGCTTTAGAGAGGTCATGTACTTTTAAGACACGGCCTCATATGAACGTAGACTTTGAAATTTGAAATGATTGGACGGTAATTTTCTAAGCAGAATATTATAATTTAAAGCCATGGTAATACCTTGCATTGAATAACTGAAATCCATCGCTCACACGATGCATTACAGTTTGTGTGACAATATCCGTTTGTGTCATGCTACGGCGATGGTCGATACTCTATTTCAGCAGTTGTTTGGGTTTTTTTTTAACTTTGCTAGGATATAGCCATTGCCACCGATGACAAAGACCCGGTACCGGTGGCCGGTGGTTTAGGAAAGGAGTATAAGATCATCTGCTATATTTTCGTTCGCTGTTTAGAAAGTTTTTAATTAACATGTTTGCAAAAATCGAGACAGAAAGAATAAGTTATAATAGGAACAATCAGTATATACAGCGACAGGAAGACAGGACAGGACAGAATTAATGTAACCGAAGCGAAGCGAGGGTGGGTCGCTAATATTCTTATAATTATTTACCTACTGTACGCTATATTTTCCTATTATATTTTTAGTGGTGGACGAAGAATAAATTGTAATTTCACTTCTTAATTCTTTTAAAAGTACGAGATGACTAAGAAACGTAGGTAGATGACAAGAAAACTATGTCTATAGACAAATTGATGATGTTGATATTATTCATATTTAAATGTATCAATTAAAATAATATTAAAATATATATTTTTATTTTTTTTGCGGATTTTATGTCGTTTGTATTAAATTTTTAATTGTATGACGTTTCTAACACTTTCAGCGTTCATGGTCACGGGAGGACTAAGGTGTCCCACGTCCACTAAGTCATCATCATTACATAAATGTTTAATATTAGAAATCAATAGAATATAATTATCTATCACAAAATTATTATTGGCTTTAAAATGTCTATGATAACACGTAAAACGGATCGTGTATTCGTTATCTTCGACCTCGTCTTAATCACGGTCTGGCAATCATTAGTCAGTGGGGCTAATTGCCACATTTGTAGGTTGCAAACTACCCAGCTATACTTGCTTATTTATAATGCCTTTTGTTATTTAGAAGGGAGAGATTTGAAGGTGATTAAAATGTATACCAGTATTATTTTGATATTCTTATGAATATTTCTAATATCTGGATTACCGAGCTTTGCCCCTGTATTTTCTTTTTATTATATTTAACGATTGTTTTAATTAAATAATTTTTCCGTGTGGTGACGGAGTAAGAATACAATTCACCACCCTCTAAGTTACCCGTGGGTGATCGTAAAAGACGACTAAGGGGTATAAAACATATATAACATCTATACGAGAGAAGGAAAACTCGAAATAAAACCGTATACCAACACGTCTGACTAGCGTGGTATAGTACCTAGGTCAATTTACCTCCCATTATGGAGGAGGCTCGAGCTCAACAGTAAGACATATAGAGCTGAGATTATGATAATGATATTTAACGAAAAATTTAATTTTGTTGTTGCCTGAAAATGTTGACAAAACAATATTTTCTACAATGAAACCTAGGTTGGGATAATAAGAATCTCTAAGACGGCTCCATTCAATCTCGGAAACGGCTTCCATTGAATTTTGCCATATAGCATGGCGAGATTTTATATTATCTATAATTTATTTGACGAACTATAAATATGTGTAATTATCTCTACATCCATAGAAATTAAAGTTCCTTACGTTATTATAAAGACCATAGTTTTAGTATATAAAGACTATAATTTTAGCAATATCTCTGTTCTTGAATTGTAGACATACAAGCCACATAATACAAATATGGCTTGATTTATCTGTAGCCTATTCTCTCAATTAAAGCTGTCAATCCGACATGATGACAAAAACTCATATTAGAGAGAAGGTTCTAACCCAATGGTAGGAAGATAATAGGCTGCCGTGAAGAAAACTAGTAATAGGGCTCCCTGCCGCCGCTTCATCCACTCGATCAGCACCAGCCGTAGGGCCTATACGGTTCGAGAACCGAACCGAGGCCTCATCAGTCATGCTCGAGTAGCTTCTATCAAGTGAATCTTACAAGATCTAATTAAAGCCGCACACCTAAACCTGGCCTATTGTAAGACTCAATCTATTGCTGTAACTTATGTATACATATCACAAACTGGTTTAAGATAAATAGGGATGGGATATACCTTCAATTCTTATCCTATTTTTTTATTATAGCTTCAATATTTTGGTACGTTCTACTAGATATAGGTACACCTCTATTATTAAATTACAATATGAAGGGAAATCTTTAGAACTCGTATCTATACTAGATAATCCATTTTTTTTTTTTTTTTGGTGGACTATGGATTAGTCTCGCCCCGCCAAATCAGTCCGGGGTGACGGAGAAGGCGGCGCGTGACCCCATAGACCCACCGTAAAAACTCCTCTCTCTTCGCCGTGCGAGCGGGTCACCGGGACCCGATTTTTAACTTCGGTGGCCCGACCGGCGGTTCACCCTCGCGGGTTCCACACGTCGACGCCCCGACAGATTTCGCCGTCGGGGCGTCGCCCTCACGCGGTGACCTCACGTCGGGTGACCGGACAATTCCCCGGTCCGATCACCCGAAGCCTCGGTTAGGGCGGCATCAGGCGCAGGTATTCGCGCCTGCGCCGCCCCGACCGCTGGCGGCGGCCCGGGGCGCGGGAATCCTCCCTTGCCCGTTCCGCCGCTTCCTTCTGCGAGATGACAGCCTCGCAGAAGGCGGCGACCGCGTCCCAGTTCCTGATGCTGTCGACCATCGCCCTCGCGACGGCCGGCAGCATCAGGTCGGCACCGATGACAGCGACGAGGTCACGGCGCTGCCGCTCCCATCCCGGACACACCTCCAGCGTGTGTTGCGCCGTGTCCTCGTCACTCCTGCAGTGGTGGCAGGCCGGAGTCCACTCCCTATACACGACCCTGTGCAGGTACAACCCGAAACACCCGTGCCCCGTCAATACCTGCACCAGCTGAAAGGTGAGGACTCCGTGCCGCCGCTCCATCCACTCTATCAATACGGGCCGGGGGGCCTCAACGGTCTCCACACCGTGCCTAGGCCTCTCCAGCCGCGTAGCTCAACGGGCGATGACGTCTCGGCGGGCATCCACGCGCCAGGTGGCTATCTCGCTCAACGATGGGTAGCCACCTTCCTCGCGCGCTGTGATAACCCGCCGGTAGAGGTCGGAGAGCATCTCCGCCTCTAGGTCCTACGGGGGTGTCCCGGCCAACAGGCACGCCGCCTCTGTCGACACCGTGCGGTACCCGCGAATGGCTCTGACCGCCATGGCTCTCTGTGGCCTCCACAGAACCACCCTGAGCTGGGCGTTCAGAGCCCTCGCCCACACGGGTGCACCGTACATGGCCATCGAGTGGATGACCCCCGCATACAGCCGTCGGCCCTCGAAACTGGGTCCGCCCACGTTCGGCATGAGTCGAGAAAGGGCGGACGCCGCGCCGACAAGCCGGGGAGCAATCTGTCGGAAATGCTCCCGGAACCACCATCGCCCGTCGAGCACCAGACTCAAGTACCTCATATGGGCCTGGATGCTGATGTGGATGGAGTTTACCACTATCGAGGCGCCGATGGGGTAGCCTCACACGGGGCCCATGGAAAAATAGGGCCTCTGTCTTGTTTAGGGCCACCCTGAGCCCCAGCGCCTCGATCCGCCTGACCATCTCCTCGGTGCCGAGAGTGGCCAGGCTCGCCGCCTCTTCGAGTGTCCTGCCCCGGGCTGTGACGAGCGTGTCGTCAGCGTAGCACACCAAGCTCAGCCCGTGGGGGAGACTCCCTCTCAACGCCCAGTCGTACCCGATGTCCCACAGAGTCGGCCCCAGAACCGACCCCTGTGGAACGCCGCACGACATGGGCGTCCGCACAATGTCCCCTGCGGGACCCGCGCAGAGGATACTGCAGCCCTCCAAATAGTCTGCCACCAGCCGCCTGAGGTACAGGGGCACTCCATGGAACCGGAGCGCCTACCTGATGCAGCCGAATGGCAGACTATTGAATGCGTTGGCGATGTCCAACGACACCGCCAACAGCACTCCCTTCCCGGCGACGGCCTCCGCGGCCGCCTGCCTCAGGCGTAGTAGGGCCCCGATGGTCGAACGCCCCCTCCGAAACCCATACTGAGCGTCCGACAGATCGGGCCCCACCTCCTCCAGGTGTCGGACGATGCGGGCAGCGAGCACACGCTCCAGCAGCTTACCCACATCGTCGAGGAGCACGATGGGCCTGTAGGCCGACGGCAAATCCGGGGACCGTCCCGGCTTTGGCAGGAGAACCAACCTCCCTTCCTTCCAGCACTTAGGGAACCGTCCAGACGTCAGAAAGGCGTTGAACAGCTGCCTGAGGCGAGGCTCGAAGTGCTCGAGGAGCGACGTCAACACCCGGACTGGAATGCCGTCCGGGCCGGGGGCCGTGGTGGCGGAACGAATCTTCGCCACGGCCGCCCCCACTTCTGACTCGGTCACGAGCGGAACACTCTCGTCGTCGTCGGCCTCCCGGTCAGTCCGCGCACTGCGGTACGCCTCGTACAGCTGGCTCTCCCGCTCGACGTCGCGGTGACGCCGCCGGCTGCGGGTGTAGGACCTTCGGGCACTGATACACGCCGCACGAAGGTCCGCCAGTCTTGGGGACCACCAGTAGACCCCCTGCTTCGGAGGTGGGCGCCGCACATCTCGTATAATCCTCGGTAAGTCGGAAAAATGCCAGTCCCTTGATCTGAATCTCTAAATATCTGGTATCTCGAATTATTTATATTTCGTAACTTGATTAAAATATTGTTTCATTGCGAGGTTTATCAGTAATTTATATTGTATAGCTCGAATTTTAAAATGATGACTCCAAAAGTCGTAGTTAGTAAAATATTATAACGTGTTACTTGGATTCTCTGAACTCATAGCAATAAAATCTATAATCGTTCGAAATTTTTGCAATTAAATATTTCAAGTTTTTCTGCTCTTACATCAGTTATGATATGTATTTTACGACGTATTTTATGACAACCACAAACAGGATAGGGGGTGGTGCATAGTATTCCTACTCCGTTACCACAGGGATAATTATTCGTTATAGCAGACTGTAAACTATGTTCTTGCAGAAAGTAAAATACTTTTTTCTTAGTGATATTTGTAGGTACGTTTATAATAGATCTCATGGCTTTTTTTATGCTTATGGTGGCAAACTGCCACTAATAAACAAGATTTCTTTACTAAGTTTATATTTATTTGTTTATATCTCTACATCTAGCTACATAGATTAGGGAACATCAAAATAAGTCTTAGGAATATATTATTCTTATTTTTTACTTTATTAAACAGCCCCGTTATTAATTTCAGTTCAGATTTATTAGTCTATGATTCAGCACTATTTAGTAAAGTATTTATTAAATGAACTAATCTTAATTACTCTCAAAGTAATATATCACGTCTTAATATATTTTACTCGTTAAATACAACAATAATAAAGCACCACACTACGCACATTACCACCTTGTAAAATATAGAGGTGGCAGCCCCAGCGACTGAGATTGGCTCATTAATTTAACAACGAGCAACACTTAAGCCAGGGGTACCAACATTTTCGCAAATGAAGTGGCGGGAACACCTTGACAATCTAATGTGGGAAATACATGTTTATAAAGTAAGCTAAAATATACCTTATGTTACTCTAAATATGTGTCTTGAAAGAGTTTTTTGTTCGTATTGTTATGTTGGTATTGGAGTAGTAGGTTTAAGCTCGAAGTATTATCGCTGGTGTATACTCAGGTAGGGTAGAATTTGAGTCTTTGATTTGTTATGTAATTCTGTGCTCCGTATTATTTAATTGAGATAGTTAATTTTAGTTAAGATAAAGATTTTGTAATCAAGTTAAATAAATATAAATATTTCGTGCGACACCTATCGGGCGTAGTTGGAGATTTCACCTTTTTATTTTTTTCTGGTATGGTTTATGGTGAGATCTCACAAATGCATGGCCATCTGAAACGACAGCAAAGTGACATATCATCCATCCTATTTTTGAGCACCGGCACTATCGTCATTTGCCGTTTAAACCGCCCGGCGGGTTACTCTATCAGATGAAGGTTTCTAACCCTACATTTTATGCCTATTGTAGATGACATGATGAAAACAATTTTTGATTATTTCAATATTAATGGAGAAAATAATGCAAATATATTGTGTAATTTATTTTATATGTTTCATTTGATTTTAATTACGTAATTTCATATGTGGTGAGAATAAGATTCAATTACCCGTTACTCCTCACTTCTCCATGGCAGTCATAAAAATAAGCTGAAGAGCTCCAAGACAAAGAGTAGTTTTTTTGGTCCGGGTACTGTAACCCGGTCCGTGAGCCCCCTAACGTGATCAGGGATTGCATGTACTTAGGGTAAAGACAACTCAGGAAATTTTTATAAGAAAAAAAGAAAAAGTTACAGTTGTTGGCTATTTTTGCTTAAGCTTAATTATACTTAACGTTTGTGTTCGTAATTTCTAATTTATTTGCCATGTACAATTTTATTTATTACTAGCGAGCCGCCCTCGCTGCACTTCGGTTACGTCCGTTTAGTTATGTAGTTTACTTACACATACATACATACATATCATCACGCCATGTCCTTAGCAGGATAGGCAGAGAGAACAGAGTGCCAGAGAACTATATCTTTGCATACTTAACTCGCTTCCTCAACATTCATAATTCTCTTCATACACGCTCGCCGGTTTCGGAGACTCTTGACTCCAACTTCCTTCAGTACATGACCGATCTGGTCTAGATAGGTTAGTCTCGGTCTCCCCCGGTACCAACATCCTTCCACTTTCGCATTGTATATCTTCTTAACCAGACGTTCGTTCGGCATTCTTTCCACATATCCGAATCATCGGAGCATTCCCTTTCGCATCTTTACACCAATACTTTCATTCATACCTACTCGCTCTCTTACGTCGTCGTTACGAATGCGATCGATCAGTCTAACTCCACAGATTCTCCGTAGAGAATCTGTGGAGTTAGGCTTTTCGACCGCATTAATTTTACTTTCATACTCTTTTCTGCATAACCAACTCTCGCTTCCATACAGTAATGTTGGGACAAGCACTGCGTTATGTATTGCTACACGTGCCTTCTGGCTGAGGTGGTGGCTACCGAAAAGTTGCCTCAACGCTCCGTTCACTCTATTTCCTGCATTCACTCTTCGCTCTATATCAGTGGTGTACCTTCCATCTCGGCTAAATCCACATCCAAGATATACAAATTCATCCACTTGCTCTAGTACATCATTACCTATTGTTACTCTTACATTTGTTCTGGCTTCATCATCTGCTACTTTATTTGATCTTCACAGGGCAAAAAGAAAGTCCACACCAAAATATATATAAATTATTGCGTTAATGATATTGCCGAACGAACGTCTGGTTAAGAAGATATACAATGCGAAAGTGGAAAGATGGTACCGGGTACAGGGGGAGACCGAGACTAACTTACTTAGACGAGATTGGTCACGTCTCCGAAACCGGCCAGCGTGTATGAAGAGAATTAAGAATGTTGAGGAAACGAGTGAAGTATTCAAGGATAGAGTTCTCTGGCACTCTGTTCTCTCTGCCTACCCTGCAAGGGATATGGCGTGATGATATGTATGTAAGTATGTATGTTAATGACATTATGGGGGAAGGCCTAAGTCTAATAATGGAAGGTGAAATTTTGTGTGATACCAAATTACGAACTTTGCCAGATGAGCCATTGACCTTTTTTAATAATAACTATTACAGAATTCTAGTTTTTATTTTATCATTAATTTTTAGTGATTATTCCAGTTATAAAAACGTTTGCGAATGTGTTTAATCCTCTATCATTAATATGGATTCGTATTTAAGTAACAAAAGTAAATCCAACGGTCTGCGCTTAGTGTTAAATCACAACTAAAATTGAAGGGGTAAGTCCAATTTTAATGATATAATACAAATTGATCATTAATTATACAATATTAATTTGATTCTTCTACAAATATAACTACAGACATATTCTTTGCTTTATTTATTCGCGAAAGGATTATATCCTTTATTTAAAAAAAGCTATAAATAAGTACAAGTATTTATTTAAAAAAGTTATAAATAAGTACGAGTATAAGTAGGTACAAGTAGCAAATAAATTATGCTGTGTGGTAGCGGCTACGAATACTACCAACCCTTAATTTGCTCGTGGATGTCATAAAAGACGACTAAGAGCCTTATAACGACCTGGGCCAACACTATCTGATGCCGTTTGGTCAACAATTACATTCCCAAGGAGGGTTAACGTCTGGCAGGCGGCCGGTCATAAAACTATTGTCAATAACTTTTACAATAATTATGTACTATGAAAGATGAGTACATGTTGTATCGACCCCAAGTAATTGGGATAAGAGTAGGAGAATGATGATGAAATAAGTACATAATACCTATGTATTTATCTATCTTCTTATATTCTGATTTTTAATACCAATGAACACGAATAAAACATTTTAATATATTCACATTATTTCACTTGGGATTGATATATTGAAAATAGAAAAAAAATAAGATTTCGCATTTCAAATAAAACTATTTTTATGGATTTTATCGTGTTTGTATTTAATTTGTAATTTTCCAACGTTTCGTACACTTTACAGCGTTCATGGTCAAGGGAGGACTATCCTTTTTTTTTTTTTTTTTTTTTTTTTCGCAAGGTGGGACCATGGACGTGGCCGCGCCCCGGCAAATCGGCCCGGGGCGACGGAAGAGGCGGCGCGCAACACCATAACCCCATGGACCCACCCTGCAAACACCTCTCTTCGCCGTGCGAGCGGACCACCGGTACCCGATCTTTGTTTTCGGTGGCCACGGGAGGACTATCCTACGAATCTAAAACATAATTTATTTCAAATATGTAAATGTAAATGTACTCCCGTAAACATCAGAGATCGTTATATTCCGTATATATTTTTTCTTTTTCAGGCGTTATGCGTTTCACTGCCGAGAGTGCTGAGCACGAATCTCCTCCAAGTAAAAGAAATCACACCATGTTAGTTAGACGGATTGGCAAAAGGGTTTACTTTATCTTTTCCATCTCTTCAAGTGATGTCATCCAATTACATTCTTTAATTGATTTTTCACAGTAACCTAGGGAAATATAAGAGTGTAGAACCACACGGAGAATATGTTCTGCGTATACTCAAGGGGTATGTGAAATATAGGCTTATGAAAGGATATAAGAGATCTTATGATAGCTAGGGTTTCGGTTTATCTTCTTCTAGTCGCTAATGTATAAAAATGCTTTATATATATATACACTACCGTCCAAAAGTTTGGAAGCACACCTGTTTTCAAACAAAACAAATAAATGCCGACTAATAGCGGTAAAAATTAGCAATAATCTTAAGTTTTACAACCTTTTACGACTGTCTACACAAACACAAAAGGATTATTATCCTACATTCATCAAGTTTTATGGAATTCCTTAATATTGACGAAACACGTGTTTTATGACTTAATCCGTCGGCTACTTTATCCTATGCAATGGTGTAGTTTTATTGATAATGTTTGCTGGTTTTAACTTTTTTAGACCTTATTCAGTCGCACTTGAGCATTGGCACGTGAAAGTTGTGATATTAACATTGTCTGTATTCGAAAGATATCGGCTACTACTTTGACCGTATTTTTTCTTCTGAAAATGGCAAAACGCAAGCAAATCACGCTTGAACAGCGAAGCGCTATTTGCACTCTACGCGAGGAAGGATACAGTGAACGTCAAATCGCAGAAAGGCTCGGAATTTCTTGTAAAGGTGTCCACTATACCCTTGCTAGAAAACAAGAAACGGGGAAAAATGAAGATAGAAAGAGATCTGGTAGGCCCAAATTCACAACAAATCAAGAGGACAACTTCATTAGAGTTCTTTCTAAACGGAATCGACGCTTAACTGCACCACAGATCACTGCAGCTCTGAATGATACGCGAGAAACACCCATTTCAACAACTACTGTTAAAAGACGCTTACTGTCTGCGGGATTAAGAGGATGTGTTGCTGCTAAAAAACCCAAACTAACAAATCGACATAAGAAAAATAGACTAGAATGGGCAAAAGCGCATAAAAACTGGACTATAGAACAATGGGAAAATGTCCTTTGGAGTGACGAATCAAAATTTCAGATTTTCGGATCCAATAGACGTGTCTTTGTACGCCGGTCAAAAGAAGAGAGGGCTTCAGAGGCATGTACAGTGCCTACCATCAAACATGGTGGTGGTAATGTCATGGTTTGGGGGTGTTTTGGCAACAGTAAACCCGGCAATCTTGTGAGGATAACCGGAAAATTAAACAAGGAAGGCTATTTAAAAATTCTCCAAGATTCTGCCATACCCAGTGGACTAAGTCTCATTGGTTCTGGATTCATTTTTCAACAGGATAATGATCCTAAGCATTCGTCTAAATTGTGCCAGAACTTTTTAAACAAGAAAAAAGCTGAAAACATTTTAAACATCATGCAATGGCCATCTCAATCCCCTGATCTTTCTCCCATTGAACTTGTTTGGGATGAACTTGACAGGAGGGTGAAAAGTCGTTGTCCTACGAGCTCAGAACATTTGTGGCAGCTATTAGAGAACGAATGGAACAAATTAGATAAAGATTATTTTAAAAAATTGATTAATAGAATGCCCAGAATATGTGAGAAGATTATACAGGAGAAAGGTGGACACTTTGATGAAGCTAAAATTTAATCTAATTTACCATTGTATATTATTTTTTTATTTTGTTTAAGTTAGTTTCTGTTTGTTCTTTATTTTTTTATCAATACATTTAAATTTAAATGACTTAGTTTGGTTTTATTCGATTTTACCTTGCTGCTTCCAAACTTTTGGACGGTAGTGTATATAGATATATATATATATATATATATATATATATATATATATATATATATATATATATATATATATATATATATATATATATATATATATATATATATATATATATATATATATATATATATATATATATATATATATATATATATATATATATATATATATATATATATATATATGTATATGTATATATATATATATATACAGAGTGGAGACATCAATACGACAATAAATGAAAACACCGTCAATACTAGTGTATAGGAGTATTTTGAAACTATTAAAAAAGTCCTCGCATGCATATTTAAAAAACAATTTTTTCAAACAAACTTTTTATCATAAATATTGAAACAAAATAGAACACCGTTTGTAAATATTAGTTCACTAACCTGTGGTCGGCAAGCGGCGAGTGACCTTGTGGTATCATATGTTACAACTTCGAAACGTAGGTAAATACATACACTTATGGGCGCTATTCATTGTTCATTCTCACTCGATTCTTTTATTAAAATAATCACGATAACTTTAATAATTCACTTGGTCGTTAAACTTTTAAATTTTCGATATGTGCGCCATGGACCCGAACGCACAAATTATATCTTCTTAAAATATTATTTCGAACTCTTGTTAACAGGTCGCCATTGACGGCGATGTATTTTAACTTGTCGAAAGATCGTACAATTCCTTTTTTTAAGTTCTCCACATTATCAACCTCTGTCAAATTTGCGAGAAAAATAATTTAAAATTTGTTCATCTAGGGTGACTCTTACACGCGAAGGAGCACTATCCATATGAGGCAGTAAGGATTGATTATCCCGTAACCTCTGGACAGCTTGCACAATAGTCCGGCCATTGGTAGTACAAACACGTGTGTTTCCATATCTCTTTCGGTACGTACGTATGGTTAAAGCTGCATTACCGTGATATTCTCCATAAATTAAAATCATATCTGTATACCCGAAGCTGTGTAATTATAACGAGGCATTGTAAATGAGAAAGAAATACTATTCTAACACAAAGTAAGCGTCTAATTACGCACATTCACGTCACAGGATCACGATGGCACACTGACCTACAGACCTATTATAATAGTTTTGAACATGAGACCGAGGTCTTCTTTCATTAAGCCGCATTAGGTAGTTTTAAATTCCTCATCTAGGTCTGATGACACGGTTTATAAAGACTTAGGAATAAGGTATAATATGCATTGATTTGTATTACGTTTGGGGAAGACTTGAACTGGTAAACATGGCGATATGTAGGTACTAGTTTCATATTAGTTTATACCGATGCGCCGCGGGAGCTCATTGATCTCTTAGTGATAGACGAATAATTTTAATTTTTATACAGAGTGTGGAAATTGTTAATAATACAAAGTAATGTGCTGCGGCTAAACTATACGACATATTGTATTCAAAGTTTGTATACAGGCTGGGCAAGTCATCAGATACACTAGATTAAAATTATTGTCGTATGGTCGTCTCCACCTTGTATATATATATATATATATATATATATATATAAAAATCCGTTTAATAAGACACCGTTTATAATGACCAACCGCTTAATATGACTATATTCTCAGTCTAGTTTGGTTTTCATATAAAATTCTTACAAGAAAAACGGATATAATGACCTCGCTTATATTGACATTTCGCTTATTGTGACTTGTTTTTGAAAAATCAAGGCCGGTTATATTGACCGACATGATGTATTCCTTATGTATTCGCCTGTTTTCGTTGTCATCTCTCCTCCTGATGTGTGAATTGCACGTGGATCGTTTTTGTTTTATTTCTTTATGAGTCGATAAAGCTTAACATTGTGATGCTATTTTTAAGATTTGAAGGATTCACACTAGAAAATCGTGATTCATACTCATCTATTGTAAATTTGGAGTCGCTCATTCAAAATTATCAATAATTTTTAAAAACAAGTCGAAGATTAAAGAAACATTTAATTCAATTTGAAAATGAGCGAGGCTCTTTGAAGGAATTACGACAAGAACATGTTCATTAAGTGTTAATTCAGCGGTTAATTTTGCAGTTTTATTGTTTATTAAAGCGATATTATGTATGTACCTAACAAAACTAGAAAGTTTTGCATTTTCTGAGACATTCTGTTTTGTATGACGTCCGCTTAGTATGACGAATTTGTCAGTTCCCTTCATTGTCATTATAACCGACTTCTACTATATATATATATATATATATATATATAACACATTACGGGGATAAAAAGTATTTTATGTATTAATACAAGAAATGTTCTATCTATGTGCCAATGTTCATCTAAATCTGTACAACCGTTTACGCGTGGTCGAGTAACAAGTATCTAGACATGCGCGAAACAGTACTACGCGAAGTGATGTGATATGGCATTACATTTCGTGCCGAGTAATATTAAATTTTACCATCACTTCAAACATCACACATGACATTTCATGTCATGTATGATGCGTAATGCGATAGCGCTCTATACATACGGCGGGCGGCGTCAAGAAATATAAGCATTAAAGTTCTGAAAATAAAGCTCAAAATAAATATTGAATTGCCAGACATCGAACATTGCAGAAATGCAGAACAGTACACGGGTGTTCGCGTCATGTTTAATGTGATGTGTTATGTATAAAGTGATGTGACGTCTAGTCGCGTAATGTGTAATGAGTCAGTACACGGTCGGGTAATATTACGTGTGATACATCACTCGCATTACTTACATATGTCTACAAGTATCCAATCATCTTCACAAAATTTCACATTTATATTATTAATACGATTTCTGCATACTTCTACACTAGGTATCATTAGTTACGAAGTAACTATTTCAAAAGCATCAGATTAATAAAAATTATCATCAAATGCTAAAAGACATGACAAAGTTGACACATGTGCTTTAGATTATAAGAGACCAATCACTGCATTGTTCAGAATTATTTAGAGACATTAAAATAAATGAGACCCCATAAAAACGACGCCCTACTCCTCTGAGACTTGTACGGGAATCGAACTGTCGCCCCTGCAGTTATTCTTAATGACAGGCGTTTACAAGCAATGCATATGGCAACATTTGTAGCGGGATCGTTTATTTTGTTATAAATTGAGGAGTGCGGTAAGAATATTTTTTTAGTTGTGTCAGCAAGCGGTTCTATTTTTCTGGGAATTTTCATCGAATCTATAATAACGGCAATAATTTTGTAAAAAAGAGTTATAAAAAAAAATCAAATAATAATATTTTGATATGTGTTCACCAAAACATGACGTTTGGCAGGCGGCCGGTCATAAAACTATCGCCAATAACTTTTAGAATATGTACTATGAAAGAAGAGTACATATTGTATCGACCGACCCCCAAGTAATTGGGATAAGAGTAGGAGAATGATGATGTGTTTACCAAAACAATATATTAGTACATACATACATACATATCATAACGCCATATCCCTTGCAGGGTAGGCAGAGAGAACAGAGTGCTAGAGAACTCTATCTCTGCATACTTCACTCGCTTCCTCAATATTCATAATTCTCTTCATACACGCTCGCCGGTTTCGGAGACTCTTGACTCCACCTTCCTTCAGTACATGACCGATCTGGTCTAGGTAGGTTAGTCTCGGTCTCCCTCGGTACCTACATCCTTCCACTTTCGCATTGTATATCTTCTTAACCAGACGTTCGTTCGGCATTCTTTCCACATGTCCGAACCATCGGAGCATTCCCTTTCGCATCTTTACACCAATACTCTCTTTCATACCTATTCGCTCTCTTACGTCGTCGTTACGAATGCGGTCGGTCAGCCTAACTCCACAGATTTACCGAAGAGATCGCATTTCGACCGCATTAATTTTACTTTCATACTCTTTTCTGCATACCCAACTCTCGCTTCCATACAGTAATGTTGGGACAAGCACTGCGTTATGTATTGCTACACGTGCCTTCTGGCTGAGGTGGTGGCTGCCGAGAAGTTGCCCCAACGCTCCGTCCACTCTATTTCCCGCATTCACTCTTCGCTCTATATCAGTGGTGTACCTTCCATCTCGGCTAAATCCACATCCAAGATATACAAATTCATCCACTTGCTCTAGTACATCATTACCTATTGTTACTCTTACTTCTGTTCTGGCTTCATCTCTTTCAAAGACCATTATTTTGGTTTTGCTCATATTCACGCGTAGACCCCTTTTCTTACAATCTTCTGTCATTGTGTCGACTAGGGTCTGCAGGTCAGTCGCTGACTGTGCCAGCAGGACTGCATAATCTGCATAAAGCAGACCAGAGATCACTGAGTCACCCATCTGGACGCCCACATTCATATCGTTCAACCTTTGGAGACATTTATCCAGATATATGATAAACAGCCTGGCTGACAGAACGCACCCCTGCTTAACGCCGATATTGACGTCAAACCAAGGCGATATTCCATCACCCACCCGCACACAGGCTCTACAGCCCATGTAACTGGACTGCACAGCCTGTAGTAGTTTACCGTTAATACCATACTCCGGTAAAATGTCCCAAAGTTCCTTTCGTACAACCGTGTCAAATGCTCTCTCCAGATCCACAAAACTGCAGAAAACCCTCTGACCTAGAGCCAGATGCTTCTCCACAATGTTCCAACATATTAGTCGTTTAAAAAATGTACAGTATAGAGCTAATTACTGAATATTATAAATAATTACGTTTCACTTCAGCTTATATATATATCCCAATCTTGGGTTAGAACATCCTCCATAATGGAAGGGAAAATGACCTACTATACCACACTGGTCAGACGTGTTGGTATAGGGTTTTGTTTTAATTTTGTCTTCTCTTGCATAGATGTTATATGCGTTTTATATCCCTTAGTCGTCTCTACGGGTAAGATGAGTGGTGATAAATTGTATTCTTATTGCGTGACACCACGGAATGATACTACGTTTATTAAATTAATATAATCTGTGCTATGCCGTAGCAGTTACGAATACTATCAATCCTTATATACAAGGTGGAAGTGGACCGCTCCCGAAAACAAAGACAGGTAACCCTACTAGTCCTACTTGTAATGATAGGCTAGAAAAACAATCGATCAGGATGAAAAAAAATTTTTTTTTCACAAATATTTTTATTTTAATTTTTTTTCACATTCCATCGTATTAGGACAGTGCCATGTAACGATAACTCGATAAAAACTTCGTAACTATACTCAGATGAGAAAAGACGCAATCTATTCAAAACTCACGATCATATGTTCAAGAGTTCAACGACCTCTCGTGGTGAAAAAAAAAAATATTTTTCATCCGAATCGATTTTTTTTCTATTGTGTTTGCCAAATAGCATGGCAAAAGTCATATGGCGACCTTCACCACGATATCATCAAATCCAAGTAATTTATCGCTAATTCTATCGCTTTCCATACAAACCGTCTTATCGTTGAAATATCGTGGTACCAGTCGGCTAGACAGTGCAGAGGTTACAAACATTTATGTCTACGTGTAATTTGTTTAGAATTTTAATTAAGAAATTATGAGACATCACCACATTAAGTGATGTGTTAAAATTTCTGAATCAAAAACAGACAGATGCGGCGTAGGACTGTATTTTATAATTAAACGAACCACGCCGTCTTTATCTGTCTGTTCGCGAGGATTTTTTCCATATTAGTTGAGTAACGACGTAAAACAACTAAAAAAATACAGTTTTAAAAGAAATGAATATTTAATAATTACAAATTAGTATACAGGATTAATAAAGGGGAAGAGCAAGATGTTAAGGCGAGGTTAAATAATATACGTTAAGTCAATCCTTTAGGTTTATTACACCTGACGGTAATATGAGTTGCAAAAAATGTGTTATAACTTAAAATTGGCATTTTTTGGAGGTTACATAATTCTTTGAAGCTAATTACGTATTTAATTATAGAATCTATATTATATTGAATTTATATAAATATCCTCGGTACCGTAATTTTAATGTTACCTAAAAACTTTTTTTTTTCAGACATTTGAAAGTCATTTGGCATTCTTATCAATGATATTATTTATAAATTAATGAAATATCACCAGTTACAGGTTAATTTGGTATTTTAAAACAATCAAATACATGATTATAGGATATTAGAAACATAAATTTCCTATGGTAATTTTCCTAGATTTCGTAAAATTTGGAGTTGTGTTGTTTGTAATTTTGCTTTCTTGTAGGCCTGTACCAAGAGAATTTTGCGATAGAACTTTTCGATAGATTTGTATGGTAAGCGATAGATTATTTTTGTGTTTTAAGATATCGTGGTGAAGGTAGGTGAAGGTCGTCTTTTGCCTCGTTATCTGGCACCGAGTATAGCCTATCATTACAAGTAGGACTAGTAGGGTTACCTGTCTTTGTTTTCGGGAGCGATCCCCTTACACCCTGTATATATTGCTCGTGGGTGATGTAAAAAACGACTAAGAGCTTTACATCACCTGGGTCAACTCCGCCTGATGCTGCCTTATCAACAATTATATTCCTAGTAGGGTTGAAATCAGGCCGGTCAAAAAACGATTGCTAAAATTTTGCTATATACATATACGATATAAGAAGAGTACATATTACATCGACGAAATTGTTTTAATTGGGATAAAAGTTTAATGATTGTAATGCTGAAATTAATATAATTTTATTTAACCAGACTATTTACATGTAATGACGGCTTAAAAGTACTGATATTAGCATCTGTTACTTTTTTTAACGTAAAACGCTAGCTACTTTCAGTGGCCCGCTCGCTCGGCGAAGAAAGGCGCATTGCTGGACGGGTCTATGGGATCGCGCGCCACCTCTTCTGTTGGGGGTGTGACCGGACCATAGGCTGCAGCAAAAAAAAAAACCTAAAACCTACTAAGGAATCACCAGTACATTGTCTCAGAACTCTTCTGGCAAATTTATATAACCAACCGCAATAACCAACCCGTCTACCAAGAATATGAATTATTATTCTGATTTTTATTTTTTGACAGGCTCCGTCATACAACGTTCGAATCGGCTGATGACAAAACGCCATAGGTATAGGCCTAGAACTTATTGTATTATATATCTCACTCCCACTATTTAGGCTGACCTGGTGGTCAGCCTAGCGAGTATCATTATACTAGCTTGAGGAAGCCAATTAACAGCAATCGATGTTGATAAGATACAGAATCAACGGAACTATGGTCTACAACCTCATCCGCTTGCAATGCGTAGGTAGGTTCTCGTAATTTATACGAATCTTTCTAGGAATAATCTAAAGACTTAATACATTAGCAATAAAAAAGATTTTTAATATTATATATTATTTTTTTTAATTTTTTTTTTATTGCTAATGTTGGCAAACGAGCAAGCAGCACACCTGATGGTAAGTATCACTAACGCCCATGGACCTTTGCAATACCAAGGGCAATACTATGCCGCTGGGCCAATACTAGGCCGCTGCCTACCAATATAAACCCTAAACCCACCCAATTGGGTTTCTGGCTCTCTCGCTCACCGAACGAAGCGCAATAGCACATTGCTATTACTCATACCTCGATCTTCTGTGAGAGTGTGGTACTACCCCGGATGGACCGGCCCGCGACTGCAGACAGAGGACTGTCAACAGCGTGATCCTACCAACACAGGTTTTCTGATGTTTATTCCTCAAACTATTCTACTTCTATATCTTACTCACTTAAGCCGTTGAATGCAGATAAATGTATATAGTTTATATACATACGTTTTACCGACCATTATATATTTGGAATATAAATAAAAAAAAAATGACATAAAGACATTAATTAAGCAGGCTAATTACCCGCCCAGTTATCACATCCATTGTCTACGCTACGATTACCACCGTCATAAATTGGGCTGCGAATATTTAATAATAATTGGCTTGCCTTTGTTTAAAGGGGTGGCGGACCCGCCTTATTGCCACCCTGTACCGACAACAGATTATACGTTAATAAAGCTAATAGATATTTTTTAGGTGCTAATCCAAACCTATATTCCTATTACTGCAACTCCTGTAACCAGAATAGATACGCTAATTGTCTTGTGCAACTAATTTAATTAGAAAAGCAGGAAAATACCATTTTCCTTCCATGCAAAGCGACAGACTCGTAGCAAAATAAAACTAATGAGCCAGTAAATAATAAGGTGTACAGTTAGGAGAGGCGCAGCAGTACAGAACCATGGATAAGACAGGTTTCAAAGAGGCCTGTATGGCAGCCATCGTCCGTCATTCTCCTACTCTTATCCCAATTACTTGGGGGTCGAAACTATATGTACTTTTCTTTCATAGTACATATTGTTAAAGTTATTGGCAATAGTTCTATGACCGGCCGCCTGCTAGACGTCAATCCTTCTTGGG
Organism: Lymantria monacha; assembly: GCA_905163515.2. NCBI lineage: Eukaryota > Metazoa > Arthropoda > Insecta > Lepidoptera > Erebidae > Lymantria > Lymantria monacha. The sequence continues at coordinate 7,139,400 of LR991081.1, read as the reverse complement.
AATGTAATTGTTGACCAAACGGCAGCAAATGGAGTTAGCCCAAGTCATTATAAGGCTCTTAGTCGTCTTTTACGACATCCACGAGCAAAGTAAGGGTTGGTAGTATTCGTAGCCCCTACCACACAACACAGGCCTGTATGTCAGCATTAAGATGTATTGTAATTTTATTAAATGAATTTATCTGTATAACAGGTATATTTACAGGTTTATTTTCCGTCTGGTGATGGTGTAAAAATACAATTCGCTAACCCTCTCTTGCCCGTGGGTATTGTTAAAGACGATGTCGTCACTACCCACTATAATATCACTCTTCAGAGAAACTTGTAATATTAACTGTGATCGCTAACCTGTTTGCTAAGCTTGGCTATTATAACATTATACGTTTTGTGTAGGAGGGCCTATGTGCAGCATTGGACCTCGATAGGTTGCGAAATTGTAGCCCCTTAAAGCTTCAGATCTTAGATACTAAATATCATTGGAAATTTTGTTAAAACAATTTCAGTAGAAGGCAGTACGGCCTTGCTCCACCACTTCGTAGAACCTCTTATTTATTGTGGGATATTCCATTTACCTCGTATCATTAAGGACAGAATATATTTTTTAAAAGATCGCATTACAAAAAACCTTGTTTATTACAGAAATAAGATTGTCAAATGTAGACCTCGAACTTATTGGAAATCCGCTCCAATCGTCCTACTATTTAGACAAATGTGAGTCGTATGACAATCAAATTGTGTCGCGCATTATTTTGTCATCTTCATAGGAGATGTGTGTCATTTACTGAACAATGATTATACTTTGTACCGATTTAATACTTAAATTTTTCAGTATAGAATTATAAACCAGAAATACAATTACGTTGACAAAAAATATTAGTCGACCTCTAAACCTACATGCTTATTATTTTCAGTCCGATTGCAATTTATTTTAGTAATTTTATGTTGGTAAAGTCCTTTGCGACATAAGAATAGATTTTTTAGAACTGAGTGTTGATTGTTTTTATAAAGTTATGTATAAAATAATTTATTTTTTTGCTACCACTACCTGGGTATCCGGCTACACAGTTAAGCCGGTTATGAACGGCCGGTAATGACGGTGTCATTTGCGTGGTGAATTATAATTGGCCGATAACGCGCCACGCCGACGTTAATAGACAAGTTAATTTAAATCCAGCGCTATGTATATATATTATATTCTGTGCCTACTAAATACGGCGTTCATTATATAAAATAATATTTCGTTTAATCGCCTGCTATTTTTTTTTAATAAATAATTTAATAAAATTGCTTTCGGTGAGGAGTTACAAATACTACAAACATATTTCTTGTGGGTGACAAGACAACTAAGTGCCAACTCTATCTGATGCCGTTTGGTCAACAATTACATTTTCACGAAGGTTGACGTCAAATAAGCTGGTCATAATACTATTGCCAAAACTATTTGCAATATGTTTGATGAAATAATAGTATTTATTGTTTCGACCCCAAGTAATTGGTATAAGAGCTGATGAATGATGACGACTTCATTAAATCCCTTAAAGTGATAAGAATTTAGATCGCTTAAATTGATAAGGTCACCATTTGTACATTCTGTGTTACACCTACTATAGTTCATCTAATCTAAGAAGTGCATTTTGACATTTAGCATTTTTTAATACACAATAACCTTGGTCAAACGTATACACATGATTGCAAGCAATAAATCTGAAATTTTAAAGAACTATTAAGTTATTTACATGATTAACGTTGCGTTGGGTGACTTTCTTGTAAAATAATGTAATGTTGAAACTTGTAAAACTAATTTAAAATTAAAATAACATGGTAAATAGTAATTATTATTGTCGATCTTACAATGTCACGTCATCACGTTCTAAACAGTAGTGCTTGACAACTTCTAATTCACGAATAACTAAATAATCGCTAAAAATATTAGATTAATATATTTAATCGAATAGAGACTTTGACAGAGATGTACGTTTCGACAATTTTATTGATAAGGTAATAATTATTAATGTTCGCGACGATGATAATTCAAGTAATAGTAGTGATTCTGAATAAATAGCTATTTTGAAATCCAGTTTTTGTTTTTACTTAACCTAATCCTACTGATTATGATAAATAGATTTATGATGAAATAATTAAATTTGTTTAGTATTAATTTAGCACTTAATTTTTCATCTCCTTTTTGAAAAATAATAAAATGAACCGATTATTAATTAAAAAGAATCAATATCGATTTCTCATTAAAATCGGATATTTTCGATAGCGATTATTTGGTTCACATACCTAGACAACTTACTCCGACAGCTGTCAAAGTGCACTTCTTAGATTAGATAGACTATAGTTTTTTTAAGCTATTTTTTCTTGTAACTTGCAAGTTGTGTTGGTGTACAAATAAATGTTACCCTACTCCAATTCCACCTGATGCCATTTGGTCAACAATAAATAAATCCACATTTCCAAAGATGATTGGCGTGAAGCAGGCGTCCGGTCATAAAACTATTGCCAATAACTTTTGCAATGCGTACAAGTACCTATGTATTGCGTTGACCCTAAGTAATTGGGATAAAAACAGGAAAATAATGATGGTTAATGGCATAATCATAAGATATCATCAAAAAAGGGAAACCTAAGGCCTTCCGTGTCATATAATTTAACTAGCGTACCCGGCAGGCTTCGTCCTGCAAAATTGATAAAATTTAAAATATATTTAATGTAGGGGCATCAAATGTATTTCCGTGTGGTGACGGAGTAAGCATATAATTCACTACTCCCTATCTTACCCGTGGGTGATCGTAAGAGACGACTAAGGGATATAATACGCATATAACATCTACGCAAGACAAAGAAAACTCAACACAACATCCTATACTAACACGTTTGACCATCGTGGTAGTAGGTAAATTTCCCTTTCATTATGGAGGAAGGTCGAGCCCAACAGTGTGACATATATCAGCTGAGATGATTATAATTTCGTCAATTTTTATTTATTTGCTGTTAGCAAAAAAGATTTGGTGACATACCGACAGCAACTCCACCTACCAAGTCTAATCCATACAGCCGTTTAGGAGGAATTTAGTGACAAACACACGCACAGAAGAATTATATATAACAAGATAATAGCAGAAAGTCAAAATAGCAAAAACGAGATATCAAATACAAGATAATAGCAAAAACGCTGTAATCGTTATATTTTAAATAAATCAAAAAACGTTAAATGCGCATCGGATAATCCTGAAACATGGCTTTAAATAAGTGCTTATAAATTATTAAGTTGCTATAAGGAGACAAGTTTTTAATCCACCCCCATAAACTACCCCTGTTATTATAGGTGCTTTCTACCTGCGAATATAACTACACGTGCAGAAATATTGGACACGTGTCGAAGGGAATGTTCGATGACGTTTAATGAAATTGTAACCGGAGACTCTAGTACCTTAATCAGTTCTACTCTTCACTGTTTTAATCAAGAGATTGAGGTGGAAGAAAAATTTAAGTTGTTTCCCTGTGCATAATATAAAGAAGAGCAGAACAATATATGCTATAAAAGGTTTCGCAGCCGAATTCCTGTGGTCGATCGCCGTCTTTTTTTTGAAAGCCAAAATTCACACTAAAGCTCTCATTGTGGGGGGACTAATGACGTACATAAATTACACCCAGACTAAGATCAATCATTTGCAATTGTCCTGCGTCGGGATCGAAACTATGATACGCGGTATGATATTCTCTCAGATCCCTTCGCCACCTGAGCAGTCTTGGGAGTTCTTGTAAGTGTATTTATAGTCTAGACTTCACTAAATGTCGCGTAGTTCACTGATGACAAAGACCGGGTCCCACCCCGGTGGCCCACTCGCACAGCGTCGAGAGGGACAAGAAGAGCCGGTCTATGTACGGTTTTTATAATTATTTACTATACATTTATCTGGTGAGAACAGAGTAAGAATACAATTCACTACCCACCATGCCCGTGGGTAACAGACGATTTTAATTTATTATATACCATAATACGCAGACTATTCTATGGAGGTGAAGTCAAATTCGATATGAATCTCTGTACCAACCCCTCTGACCAGCGTGATATTGCAGGTCAATTTTCCTTTTGTTGTCCAGGCATCTCGACCCCAGCAGTCGTTCACGTGCGGGTTAAGATAATAATATAATTAATCTAACGAGGGTTGAAGTAAAGGTAGTGTAAAGTAAGGTGCGAAACGCACATTAGGCTCATATAAACATAATTGGTCTTATAAGTGGCAACCATTAAGTGCGTTCTATCATCAACGCTAGTCCTATCATAGCTTTCAGTTGATTTCTATAATTGAATCGAAGTTTTTACTCATAAAGCATGTAGTAATAGTAAATAGCAATTGAGAATAATGAACGGTGATCAAATAAAAAAACGTGCCTTCTCCTCATTGGGAATAAAATTGAGCTATAGTCTTACACTGATTAGACGGCCAGTGTTTTATTTTGTGACATTTTGGTCTGTTAAATATTTAAAGATATGGTTAGGTCATTTTTTTTATTAAAAAGGGGTCACTTACTTCACTATGTGGTAGCGGCTATGAACCAACCCTTACTTTGTTTGTGGATGTCGTAAAAGATGACTTGAAGCTTTATGTCGACCTGGGCCAATTCTATCTGATGCTGTTTGGTCAACAATTGCATTTCCAAGGAGGGTTGACGTGAGGTACCGGTGGTCCGCTCACACGGCGAAGAGAGAGGATTTTACGGCTGGTCATAAAATTATTGCCAATAACTTTTGCAATAAGTATGCTTAAATATTACGTCGGGTTCGACCCTAATTAATTGCGATAAGAGCAGGACAATAATGATGATTAGGGACACTTAAGAAATTTAAATTAACTGTACTGTATTTCTTCTTTGGTATCAAGGTCACTACTATGGTGTCAAAGGTACAGTTAAATTAGAAGTTCAGTATCAAATTTCGGCAATAATTTGTTATGTGTGAATTTATATAATTCATTAAAATTTGAGCTTACCGGTTTTGATTGTATACGACCTTTTTTTTTCAGTGAAGTACAATCTTACATTGTACCTACAATAAAAATATATTAAATTTATAACTACAATTTAATTTATTTTGTTTACCTGTTAAGTTTAATTATGTAAGCTTCAGTTACCGGTGGAAGCGTTGTTGATTTCCGAACGCACCCGGCGGCATAATACAAATTATTCAATTTCACGTCGCGCATCGTCTCATATCAGGTAATCCGTTCACCGATTTCCCGCCAATTAAGTGCGTTGCTAGGCGATCGCACAAAACTGTCATGGTGGAATAGTTCAAATTATGTGAAGGTAATATGTCTGCATAAATATAACGTGCTAATTTATAATTGCGTATACGAGAATATCTATAACTATTTACTTACTGCTTTAGGAATTTGTTTATACCTACCTGTATTGTTTCCGACGCCTTTGCCTCCGAAGGGTCCAACAAGGTTTTTTTTTAATATAATTTTTGATTTTATCACCTTTTTTATTTGGAAGAAAATAATGTTGTGAGGCAAGTTTTAAGTATGAATGAAGAGAAGTGAAGGCCTTAGGGATAAAGGAAGATCAAAGAAAAGTTGGATGCACTGCGTGTGGATAGACAGTGAGTGACGACAGACATGACTTCTAATAGGATTCTATAGAAGAAGAGGACGTATTGCGTTGATCCCATGATGATGAACAATATTTTTATATACAAAGTTGATAATCAGTATTTTTTTTTGTGCGTGTGTCTTAGTTATTAGTCTCAGATGGCTATGATAACTTTACCCAGATTGTGGGTGATCACTGAGGGCTTTTAACCCGAAGTAAGATTAAGAAATATAAAATGTTTTTATTCCATTCATTCTAAAAACTATTATACAATTCAGTAACTTCAAATTTTATAATTTTTCTATATTTTTTAAATAGTACAACTAGTTCTTAAGCATATTTTCAGCAAGACGATAAATGATTTTTTTTTTAATAAAGACAATGCTTTTGTTTTTTTATTTGAATAAAGACAATATTTTTTTTTTTTGTTTGAGTTTGATTTAAGTATTACCCAAGTGCGAGTATGTCACATTATTAAAAGTTTATTTTATGAAATAGATTTTGTTCTTAGACTAAAGTCTTTCGCAATCATCGCTTTCTCTGCATTACCTACGTTTTTTTTAAATCACATCATGATTATTCAATATAATATATGAAAAAAATATACATAAATGTTAATAATGTTAATAACTACAGTTTTACTCTTAGATTGTGCATATTGAAGTTTAAACAATATCACAACCCACTTAACGCTTACTAAAATCGTATTGGTAAAATGGCCGACCATATTCACGTAGTATCGGGCAAAGGCACTAAAACTGAACAGCCTAGTAAAATATTCACATGTAGTTATTCCATGCGGCTGCCCGCGGATCACTGTTACAGATTAAACTATTAACAAAATGGTAGCTCCACGTTTTTGAATTGGATTCCATTTTCGAATAACGTTTTGCATAGTTAAACACACCGTTACCGCTCTATGATCGCTACGTGAAAAAGGTTTTATTATGTAAAACGCTTTCAGGATGTGTAAAGGTTTGACAATATTTTGATGATGTTCTATTAAAATAAATAGGTAGATAGCAGCCATGATAATAAAAAAATAAATTGCAATTACATAAATTATTCAGCTTTTAACTTTTAAGCATTAGAATTTTAAGGCTGTTTAATGTCTTTTTTTAACTATCTAAAAACTATGACTTCATTACCAATATAAATTATAGTCGACTACAAAAATTTGTAGATAAATTTAACAAAGAAATAACCTTTTGGGTAGCTATCTTCTATCATTCAGTTATCAACAACCTCGAATTTAAGATAATAACTACTAATATGATCAAATAGTTTATAAAAAGGTTAGAAATAACAATATATATAATTATTAAATTCAAATAAAAACACAATCATGGATTGTAATGTAATACATTTTGAGCAGACCTATACACGGATTGCGTTCTTTGTAAGCTTCGAATCGAGTAGAGAAGAGAAAAAAAAAACGTCTAAAGCTATGTACATACAATTCCTATAGTCGACAAGGGTTGAGCCCAACTGTCGATATTGTAACGATATTATTCAAAACTGATGATAATACTCGACTGGGAGCTATGTCAATTACTTTTTTCGGACTTGTGTTATCATCATTCTCTTGTTCTTATTCCAATTACTTGAGGTCGACGCAATATGTACTCCTGTTGCATCGTATTTAATACAAAAGTTATTGGCAATGTTTTATGAGCGGTCGCCTGCCTTGGGAATATAATTGTTGACCAAACGGCATCAGATGGAGTTGGCCCAGGTCGATATAAAGCTCCTATTCGTCTTTAACGACATCCGCGAACAAAGTAAGGGCTGGTAGTATTTGTAGCCACTATTACACAGCATTTTTGCCGGATTTGTGTGTAAACTTAATATATAAATGATTATTTTATTAATCAAATTTTTCAAATTACTGAAATGTTTAGCATTTAATATGCTTAATTATTTATAAATACCCGATTACTTTTTATAAAATTTTTGCTCATTACTTATACATGAAACATAAGATTGCTTAGTTCAGGATCTGTTTTTTAGGTACCTACTTAGGAATTAATATTCATATTATATTCTATTATGAAGGAGTTAATTAAACTTATATAACCGAAGTGGATGCTGGTGGCTCGTTTAGGCGGTTAAGAGTAATAGATATGGCAATTTAAGAGGCTGAACGTCGTCCTTCTGTTGCTTTCAGTACCGTATGACGAGGTTATAGATGGTAAAAAAAGAGTACTCCATATTAAGTATCTCCTAAATCTTCATCTAATGTTATATATGGTGACTATTTGGTTTTCCAAGCAGGGGTAAGGTCGAGGAGACGACTAGTTTTAAAGCATAGGAAAACCTTATTGAAACATGTTCTGCTCGTCTTCATCATATATTACAAGAAATAGATGTGCTATGTTGAAATAAATTAGGATACGGGCAGAAGGGCGATTATGATTTGAAATATTAAGTTGATTATATAGTAAGTATATAACCATGACTGTGTGGTAGCGGCTACGAATACTACCATCATAAAAGATGACTATTATATTTATATTATATTATAACGACCTGGACCAAGTCCATGCTGTTCGGTCAACAATTACATTCCCAAGGAGGGTTGACGTCTGGCAGGCGACCGGTCATAAAACTATTGCCAATAACTTTTACAATATGTACTATGAAATAAGAGTACATATTGTATCAACCCCAAGTAATTGGGATAAGAGTAGGAGAATGATGATGATAGTAAGTACGTAACCAAACAAATAGCTACAGCTATGTATGTGTTTTTTATTCATAACTCAGATCCTGAAATCTAAATCTTCATCATCATCATCTCAGCTTAGAGGTAAACCTCTGCTAGGCTCGTACTTCCTCTATAATGGGAGAAAAATTGATCTATTGCATCATCTTGGTCATTATATTCATTTTATATTACAAGATATCTTTCTTTTGCGTGGATATTAGCTTCCGTCACTAGTTATCTTTTACGATTAAACGGGAGAGTAAGGTACGGTGGAGCATATTGTTACTCCGTCACTACATCGATTTTAAATAAGATTAATTAATTATTTTTTACATGTTTTAATATTATGGGTGCGTTCTGTCAGCCAGGCTGTTTATCATATATCTGGATAAATGCCTCCAAAGGTTGAACGATATGAATGTGGGAGTCCAGATGGGTGACTCAGTGGTCACTGCTCTGCTTTATGCAGATGATGCAGTACTGCTGGCACAGTCAGCGACTGACCTGTAGACCCTAGTCGACACAATGACAGAAGATTGTAAGAAAAGTCTATGCGTGAATGTGAATAAAACCAAAATAATGGTCTTTGAAAGAGATGAAGCCAGAACAGATGTAAGAGTAACAATAGGTAATGACGTACTAGAGCAAGTGGATGAATTTGTATATCTTGGATGTGGATTTAGCCGGGATGGAAGGTACACCACTGATATAGAGCGAAGAGTGAATGCGGGAAAAAGAGTGAACGGAGCGTTGGGGCAACTTCTCGGTAGCCACCACCTCAGCCAGAAGGCACGTGTAGCAATACATAACGCAGTGCTTATCCCAACATTACTGTATGGAAGCGAGAGTTGGGTATGCAGAAAAGAGTATGAAAGTAAAATTAATGCGGTCGAAATGCGATCTCTGCGGAAAATCTGTGGACTTAGGCTGACCGACCGCATTCGTAACGACGACGTAAGAGAGCGAGTAAGTATGAAAGAGAGTATTGGTGTAAAGATGCGAAAGGGAATGCTCCGATGGTTCGGACATGTGAAAGAATGCCGAACGAACGTCTGGTTAAGAAGGTTAAGAAGATATACAATGCGAAAGTGGAAGGATGTAGGTACCGGGGGAGACCGAGACTAACCTACCTAGACCAGATCGGTCATGTACTGAAGGAAGGTGGAGTCAAGAGTCTCCGAAACCGGCGAGCGTGTATGAAGAGAATTATGAATGTTGAGGAAGCGAGTGAAGTATGCAAAGATAGAGTTCTCTGGTACTCTGTTCTCTATGCCTACCCTGCAAGGGATATGGCGTGATGATATGTATGTATGTTATAATATTAATATTTTTATTTTTAATAAGCCTTTTATGAATGTATCGAAAGCGTCAAATTTCAATATCACGCGATTTTATTGTTTGATATCGATTGATAACTAATGAAAAATCATTACTATTAATTATTCTTTATTTTAATGATAATTACTCTCAATAAGATTAAAAAAAAAAAATCAAAACAAATAATATGTATTACTTTTTAGATCAATTTCAATATTTTATTATATTAATTAAATCTTGGTCGTTAAATTATATGTTTGTAATGTGGGGTATGTATGTATGTGATTTTAAAAGCCCTACAGAAGCTGTTTAACTCTGTCATTCTCGGGGACGACGTTCCAGAGTAGTGGACCAGAAGAGAGTTGAAGAGTCATTACGAACCGACTCGCGCGCCAGCTAGACGACTTCCAGCCGCCCGAACAAGCCGGTTTCCGAAAAGGTTATAGTAATGTCATCGGTAGATGTCCCATCCCAATATTTAGATTAAATTTCTCCAAAGGCCTCTGCGTGTTGGATCCATATCCCTATGTAAGCCTCCCAAACTCGGTAGTTTCGGCTATCTTCCCTACGGACGATCCTGTGAATAAAATGGAGATACAAATAATAATTATGTTTATATTGTCACAATGGTTCCGTAAGTTTTCTAAAAACTAAACTGAAAACTTACTATTGATAATAAAATTACTATTATTTATCCGTATGGTGAGTAATAATATTCACCGTATAGTCTCATGCTCGTAGGTGTCGTAAAAGCCGGCTGATATGCAGACTATAACATCTATTCAAGAAACGAAAAATTCAACATAAAAAACTCTTTTTTTTTTTAATTTATGGCTTGGTTAAGACTAACATAGATTAATTTTCTCCTTTTAGCGGGTGAGTGCCTTTGTTTTTTTTCTATGAAATGGCTATGAGCTAAACAGTGGGACGTATACGAGCAGAGATGATTAGATGATAAATATAACACTTATTTCATTAAAATGCTTGTAAGAATAAATAAGATATTCGTTATTTTTATTTATTACGTCCTTTTTCAATATTCTATCACTATTTCTTTCACTAGATAGATTCGCAATCGGATCGTTGTTAGTAATTTGTAGCACACGGCGGCTCTCACATACATTACGGGACACAAACAAACCCGGAGGATTAGACCTTCCTGGCAGAGCTCTATTACAGGATGTGTATAAAAGTATAGTGTCCGAGAATATTCTTTTATTAATGGCTACAACAAGGTAAACTCCATGTTCCAGGACGATGTAGAATAACAGCGTTGTGGTATCACATTTTGTAGTGAATACCACATCATTATGCTGAGCAGCGTCCTTTCTCTAATCTATGTAGGGGTTATCTACGCCACAGTTCTTAATTATAATTTATTTGTGTATTTTTTTCATTTTAGTATTTTTGTTGAAGTGAAACTTCTTTAGAATTGTGATTTCAAACTCGATGAAACGAAAAAATAAGTCCATAGAGACACAAACACATAAATGTATAGGATTCAGCCGCCAGAGAATGAGATAGAACACATTAAACGTTCTCGGTCTCCTCTTTGTGCGACTTTTCGTAGCATCCCCACTATCTGACCTCCCACTAGAGAGAGAAAGAGAAAGAGAGAGAGAGAGAGAGAAAGACAGAGAGATAGAGAGATTGAGAGATAGAGAGAGGGATATACCTATATAGATACACACGCTGATGTATGTAAAATAGATTTCAAAAATAGTTTGCCAAAGTTTCACTTCTGATATGTGTACTTTGTACGCACGCATAATTTTTTATTGTTGTTTTTTTTATTTTATTAGTTTAATATAAATGTCTCTAAATTCTTTGTAGTATTTTAAGAATTTATATTTAAGAATTTTCATATATGGAGAAACTAATTATTTTTCTCTCTTCTTTCTTTCTTTCTATGTTAGGTAGATACGATTAGTGGAAAAGATATTAGAAGTAATAAAAATGATCAATTTTAATAATTATTGTGTGCCAAGTTCTGAAATGTATTTATTAGAAGAAAGTCGTTTTTTTTGTTGTGTTCTGTAAAATTAAAAAAAAAGCAAAACAGAATTCCTTGAAGCTACAATTCTTCTAAATATTTGATTTTCTGCTATTAAAACTATTCTGTACAATTTACAAAAAAATAGGATTCTTTTAGTCAATTGAATCGTAGGTACGTACTTACTTGGTTTTATCGCATCAGTGGTTTAAAACCATTTTAGCATTATTTGCTTTCCAATTAAACCGGTCTAGATTTCATAATCTATAAATGACATAGAAACAGTTTTTGTACTCTATAGATATAAAAATATATTTTCTATTGTACATATAACATCAACCTATATATTCTCTCCCATTTAAATTGATATAAATTAATCCTTTAGCAATGCGCCCCTCAAGAAAGAAATCCCATTACGGCCAGATTCGATTAACGTTTTAACGGGACCCCCTCTTCGGTCCCCGCTACAGACCCTTGCATCTTGTCGACCTTTGTGCTGGACATTGTAACTATAGCGTATATTTCTATGCATTTAAATATAGAATTTGTTTGTTAAAAATTCAATGACTTAATTTTTGTTTCAAATTAAACTATTATTAAATTTAACATAAGGTAAATCATTAGTTTAATAGAGAGAGAGAGGGAGTTAAACTAAAAATTAACGCCAGCATTCCGTCTGGCAAAAACTGAGCGAGACCTTTTTAAAATAGTCACGTAGGTACATGTTTTTTTTTTGTATTATGTAATAATCCATTTAATTACTATTATATTAAATCTCTTTTTTTTTTTTTTTTTTTTTATAAAACCTGATTATCTCTTTATTTTATTTTCTTTTCCTGTCTAAATGTTGTATCTATTTTTTTGTATTTATTTTATTTTCAATTTGTATCCTTCATTTGTACCATGTGTTTCCTCGATTCTGTCGCTAAATAAATATTTTCTTCATCTTCTAATTGTTAATATTTTTTAAGACAACCTCGTACTTAGAAATATATTTTTCTATATGTATAGTCTAATAAAAATATGATGTCCATGATCGACACTCCCCAGATCATTATTCGGAGTACACAGAGCAAGTATCTTTGCAGTCAACCTCACCTGTATGGTAAATGCTGCAGAATAATAATTTTTACTGTAAGAGTGGTAAAAACTAGGTAAGAGTAAAAATACTAGAATTGAATAGTGCAATAGTGCATGTGATCTCTTATAAAAAATTTCGCCCGCTTACTTGCTAAGCATGGCGATTATAGAATTATTCTACTAGCGGAGAAGTGATGATAGCAGCCACTAAAATATCATCATCATCTGATCTCAAGCCTTCTTCATAATAGAATGGAAATTGACCTATTATACCAAACTAGTTAGATGTTTTTTTTTAACTTTTTTCGCGTATTTATTTTTGCATATTTTTTCCGTGTGGTGACGGAGTAAGAATACAGTTCACCACCCCCTCTCTTACCCGTGGGCATCGTAAAAGACGATTAAGGGATATAATACGCGTATATCATCTATGCAAGAGAAGGAAAACTCGAAATAAAACCCTATACCAACACGTCTGTAGGTCAATTTCCCTCCCATTACGGAGGAGGCTTGAGCCCAACAGTGGGACATATGTGAGCTGAGATGATGATGATGGTATGATTTGCATTTTATATCTCTTTTACGACGCCCACAGGTAATAAAAGGGCTGGTAAATTCTATTCTTATTCTGTCACTACATGGAAATATCTAGATAACTAATATGTCAACTAAACAAAAAAAAGAAATAGCGTCATTGAACTATTTTGCTAAACTAGTACATGCGAACACAATATTGACACGGTCATCTGAACCTGTTTAAAAACCAATTTCCCTATACAAACAGCTAACAACAAACCAAATAAAAACCCGCCATCTTCAATTACACTCCTTTACCAACACTATACAAACACTCGATTGGGATCGGTCCGAGAATCGAGAAGTTATTCGTATACTCGAATCGATTACATTGCGTTCCGAAAGTGGGTGATTAAATAAATAAGATGGCACATCAAAAAGTTTTTATATTCAATATTAAATTGAAGTTTATAAACGTTTTAAATTTATTTTTATAATATGTTACATTCAGATATTCTAATAGTAATAAGATGAACCAGTCATCACACAATAGTTTTACACTTACCGCTAGCATTCCACGAATATTATGTGCAGACGTGGAATGTCATCGGTAGATGTCCCATCCCAATATTTAGATTAAATTTCTCCAAAGGCCTCTGCGTGTTGGATCCATATCCCCCATGTAAGCCTCCCAAAGGAACGGTCATATTCCCTACGGAGGATCCCGTGAATATAGGAGATACAAATAATAATATATATATTTAGAATTTTATTAAGTAGTCATAAGTTTTAATAAAGATAATAATAATATCCTAGGGCAAGAGCATTGACCAATATCTCACGAGTCTTGTGTTAGTTGGTTGGGTCACGGGTCAGATGCAGAAGGAATTTCTCCTCAACACAGCACACATTGTGAGGAGGTTTCTCTCTCTGGATCCCTAACCGGTAGTTTGGTCCCTGCCGGTGCTAGTGCTGCATTGTTTTAACTTTTTTTTAAATATAATCTGTGTTTGTAGTCTTTGTTTTTTTCCTTATAATGTATATGTATGTGTGCGTGTTAGTTTACCCCTTTAATCTATTTAAAAATGTACAAAATATGAAAGAAATAAATATAAAATAATAATAAATGGCATTGCGTTTTTGAAAACGATATACGTAATAATATATTTAAACAAGAAATTCTCGTTTAAAATAGTTGAATTTTAAAATTATCCTCATCTTAGTTCATCATATAGGTGCCACTATTGGACTCGAGCTTCCTCCACAATATAAGGGAAATTGATTATGTACAACCACGCTGCTCAGACAAGTTGGTATAAGGTTTCTTTTGCATAGAAAATATTTGCACATTACATCTCTTTTACGATACTCACGGGTAAGAAAGGAGGTTGTGAATTCTGTTCTTACTCCGTCTTTAAAAGATAGATACAGAAAAAGTTTAAAAAAATATATTCATTGAATTTTGTTAATGTACATGTGGAATAAAAATACAATACGATCAATGTGTTTTCTCTCATGGGGGTTCACCCTAGCCGCATAACGTGATTCTATTATGGCAGCAACAGCGTCAATTAGATATTTGAAGAGTAGGAATTGATGTTATAGAAACAAAGAAATAATTTATTTTGTGAAGCTTGCAACGTAATAATATTAAAATTAAAAATAAATAAAACGTCATTAACCTGCTCTTATTCTAAGAACTTGAGGTGGATGTAATATGTACTAGTATCTACATATTGCAAAAGTAATTGGCTATAGTTTTATGACCGGCCCCCTGCATAATGTCAACCCTCCTTGGGAAAGTAATTATTGACCAAACAGCATCTGGTGGTGGTCCAGATAGATATAAAGCGCTTAGTTATATTACAACATCCACGAGCAAAGTAAGGGTTGGTAGTATTCGTAGCCGCTACCACACAGCACCGTTGCAAGAACTTCTAAAAAGAGACTGTCTTCAGTATAAGCATTGCAGCATTGATTTTTAACATGTTACCCACTTAAATCTGTTATACAATATTTTTTTTTATCATTACCTCAGTCAAGAATTTGTTGTGTAGTGACGGCTACGAATGCTACCCTACCAACCATTATTTTGTTCGTGGATTGACGACTATCCACCTGGGTCAACGTTACCTAATGTAGTTAGGTAAAGAATTACATTCCCAAGGAGGGTCTACGTTAGGTAGGCTGCCGGTCATAAATCCAATAACTTTGGCAATATGTAAGTTGGAAGAGACATACATATTGCGTCAACCCCCAGTAACTGAGATAAAAACATGATAAGGATGATATTTCAATCGATCTCCAAAAATTAGTAGGTACCTGCTATAAGCAGATATGACTTTGTTATAGTTAGCGTCGATGTTTCTGGTACTTCATCCAGTTGATCTACTTGACAAAATATTACAAATCATTCATTAGCATGTAGCATTTTATTATTATTTCTCTATTGCACGCCTCATAAGCGAAGCGTTGAGGTCTTGCTCTACTCTCGACTTCAAGCACTTTTCAAACCTAAAAATGATTGTATTTTTCTCACATTGCACTTATAGGATAATATTATTATACATATGTCAAGAAAAAACATTCGTCTAAACGTATTTGATATTTTTAAAAAGCAATTATTTTGTTTAAAGTAAGAAAAAAGTTAATTAAAAAAATTTTCGAGGACGTCCGGATGTTACCGTAAAACGTTGGGGCAACTTCTCGGTAGCCACCACCTCAGCCAGAAGGCATGTGTAGCAATACATAACGCAGTGCTTGTCCCAATATTACTGTATGGAAGCGAGAGTTGGGTATGCAGAAAAGAGTATGAAAGTAAAATTAATGCGGTCGAAATGCGATCTCTACGGAAAATCTGTGGAGTTAGGCTGACCGACCGCATTCGTAACGACGACGTAAGAAAGCGAGTGGGTATGAAAGAGAGTATTGGTGTAAAGATGCGAAAGGGAATGCTCCGATGGTTCGGACATGTGGAAAGAATGCCGAACGAACGTCTGGTTAAGAAGATATACAATGCGAAAGTGGAAGGATGTAGGTACCGGGGGAGGCCGAGACTAACCTACCTAGACCAGATCGGTCATGTACTGAAGGAAGGCGGAGTCAAGAGTCTCCGAAACCGGCGAGCGTGTATGAAGAGAATTATGAATGTTGAGGAAGCGAGTGAAGTATGCAAGGATAGAGTTCTCTGGCACTCTGTTCTCTCTGCCTACCCTGCAAGGGATGTGGCGTGATGATGTGTAGGTGTGTGTGTATGTATGCGTTGTAATCGATTTCAAGAATATTCATTTTCTTTTTTTAAGATTTATACAGAACGCCATTTGTTGCGGTGGCTAATGTATATAAAAGCATATTAAAAGTTTTTTCTCTATATATTTATATTTTAATGGTTAGTGAATGTAGTATCAAAGGCCGAGTTAACAGGTGGGTGATGCGATAAATTAATGTTGCTATTGTTGACCCCACATTAGCAACATTCTAGTTAAAGTCATGCGATTACACTCTGAAGTGAGAAAATTGTTGTTTTATTTGTAGCGTCCTTTTAGTATTAAGGCAGGAAGGCTTCTAGTATTATTAAGAGCTAAGCTTGTAGACCTTTAATGTCGTCGTATTGCGTATTGAAAGGATTTTTTAGACACAACACCCTGCTTCAAGAAACTAATCCTTATATTATGGTGGAATTAC